>CM030366.1:223718647-224423647 GCA_017893485.1 Hemerocallis citrina | reverse complement strand
TCTTCAAACACAACATTTGCTTTTTCCTAATGCAAAGTTTTAAACGCGATGTGCCACCTCATACATACGATTTCAAGGCCCAATGCCTTGCATTTCATACTGAAAGGCACACCCCACTGAAGAATCTAGTAGACTTTAAGATTTTTATTTGATACCCACATTTTTTAGTTTTCTTTCATATGTTGAATTATGCAAGAAACTACACAATCAATAAATTTTGGGTTAAAATATATCAATTGAGAATGTTGTAGTTTTTTAGTTCCCTCGATAAAATAATCTTATAACTTCCTTGCTTGCAATACTTGTTAATCCTTGGCAATTCTGCCCACCCAGCTAATGAGAAAAGTTGCGTTCTTTTCGATCTTTATATTAATCTTTTTATTTAATCATAACATCTGATCTAATTGGAGTTTACATATTAAGTCTTTCCTAAATGATTAACTTTCCTTTCTCTCACTAGTTTAATTGATCAATTCTACAATGAGATCTAAAAAACAAAAAGGGAAATTTTAATTTACACTGTTAACTTTTTATCGCAAAATTACAAATAATTTACATATTTATTTTATTGATTATTTAGTTTTGATCGCCTAGCTTCACTCAGGTGATCATCTTTCTTGGCCCATCTCATCTTAGGCAATATGAGACTCTTTCATCTTAGACTTGCCTTTCGCCTTGAAGACTTTATGTTGATGTCAACATGATCAACACAATAATATCTATCAAACCAAAAGGGAAATTGTCAACTTTTATTGTGAAATTACAAATACTTTCCATAATTATTCTGTTTACATCGCTTCACACATGTTGTTTCTTTTTTGGCCCCCTCTCGCCTTAGGCAATATAAAGCTCTTTCATCTTAGACTTGCCTTATGTCTACGTCATTGTGTTAATGTCACCATGATCAATATAATTGGTAATTGCAACTATTTTGTTTCTATTATGGAATCTATATCTTGATTCATACATGTGGAGAATAGGACAATAAATGTGTGGTTTTTAACAAGAATACCGTATTTTCAAACAATTAAATAATTATATAGTTTTACGAAAGAAAAAATGAAGATGAAGAGCTTTAGATGTTTCAATATAAACCTGCCCAACCCACCCACATCCTGTTGACAAAAAGAAGGGCCCGAAATAGAAATCTGGTCATACTAGATCTACCTAGTATTAAAGTTTCTCAGACCCATCCACCTGGCTCATGCAAACCCCAACGGTAAGTAATGATTATTCATCTTTGATCCATGTTTCACCAACTACAAAAGTATGTGGAATTAGATGAGACACATATAAGTCCACAATGACCATTCATGAACCTAAAGAGTATCTATAATTCATTTTTTAACTATAGTTGGAGATGTGGAGTATTTGAACATTTTGGCATTACTGTTCTATTTTTCACAAATCCTTAGGGGAGGTAATTCATATTTGCATTTTGGTTAAGTTATATCATCAAAGATGCAAATTGCTTCAAAAAACATCTTTTTCTTATAACTTAATGACATTGTTCGACAGGAGTGTAACATGGTGTGCTCATCCAGATAGTTAAATTGCTTATTTGTGCTTGAAATTTATGAGGGGATGTATTCCAAAAAAAAATTACTTATAAAACTGGTTGCTCCATATCTTTAAGGATGCATGTAGTTAACACAGCTATATTTACAAACAAAGAACTTTTCAAGCTTTGCATTTGAGTTATTGTTTGTGTAGAAGAGTAGAAGACTAGAAGCATATGAGTCTAAACACAATGTTTTCTTTTTTCTCATGCCAAAATGATAATTAAAGTTGATATTTATATTATTTTTTTTCTATTACAAATCTATATTTCATCATAAGCAAGATTATAGCACATACGAAATCATGATTTTTCATAAATTTTGATTATAAAGATAACAGTTTAAACACAAAATCATCTTCCCTCATCTTTATACTTCAAGAGAGTTGCAGACTTGTAGGCCATGATTCTCAATTTCAAATTTTGGTAAAATACGGTATATGACAAAAGGTTTTAAGAAATGGAAAGTATATCTTTTACAACACCACGCATTAGGAGCTCATAATGAAATGGGAAGGAAATTTCAGAGAAGTGTTGTTGTTTGCATCTTTGCACTTTTGAATATACTCTTACAACCACTCTGATGAGTTCACCTTGTGGTGGTTTTACAAAAGTAGTGATTTGTCTGTCAAACTTATTCAACCACCACAACCTTATGAATTTTGCACAACACATTTCTCTCATCATTCGGAACATCCATTCCTATTTAGCCAAGGCACATAGGATGCGACACGAGATACCGGCACAAAGAAAATTTTGAAAAACTACATATGAAATAGATAGTGTCATGTCCGACACATGTGCCTGACACGAGTCTCCGACACGAGGCAAATGAAAAATAGACATTCCTATTCACTCGGAACATCCATTCCTATTTAGCCAAGGCACATAGGATGCGACACGAGATACCGGCACAAAGAAAATTTTGAAAAACTACATATGAAATAGATAGTGTCATGTTCGACACATGTGCCCGACACGAGTCTCCGACACGAGGCAAATGAAAAATAGACATTCCTATTCACTCGGAACATCCATTCCTATTTAGCCAAGGCACATAGGATGCGACACGAGAATACGAGATACCGACACAGAGAAAATTTTGAAAACTACATATGAAATAGATAGTGTCATGTCCGACACGCGCGTCTGACACGAGTGTCCGACATGAGGCCCATGAAACGGCTTTCACATAAAAAGTGCATGTGCTTCATAACACTGCCACTAGCTACCAGATCATAGTGATCTCCCTCACAGCTTCCATGTGTCTCATCTAAAACCCTTATGGTCCATAAGTCCATCTAGCACAACAGCATTCATGAAGTTACCGAATTTAAGTGACCATTCCCAGCCTCAAACATACACCCCCTCCCACACACACAAAAAAAACAAAAAAACAAAAAAAAAACGCCTACAATGAAACATTACTCACCAAAACCATCCACACCACCACAAATTCCACAATTCACATCCCATCCAGGGCCGGCCCCACCCTTGAGGCGAGTGAGGCGGCCGCCTCAGGCCCCTGACATTTTTGCGATTTTAGGGGCCCCAAATTTATAATTCCCTTGTAAATATAAGCACGTATTTTGCACGTAAAAGAAAATTGCTGTTATTAGGGGCCCAAAAAATAATTATTTGGTCCTCGAAATTTTTTTTAAAATTATTTGGGTTTAGGCTTGAAGACTTGAATTGAATTTGAGACATTAAATTTGGGTGATTTAAAACAAATTTATATATTTTGCATATTTTGCTTTCAACAATATGCAATTTTTTTGTATACTTTTTTTTTGGGGGGGGGGGGGGGGGGGGGGGGGGCATTTCGGGAGTTCGCCTCGGGCCGGCGCTGATCCCATCAACCATTCAAGTTCCAAAATTCCCACCATATTCCAAACCAATTAGGGTTTCTACATTGGCGATCACCAAATTCAACCATTTCTCAACACAATTTTAGGGGGTTTCAGAACTTACAAGCTTGCAGGAATATGTACTTGTCAGCGGCAACCTCATGCTTCTCCTTCGAATTCCGCGACTTGGGACGCGCGAACTTCGCCGACGCCGACTCGACGGCGAATTCGTCGAAGTCGTAGACGGAGAGGTCCTTCTTCGGCTGCTGCGAAGATCTCATCGTTGTTTGAATTGAGGAGGAGGAAGAAGAAGAAACCCTAACTTTGGGGGAGAACTAGGGTTTCGGACATTGCGTTTTAAGGAAAGAAGAATGTGAGAATAGAACGGCCGAAGTCTCGGATTAGGGGAAGCACCTTGTTTATATAAAGCGGGTGGAAAACTGGAAACGAAGGGGATTATTGGGTTTAGCCGTTTGGGAAATTTTGATGATTAATGTCAACTTTTGAGTCCAAAGTCCAAACAACTTAGCTAGCACATATAATGCACGTATCTTTTTTCGCTGGGCTAGTTATCCATGAGCGGTTAACAATCTTCAATAATTGATAAATTTTGTAGGAAATTGAAAACCAATGTGTTAAAAGTTGTGGGTCCATGAAATAGTTATTTCATGCTGTTTGTTTTTGGGGTGTGGGGGGAGCAGGGGTGAGTTTTTGTAATTTGTGAGATGGAAACCATTGGTACTGGTGTCGGTCCGATCCCGAGTAGCGGAAGCGGCTCGGATGTAGGAGATCGGTTCGGCTTGGGTCTTCTGTACCTGCACACTGCCTAGAAACACCGGAAGAAGTCCTGACGACAGGCCCTCCGATGGTCTAGTCATTCACTGGAAAAGAGACTGGGCAACTAGGGTTCAGGTGGACAAAGGTTGATTACCTTTCTCAGTGAGGAGGGGGTGGAGTATTTATAGGCAGAGGCTAACGGGTCTGGAACCTTAACGGGCCGGGTCGGAACCGTTAGCCTGTGGGCCTGAGCTCGTTGCGGCCCGTTAGACTCCAGTTGACTTGATGATCACAGAGGGAAGGATCCAGAGGAGATCAGAGGGCCCAGATTGTGTCACTTCATTTATCCTATGTCACAAGCCCCCTACTCATGCAGGGTTGTGCCTGGCCAGTCGTGGAGGAGTAGTCGGGTTTTATGAAGGAGAGTGGGAAGAGAGTTCCTGTTGCTAGGGTTGGGCCGAGCACGGGAGCCTCGGTAGCCGAGCATGGGGGTCTGCTGTCGAGGCTGATGGGGGTCGGCAGGAAGAGGCGAGCCCTGAGACTTGGCTCGATAGAGCTTCCCCTGTGCCCGAGATCTAGGTTGACCGTCGAGGCTGATGGGGGTCGACGAGATGATCGAGCCCAAGTGACTTGGCTTGTGGAAGCTACCTGATGCGGTTTGTTTTTGGTCGCAGTGTGGATGCACCAGGTGTGAGTTCGGACTCAATTTATAATGAGGGAAGAGTGCGGCACGGGACGACGAGCGAGAGGCTCGCTTCCGCGCTTGAGGATCGGCTCGGATCGCCTCGCCTCGAGTACCTGCAGACGGTCCTGAAACACCGGGGTTTATCCCGGCGGCGGACCCTCCGACGATCTAGTCAGTCTCTGTGAGAGAGTAGCAATAACTAGGTGAATTTAGGTGGCAAAAGATTGATTACCTGAAAAGGTGGGTGAGGGTCTAGTATTTATAGAGAATTCTAACCGGGTTTGGATCCGCCTGGGGGCCAGGTCGGAACCCGAAAGCCCATGGGCCTGACGTGGCAGAAGGCGCAGGGGGTTTAGGGCTGACGTGGCAGTACCAAGAGTGGTATAGGGCTGACGTGGCCAAGCCCTGGGTGGTATTTGGAGCTGACATGGCAGATCATGTGGCTCCTGTGCTCCTGGGAGAATCTGGTGGCCTAGGTTGTGCCAGGTCATCTTCATTCTTTACCAGGCTGGGCGGACGGCCCGGGGGGCTGTTGTGGATTGGAGGCCGAGGGCCATCGATGCTCGTCGGATACGAGGAGACCAGTTCTGTGGGGGTGAACTTGAGGTTCGGCGCCGACCCTGTAGTGGCTCGAAGCCGAGCCAGGTTGTCGTTTTTCCTATTCTTGAGTGAGAGTTGTATTGGGCCCTGGTTGGGCCCCAAACCATTTTTACCCTACCACACAAGCCCCCCACTCCTGCGGGGGTGCGGGAGCTATTCGTGGAGGAGTGTTTATGGTTGTAGAAATGGGATAGCGAATCGCTGGGTCTTCATGAGGGGGTTGCCCTGATGTTGGAGCGAGCCTCGAGCCAGCGAGGGTTGGTTGCCCTGATGTTTAGAGCGAGCCTCGAGCTGGCGAGGGTTGGTTGCCCTGATGATTAGAGCGAGCCTCGAGCTGGCGAGGGTTTATGGGCCGGCAAGGGTGATGGCGAGCCGTTGAAACTTCCTGAGAAGATTACCCTGGTGCTGGACCGGACCTCGAGCTTTCGAGGGATTATGGGTCCGCAAGGGCGATGGCGAGCCGTTGAGTCTTCCGAAAAAGACTACCATGGTGCTAGACCGGTCCTCGAGCCGGCGAGGGTGATGGCGAGCCGTTGAGCCTTCCTGAGAAGACTACCCTGGTGCTAGACCGGACCTCGAGCCGGCGAGGGATTATGGGTCGGCAAGGGTGATGGCGAGCCGTTGAGTCTTTCGGAGAAGATTACCCTGGTGCTAGACCGAACCTCGAGCTTTCGAGGGATTATGGGTCGGCAAGGGTGATGGCGAGCCGTTGAGCCTTCCTGAGAAGACAACCCTGGTGCTAGACCGAACCTCGAGCTTTCGAGGGATTATGGGTTGGCAAGGGTGATGGCGAGCCGTTGAGTCTTCCGGAGAAGATTACCCTGGTGCTAGACCAAACCTCGAGCTTTCGAAGAATTATGGGTCGGCAAGGGTGATGGCGAGCCGTTGAGCCTTCCTGAGAACACAACCCTGGTGCTAGACCGAACCTCGAGCTTTCGAGGGATTATGGGTTGGCAAGGGTGATGGCGAGCCTTTGAGTCTTCCGGAGAAGATTACCCTGGTGCTAGACCGAACCTCGAGCTTTCGAGGGATTATGGGTCGGCAAGGGTGATGGCGAGCCGTTGAGCCTTCCTGAGAAGACAACCCTGGTGCTAGACCGAACCTCGAGCTTCCGAGGGATTATGGGTTAGCAAGGGTGATGGCGGGCCTTTGAGTCTTCCGGAGAAGATTACCCTGGTGCTAGACCGAACCTCGAGCTTTCGAGGGATTATGGGTCGGCAAGGGTGATGGCGAGCCGTTGAGCCTTCATGAGAAGACAACCGTGGTGCTAGACCGAACCTCGAGCTTTCGAGGGATTATGGGTTGGCAATGGTGATGGCGAGCCTTTGAGTCTTCCGAAGGAGATTACCCTGGTGCTAGACCGAACCTCGAGCTTTCGAGGGATTATGGGTCGGCAGGGGTGATGGCGAGCCGTTGAGCCTTCCTGAGAAGACAACCCTGGTGCTAGACTGGACCTCGAGCTTTCGAGGGATTATGGGTCGGCAAGGGTGATGGCGAGCCGTGGTGCCTTAGAAGGTTTGAGCGGAGTGGCCCGCCGTCTTTGCGGAGCATTGAAGGCGCTCCGGGATCTGTGCGATGTTCCAATTTCCTAGGGGCATTAATGGCGCCGCCTAATAAATGCATGTGACGCATGGGCTTCCGTTGATTGGCTTTTCCAATGTCATAATGGCTGGTCTATGGGGGAGGCTATAAGTACCTCTCCCCCCACAGCGGGTTTGATCACAACAAGGGTGGTCCACTGGCCATCAGAGGTGTCTGCTTCGGCGGACATCTGTTTCTTGCAAAATTTTAACCCTGGTAGTGTCGGAGAGGTGGTCACTCTGCCGCCCGGATCTTCTCTTGGATCTGATGGCTTTGATACGGTAGCCAGATCCAGGGGAGGTCAGGGCGAGAGGGGTAACGACTGAAACCCGTACCGATAGATAAGGAGCCTCGGAGTGGTGGTGGCTTTGCCGTCTGGATCCTTTTTCGAGTCAGACGACCCTGACACGGTTGTTTGGTCCGAGAGAGATCCAGACGGGAGGGGCATCAACCGTATTCCGGACCTGGGGCTGAAGAGCCTCGGACAGATGGGTCGTCTCCGATTGGAGGTGGGCCGATCTGTTTTCTGATAGGGCTCCAGGCGATGGTGACTTCTGTCCCACCCTCGAACAGTTTGGGGTTTCGGCCGCCGAGGCTGTAAGCCCCGAGCTGCTCGCGGGTGAGAGGGGAGTCGACCGAGCCCTGGAGCCCGGGGCGTCTGTCGAAGGACAGCGCCTTAAATCTTAAGTAAAATATTTTCTCCGCCGAACACTCCATCCGAACCGACCCCTGTGTCTGGCTGCCAGCCTGGCACTGGATGACGTCAGCAGCGCACGTTTCGAGAACGTGGCGCGATTTTCCAGGCGGCAGTTGTACGTCAATCGGTGAACAGTGATTGCGGAAATCGAGGAGTCGTTTTCATCCTCTATAAATATCCCCCCTTTCCCTCCTATCGCCCACTTCTTTCTCGCCTCTTTCTTTTTCAAAAAATCTTCCAACACTTCAGCTCTCGTCCCTACCGTTTGCTGCACCAGGCTCGTTCTTCCGAAGCGACCCCAGGTTAGTTGGTAAGTCTGTTTTAGTTTAGGCACAGATGGACAGGGCTCAGTCTGGCTCGTCAGCGTCAACATCTGGGGGGGAAGTGAGACCCGCCTCCAAATCGACTTCGTGGGAGGAGCCCGTGGTAGAGGGGGAATCTGTACATCAGGTGGAGACTTCTGAGTCGATTTCGTGGGAGGAGCTGATTGGCGAGGAGGTGCCAGTGTATAATGTGAAGCCGTTGCGATCTCGGAAGCCTTTTGTGGTGGAGAGCAGCGAATCTGAGGAGGGGGGCGGTAGTTCAGGCGAAGTTCAGATTCTAGGGTTGGCTTCCGAAGAGGAGGGCGGCCCCGAAGGGGGTGAAGCCGAAGGGGCTCGGATAGGAGGTCAGGGTGTGGGCTCGAGTTCCATGCCGACCGGTCTGGGGCGATTATCTACCCCCTCGCCGGAACGAGCCAAGAAGAAGAGGGCTCCGAAGAAGAAGGGGTCGAGGACCGGTGGCTCGAGCCAGGCGCCTGTTCATCGTAACTTGATGACAGGGTCGCCCGTACAGCCTAAGCCGTTCCGTCGGTACCCCGACGATCTTTCCGATAAGGAGTTGTTTGGGGTCCAGCCGTCATCGCCGAGCAAGAAGAAGGTGAAGATGGACACACTTCCGACCGTTCTGGAGGCAGGTGATTTGGAGGCTTTGCAGCTGGCGTACCACATAGGGCCCAGCTACGAGTTCATGCTGCCAAGCTCTACCCTTCGGCCGACCGATCCCCTGCCTGATTGGTATTGCGTCTTCCCCGTGGATGCCTTCATCTCTGGGCTGAGGCTGCCAGTCCACCCGTTTGTTCGCGAGGTGCTGAACTGGGCGTCCTTGGCGCCGATGCAGTACGGGCCAAACTCATGGAAGCAGATCATCTGCTTCGTGCTGATGTGCGAGGAACAAAAGGTACCCCTGCGGCTGAATGTGTTCTGAGCGATGTTGATGATCAGCTCGGTGGCTGAGGGTGTTTATTACATCTCGCCCCGGAGTAAGGGGAAGGTCGTTCACAGCCACCCGGACTCCATCAAGGATTGGAAGAAAAAATATCTGGTGATCCGGAGTGAGGAGCCCTGGGACATTCCCACTCGATGGAACCACTCCAAGCCGAGCTACCAACCGCCGAGGCCGAGGGATTTGACGGCCGAGGAGTGGGGGTTTGTCGAGCGCCTCCGTCTGTCGCATAGTATTAATTGGACGAAGGTGACGGAGGGTCATCTGGCGAGCGTCGGACTGAGCCCGGCCGTTCTGTGTATGTAGTTGTTCCTTTCTTTTGACTTTGTTGTTCCTCTGTGCTCATTGTCCTTACTGGATCTTTTTGCATATATGGATGAAGCATCGATCAAGGCAAGGAGGCTCACCATGAAGAAGGAGAAGGCCGAGAAGAAGGGGGAGGCGACGAAGAGGCCGAGGGAGTCGTCCCTAGCCATCTCGGAGGCCCAGCTCGAGCCGAGGACCAAGAGGACTCGCTCGGAGACGGGCAAGGGGATGGCTACTTCGAGGGGCCAGGGCCAGGCGAAGGCATCTGATCTTGACAAGGGGAAAGGTCCTTTGGTCGAGGTCGAGGAAGAGGACCCTGTGGTGGAGATGTTGCGGCAACGGTGGGCACCGGATTGGTCGGTTCGGATGGGGGACTGTCTGACTAAGGAGGCCGAGGCCGTTGAGGTGGCGGAAAAGTTGGCAAATCCTCGCGACTGCAAGGAGATGGAGAGCGAGCCCGTGGAGGTGGCGTTCACGCGCCTAGCGCAGGCCACCGTGCTGGTAAGCTCGTCGACCCTATCCTCCTTGTTAATTTTACTGCGGAAGTCTTTGTCTTATCTGCGCTTGTTGGTCGCAGGCTTGCATGTAGGGGGCTAACGTAAAGAACCTCTACGAAGCGTCCCTGGCACGAGAGCGAGCTCGGGCGGATAAGAGCGAGCGGGAGATGAAGGAGATGCGGATCGAGCTCGAGGGCTCGCACAAGAGGGAGCAGCAGCTGAAGCTCGAGCTCGAGGCCAAGGATGCGGAGTGGGGGAAGAGGGTGGTCTCCTTGAAGAAGAAGTTCGCCAAGGAGAAGGAGGAGTTGACGAATGCGGGTCAGATGATGGTGATCAAGGCCCAGGACGAGTGTTATGCGAAGGCCCTCAGTCATGTGAGGCACTTCTACCTGACCGTCGACCTGTCCAACTTTGAGTACGACATGGAGATCGAGGGGACACCGAAGACCCCTGGCGAAGAAGGGCCCGCTCTTGACCCGTCTGCCGACCCCCCTGTGAACCCGTCTGCCGACGCTGAGGTGGGAAAACAAGTTGTATAATTTTATCTTTCTTTTTCCTTCTCTCGATTGTATTTGCCTTCCGCGGACTAGCCAGCGCATTTTTTGTAAGAAGCAACTCAATTTATAAAAAAGATGATTTTTGACTGGCCAAGTGTTTTGACCTCGGATATTTCCGAACCTCCTTGCTTATGTGTTTTGAGTTGGCTGGTTCTTTTGTAGGTTGCGGCTCCCCTTCCCGAGGTGGACCCCCGTCGTTCTGACGTGGCGTGGCTCCGGAGCAAGGTTGAGGCCCTGGAGGCCACTTTGGTTCGGTACCGTAAGGGGGCCCGTGACACTGATGCGGCCTTCAATTATTACAGGAACAAGTCTGAAGCCCTAAGTGAGGAGGCGAGCCGGCTGAGGAGGGCGATGGTGCATCGGGACCTCGGCGGTGTCGGTCTTGGACATGCCATGTCGAGTGCCTCGGTGCAGAGGCCCCCCTCTGAGAGGTTACTTCGTGATGTCATTGTGGAGAAGGAGATGGAGATACAACGTTACAAGACGATGCTGGGTGTCTCGACATCTTCCTCAGTGGGTAGGCGAGCGGAGGGGTTCCCTCTGCGCTGCTGCTGTTGGAGCGTATGCGACCAGTTGATGCCCAGAGCTCCGTGGCTGGCGTGTCGACCGTGGCTGAGCCTAAGGACCATCATGACGAGGAGAGTGCTCCTAGTCGCTCGGTCGGAGTGGTCCCGCCCTTCGTCGGACCCGAGGGGCCCTAAGATGGCGGCTTCCTTCAGTTTGAGATGAGTGGAGTGGTCCTGTAACGGTCATTGTTTGTTTTCTCAGAACCAAATAAAGGAGTATGAATAAAGAATTCTTTTCACTCTTTGCTCTGGTCGGTAGTGTAGTGAATGATGGCGGAGGCGAGGTTCGGCTCCGTCGATCCATGAGGGATCGACGTGGGGCCTTAGGAAGAGTCCCTGGTCTGGAGCCGGGTCGGACCTACCGAGACGTTTGGGGACGATACCGGAGTGAGGACTCGGGTGCCGATCCCATTGTCCGGTGTTAGGTCGGAGCTGCCGAGGCATTTGGAGTTTGATAAAAAGAGATTTCTTTCATACAAGATAGGGAGGGTCGCTGAAGCGGCCCTTTACACATGAAAGCTTACAAAAGATGTTATTTACATTAGCCAAGCTAGAACCTATGTTCGCTCTTCCAGGAACTTCATTAGGTGCTCGGCGTTCCAGGGTCGGCTGATGGGCCGGCCGTCCATATCTGCCAGTCGGTATGTACCAGGGCGTACAGCCTCGACTACACGGTACGGGCCTTCCCAGTTGGGAGCCAATTTCCTCTTCTTGGTTGGATCAGAGATGGATAGTTTTCGTAGCACGAGGTCCCCCGCCTTGATGTTTGTGGGGTGGACCTTCTTGTTGTAAAACTTCTCGATCCGTTGTTGGTAGATGCTTCCTTGGATTGAGGATTTCTCTCTGACTTCGGCGACGAGGTCCAGGTTGGCCCTCAAGCCGGATGAATTATCCGCTTTGTCGAAGGCCATGATACGGGGAGAAGGCAGGCCCACCTCGACGGGGATGACTGCTTCTGTCCCGTAGGTCAAGGTGAACTGCGTCTCTCCCGTGGGGATCCTCTTGGTGGTTCGGTGTGCCCATAGCATGCTAGGCAGTTCCTCGACCCACAGTCCTTTGGGGGAACTGTCGAGGCGCTTTTTGAGGCCGTCGAGGATTTGCCTGTTCGCGTTCTCCGCTTGGCCGTTGGACTGAGGGTGGCAAATAGCAGAGAAACGCTGCTGGATGCCGATGTCTGCGCAGAAGGTTTGGAAGTCTGACCTTGGAATTGGGTTCCGTTGTCCGTGACGAGGACCCGAGGGATTCCGAACCGGCAAATGATGTTCTTCCAAAAGAACTGTTGTACTTGGCGCTCGGTGATGCTGGACAGAGGCTCGGCTTCGAGCCACTTGGTGAAGTAGTCGATGGCGACTATTAAGAACTTCTTTTGCCCTACTGCTACGGGGAAGGGGCCCACAAGGTCCATGCCCCACATGGCGAACGGGGTAGGACTAGCTAGGGACCGGAGATTGGCTTGAGGAAGTCTCTTGATAGGGGAGAACCTTTGGCACGGGCCGTATCTCTTGACTAGGTCTTGCGAGTCTTGGAGCATGGTCGGCCAATAGTACCCCTGATTCAGGGCCTTTCGAGCGAGTGTCCTGCTCCCCATGTGGCATCCACCGATCCCCTCATGAAGATCTTTGAGCACGTAGCTGGCCTCGTCGTTGGTGAGACAACGGAGGTACGGCTTGCCGTCAGCCAAGGTGTATGAGCGTTTGAAGAGGACGTCATCAATCATGACGAACCTTTCAGCTCGGACCCTGACTCGTCTGGCTTCGGCTCGGTCTTCTGGAAGCTCGGCTTTGATTAAGAATTTTCGGATGGGAGTGGTCCAGTCGTCTAGACTGGCACCGTCTTGGACACACATTGCCTCCTGGTCTTGATCGTTGATACTTGGCTTTAGGAGGATTTCTATGAGTACCGTTTGGTCGAGACCCTCGAAGGAGGAAGAGGGGAGTTTTGACAATGCGTCTGCTTGAGCGTTTTGCTCCCTAGGTACTCGAACGACTGCGGAGTGGCAGAAGGACGTTAGGAGACGTCGGACTACTGCCAAATACCTCACCATGCGTTCATCGCGGGCTTCGTATTCTTCGGTGATCTGATTGACCACGAGCTGAGAATCGCTGAAGGCCCGGACTTGCTTGGCTCCGGCTCGATGTGCTAGGGTCAATCCGGCGATCATGGCCTCGTATTCCGCCTCGTTGTTAGAGGCCGGAAAGTTGAGGCGGAGGGAGTATTGAAGTAAGAATTGGTCGGGGCCACGAAGGATGATACCAGCCCCACTCCCTGTTTCGCATGATGACCCATCGACAAAGACCTCCCAGGTCGGATCCGAGGCCTCGGTGCAGGGCTGCTCGGAGACGGTGCACTCAGTGATGAACTCGGCGAGGGCCTGCCCTTTGATGGCCGTCCTCGGCTGGTAGCTGATGTCGAACTGACTCAGCTCAATCGACCACTTGACTAAGCGGCCGGAGTTTTCGGGCTTGTGAAGGACAGTCTTCAGTGGCTGGTCGGTCAGTACTTGGACGGAGTGGGCCTGGAAGTAAGGACGAAGCTTCCGGGCTGCCATGACCAAGGCATAGGCCACCTTCTCTATCTTCGCGTACCTCGTCTCGGCGGGGAGCAGAACTTTGCTCACATAGTACAATGGCCTCTGGACCCCATCTTCCTCTCGGACGAGGACGGCGCTGAGGGCGCTATCCTAGGCGGACAGATAGAGCCATAGTGGTTCGCCTGGCTCGGGCTTGCTGAGGAGAGGGGGGTTGGCTAGGTACTGCTCCAGCTGTTCGAAGGCCTCTTGTTGATGGGTACCCCACTCGAAGCCCCCTTCCTGCGTAGAGCCTTGAAGAAGGGGAGAGACTTCTCCCCTGACTTGGAGAGGAAACGGCCGATTGCAGCCAACCGGCCCGTGAGCCTCTGAACCTCTTTGACATTCCGGGGTGGGGTCATGTCAATAATTGCTTGGATTTTTTCGGGGTTCGCCTCGATGCCGCGCTGGCTGACGATGAACCCCAGGAACTTCCCAGTGGATACGCCGAAGGCGCATTTAGCCGGGTTGAGCCTCATGTTGTGATGCCGGAGGACTCCGAAGGCTTCCTCGAGGTCGGCGACGTGGTCCGGCCCGGCCCGGCTCTTGACGAGCATGTCGTCGACATAGACTTCCACGTTGCGGCCGATCAGGTCTTTGAAGATTCTGTTGATGAGCCGTTGGTATGTGGCTCTGGCGTTTTTTAGCCCGAAGGGCATAACGCGGTAGCAGAAGAGACCCTGGTCGGTGACGAACGAGGTCTTGGAAATGTCCGGTGGAAACATCCGGATCTGATTGTACCCTGAGAATGCGTCCATGAAGGACAGTAGCTCATGCCCCAAGGTTGCGTCGATCAAGGCGTCGATGCGGGGGAGGGGGAAAGGATCTTTTGGACATGCTTTGTTTAAGTCCGTAAAGTCGATGCAGATCCGCCAGCCCTCGGTTGCCTTCTTCACCATGACGACATTAGCCAACCACTCGGGGTAGCTGACTTCCTGAATAAATCGAGCCGACAAGAGCTTGTCGACCTCTGCCTTCACAATTTGCTGCCTCTCCGGTGCGACTTTGCGCCTTTTTTGGACGACCGGCTTAGAGTCTGGGATGACGCTCAGCCGATGCATAATCAAGTCTTCGGAGATCCCGGGCATGTCGGAGGGCTTCCAGGCGAAGAGATCAACGTTGCGGCGGATGCAGGCGATTATGCCTGGCTTCAAGTCCTCGGGGAGCGAGCGGCTCACCCGGAACCACTTTGATTCATCCTCGGCGCCGAACGGGACCTCCTCCAGCTCGTCGACAGGCTCTGGGGCAGGACCGTCCCTCTCGGGTTCGAGCTCAACGGCGTCGAGGGGGAACACACCACCTCCGACGGCGGTCATGTAGCATGACCGTGCTGCTTCCTGGCTACCTCGGACTATGCCAACCCCTTGCGGGGTGGGAAATTTAAGCTTCAGATGGTATGCCGAAGGTACCGCTTGAAGGGAGCATAGACCGGGTCGGCCGAGTATGGCGTTGTAGGCTGCTTTGACGTTTACCACCATGAAATCCATGGACTCGGTCCTCTTGACAGGAGCCGATCCCGCGGTGACGTCGAGAGTAACAATCCCTTCTATCACGACAGGGACGCCAGAAAACCCATGCAAGGTGTACCCGGCTGGCTTGAGTTTGCCTCTGGGTAATTTGAGATTCTCGAAGGCCTCAAGGAAGAGAATATTTACCGAGCTGCCGTTGTCGACGAGAATTCGTCGAACTTCACAGTTAGCCATGTGGAGGCTAATGACGAGGGCATCGCAATGAGGGAGGCGAACGCCTTCGAGGTCATCTCCAGAGAAGGAGACAGGCACCGGTTGCAACTTGGGCGAGGGGTTGTCTTGGACAGCATTCACCTCTCGGACGAAGGCTTTTCGGGAAGTATTTGACTCTCCCCCTGTTGTGCAATCTAGTTACCTAAATAAAGAGATAAACTAGACACAAATTAAAACCTCGCAAGTGTACGAATCGTTTATAGAAGCGTAGCAATAGCAAGGGTCGATCCCACAGAGATTGTAGATTCTAACTTACTAATCAATAAAAAGAAATAAGAATATTGAAGTGTCGTTCTGAAAGTCTAAAAGAAATGAAAAGATAAAAATCTAAATAAGTAGCATCACAAGTTGAGTCACAAATCTCTATTAAAGTAGTTGGGTTTTGATCTCCACCAATAGTCATTAATGCTAAGTCATATACTACATCCATTACTCATGTTTGTTCTCTTCAAGGGCATGGTATCTACTCCTTAAAGTAATGTTTCCCTAGGCCAAGAATTAGGCATGGTATCTACTCTAATTCGTTTCTTTCATTAAGTATTTAGCATGGTATCTACTAAGTTGCACTTAAAGAAAGCGTAAGATCAATGGAAACGAACAAACACTTGAAGTTCTAAAAATTGGTATCAGATCTAGACCCTTCAAGTTGATTAAACCAGGAACCCCTAAAGATTCCCTTGTTACAAGATATGAACATGAGATATGGGTCGTTTCAATATGCTCATCTAACAGATTCAGATCTACACTGCACAAACTTATAACCCCAGATTCGGACCAGTCGACTGGCTGTCACTTCAGTCGACTGCCCTTAGGATTCTGAACTAGTTTGATTATTATAAATCTATTCCAATTCACTCAGGTTTAATCAATAAGTAATAGAGTAGTATTCAGAAGAATATAAGCATTACATAACTACGGTTTCAATCTACCCAACTATGAAATTAGTTCCACATAAGAAAATTTTTATTGATTAATATAATAGAGTTCATGACTACAATAGAAATAAAAATAGAAGAAAGAACAGAAGAACACTGATTTTTATGATGTTGCACTTTAGCCCAATCAGCAGTCGTCTAGTTCTCCTCCTTTGATGCTTGCTGTCGACGATCAGTCTTGATGATGGATCCGGCCTTCTCGAGAGTGTTTTTTCGCTTCTTTCTTGATTGGTATTTATAGAACAAGAGAAGAGAATTAGGGTTTGCCACTTTTTCAGAGAAGTCCTCTTCTTTTGTTATTTCTTTCCTTATCTTGATCAGCCTTTTATTTCTTTCTCTTTTTCTTCTTTCCTTCCTTATCTACTCACCACGTGCTTCTTGCTTTGATTGTTTGAGAAGTTGTTATTCGCAGAAAACACCTGGGTTTGGATAACTTAATTTTGATTCGGAATTGGATGAGGATGCATCTGTTCTTATCTTCTGACTCGCCGCATACCAGTCGACTTGTCTTCGAACCAGTCGACTGTATCGAGACATGTAGATTTCATCATTGATCAGCCAAGTCGACTGGTGTGGAGTAAGTCGACTGTGCCGAGACATCTGCGTAAACTTGATTTCTCTGTCCAGTCGCCTGTGTGGACGAATCAGTCGACTGATGCTTTGTAATGTCCTGAGTTCATCTTTAAAATCCTGAATCTGCTTCGTTTTGCTGTTATAGGCTGTTTCCTATGGAAAAAGAGAAAATAAGAGTTAAATACCACATATAGAGCATTTAAATGTTCAATTGCCTTAAGATTATTGCTCCTAAAAGTGAATAATATTTGGTTCATCACCCCCCATTGGTCCCCCGTGGACATAATGCAAGATGAATGGCGTATCCGCGGCTCCCTCGGGCTCGGGATCCCGACCCTGGATGCGGTTCGGAGTATGTTGTGCAATCTAGTTACCTAAATATAGATAAAACTAGACACAAATTATAAAACCTCACAAGTGCACGAATCGTTTGACAAAGCGTAGCAATAGCAAAGGTCGATCCCACAGAGATTGTAGACTTTAACTTACTAATCAATAAAAAGACTAAGAATCATAAAGGGTTGGTTTAAAAGTCTAAAAGAAATAAAAAGATTTAAACTAAATTAAGGAATGTTGAATCACAGATATTTATGAAGTAGTTGGGTTTAGATCTCCACCAATAGTCAGTAATGCTAAGTCACCTTCTGAACTTCTTCTTATTACTCATGTTTGTTCACTTCAAGGGCATGGTATCTACTCCTTAAAGTATTGTTTCTCTAGGCCAAGAATTAGGCATGGTATCTACTCTAATTCGTTTCTTTCATTAAGTGTTTAGCATGGTATCTACTAAGTTGTGCTTAAAGAAAACATAAGATCGGTGGAAACGAACAAACACTCAAGGTTCTAGAAATTGGTATCAGATCTAGATCCCTTAAGTTGATTGAACCAGGAACCCCTAAAGATTCCTTTGTTACAATTACGGGCACGAGATACGGGTCGTCTCAATATGCTCATATAACAGATTCAGATAGATTGTAATGCAAACTTGGATTTCTCAAGCTCTGTACGTCAGTCGACTGGCTCTCACCTCAGTCGACTGCTCTCAGACTTCGAGAACTAGTTTTGATTACCATCAATCTATACCAATACAAACGGATTCAATCAATAAGTAAAATAGAAGAGTTCAGAAGAATATAGCACTACATAACTACGGCTTCAATCTACCCAACTATAAAATTAGTTCCACATAATAATACTTTTATTAATCAACAAGTTTGAATACATGATCAACATAAAAGAATAGAAGGAGAAGAAATAAACTAATGAAGTCCGGCAATGAAGTCGACTGGCTGTCACACAGTCGACTGCCTTCGAATACTGGATCTCCTCTCTCCTTCCTCGATGCTGATAGAATAATGCCCCTGTTGATGACTTGAACGCTTAGAAACCCTTGTGATTCGGTGGTTTTGGAACCTGGAAGAGTGCCAACCGAGAGAGAGTCCTGTTGATGATTCTTTTTTGATATTTATAGAACACGGCTGAGAATTAGGGTTTTGCACTTTTTCAGAAAACTCCTTCTTTGTTTGATTTGATGATTTATTTCTTTCTCTTTTCTTCTTTCCTTCCTTATCTGTTAACCATGTGCTCTTGGAAATCCCCAGTCTCTAGATTTGATTTGCACAAATCTGGATTCAGATAGATTTGAAATTGGATTTGGATGAATCTTCGAATATCTTATCTGTTTACTCCGCCGCGTACCAGTCGACTGCCTTTGGATATAAGTCGGCTGTGTCGAGACTTCAGTATTTTCATGATTCATCAGCCCAGTCGACTGTTGTGTAAACTTGATTCCCTCTGTCCAGTCACCTGTAAGCATGATCAGTCGACTGATCTCTTCAGTTTCCTGTGTTTCATCCTTACAATCCCGAATTTGCTTCGTTTTGCTGCTATAGACTGTTTCCTATGGAAAAGAGAAAATAAGAGTTAAATACCACATATAGAGCTTTTAAATGTGCATTTACATTAAGGTTATTGCTTCTAAATGTGAATAATGATGTGTTCATCAAATACCCCCAAACTTGGATTTTTGCTTGTCCTCAAGCAAACTAGAATTATGAACAAGGGTATAATAATAATGACAGCCTTAACCACCAAGAGTTCTTATTATGTGGGCATCATCATAGAAAGGTATAAACAATTTCAGATAAAGTAAAATTAAACATACCCACTTTCTCTAGTGCAATTGTTTATTCATAACTCTAAACTCAACCATACTTGTCATGCAATTAATTATAGTTATAGTATGTAATTACTCAATCTGTGATTATCCCCTTTTCTCTACTATAAACCGAGTAGCAAACTAGAGTTTTTTTTTTTTTTTTTTTTTTAATTTTTATTTTTTAAGTCGCTTCTCTAAAGTTGTCACTTGCCTTTTTACGCGAATGCGAAACATTTGTGATGAATCCACCCGGTTACTCAGCGAGTCACAAACTCTAAAGTGCTTTGCATACTCATATTTCAAGTTGCCGTTTGACGTAAAGGTAAACATTGGTGATGAATACCCCTAGTTACTAAGCACTCAAAACATTGGAGTAGATTGACTTTATTCAAATATATGTATATATATTTATATTGTATCACTCTATTTATTTAAACTCAATTTAGGACTAGATCTAAAGGGAATAATAACCAGAAAAAAACATCACATTTGTTTTTTATGTATAATCGCATGACTCATACAATTTTGTATGGAAGTTATGAAACTCAACAATCCTAAAGTAAATAGGTATCCTTCTTCTTACTTTATAAGAAATTGTTTTATCCTAAAAAAAAAAAATCAAAAGACTCTAATACCCCTAATACCCCCAAACTTAGATGGAACATTGTCCTCAATGTTCGAAAGAAAATTTAAAAATAGGCATATGTCACATCTAGTAAGGAGAGAAAAATAAATAATAACTCAAAGAAAAAGAATAATGAATGACTGAAAGAAAATAAAGGAAAAGTGTAAATACTCCCCTGAAAAATTGGGTTGCCTCCCAATAAGCGCTGTGTTTTCTGTCTTCAGCTAGACTTGATGAGGTCATGCCATGTATTGAACGGTTTGAAGATTCACATCTTCCTCTTGCGGTCCTATGCTCGTCTCTATGTATGGCTTCGCTCTATGCCCGTTCACCTTAAATGTTTGATTCTTTTCCTTGCTATGAACCTCCAAAGCGCCATGTGGAAAGACTCTTGTGACAATGTATGGCCCATACCATCTTGACATAAGCTTGCCTGGAAAAAGTCTCAATCTTGAGTTGTATATCAATACCTTCTGCCCTTCATAAAACTCCTTCCTTGCTAGCTGTTTGTCATGGTACAACTTTGTCCTTTCCTTGTACAATTTTGCATTCTCATAAGCATCGTGCCTCAACTCTTCAAGCTCATTTAGTTGTAGTCTTCTTTTGTCACCTGCTTGTTTCATATCAAAATTGAACCTTTTGATGGCCCAATAGGCTTTGTGCTCCAACTCCACTGGCAAATGACAGGCTTTTCCAAACACCAAACGGTATGGTGACATGCCAATGGGTGTTTTGTATGCGGTTCTATAGGCCCATAGTGCATCGTTCAAGCGTAACGACCAATCCTTCCTCCTTGTGTTGACTGTCTTTTCCAAAATGCTTTTGATTTCTCTGTTGCTAATCTCCACTTGCCCACTAGTTTGAGGATGATATGGGGTGCCCACTCTATGTGTGATACCATATTTCTTCATCAAGGCAGCAAATGGAAAGTTATTGAAGTGGCTACCTCCATCACTTATTATTGCGCGTGGTGTCCCAAACCTAGTGAAAATGTTTTCCTGCAAAAACTTGACAACAACTTTGTGATCATTAGTTCTTGAGGGGACAGCCTCGACCCATTTAGACACATAATCCACACCTACAAGTATATATAAATAACCAAATGAGTTAGGAAATGGACCCATGAAGTCGATTCCCCAAACGTCAAAAAGCTCGATCACTTGGATGTTTTGCAGTGGCATTTGATTTCTAGAAGAGATGTTGCCTGTCCTTTGGCATTTGTCACAAGTCCTGCAAAAAGAAAAAGCATCTTTGAATACTTTAGGCTAATAAAATCCAGATTACAGTACCTTAAGTGCTGTTCTTTTTGGTCCAAAATGTCCTCCGCATGCATATTGGTGGCAATGTTGTAGAATACTCAATTGCTCTTCTTCTGCCACACATCTTCTTATAATTTGATCAGGGCAAAATTTGAACAAATAAGGATCATCCCAATAGTAGTGCTTGCATAGAGCCACCAGTCTCTTTCTTTCCTGACTTGTCATACCTGGAGGGAAAACATGAGCGGTTAGATAATTTACAATGTCAGCAAACCATGGAAAATTTGAGCAGTAAGATACCAGTCGACTGGTCCTGGTACCAGTCGACTGTCCCGAGGATAAGTTTATTTCAAAGAGATGTTCATCTGGAAAAGTCTCATTAAGTGGTGGCACAATTCTTTCTTCCTCCTGCAGTAGCCTGGACATGTGATCTGCAACAACATTGTCGCTTCCTTTTTTATCTCTAATCTCAAGATCGAATTCTTGAAGCAACAGCACCCATCTGATCAACCTAGGCTTAGCATCTTTTTTCGCAAATAAATATCTCAAAGCAGCATGGTCAGTGAAAACAATAACTTTAGAACCAATCAAATATGATCTAAACTTCTCTACAGCAAAAATAACAGCTAACATTTCTTTTTCAGTAGTGGAATAATTTAGCTGTGCATCGTTTAGAGTTCGAGAAGCATAGTAAATAACATGGGGTTTCTTATTGATTCTTTGACCTAACACAGCCCCTAAAGCATAATCACTTGCATCACACATGAGCTCGAAAGGATGGCTCCAATCTGGTGCCATGACAATAGGTGCAGAAATGAGAAGATTTTTTAATGTAACAAAAGCATTTGTGCACTCTTCTGTCCATACAAACTCAACATCCTTAGCCAACAAGTCACAAAGGGGTTTGGAGATTTTTGAGAAATCTTTTATGAATCTTCTATAGAACCCTGCATGTCCTAGAAAACTCCTAACACCCTTAACTGTAGTGGGAGGGGGTAGTTTTGATATTATATCGATTTTTGCTTTGTCTACCTCTATTCCCCTTTTGGACACCACATGTCCCAACACAATACCTTGTTGTACCATGAAATGGCACTTTTCCCAATTTAGCACTAAATTGCATTCTTCACATCTTTTAAGCACAAGCTGCAAATGGTTAAGGCATTCATCAAAACAAGATCCAAAAACACTAAAGTCATCCATAAATACCTCGATGAACCTTTCCACCATGTCTGAAAATATACTCATCATGCATCTTTGGAATGTAGCTGGAGCATTGCACAATCCAAAGGGCATCCTCCTGTATGCAAAAGTACCAAAAGGACATGTAAAAGTGGTTTTTTCTTGATCTTCTGGAGCAATAGCAATTTGATTATAGCCACTATAACCATCTAAGAAACAATAATGACTATATCCTGCTAATCTTTCTAACATTTGATCAATAAAAGGAAGAGGGAAGTGATCTTTCCTGGTTTCATTATTTAATTTTCTGTAGTCAATGCATACCCTCCATCCTGTGGTCACTCTAGTAGGGATAAGCTCATTCTCTTCATTTGTCACCACTGTTACTCCACTTTTCTTAGGCACTACATGTATAGGACTTACCCATTTGCTATCTGAGATAGGGTAGATGATGCCAACATCTAGTAGCTTCAGAATCTCTGCTCTTACCACTTCCTTCATGTTTGGGTTAAGCCTTCTCTGTGCCTCCCTGCTTGGTTTTGCATTGTCTTCAAGGAGTATTCTATGCATGCATCTGGATGGACTTATTCCCTTGATATCTGCAATGGTCCATCCTATTGCACTCTTGTGTTCTCGTAGTACCCTTAGCAGCTTATCTTCTTCCTGTGCACTCAGGTTCGCAGCAATTATCACTGGTAGCGTCTGGTTCTCACCCAAATATGTGTGCTTCAAATGGTCGGGCAGCTGCTTAAGCTCTGGGTCTGTAAGTCTTGGTGCAGTCGACTGGTCCCTGGTAGCAGTCTGGACAGTCGACTGATCCCCTGAAGCAGTCGACTTGTCCAGTGCACCAGTCGACTTGTCTGCAAAAACAAAAATGTCATCAGTCACCAATTTTTCAAATACTGGTGCAAACTTACCTGAGTGTGACTGTGAAGTGTCAAGGTGATGTATTGTCTCTGCAATCTCCCAGTCATCATATTCCTGTTCAACATTAGATAAAGTTAGAGATTGTGTAATCGTGGCTTGTAGTGGTTCAACGCTATGTACCTGCAATGTTTGATCAACAATATCCTGCACCACATCAACATTATAGCATTCATGATCATCATGTGGAAATTTCAGTGTATCAAACATTTTAAATTCAACCTTCTCTCCATTTATTTTCATGCTTATGGTACCCTTTTTGACACAAATTTTTATATCAGCCGTACTCATAAAGGGTCTACCTAGAATGATTGGTAGAGATGATGGCATTGAAGATTCCTCCATGTCTAACACAACAAAATCAACAGGCAAAATGAAATCGTTTACCTGAACTAGGACATCTTCCAAAATACCTTTAGGTCTTTTGATACTGCGATCTGCCAACTGCAACGTGATGGATGTTGGTTGGAGTTCCCCCAATCCTAGCTTTTCATAGACGGTGTATGGGAGAAGATTGATGCTTGCCCCCAAGTCTAGTAGTGCTTTCTCAAAGAAGTGCTCGCCAATCCTGCAAGGAATAGTAAAACTACCTGGGTCTTTTAATTTGGGGGGCAGTTTTCTTAGTAAGACAGCGCTCACTTCTTCTGTCAAGGCCACATCCTCCCTAACCTGAAATGTTCTTTTGTGAGTACAACATTCTTTCAAAAATTTAGCATAAGAAGGAATTTGTTTAATAGCATCAAGTAGGGGGATATTAATTTCTACCTTTCTGAGAGTTTCAAAGATGTCAAATAAATGTTGATCTTTCTTTTGTTTGACTAACCTTTGAGGGAATGGTGGCAAAACTGTTCTTTCTTTTTCACTTACCTTGTTGGACCCCACAATTTTTGATGGTTGTTCTTCTTTTTCTTCGGTGTGTGTTCCAACTTTGTTGTCAATTATCTTACCACTTCTTAATGTTGTGACTGCCTTGAGCTGTTCTTGGCCTCCAGGGTTTGGTATAGTTTGTGATGGAAGTTCCCCTGCCTTTCGCTCGCTTAATTCTTTAGCAATTTGGCCAATCTGTGTTTCCAACTTCTGAATTGCTTGCCCTTGTTGGTTGCTTGTTTGATGTTGTTGTTGGAGCAATTGAAGAACGGTGGATTCAAAATCCAACTTCTTCTGTTCTTGAACTGGCCTATCAATCCCACTTCCCATTTGGAAGTTCCGTGCATGTCCTTGTGTGAATTGAGTTCCTTGATTATTCTGATTATTGCTCCATGAGAAGTTTGGATGGTTCCTCCACCCTGGGTTGTATGTGTTCGAGAAGGGATTGTTCTTTTGTGGGAACACTCCTCTACCTACATAGTTTGCATGCTCCTGATCTGTGAAAGAAGACATAGGACATGTATCAGTGGTATGATCTACATGAGAACAAATTGCACAAATTTCATTTGTTTGATTTTTAACTCCACCCATCATAGACATTGCATTAACAAGCATATCAATTTTCTTATTCATGTTTACCATTTCCAATTAAATGTTATTGCTATTAGAAATTTCATAAACTCCCTGTTTTTTCGAAGGGCCCCTCCTTGTTGAGAATTGTTGTGAATTCTCGCTGAGTTCTTCAAATAGTTCTATGGCCTCTTCGCCGCTTTTCCTCATCAAGATCCCGTTGCAAGCTGAATCCACAATTGCCTTATTAGTATTATTTAAACCTTCATAAAAAGCTTGTACCTGATCATCTTTAGGCATGTTGTGTGTTGGACACTTGAGAAGTTTGTTCTTGAAATCTTTCCATGCTTCGAAAAATAAGTCTCCATCCTTTTGTTGGAAGAGTTGAATTTTCCTTTTCAGTTGTTTGGTCTTTTGGGCTGGAAAGAATTCTTTTAAGAACTTTGTCGCCAATTGCTCCCATGAGTTTATTGATCCTGGTTCCAAAGAATTATACCATAGTTTAGCATTAAGTTTTAAGGAAAAAGGAAACAAAATTAACCTGATTTGTTCAGGGGTAAGCCCTTGGACGCTTTGTGTCCTGCAAAGATCGAAAAAATCTTGTAAATGGAGATGAGGCTCTTCATCAGGTCTGCCACTAAAATGGGGAACCATACTAAGTAACTGAGGAGATAGATGCATGTTCCCTGTGACATTGGGTTGATACGCAATGCAGGAGGGTTGTTCAATGTTCTTAGGCGTAAATTTATCCTGCATTGGTACGCGATTGGGTATTTCTTCTGCCATGATTTCTTGTGACTGAGGTCTCTGAGCAGTCGACTGGGTTCGTGAAGCAGTCGACTGGTTGGTCGCAATCAGTCGACCTAATCTGTGCAAAGTGCGTTCTGTTTCTGCGTCAATTGGTAGTAGCTCTGGACGAAGTGATCTCCTTCCGTGCATTCACCAAAATCCTGTATCCTAAAAGAAAAATACTGATTAATAAAATTAAAAGAAAGAAAATAAAAACTTCCTACTGATCTGTAAGTTAAAATACTAGACAATCCCCGGCAGCGGCGCCAAAAACTTGTTGTGCAATCTAGTTACCTAAATATAGATAAAACTAGACACAAATTATAAAACCTCGCAAGTG
Organism: Hemerocallis citrina; assembly: GCA_017893485.1. Lineage (NCBI taxonomy): Eukaryota > Viridiplantae > Streptophyta > Magnoliopsida > Asparagales > Asphodelaceae > Hemerocallis > Hemerocallis citrina. Next base: position 224,398,183 of record CM030366.1, on the reverse strand, counting down.
CACGAATCGTTTGACAAAGCGTAGCAATAGCAAGGGTCGATCCCACAGAGATTGTTGACTTTAACTTACTAATCAATAAAAAGACTAAGAATCATAAAGGGTTGGTTTAAAAGTCTAAAAGAAATAAAAAGATTTAAACTAAATTAAGGAATGTTGAATCACAGATATTTATGAAGTAGTTGGGTTTAGATCTCCACCAATAGTCAGTAATGCTAAGCCACCTTCTGAACTTCTTCTTATTACTCATGTTTGTTCACTTCAAGGGCATGGAATCTACTCCTTAAAGTATTGTTTCCCTAGGCCAAGAATTAGGCATGGTATCTACTCTAATTCGTTTCTTTCATTAAGTGTTTAGCATGGTATCTACTAAGTTGTGCTTAAAGAAAACATAAGATCGGTGGAAACGAACAAACACTCAAGGTTCTAGAAATTGGTATCAGATCTAGATTCCATAAGTTGATTGAACCAGGAACCCCTAAAGATTCCTTTGTTACAATTACGGGCACGAGATACGGGTCGTCTCAATATGCTCATATAACAGATTCAGATAGATTGTAATGCAAACTTGGATTTCTCAAGCTCTGTACGTCAGTCGACTGGCTCTCACCTCAGTCGACTGCTCTCAGACTTCGAGAACTAGTTTTGATTACCATCAATCTATACCAATACAAACGGATTCAATCAATAAGTAAAATAGAAGAGTTCAGAAGAATATAGCACTACATAACTACGGCTTCAATCTACCCAACTATAAAATTAGTTCCACATAATAATACTTTTATTAATCAACAAGTTTGAATACATGATCAACATAAAAGAATAGAAGGAGAAGAAATAAACTAATGAAGTCCGGTAATGAAGTCGACTGGCTGTCACACAGTCGACTGCCTTCGAATACTGGATCTCCTCTCTCCTTCCTCGATGCTGATAGAATAATGCCCCTGTTGATGACTTGAACGCTTAGAAACCCTTGTGATTCGGTGGTTTTGGAACCTGGAAGAGTGCCAACCGAGAGAGAGTCCTGTTGATGATTCTTTTCTGATATTTATAGAACACGGCTGAGAATTAGGGTTTTGCACTTTTTCAGAAAACTCCTTCTTTGTTTGATTTGATGATTTATTTCTTTCTCTTTTCTTCTTTCCTTCCTTATCTGTTAACCATGTGCTCTTGGAAATCCCCAGTCTCTAGATTTGATTTGCACAAATCTGGATTCAGATAGATTTGAAATTGGATTTGGATGAATCTTCGAATATCTTATCTGTTTACTCCGCCGCGTACCAGTCGACTGCCTTTGGATATAAGTCGGCTGTGTCGAGACTTCAGTATTTTCATGATTCATCAGCCCAGTCGACTGTTGTGTAAACTTGATTCCCTCTGTCCAGTCACCTGTAAGCATGATCAGTCGACTGATCTCTTCAGTTTCCTGTGTTTCATCCTTACAATCCCGAATTTGCTTCGTTTTGCTGCTATAGACTGTTTCCTATGGAAAAGAGAAAATAAGAGTTAAATACCACATATAGAGCTTTTAAATGTGCATTTACATTAAGGTTATTGCTTCTAAATGTGAATAATGACGGCGCTTGAGGATCGGCTCGGATCGCCTCGCCTCGAGTACCTGCAGACGGTCCTGAAACACCGGGGTTTATCCCGACGGCGAACCCTCTGACGATCTAGTCAGTCTCTGTGAGAGAGTAGCAATAACTAGGTGAATTTAGGTGGCAAAAGATTGATTACCTGAAAAGGTGGGTGAGGGTCTAGTATTTATAGAGAATTCTAACCGGGTTTGGATCTGCCTGAGGGCCGGGTCGGAACCCGAAAGCCCATGGGCCTGACATGGCAGAAGGCCCAGGGGGTTTAGGGCTGACGTGGCAGTACCAAGAGTGGTATAGGGCTGACGTGGCCAAGCCCTGGGTGGTATTTAGAGCTGACATGGCAGAACATGTGGCTCATGGGAGAATCTGGTGGCCTAGGTTGTGCCAGGTCATCTTCATTCTTTAACAAGCTAGGTGGACGGCCCGGGGGGCTGTTGTGGATCGGAGGCCGAGGGCCATCGATGCTCGTCGGATACGAGGAGACCAGTTCTGTGGGGGTGAACTTGAGATTCGGCGCCGACCCTGTAGTGGCTCGAAGCCGAGCCATGTTGTCGTTTTTCCTATTCTTGAGTGAGAGCTGTACTGGGCCCTGGTTGGGCCCCAAACCATTTTTACCCTACCACACTACCCATGTGCTCGAGATATAGGTCGACCGTTGAGGCTTATGGGGGTCGGCAAAACGAGCATTCCCAAGTGACTTGGCTTGTGGAAGCTACCCATGTGCTCGAGATATAAGTCAACCGTCGAGGCTGATGAGGGTCAGTGAGACGAGCGCTCCCAAGTGATTTGGCTTGTGGAAACTATCCCTATGCTCGAGATATAGATCGACCGTCGAGGCTGATGGGGGTCGGTGAGGCAAGCGCTCCCAAGTGATTTGGCTTGTGGAAGCTACCCCTGTGCTCGAGATATAGGTCGACCGTCGAGGCTGATGGGGGTCGGCGAAACGAGCACTCCCAAGTGACTTGGCTTGTGGAAGCTACCCCTGTGCTCGAGATATAGGTCGACCGTCGAGGCTGATGGGGGTCGGCGAGACGAGCGCTCCCAAGTGATTTGACTTGGGGAAGCTACCCCTGTACTCGAGATATAGGTCGACCGTCAAGGCTGATAGGGGTTGGCGAGACGAGCGCTCCCAAGTGATTTGGCTTGTGGAAGCTACCCCTGTGCTCGAGATATAGGTCGACCGTCGAGGCTGATGGGGGTCGGCGAGACGAGCAAGCTCAAGAGACGTTTGCGTGAATTGAGGAGTCACATCAACCGTTTTTGTGGGAATCAAGGAGTCACAGTAAAAGCCCCTATATAGGTGCAACCCCCTCCCCCGTTTCATTTCTTACTTTTACTCTCTCTCTCTCTAGAATTCAGAGCTTCTCTCTCTAGGATTTTCCAGTCGTCGTCGACGAATTTTCCGGCGATCTTCCGTTCAAGCCTTACTCGGTTTAGTATTTTTACCATGTCTAAGGCTCAGTCCGGCTCCTCAACCTCTACTTCCAATAGCGTTGTTCATACGGGCCTATCGGATTCTTCATCATCTTTGGATCCTTTGACTTCTTGGGACACTGCAGACAAGGTGCTTGTTGTTGAGCCGCTGCGCGCTCGCAAACCGTTCGTGGTGGAGAGCAGCAACTCGGGTGAGGAGGACAGTGGTGACGAAGATGACAAGGAGGAATCTCCCGAGGGGTCCCTTGCCAAGGGGGTGCCGCCTGCCGAAGAGGTCGGAACCAAAGGTGATCAGACCAAGGGGACGGGCTCCCCCTTGAGGGCCCCTGTCCTCGAGCAGTTGGCGACCCCGTCGCCCGAGAAGGCTCCTAAGGTCTAGAAGAAGTGGGTGAAGTGGACTATGCCAATCAGTCCTGATAAGGTAGTTGCTCCTCGACAATTGGGGATCCCCTTACTACCGCAGCCTCGGTCTATCAGGAAGTACCCCGACGACGTCGGAGATTTGGTTCTTTACGGGGTGCAGCCATGGCCGCCGAGCCGAGTGAGGATTAAGATGGGTGGTACTCCCTCGGTGTTGAAGGGAGAGGACCTCTCGATGATCCGTGCGAGCTACTTCATAGGGAAGGAGTTCGAGTTGATGGTCCCTAGCGCTGGTCTTCGGCCTACCGACCCCCTGGCGTCATGGTACTGTATCTTCCCTTCCAATGCTTTCTCCTCGGGGCTAAGGCTACCCATCCATCCTTTCATCCGCGACGTCCTGAATTGGTCCTCGTTGTGTCCGATGCAATTCAGGTTGAACTCTTGGAAGCAGATGATGAGCTTCATCTAGTTGTGTGAAGAGAGGAAGGTGCCGCTAAGGTTGAGCATTTCCTGAGCCATGCTGGGGGGTCAGCTCGTTAGGTGAGTTCGAGGGGATCTATTATGTATCGCCTCGGAGCGGGTGCAAGGTCGTCCATGGCCACCCCGACTCGATCAAGGAATGGAAGAGGAAGTACTTTGTTGTCCGGAGTGAGGAGCAATGGGATATCTCTACGAAGTGGAACTTCTACAAGCCGAACTTCAAGGGACCCAAGAAGGGTGATCTTTCGGCCGAGGAGTGGGCCTTCGTGGAGCGCCTCCGTAAGAGCCATAGCATAAGTTGGCCGAAAGTGACAGAGAGTCACATGGTCCGAGCCGGATTGAGCCCCGCCCCGCCCCGTATGTTTTTCGTTCATTTTTCTTTCTGTAATTCTCTTTCGTGCTCATCGTGTTAATGGACTTATTTGCATAGATGAACCTGACGTGATCAAGGCGAGGAGGTTGGCCCTCAAGAAGCAGAAGGCAGAGCAGTCCGAGAAGGGAAAGCAGGCGGCGGCTCCTTCCAAAGCAGCTTCCGAGGCCCCGTCTGAGCCGAAGGCGAAGAGGCCGAAAACAAGTCAGCCGAGGGAGACCTCCTCCGTGCCGAGCTCCAAGGCCTCGAAGGTGTCGGGGGTCGTGCAAGGGGATGTCCCGCCTCTTCGCGCCGATGCCCAGGCTATGGTGGGGGAAGATGGGCTCCGGCCTTGGGCTCCTAACTGGGCTATCTGCCAGGGGGATACTCTGACGAGGGCCCCATCTCCATGGAGTTTTGTGGACAAGATGGCCACACCTCGAGATTGGCAGAGTATGGGTGCTGATACCTTCGAATCAGCCTACATGAGGTGGGCTCAGGCGAGCATGCAGGTAAATTCAGAGGCCTTAAGTTTTATTTTTCCCGTACTTGTTCTTTAGAACTTTGTTTTCACCCAAGTACTTTTACTTCGGATGTAGGCCAGTATGTCCGGCAACCAGGTGATGCAGATCCACGAGCTGGAGCTGAAGTACAAGCGGAGTTAGACCAATCGCTATAAATGCGAGATGATGGACTTGAAGATTGCTTTAGTCGCCTCAATGAAGCGGGAGCAAGCACTGAAGGCTGACATGGCCTCGATGGCCAATGACGGGGTGAAGAAGGAGGCTGCACTGAGGAAGGCCTTCGACGTGGAGAAAGGGCTGCTAACCTTGAAGGCCCAGAGATTGGTCATCGAGGCCCGGAATGAGGTGTACGACAAGGCACTGAGCCATGTGAGGCACTTCTTCCCGACCCTGGACCTGACGGGCTTCGACTACGACATGGTGATTGATGGGCCACCGAGGACCCCTGGGGACGATGCGCCTGGAGAAGGGGAAGGCAGAGCCGGAGGGGCTAGTGTGGAGCCGGTTGTCGACCCTGCGGCCACCATCGGACCCGAGGGAGAGGTTGGCTCTACGTCGTAGTTGCTTCTTTTCTTTTCTTCTTGTTTTATGATGTTTGTATTTGTCGAAGGCGGACTGGCAACCGCAGTATTTTGTAAAAGTGTTTAAATCTATGACAGAATTTTTGGTTGGCCAAGTGTTTTAACCTCGATTTTTACCGTGATTTTGGTTTGACTATTTGTTTTCCGACCCTCCTTGACTTGTGTAATCTTTCGAGATTGTCTGTTGTGAATTTATGGCCTCGGAATGATCTTTTATTTTGCTTCCATCAGATGTTGGCCTCCGTCGCCGAGGCTAATCCTCGACGGTCCGAGGTGACATGGCTTCGGAGCAAGATTAGGGTATTGGAGTCCACCCTTGACCGATATCGGAGGGAGGCTCATGATCACGACGCCGCTTTCCACTATTTCCGGAACAAGTTGAAGGAACTGAGCGCGGAATCGGCTCAATTGAAGAAGGCGATAGCCGACCGCGACCTTGGAGATGTAGGCCTCGGATTTTCAATGTCAAGTGCCTCGGTGCAGAGGCCGACCTTGGAGTCGCTCTTCCGTGAGGTTATTGTGGAGAAGGAGATCGAGATCCAGCATTATAAGACGATGCTGGGGAGGTCGGTTCCCTTGGTGGTTGGGCGCTCCTTGAGGCGTGAGCCGTCCCCAATTCTACGGTTGGTGTACACGAGGTTGGGCGATGCTCAGCGCTCTGTAGCTGGCGTGTCTTCCTTGGCTGGCGTGTCTTCCTTGGCCGATCCTAGGGGCTCTGCAAGGCAGGCTGCGAAACCAAGTCGCTCGACAGGGTTTGAGCTAACCTGTGCGAGCCGAGAGGGGTTTTGAGGATAGTTTAGGCCAAGGTGCTCGTTGTTGTAATACATCTCATTGTATTGTGGCCCTTCAGGGCGTTATAACAAAGAATAAGCTTTCCGACCCTTTCAAACTTGTTGTTGAGAATGTGTTGAGGGCTTGAGTTAGGGCCTTCGCTTGGTTTTGTTGCCGAGCCGAAGGTCAGAGACTTTGGATGTGGAGAAATCTCGTTGAGAGATGTAGGAGCTCGGTCGGCTATCGGGCCTGGCTTCTTCGGCAGGGATGGTAGTCATGTCCGAGCGATAGGGTGATGGCGAGGGAGAAGAATCCTGGGAGTCCCGCTTGAGAGGACCTTTTGCCTTCCAACGCTATTAATGGGGGACCTTTCGCCTTTCCACGCCATTAATGGGTGACGTTTCGTCTTCCGACGTCATTAATGGGGATTTTTGGGGGGCTATATAACCCCCACCCCCCTCACCAAAATTTCATCAGATAAGGTCTCACCTCACCGGTGGCTCCCCTGCCATCCTCTGACAATTTGGGGTAACAGCTCCGATGGTTGTTTACCACGAGTTGCCAGTGGGTGAAATGTGGGCCGATCCCGGGATGGGGACTCAGGGTATTTGTCGAAGGCGGGCGCCCTAAAACGGAACTTTTAGCCGAGAGTTCCGGACCGGTGGCTCCCCTGCCACCCTCTGACAATTTGGGGTAACGGCTCCGAGGGCTGTTTACCCCGAGTTGCCAGTGGGTGAAAAGTGGGCTGATCTGTGGTTTGGGACTCGGGGCATTTGCCGAAGGCGAGCACCCTAAATCTTAATGAAAATTTTGGGTCGGGGGGTTAGCTAAAGTCCCGATAGGAGGTCGAGGGTCCGGGGGTTGGCGTAGAGTGTCGAGCTCTGCTGCCTTAGCTTGAAAAAGCTACCCATGTGCTCGAGTTCACCTTTCGGTGCTGAGGCTTGAGGGGTTGGCGGAGAGTGACGAGCTCCGTTGCCTTAGCTTGATAAAGCTACCCATGTGCTTGAGTTCACATTTCGGTGTCGAGGCTTGGGGGGGCTGGCGGAGAGCGACGAGCTCCGTTGCCTTTGCTTGAGAAAGCTATCCATGTGCTCGAGTTCACCTTTCGGTGTCGATGCTTGGGGGGTCGGCAAAGAGCGACGAGCTCCATTGCCTTAGCTTGAGAAAGCTACCCATGTGCTCGAGTTCACCTTTCTGTGTCGAGGCTTGGGGGGTCGGCGGAGAGCGATGAACTCCGTTGCCTTAGCTTGAGAAAGCTATCCATGTGCTCGAGTTCACCTTTCGGTGTCGAGGCTTGGGGGTCGGTGGAGAGCGGCGAGCTCCGTTGCCTTATCTTGAGAAAACTACCCATGTGCTTGAGTTCACCTTTCGGTGTCGAGGCTTGGGGGGGTCGGCGGAGAGCGATAGGCTCCGTTGCCTTAACTTGAGAAAGCTACCCATGTGCTCGAGTTCACCTTTCGGTGTCGAGGCTTGGGGGGTCGACGGAGAGCGATGAGCTCCGTTGCCTTAGCCTGAGAAAGCTACCCATGTGCTCAAGTTCACCTTTCGATGTCGAGGCTTGGGGGGTCGGTGGAGAGCGACGAGCTATGTTGCCTTAGCTTGAGAAAGTGTAACACCCTGTATTTCTAGAGAGTATATATACTAGTATATAGTATAGTATTTTATATAGTATATAATAATAATAATAAGAAAGAAAAAGAAAAAGGAGGTGAGATGAGTTAGGTGGTGACGTGGAGGAAAGTGGAGAAGAAAATTAGATGAGTTAAAGTGGGGACTATAGATGATCCTATGGGATTTGATGAAGTGATGGGCTAAGAAGATTTCCTATGGGGCATAGGAAATTAAAATGAAAAATGAATGAAAGAATTGAAGGAGTGAAGTGTGCTGGTTTGGTCTTGGTTGACCGTGAGTTGACCATGGGGATTTAATATCCCACATCGGTGGTAAATAAGAGAAAAAGAGAGAATATATTAGGAAAGCCAATGAGAAAAGTTATCGAATCGTTTGTACACCCTTTTGAGGCAGCTTGTGGTGGGCGTGGCTAGAATTTAGTTAATTGTGTACGTACGAGGAGAGTGCAGAGCGTTACTAGATTGCACGTCCCGCATTCAGCGAGGACGCTGAATTCTTAAGAGGGTATGAATTTCTTAAGAGGGTATGAATGTAACACCCCGTATTTCTAGAGAGTATATATACTAGTATATTGTATAGTATATATATAGTATATAATAATAATAATAAGAAAGAAAAAGAAAAAGGAGGTGAGATGAGTTAGGTGGTGACGTGGAGGAAAGTAGAGAAGGAAATGAGATGAGTTAAAGTGGGGACTATAGATGATCCTATGGGATTTGATGAAGTGATGGATTTAGAAGATTTCCTATGGGGCATAGGAAATTAAAATGAAAAATGAATGAAAGAAATGAAGGAGTGAAGTGTGCTGGTTTGGTCTTGGTTGACCGTGAGTTGACCATGGGGATTTAATATCCCACATCAGGGGTAAATAAGAGAAAAGGAGAGAATATATTAGGAAAGCCAATGAGAAAGGTTACCTAATCGTCCGGACACCCTTTTGAGGCAGCCTGTGGTGGGCGTGGCTAGAATTTAGTTAATTGTGTGTGTACAAGTTGAGTGCGGGGCGTTACAGAAAGCAACCCATGTGCTCAAGTTCACCTCTCGGTATCGAGGCTTGGGTGGGTGGCGGAGAGCGACAAGCTCCGTTACCTTAGCTTGAGAAAGCTACCCATGTGCTCGAGTTCACCTTTCGGTGTCGAGGCTTGGGGGTCGGCAGAGAGCGACGAGCTCCGTTGCCTTAGCTTGAGAAAGCTACCCATGTGCTCGAGTTCACCTTTCGGTGTCGAGGCTTGGGAGGTCGGCAGAGAGCGGCGAGCTTCGTTGCCTTAGCTTGAGAAAGCTACCCATGTGCTCGAGTTGCCTTAGCTTGAGAAAGCTACCCATGTGCTTGAGTTCACCTTTCGGTGTCGAGGCATGGGGGGTCGGCGGAGAGCGACGAGCTCCGTTACCTTAGCTTGAGAAAGCTATCCATGTGCTCGAGTTCATCTTTCGGTGTCGAGGCTTGGGGGGTCGGCGGAGAGCGATGGGCTCCGTTGCCTTAGCTTGAGAAAGCTACCCATGTGCTTGATGTTGATATTTGCAAGTGTACAAAATCGCACAAGTAATATAGATAGATGAGTAGAGTGTCGAACCCACAGGGACTAGATATTTTACTGAGTACCGATATCGCTAGATGAATCACTATTTGGAAGATCGAATTTTTTAAATGATAAAATAACTAAATTACTTTAATCTAATTAAATCTAACTAAATTGGTGAAGAGGGAGAGGGCTGTGAAACAGTGAAGCTCTTGTAATTTGTTTAAGGGTAAAATTAGTTCTAGGGCTCTTGGTTCACCTCGTTTATCACACACAAATTATAATTCCTTATAAATAAAAAATATTATCTTTCCCAATTGTCGACCAAAATCCTAAAGATATTAACCACTCTATCAACGTAGTCTAAAAATTATTCTCAACTAATTCTTCGTCTATCCATCAAATTATTAATTGAGAAATTGAATTTCTTAACGGTCACGTCCTCCAATATACAGTCTTAATTTTTATTAATCATAAATTACCTGTTCGGTCTCTTTATGATTTGAAAAATCATACAAATGTCTATCCACCATGTTGTACGCATAAAGAATAAAAATTAAAACACAATCAGGAAAAATAGAGTGATAATAAGAAATTAAAATTTGTGTTCTACAAAACTTGGCTACACCTTAGCCTCTAGAACAATAAATTCAGTTCATATTTGTTTGGGATTGCATCAAAAAATATAGAGAAGAAAAGATACAAAAGAATACAAAATTTAATTCAAACCCCTTTTCTGTCTCAAAAGTCGGAGCTAAAAGTGTTGCTGTCACGCGCCGTCAATCAACGCATCAGTCTGTCACCCTGCCGTTGTCGGGCCGCGTGTCCCAAAACCAGAGGTGCCACGTCAGTGAGTCAACCGGTCCCACCTGTCAGCCTGTAATCGCCAGGTCAGCACTCAGAGGCCATCTCGCCTTGGGTTCTGAGCCGCCAGCTGGTGTCTTCGTGTGGCGCCGAGTCAGAAGTCAGAGCGAAGGAAACAGCAGCTTCCCTGTCGTGTCACCGAGTCGCTGCGCACGCCAGGAAGGAAGAAGAGGAACGCCACGTCAGATCGCAGTGTGGGTCCCGCGTCTCAGACGACCTGTCACGTCGTCCACGTGCTCTCTCTCTTCTCTCTTTGTTACCGCACGCAAGAGATCCCTTCTTTTTCCTTTTTTTTTTAAATTTGATTATTGCTGATTATTAGCCGTCACCTCCTACTCTTCTCTCTCCTGTTTGGCTTGTATTCGTAGAGAACGGGAAGGAGTTTAGGGTTTGCAATTTTGCATAAAAGTCCACACTCTTTCTTTATTTTCTTCCTTTAATTGATCTGAATTTATTTCTTTCTCTTTCTTTCTTTTCTTCCTTTTCTGCCCACCACGTGCTTCTGCGTACACAAAATAATACCAGAAATTAGGATTTTTAAATAAAATAAAATTAATTAGTTTAAAATGAATTAAACCAACTACAAATCATATTAGCGTATAAAAATCCTTTTAAAAATTATTTGTCGCACTTTTAACTCAACAAAACAATAAAAATTTATAAATCCATTATTTTACTTTGTTTGTTGATTTTTTCAATAATTCTTTACTTTTTGCATCAAAAATATTATTCCTTCAAAAATAATTAATTAAATGAAATCATATAGAAATAAGATGAATTATAGACAATATCAGCGAAAACAAGTCATTTTAATAGGTAAATGAGTACAAATATATATATATAAATCCGACACATCAAATACCCCCAAACTTAAAATTTTGCTTGTCCTCGAGCAAAAAGTAGAATCATAAACAAGGGAATAATAATAGCAGGCTGAACCCATCACACCAAGAAATCTTATCATGCAAGCATCAAAATTACAATTAAAAATATAAACAATTGCAAATAAAGTAAAACTAAGCATACCCACTTTCTCCAGTGCAATTATTTATTCATAACGCCCAACCCAATCGCATTTGTCATGCAATTAATGTAATTATATTATGCAACAACTCAATCTGTGATTATCCCTTCTCTCTACTACAAACCGAGTAGCAAACTAGAGTTTTTTTTAATATTTTTTTTAAATTTATATTTATATTTTTATTTTTTTTGTCTCTTCTTTAAGTTGTCACTTGCCTTTTTACGCGAATGCAAATCATTTGTGATGAATTCACCCGGTTACTCAACAAGTCACAAACTTAAAGTGCTTTGCATACTCATATTTCAAGTTGCCGTTCTACGTAAGTGTAGATATTTGTGATGAATACCCCTAGTTACTAAGCAACTCAAAACATTGGAGTAAATTGACTTTATTCTTAAATTTTTTTTTTCTTTTCATTATCACTCTATTTACTTAAACCCTGTTTAGGACTAGATCAAAGGGGATAATCACAAGAAAAAGCATCACATTTGTCTTTTATGTATAATAGCATGACCCACACAATTTTGTAAGGAATTTTGAAACTCAATAATCCTAAAGTAAATAAGCATGCTTAATATTGCTTTATAAAAAAAAATTGTTTATACCAAAAAAATTGTCTTTCATGCTTATCACCATAAAGAACTCAAAATGTGTAATGGTGAGCCTAATTGAAATCCTTTTTAAAATTTTGTTTTTCTTTTCTAAAATAATAAAAATAAAAATAAATTTGTAAACCTTCCCCCCAAACTTAAATGTCACATTGTCCTCAATGGGAAAGAAGAAGAAAAACAAAAAGAATGCAAAAAGTTTAGAATATCTCCCCTGATTCGTCTTTAAATTTCTGCACGCGCAGCGTTCAGTATTTTGGCGATATCTGGAGCTGTAGATGTCGAAATGGGCTGAATTTTTTTTTTCTGGAAAGCTAAGACAATTGTCTACAACTTCTCTTTGAATCACTTTTCCAGATTCTGACTTCATACTGCTCAAAAACAGCCATCAATGCAGGTGTTCAAAACAGCTCCGCCTGGCGACTTTCAAAATTGATGCAATCCTACAAAATAAAATCAAAAATTAAAATAAAATAAAATAAAAGATAAATGAAAACTGAATGCAATAAAAGAAAACATGGGTTGCCTCCCAAGAAGCGCTAAGTTTTAAGTTTTCAGCCAGACATGGGGGTGAGATGGTTAAGTAACGCCAAGATCCAACAACATTAAAACATCCTTTCTAATTTTTCTATTCTTGTGTGGATCGGGTTCAAGTTCCAATTTGAGGCGTTTCCTTTTGGATGATGTTGTCTTTGATTCCCCCGCCTCTTTGAATTTATGCTGCAAAAATGAATAAATAGAAGGTTCAGCATCCAAGTACATTACTTGTTCAAAAATATTTTCTTTTTCAGGTTCAAAAATTTCTGAATTTATTGGACATACTTCAATTGGTGATTTTTCATTTTCAGCCTTATGTTTCTCGCCCACAATTAAATCAGTTTCACTTACTTGAATAGATGACTGTTCTTCAGGAGGAAAATTTATGGAATTAAAAACATTAAAAGCTACTTGCTCATGCTGAACTTGTTCCTCCACATTTTGTTCTATCTCACTTTGCTTTTCAACCACATTATGTTCTTCATTTTCTTCTTGTGGTTGCTCAATTGTCCTCCCACTTCCTAGTGTTATAGCCTCAACATGCTCCTTGGGATGGACAACTCAAGATTTTGGATGGAAGCCGAAGTTGAATTTGCAACATTTTGAATTGCCAAATCTGTCTTTTGCATGTAGTGCATAAACATGTCTTCAAGTGTCGGCTTCTTTTCTTCCTGTGAAAAATTTTGAGGGTGTATAACTGCTTCTTGATTGTTGTTCCATGAAAAATTGGGGGTGTTTCTCCATCCTGAATTGTATGTGTTTGCATAATGATTGTTTTGCATTTGAAAGTTTGACACAAAATTTTCATGTTCGGCATTTGATGGAGCAAAAGGGTTCCCCACTTGACAATCTGAACTTGAATGATTTCCTGCACAAAGATTACAAATCATATTAGATTGAAAAATATTAAAATTCATATTTTCTACTTGTTTAGATAAAATATCATTTTTTGCATTTAAAGTAGAAAAGGGATCAAGTTCAAAAACTCCAGCCACATTTCTTGGCATTATTCTCTCTGAAGACCACTGGTAATGATTTGATGCCATCTCCTCTAAAAGATCATAGGCTGTTGTGTAAGTTCTGCTCATGAGTGCACCACCAGCTGCTGCGTCAACCATAGATCTATGTGTAACTCCCAAACCATTATAGAATGTTTGCATTTGCAGCCATTTTGGTAGTTCATGATTAGGACACTTTCTCAATAACTCTTTAAACCTTTCCCATGGATCATACAAAGACTCGGTCTCAAATTGAGTAAATGTGCAAATATCATTTCTTAGCCTTGCGGTCTTTGCTGGTGGAAAATACTTGGCTAGAAACTTTTGTGCAAGTCCCTCCCAAGTAGTAATACTACCGGGTGGTAGATAGTGTAGCCAAGCCTTCGCCTTATCTCGTAGGGAAAAAGAAAAGAGTCTCAGTCTAATGGCATCGTCTGATACACAGTTGTGCTTGAAAGTATCACAAATTTCTAAAAAATCTGCAATGTGAGCGTAAGGATCCTCGTGTGATAGTCCCCAAAATTGAACAGTCTGTTGAATCATTAGAATCATCGCCGGTTTAATTTTAAAATCGTTAGCTTCAATAATCGGCTTCTTTATGCTTGACTCATAAATTGAGGGCATAGCATAGTCTCTCAAAGGCCTATTTTCATCGCTCCCCATGATAATGTTCGTGTATGTCCTGAAATATCAGTATCGAAAAAAAGGAAAAAAATAGAAAAACTAAAAAAATAAAATAAGAAAAATAAATAAAAGTTAGAGTTAGTCAAAAGGAAAATAAAGATGTAAAATAATAATAAAATAAAAATAATTACAAAAATTCCAAACTAGCAATAATCTAGCAATTTTCAATATCAATAAAAGAATAACTAGTCCCCGGCAACGGCGCCAAAAACTTGATGTTGATATTTGCAAGTGTACAAAATCGCACAAGTAATATAGATAGATGAGTAGAGTGTCGAACCCACAGGGACTAGATATTTTACTGAGTACCGATATCGCTAGATGAATCACTATTTGGAAGATCGAATTTTTTAAATGATAAAATAACTAAATTACTTTAATCTAATTAAATCTAACTAAATTGGTGAAGAGGGAGAGGGCTGTGAAACAGTGAAGCTCTTGTAATTTGTTTAAGGATAAAATTAGTTCTAGGGCTCTTGGTTCACCTCGTTTATCACACACAAATTATAATTCCTTATAAATAAAAATATTATCTTTCCCAATTGTCGACCAAAATCCTAAAGATATTAACTACTCTATCAACGTAGTCTAAAAATTATTCTCAACTAATTCTTCGCCTATCCATCAAATTATTAATTGAGAAATTGAATTTCTTAACGGTCACGTCCTCCAATATACAGTCTTAATTTTTATTAATCATAAATTACCTGTTCGGTCTCTTTATGATTTGAAAAATCATACAAATGTCTATCCACCATGTTGTACGCATAAAGAATAAAAATTAAAACACAATCAGGAAAAATAGAGTGATAATAAGGAATTAAAATTTGTGTTCTACAAAACTTGGCTACACCTTAGCCTCTAGAACAATAAATTCAGTTCATATTTGTTTGGGATTGCATCAAAAAATATAGAGAAGAAAAGATACAAAAGAATACAAAATTTAATTCAAACCCCTTTTCTGTCTCAAAAGTCGGAGCTAAAAGTGTTGCTGTCACGCGCCGTCAATCAACGCATCAGTCTGTCACCCTGCCGTTGTCGGGCCGCGTGTCCCAAAACCAGAGGTGCCACGTCAGTGAGTCAACCGGTCCCACCTGTCAGCCTGTAATCGCCAGGTCAGCACTCAGAGGCCATCTCGCCTTGGGTTCTGAGCCGCCAGCTGGTGTCTTCGTGTGGGTCCCAGCGCCGAGTCAGAAGTCAGAGCGAAGGAAACAGCAGCTTCCCTGTCGTGTCACCGAGTTGCTGCGCACGCCAGGAAGGAAGAAGAGGAACGCCACGTCAGATCGCAGTGTGGGTCCCGCGTCTCAGACGACCTGTCACGTCGTCCACGTGCTCTCTCTCTTCTCTCTTTGTTACCGCACGCAAGAGATCCCTTCTTTTTCCTTTTTCCTTTTTTTTTAAATTTGATTATTGCTGATTAGTAGCCGTCACCTCCTACTCTTCTCTCTCCTGTTTGGCTTGTATTCGTAGAGAACGGGAAGGAGTTTAGGGTTTGCAATTTTGCATAAAAGTCCACACTCTTTCTTTATTTCCTTCCTTTAATTGATCTGAATTTATTTCTTTCTCTTTCTTTCTTTTCTTCCTTTTCTGCCCACCACGTGCTTCTGCGTACACAAAATAATACCAGAAATTAGGATTTTTAAATAAAATAAAATTAATTAGTTTAAAATGAATTAAACCAACTACAAATCATATTAGCGTATAAAAATCCTTTTAAAAATTATTTGTCGCACTTTTAACTCAACAAAACAATAAAAATTTATAAATCCATTATTTTACTTTGTTTGTTGATTTTTTCAATAATTCTTTACTTTTTGCATCAAAAATATTATTTCTTCAAAAATAATTAATTAAATGAAATCATATAGAAATAAGATGAATTATAGACAATATCAGCGAAAACAAGTCATTTTAATAGGTAAATGAGTACAAATATATATATATAAATCCGACACATCAGTGCTCGAGTTCACCTTTCGGTATCGAGGCTTTGGGGGTCGGCAGAGAGCGACGAGCTCTGTTACCTTAGCCTGAGAAAGCTACCCATGTGCTTAAGTTCGAGTGGTTACATAAAGAGTTTACACAAAGAATTAAGCTAAAAAAAACTTTGGAAAGAGAATACATCTTCTTATACAAAAAGCAACGGCGCATAATGCCGATTACAAGGGACTGGTTACATAACAAGTTTAGTCCTCCCCTTTGAGGTATTTGATGAGGTGTTCTGCATTCCAGGATCTCTTTATCAGGTTGTCTCCAAGGTCGGTGAGTCGATAGGTGCCGGGGCACACTACTTCGGTGACCTTATACGGGCCCTCCCAATTAGGGACTAACTTCCTCTTCTTGCTGGGGTCTGATACGACCAATTTCCTGAGGACGAGGTCACCCTGTTTGATATTGGTGGGGCAGACTTTTTTGTTGTAGAATTTCTCGACCCGTTGCTGGTATATACTTCGTTTGATGGCGGATTTCTCCCTGACTTCGTCGACTAGATCCAAGTTGGCCCTGAGGCTTGCCGAGTTGCTCTTTTCGTCGAAGGCTGTGATCCTGGGCAAAGGGAGGCCCATCTCTATGGGGATAACCGCCTCGGTGCCGTAGGTTAGGTTGAAGGTATCCTCTTCGTCGTTCGGTGTGCTCAGAGAACGCTCGGAAGTTCGTCGACCCACAACCCCTTGGGTGAATTGTCCAATCGCTTCTTGAGGCCATCAAGGATTTGGCGGTTCGCATTTTTGGCCTGGTCATTTGATTGTGGGTGACATATCGAGTAGAAACATTGCTGGATGCCGATGTCTTCGCAAAACCTTCAAAAATTCTTATTGGCGAGCTGGGTCCCGTTGTCGGTGATGAGCACTTGGGGGATCCCGAACCGACAGATGATGTGCTTCCAGAAGAATTGTTGAGTTTGATGTTCGATGATCGAGGCCAGGGGTTCCGCCTCGATCCACTTGATGAAGTAGTCGATGACCACCACCAAAAATTTCCTTTGCCCCGTTGCTTGAGGAAAAGAGCCGACCAGGTCCATCCCCCGCATAGCAAAAGGGGTTGGACTGGCGGGATTGGAGGTTGGCCTGCGGGAGTCTCTTTATCGATGAGAACCTTTGGCAGGGGCCGCACCTTTTGACGAGGTCTTGTGCATCTTGCAACATGGTCGGCCAGTAGTGCCCATGATTTAGGGCCTTTCGGGCGAGCGACCTGGTCCCCATATGGCATCCGCCGATCCCCTCATGCAGTTCCTTCAGGGCGTACTTAGCCTGGTCAGGTGCCAGGCAGCAGAGGTAGGGTCTGCCATCGGCCACTGTGAACTTTTGAATGAGCGTCGTCCAGTCGTCGGGTTGGAGATCGGTGTTGAGGCAGGAGGCTTCCGGGAAATTGATGTTGGGCTTGAGGAGGACCTCAATCAGGACGGTACGGTCGAGCCCCTCGAAGGATGATGAGGCGAGCTTCGACAACAAGTCCGTCTGGGCATTCTGTTCCCTGGGGATTCGTTCCACTGAGTGGTATTCGAAAGATGACAAGAGATTATGGACCACCTCCAAGTATTGTACCATCCGAGTGTCACGAGCTTCATACTCCCGGGTGATCTGGTTGACCACGAGCTGGGAGTCGCTAAAGGCCTTGATGTGTCTGGATCCGGCCTTGTGTGCTAGGGTTAGCCCAGCGATCATAGCTTCATACTCCGTTTCGTTGTTCAAAGCCAAATAATTTAGATAGAGGGAATACTGGAGGACAAAATTATCGGGACCCTTCAGAATGATGCCTGCTCCACTCCCTCCCTTGCAAGACGAGCCGTCAACATAAACCTCCCACATTGGGTCGGTTTTCTAGATGCCGGATGGCTCGGAAATAGTGCACTCCATGAAGAACTCGACGAGGACCTGTCCCTTGATGACCATCCTTGGATGGTAGCTGATGTAGTATTGGCTCAGCCCGATCGACCACCTGACGAGGCGGCCGGAGCTCTCAGGTTTGTGAAGGACGGTCTTCAGAGGCTGGTCTGTGAGGACCTAAATAGAGTGGGCCTGGAAGTAGGGGCAGAGCTTCCGTGCGGCCGTTATCAGTGCGTATGCCATTTTCTCCATCGTGGCATATCTGGTCTCGGCCGAGAGCAGAACCTTGCTCACATAGTACAGAGGCTTCTGAACACCGTCTTCTTCTCGGACGAGCACGACCCTGAGCGCACTTTCCGAGGCTAAGAGGTAGAGGAAGAGGGGTTCGCCGGGTTTGGGTTTACTTAGGAGCGGGGGGTTGGCGAGGTAGGACTTCAATTGGTCGAATGCCTGTTGCTGCGGGTCGCCCCATTTGAATCCTTTCTTCCCCCGCAGGGCCTTGAAGAAGGGGAGGGACTTCTCCCCTGATTTGGAGAGGAAGCGGCCGATGGCTGCCACTCTTCCCGTAAGTTGCTGAACCTCCTTGACGTTTCTGGGAGGGGCCATGTCGATTATGGCCTGGATCTTCTCCGGGTTGGCTTCTATGTCGCGCTGGCTAACGACGAACCTGATCAATCCGATAATATCCACATTTTGGAGCAGTATCTGAATGCAATTAGACAGTTAAACTCTCTATATGTGGTAATTTACTCTTCTTTTCTCTTTTTCATAGGAAACAGCCTAAAAGCAACTTAACGAAGCAAATTCAAGATTTATTCAAGACTGTGAGGATGATACACTGGAATGAAGAGCCCTAAGTTTGCATCAAGCATTTGATAGAAGCTCCAGAATACAAGTCGACTGGTCCTTCAACAACAGTCGACTGAACAGAGTGGGATTGAGTTTCTGAAGCTACGCAGTAAAGTTGACTTACCCTTAATGACAGTCGACTTGACTGGTTGGATTTGAAGTTTCCAAGATTCGCAGAACAGTCGACTGCCCCTTAATTACAGTCGACTGAAGTGGCTTTCAGCGGGAGTTAAGAGATAAGAACAGTTGAGATTCACCCTCATCCGAATCTGCAAACAAATCAGATTGAGTTATCCAAATCCAGGTTAGCTGCAAATAACAACTCTCCAACAATCAAAGCCAGAGATCGAGTGGCAATTATTGAAGAAGATTTGACTCAATCCATATCCGACATGTGAGGAGATAGAAGCAGGAGCTTGAGATTTGCAGATAGGGGTAAGAGAAACTATAAAAAGAGGGGGATCATCTACCATCGAGAATCTATCAATCAAGCATCGATCTATCAACATCGAATAAGGAAGGAGATCAAGAACTGAAACTCTGCATTAAGGGGGAGGAGAACAAGTCGACTTCAGAGGATATCAAGTCGACTTCTGGATGATTGGGTTCAAGCTAAACATCATACAAATCAGTGTTCTTCTTCTCTCTTTAATTCTTGTTCTAGTTTAATTCATTTGAGTCATGTATTCAAATCTTTTAGTCAATAAAAGTTGTATTATGTGCAACTAATTTCATCGTTGGGCTGATTGAAACCTTAGTCATGTAATGTTTACCAAGCACTACTTTTATCACTTATTGATTAAACCTGGTTGTTCCTGATCAAATTTATAATATGAATCAAACTTTTGTTGGAAAGTCACATAATCAGTCGACTGACATCTAACGACAGTCGACTGATCTGAAGAACCTTACGTTATTAAGTTTGATTATTATTAAACTGACTCTGTTATATGAGTATAAAGATGATCCATATCTTATGCTCATAACTAGTAACACAAGAATCATTTAGGTTCTTGGTTTAATCAACTTGGAGGATCTAGATTTGATACCAACTTCTAGAGGTTTGAGTGTTTGTTAATTTCCATCGTTCCTATGCTTTCTTCAAGTGTAACTTAGTAGATACCATGCTAAATACTTAAGGAGAAAAACGAATTAGAGTAGATACCATGCCTAATTCTTGGCCCAGGGAAATCTTAACTTTAAGGAGTAGATACCATGCCCTTAAATGAACAAACATGAGTGATTTGAGTTGTGTAGAAGGTGATCTAGCATTCTTGACTATAGGTGGAAATCAAGCCCAACTACTTTAATAGATATTTTGTGATTCAAATTGAGAACTACTTGATCTAGATCTCATTTCCTTTCAACACATACTTTTAGAATAAACTTTATGACAAACATTTCTAATTATTGATTAGTGAGTTAATTACTACAATCTCTGTGAGATCGACCCTTGCTTTTCACTATGCTTCTATAAACGATTCGTACACTTGCGAGGTTATAATTTGTGTTCAGATTATCTAGATAACTGAATTGATAACAGAACCCTAGGAATTTCTCGGAGGAGATGCCGAAAGCGCATTTGGTGGGATTGAGCCTCATGTTGTGAGACCGGAGAACGCCGAAGGCTTCCTAGAGGTCGGCCACATGATCCTGCCCTCGTCGGCTTTTGACAAGCATGTCATCGACGTATACCTCCATGTTCCGACCGATCTGATCTTTGAAGACTCGGTTCACAGGCCTTTGGTAGGTGGCCCCGACGTTCTTGAGCTGGAAGGGCATGACCCGGTAGTAGTAGAGGCCCTGGTCGGTAACGAAAGAGGTTTTGGCGATGTCCGGAGGAAACATCCAAATCTGATTATAGCCCAAGAAGGCGTCCATGAAGGTCAGGAGTTCGTGGCCCAACGTTGCATCGATCAGAGCATCGATGCTGGGGAGGGAAAAAGGATCATTGGGGCACGCCTTGTTGAGATCGGTAAAGTCAATGCAGATCCTCCAGGTTCTGCTAGCCTTTTTCACAATTACAAAATTAGCCAGCCACTCGGGGTAGCTGATTTCTTGAATGAACCGGGCGGACATTAGCTTATCCACCTCCGCTCTCACTGCCTGTTGCCTTTTTGGGGCAAACTTGCGGTGCTTCTGTTGGACCGGTTTGGAACTTGTAGCGATGCTTAGCCGGTGCATGATTAAATCTTCGGAAATCCCGGGCATGTCGGACGGTGTCCAAGCGAAGAGGTCGATATTGCGGCGGACGCATTCAATCAGACCTGGCTTCAGGTCGACGGAAAGGGTTCGACTCACGCGGAACCATTTGGACTTGTCCTCTGCTTCAAAGGAGACCTCCTCCAACTCGTCTGCCAGTTCAGACTCAGACTGGCCTCTTTCAGGCGGGAGTTCAACAGCGTCGAGGGGAAATACCCCGCCCCCGACCGCGGTCATGTAGCACAAACGTGTTGCCTCCTGGTTTCCACGGACAACCCCGACCCCGAGGTCAGTGGGGAACTTCAACTTCAGATGGTAGGTCGAGGGAACGACCTGGAACGAACAGAGCCGGGTCGGCCGAGGATGACGTTGTAGGCTGCCTTGACGTTTACCACCATGAAATCCATCGACTCGGTTCGGAGGATGGGGGTTGTGCCTGCGGTTACATCTAGTGTCACAAACCCTTGATTTGCACTGGGACGCCAGAAAATTCATGAAGGGTGTAACCGGCTGGCATCAGTTTTTCTCGAGAGAGTTTGAGGTTCTCAAATGCTTCTAAGAAAAGGATGTTAACTGAGCTGCCATTGTCCACCAGGATTCGGCGGACCTCAAAGTTGTCCATGCCAAGGCTGATGATGAGGGCATCGCAATGCGGAAGCCGAATGCCTTCGAGGTCTTCTCCTGAGAAGGAGACCGCCCGATGTTGGATTCGAAAGGAGGGATGGTCTAGAACAGAGTTGACCTCTCGGATAAAGGCTTTGCGGGAAGTCTTGGATTCCCCTCCCATGGGTCCGCCGTGGACACAGTGCAGGATCGCCTGTCCCCCTATTTCCTCGGGTTCCGGGTCCCGGTCGGGCAGTAGGCCGGTTGTCTGAGGGGGAGGCGAAGGCCTCAGGCTCCTAGGCTCTCTTCGGTCTTTGGGATTGGTCCGGGTGAACTCCCTCAGGTACCCTCACTGGATGAGGGCTTCGGTCTCGTCCTTGAGGGTCGACAATGATTCGTATCATGCCCGGTGTCTCAGTGGAAGCGGCAGTATAACATTTGGTCTCGCTTCTTGTCGTTGTTGGTTGGTCGGGGAGGGAATCGGACGACCGCCTTGTCCTCGATCTCCATTAAAATTGCCGAGACGTTCTGAGTCAGGGGCGTATACCTTTCGAATTGAGGGGTCGGGGGTACCCCTTGAGACCAGTGGTTTCTTTCACTGGTCTCTTGATGTGTTCAACCTCGTCGACCTTACGCTTCCCCTTAGCTGCGACTTCTTTGGTGCCCTCGGGGTTGAGGGCCTGCTCGGCCCGGATATACTTCTCGACCCTATTGAGTAGGTCGGGGACGTCTATAGGTGGCTTCTTGGCTAAGGAGGCATTGAGCTGACTGTGGCGGACATTGTCTCGGAAGGCTGCCGAGGTGACACCTGTATCGAGGGAGAAAACCGACCTTGCCTCGGTGGTGAGCCTCCGAACGAACTCCCGGAGGGATTCCCTATCCTTCTGTTTAAGGTCCAGAAGGGAGGAGCTCGTCTTTTCGACCTTCCTACTGGTCACGAAGTGGGCCAGAAAGCCCGCCTCTAGCTGCTCGAAAGAGAAGACCGAGCCAGGGGTAAGTTTGGAGAACCACTCCTGAGCTGGACCACGAAGGGTAGCAGGAAAGGCACGACAGAGGAGGGGATCCGCAGCGCTGTGAATCATCATGAGGGTTTTGAACCCCTCCATGTGATCAGCAGGATCACCCTCGCCATTGAAGGTCTCGAATTGAGGAGGCTTGAAATTCTGAGGGATCTCGGCTTCCAGGATTTGGGGGGAGAAAGGGGGTCCTGTCTGCCGATGACCGCGATCGGGTACTACTCCGCCTTCGCC
The DNA here is from genome assembly GCA_017893485.1 of Hemerocallis citrina. Lineage (NCBI taxonomy): Eukaryota > Viridiplantae > Streptophyta > Magnoliopsida > Asparagales > Asphodelaceae > Hemerocallis > Hemerocallis citrina. Next base: position 224,375,500 of record CM030366.1, on the reverse strand, counting down.
GAGATGAGCGAGGCGGTTCTCCATCTCCTCCAAACGACGAAGGACAATGTCTGCCTGTTCCTGGGGGCGGGCCGACCCACGGGATTTGCCGTCTCCAGCTCCTGACCGTGGGTCGAAGCTGTTGTGGACCTCGGTGGTCTGGCCGCCTCAGATGGCTCGGAGGATCTCATCCCGAAAATTTTGAAACTCGACTCTGGTGACGTGGGCTTGCCCCGTGAGTCCACAGGGCGAGCGGATGTGTCCCGAATCGCGCGCCTGGGACAGTCGTTGGTGATGGTTCGAGGCCGAGTTGGCCTGCCCATCTGAGATGATGCGGTGTAGGTCAGTTGCATGCGAAGGTCCGGCCGCGCCGTTTACCCGAGGTTGATTGGAACCCTGGGCGTCCGCACGGCTGGGATGTGGAGGGTCTGGATGTCTCGCCGAGGTGACGACCCTTCTGGCTTTGGGAGCCATAGAAGAGCTCGGATGCGAGGTGACGTTCTTGACCGGACTCGGTCTGGCGATATTACCAAGAGAAAAGGGTTCCCACAGACGGCGCCAACCTGATGCTGTTTGTTTTTTGGGGTGTGGGGCAGCAGGTGTGAGTTCTTGTAATTTGTGAGAGGAAAACTGTTGGTACTGACGTCGGTCCGACCCCGGGTAGCGGGAGCAGCTCGGATGTAGGAGCCGAGAGGTAGAGGCTCGGGAGCAATAGCTCGACCCGGCTCAGATGTAGGAGCTCGGTTCGGCTCGGGTCTTCTGTACCTACACACTGCCTAGAAACACCGGGAGAAGTCCTGGCGACAGGCCCTCCGACGGTCTAGTCAGTCACTGAAAAAGAGACTGGGCAGCTAGGGTTCAGGTGGGCAAAGATTGATTACCTTTCTCAGTAAGGAGGGGGTGGAGTATTTATAGGCAGAGGCTAACGGGTCTGGAACCTTAACGGACCAGATCGGACCCGTTAGCCTGTGGGCCTGAGCTGGTTGCGGCCCGTTAGACTCCAGTTGACTTTATGATCACTGGGGGAGGATGCAGAGGAGATCAGAGGGTCCAGATTGTGCCACTTCATTTATCCTATGTCACATACCATATAGATACAATATGGTGAGCCTGAATTGGAATGTCAGAATGTAATGAGTGATTAAATTTAACTTTTAAGAAAAAAACTAAGAACGAATAGTTTGATGCATTATTTCATTGTAACTTTTGCATTGAGAAATAAAGAAATAATTATGTGATGAGGCTCTTGTTTGGAGTACAAAGTGAAATTTAATATAGTATAATTGCATGCTAAAAATGTTATGACAAAAAAAGTATGACAAGTCATATGAGGTAACTTATAAAAAAAATGTTGTTAAGATTATTTGTATGATGATTCTTTCTCGTACCAAGTTAATTTTATAGCAACATTAAGCTACTGTTCTTTTTTTTTCCTCTTATAAGAAGTTACCTCTTATAAGAGATTTACAGTAAGAGTCTCTTATAAGAGGCTCTTTTTGAGGTGTTCTTTTTATATAAAAATAACCTCTTATAAAAATCTTTTATAAGAGATTTCTGTTCTTTTTTCACCTCTTACAAGAGCCTATATTACCTCAAAGTATAAAAATAGTGAGATGAAGGACAAGAAAAGATAAGTTCAAATTACTAATATATAAACTAGTGTAATGGCAAGTTAAATTCACAAATCAGTGTAAATCATCATTTATAATTTCGGGCTACTATAGACTTTTAATTAGTATGAAAATTAGTATGTATAAATATAAACAATAATAATTTGTTTCAAAGAAGTTGGATGAAAAAAATTTAAGGTCAATGGGCTAATATAAATTCTCCCTTAGCTGAAAAAAAAAAAAAAAAGCTGACCGGCTGCAGGATTTGAACATGGTGGCATCATAACAGGACAAATCAACTAGCCACAACTCAAGTAATGTACTTATTGGACGTAAATATATATATCTTTAAATAAATCAGTGTTTCGACAGCATCCCTAACATAATTGTTCGAGATTGTGAAGAATGAATTCCCACACTTTTTCTAGGATAGCATATTACAGTCAACTACGTATATGATTACACTTTTTCTAGGATAGCATATTCCGGGCTACTATAGACTAATATATAAACTAGTTTAATTAGTAACAATTATAATATAGACTTTGGGGTAATATAGACTTTTAAAGTGATAGAAGTCTTATATGAATTTGAAAGAGGTTACTAGAAGTCTTTTAGGCATATAAGATATTTTGAGAAAAATATCTTATAAAAGGTAAAAAAAGAATACTAAAAAAATTCTTATAAGAGGGAACCACCTCTTACAAGAGGTAAATATCTTATAAGAGTAGAAAAAGAACACTACCTAAGAGTCTGGACAGTTACATATATTCCATTTGTATATAATAAATATCATCATAAATAATATCCGAACAGTACTTAGACTTGATGCCGATGTATGCCACAAATAGGTAGTATGATATGGATCAAAATTTTCAATTTGTTGCGTCTCTGTAATGAACTCCCTCGTACTCTATATAATAAAATACAAAGAAAGCTATCAAGTATCTCTCCTTCAATCTTCAAAAATTAAAGGCCCAGATCTAACCTCAAAAAATATATTTTTTCCCCAAAAGTTTTTCTCCAAAACTCAAATTCAAATCCCTCACCCAAAACAATTCGTATATTTGTTTAATCATTTTTTTTCTCTCTCTCCCTCCCTCTTCTATTCAAAAAATAAAAATTAAGAATTTTTTTTTTTTTTAAAAATTGTAAAAAAATTTTAAAACTAAAAAAATTAAAAATTTACGAACTTTTAAAATAATTCAAAAAAAAAAAAAATCAAAAATCATATAATATGTTTTTTGCTGGACCCCCAAAAGTTTCTCATATAATATATTTACTACTTCAATTAATTTGCTGGACCTCCAAAACTATTTTATATAATCAAACAATGTGCACTGTTTCGAAGACAAGCCGTAGGCACGTGTCAACGGGCAAACCTAGTACATAACTAAAACTCCAATAACTTCTACAATGGTATGTGCCTACTCATATAGATGCGAGGATACAAGGATATTTGAGTGCTTCCTTAGCCTAAAAAGCAAACTAATGAAGTTCTTAGAGCATCCACAGTCGTTTTTCTCATATGCTATAAAATGGCAGCTACAGTAATAGCAAATATGATCGATCGCTGCAGTGGTCGTTTGCTATATTGTTCGCCAAAAATTGAGTGGGACGGTATATCATATACCGTCTCAACTTTTAAAATTAAATTAAAATAGTTAATTACTTATTAACTATTAAACTATATTAATTAAATAAATTAAATATTAAAATAATAACTAAACCTAATTATACAACTACCTAAACCTAATTAACTACCTAAACCTACCCATTTAACCCCCATATTTCATGGACGGGGAATCATTCCCCGTCCGGTACATCATGTACCGGCCCACCATTTGGATTTTTTTTTCTAATCGGCCAATCATGGCCGTTCATTTATTAAAAAAAAAAAAAAAGGAGAGACGGGGTTACATACCCCGACCGGGGTATGTTTCCCCGTCTGAGGGAATCATAAAAAAAAAAAAATTTTTTTAAGTGGGGGAGACGGGGTATCATATCCGGACGGGGTATGTTTCCCCGTCCTTTATAATTTGAGAATCGCTATTCTGTTTCTCATATATGAGAAACGAATATAGCATGTTTGCTATAAAATGGCAAAATGAGAAATCGTTGCAGACGTTCTTTTGCTAAAAAATGGCAAATTGGCAAATATAGCAAATTGGCAAATATAGCAAACGACCGTGGATGCTCTTAGAGGAAGCAGATTGAGAGTATGACCGATGTTTCATCGTCTTTGATATCATATTGTCAAAGTTTGAAGGCGAGAAGAATTGTTAAAATTATAATCGGCCAACCTTTAAAAACAGAGAGCTAATTTGCAGTCTAAGATGCATGTTCCAAGTAATAGCTACAAGAGTGGTGGAAAAGTAACACAGACGTTCTCCCTCATCTTTTTATCTATATTATACTAGTATCATACGCGTGCACACGTGCACGTGGAAAAAATTGAAGGGATAATGAAAAGGGCAAAAATAAAATAATTTCCAAACTGAACCACCTTCGAAAATATTTATCAAACTGGTCCACTTTCGAAAATATTTACCAAAGTTAATCCATAACCCAACACGTGCGTTGCACGGGTTGGATTAAGGACTAAGGGGTTCTCCCATTATAGTAGTAGAGATATAAAAAAAATTTGGCAAACATTAGGATACTGTTTTTTCGCTATTAAGTCCGTTTAAATTTAAAGACTTGCTATTAGTGAATTGCTACTAAGTCCCCCATTTATATATTTAATACGAGTTCCCTTACTTTCGTTTCTATTAATTTTGATGCTGAATTATGTATTTTTTGTTGCATCATTATTCCTGTTTTCTCAGCTTTCCAGCAAATAAAAATGATGGAGAAGCAATCAGTAACTGGCAATTAACATATTCTGGGGAGCTAACAGCAATTTACAAGTATTGGGATGTAAAATAAGCATTCTAAGGGACCAAATAGCAAAAAGCCCACCCAAAAGGAGGCTTGAAATTTCCTCTGTGTTTTTGATAGTAAAAATTTTCATTGTGTTACTGTGTAATATATGGACAAATCAACTTAATTAATCTGATATCAATAACACATTTTATTAAAGTAAGTTTTATTAATCATCAATTTCTAATTAATAATATCCTCAATCTTCCAATTTATTTATAACTTAATTATTTACAAAAGTATCATTTATATAAAACAAATGTTAATATCCTTGAGGATAAGAATGGCAACACCAAACTAAATTAATCTAATATCAATAACACATTTTATTAAAGTAAGTTTTATTAACCTTCAATTTCTAATTAATAATATCCTCAAACTTCCAATTTATTTATAACTTAATTATTTACGAAAGTGTCATTTATATAAAACAAATGTTAATGTCGTTGAGGATAAGAATGACAACACCATGCAAATTGCTAGTGTATATATCCATATATCTATATTTATTATTATTATTAAGCAAAGCTTCATTTTGACGATTTTTTACTATTATGCTCCCATATACATAAAAAACTAAAAAAAAATATAAGGTTAATTCTGTAATTTTTACTTCACATTTAAAGTCTCCATCCATAAAATTCTGTTCCCTCACAAATCGAAACCGTCTCTTCCTCTTCCTCCATCGAATCCGTGCATTGCACGTGCATATCCCCAGTGCAAATTGCATGTGCTAACCCATAAAACGTGCATTGCACGTGCGGATTACTAGTATATAAAAAAGGAGGCTTTAAAAAGCTTTAAGCCACAACAAAAAACTGCTACTTTCCGCGTTTTCATAATCCAAAGTAACAGATGAGAACTCCTTAAGATACGATAGACTAGAAAGTTACACAAAATCAAGCAATCACAAACAGATTATTGTTTTCTTTCACAAGAAAACAAGAAAAGAAGTAAAGAACAAAAGAAGAAAAATATATATATATATATATATATATTTTTTTAACAACCATTGCCAACTTTATCTGAACAAAACAGGGGGAGCAAAATACACTGTTGTTTCCATTTATACTCAGATTACAGAAAGAACTCAAAACCCAACATGGGTTCCCTAAATGAGACTATTTCTCTTCCATCAATTGAAACCGTACCACTACTCAATCGGCTAAAACTTTACTCCTATCTATATGTAAATTAAAATAAATAAAAAAAGTAATTTCATTACATAGTTGAATACAGCTCATTGAGATCGTTTTCTTGGTTTTCTGAAAGTAGCAACAATTGTTTGTGAACAATGCGCATTTGAACTGTCTGAACTTTTTTTCTTGTTCCTTTTTGCAGTATTACATATGGGCTTTGGGCGTAAAGAATCATTGCTGCACAGTTGAGAAGCCTGCATTGAGTGTGTGTGGTTCTCACCCTCTGAAACTGAGTTTTCCTTTAGATTGCCTGCTCGAAATGGTTCACTTGGTCGGTTTCCTTTTTCCTTGGAAGTGATGAATGGGAAGACAATTTTGATCAGATTAGAGTGAAGTACTTTCAATCATTCACACAACAAAATTCCACACTAGTAAATCAGTACATGAAAATATAGTAAGTACTGATCAGGAAGACAATTTAATAAGAAAATCAAACCCAACGACAGTTGGTATCATTTAAATAGTAAATCAAGCAAGCTATAAGCCAGACAACCAAAATAAATACCGAACGGACAAGGAAAATTTAATGGTTATGAATCAAATTTATTTCTACTTTCTGCTTATTAAGTTATCAAATAAACTGCAATACAGCATGAAGCACTTCTGTCAGAAGGTGCCTTAGCAGTATTGAGCCAGGCATATTCGCTAGAACTAGCATAAATTTTACTTGAAAACATAGGTGAGGAAGATAATTGCACCTAACTCTCCTCGGCAGTCGGCACCTCCAGACAGCATATAAATCCTTGCACTTGCCATAAGCATATAGTTTTCATTTATCACAAGAATTTTAAAACTTCAAATTTTCTTTTTGGAAATGATACTCACTTTATCCGAAAGCAGGGAGGTGAAGATGTGCGCATACACACAGACCCCACACACTAAAAAGGGAAGACAAATAAAAAAAACCCTACAACTATTCGACCTCCAACTACAGGTGATACAAATGAACAAACCCTCCATATCCCCCTCTTCTTCATTTCTCTCCCTAACTTCTTCCAAATAGAACAACATAAACTGTTTCCTACTATGTTGCCAAATTAGGTCCTTAATAAATCTAGTTTACCTTCAAGAGACACACAAGCTACTGCTATAACACTTGCCTTGCAACATTACACAAAGGTTAACAATCAACCAGAAAAGCCTTCCAAATATATAGCCCCACGCATACTTATTGCAAAGTCACATTAAACATCTACATACTAAACTTCCCAGACATCGATAAAGATTTATAAGATAACCAAACGGAAACTCAACCTTGCCTCTTTGAAGAAATTACAGATACTGCACCTAAAAAATGGGTAACAGCAGCGATAGAGAAAACTGGAGCGAGAAAACCTTGACAGGCATCACAATTATTTTCTAAAGCATTCTTTTTGCATATGGAAGACTCCTATTTTTGGGGAGGCCAAAGTAAAGGATCGGGCTTCCTGTTGAAGCAATATATCGTAACCATATAATTCTGTTCTGAAGTCTATGCTCGTCAATTCTTCACATGCATATATGAGCGCTTATCAGGAAGGACAGAAAGGAGTTGGATCTCTTGTTAGTTTCAAGGTTTTAAAACTCGAGATCAGGGCGGGATCAGACTTTTCCAAATATTTTGATCGGGATCGGTATCGGATCAGATTTTTTGGATCGGGCAATGTTTAAAAATTTTTTAAAAAAATTCTAATATGTTTGTATAATTAAATTATTTTTAAAAGATAATAATTAATTTTAAAAAATAAATTAATGAATTTAAATAATTTTTTAAATATAATATATATAATATTTTGAATTACAGACTTCAACAATTTAATTAGTTTAAGAGAATTATTAATATAGAATAAAACTAGAACAATATAACTAGATAGCCCAAATCATACAAATTGTATTTACATACAAGGAAAAAACAAAATATAAGCTAGACATGGGATGATGTTCATTACACAATTACGCCTTCAATATTTAAATAAGAGGATCCATATGAATAGAAATTTCAAATATTGTAACTTTTATCATAGAATTGGTGGTTTCTGGTTGGGATCGGGCTGATCCGTCTAATCCAATTGTTAACTCGGTCGATTCCGAAGTTATCTCGTCGATCCTGAGATTTAGAGGTTGTATCGGAGGGCTTCTTGAAAAAGATCCGGATCGGCCAGATCGGATCGAGATTGGCCGATATTTAAAACCATGGTTAGTTCCAGTGCTTAAACCTTGGGTACATGCAAATTAATTATTTTTCATTATTTTTAGAAAAGCAAATCAGCTAAAGGGGCATGAATAATGCTAGAGCTGACTACCTCAAGATAAAAGAGGGGTCAATATCTTTTGAACCATAAACATCCCTCCCTCTTTTTCCATTTCCTTTCCATCCTTTCTCTGAATGAGCTCCTTCCTTACTGTTTAGGGCAGTTGTCTTAATGGGTCCCTCTCATATTTTCTCCACTATTTGGTAAGTTAAATGGCCGACCCTTGGGAAAAAGGCTTTGTTGTTTTTATATGGTAAATTAAATATGGCATCTGAACATCGTAAATACATAAGTTTTAAGTTAGAATGGTAAAAAACTCAGGATTGGGTCCGTAGCAACCTCCTATTTTGATATTGGTATCGGCATCCCTCAATCAGTTTTATCGACTTGGTTTCTGTGATCAGCCTCAAGTGTTTAAATAATTAACTATACATTCCCAAAATAGTTATATATATATATATATATATATATATATATATATATATATATATATATATATATTCAGAGCAAACATTCTATCAAATTATTTGATAAATTTATAAATAATATATATTATGATCATTTGTTGGTGTTAAATTCCAATTTCATCTACAAAGCAAGCTTTTACAAATTTACTTTTCTACAAAAATGATATTCGAAATGTACTTTAACTTATATAATATAATCAAAATATACATAAATAAAGTTTCAAAGAATATGCTTATTTTACCTAAAATTACTTCTGTATCACACATCTTACTCTATCATGTTTCACCACCATGTTGTATGTCACTCACGCACCCCCACTCTCCGTTTCATGTTGTCTTTGTGCATTGTGGCTGGCCTAACATCACAAATAACTTCTATAATGTAGGGTTCAATTTCTTATTATTGGACGTATTGGGTTTACTTCTTGTTCAACTTCATTACTGTCAGAGCCAAGTTTTAAGGTCAAGGCAAAAAAAAAAAATGACACAGCTTGGGCCTAAGAGCTCCTCAGTGGATACTCGAGCCAATAGTTCTTATATATCTGCAATTTTGGACCTTCTGGTTGCAAACTCAATCTTAAATTACAAATTCTCCTCAGTCTGAAATAAAACTCTGTCCTGCTTGCATAGAGAGGCAAGAATCTGATAAACTCAGCCTCCCAAATGATTTTTTTTTGCAATAAACTATTTCTTCATTATGCCACCATGAAAACAAATAATGAAAACTTATTACTCATCTACAAAAATAAGAAAGCCTTCATCCTGATTCTGAAGGCCTCGTGCATGAAGCTTTTTTTCTTCATAAGGGCTATCTACTCTGATGAAATCTGCAATATACATACCTATTATACACGTTCACATGGGGTACACTTATGAACAATTATGGGAAGTGAAAGTGTAAGCGGAGCATAAAGCATAAGCTCTTTGTGTTTCAGAAAAAGTGAGTGTTGCAACTTGCAGTGGCGTTTGATATGGTGGTTCCTTTTTGGAGGCAAAAACTAATTACATTGATCGACAATAAGAAAAAGTCGACCTTTTTTGCATGGGCAGACACACACATACACCCCTCCCCACAAACGAAAAAAAGAAACCAAACACACTAATTTCTCATTTATTTCACTGTTTCCCATTTCTTAAACGTGATGCCTCCAGCTGCTGCCACCTCTTCTCCATACCCCTACTACCACAGGTCCCTTTTCTCTAGATGACACTGACCCCCTCCCCCCCTCAAGCTGCCACTAAGCTAAGAACATAAGCCCTTTATATCCCAAATTCCCTCTTGCATTATAATACATAATTGTCATAAATATATTTCAAAATAAAGAATGAAATATGATTTGTTTAGAATAGAGAAAGCTCTTGGTAGCAATGAGATTGATGCTGAAGTAAATAGTTACTGATTACTATACTTGAACTTATATAATTGGCTCAACGAGATATCTAAGTATGAATCAGTACAATCATGTGTAACCACTTCCAAATTGAGAAGCTTGAGTAAAACAATTGTTGTCTGCTATGCATTTATGAATACTGCTGCAGATACTCTCATATAAGTCAGTGGCATACCATATTAGATTGCTAAATACTAATACTTAGAGTTAAAAAAGTGATTACCTTATCGTGAACCCCTAAAGGCTGCTCAGCCTCCATCTCATCTCCTTCTGAGTCATCAATTTCCTCACATTCAAATTCCACATCTTCGATTTCTTCGTCAGAGTCACTCAACTCTTCCTGTTCCATTACTATGCCTGCCATGGAGTCATCATTAAGATTTCCCATCCATTGACATGGATCCTTATTACTTGGAAGCCTTTCCAAAGAGAAAACATCTCCCTGAGAACAAGCTTCAACCAGTAAATTGTCAGTATCTGGAACCTCTGAATACCTTCTGCGTTTCATTTTGGGTACAGTTTTTTGAACATTATGATCAGGTACATCTCTGCCTGAAGTTTTTTCCATGTTTGATGTAGAAGATAGGCGAATGTCCAAGTCGAGATTGTTTTCATTTTCATTATCGATTCTTTGCAAGAGAGGATGAAAGTCAATAGTCGTTGAGTGAGCTTTTGGGGGCCGTTGTGCTACAATATGGTGAACGTCTGATCTAATTGGATATTGAGGTCTCAAGAGATTCAGGTCAGACTGAGCTGGATTTCCTGGGAAAAAGTTGTAGATACCAGAACCAGTACCATGACAATTAGTTGACAAATATGATGAAAGTTGATTTTCATGAGTCTGGAACAGTAAAGGGTGCATCTGAAGATCTGATTCAGATGTATTATCTTCTGACCCAAATTGTCTGATAGGAGTATTACCAGCTTCATGTCCACATTCTGACAAGCGTTCCTGAGGTTTCAATAAACTACCACTTCCTTTTGCATTACCAACAGTCTTAGAAGACGGGGGTTTATTGATGAAACTCGTAAAAGTAGACCGAGAAATAACACGAACTGACGAAGGAAGGTTGACAGGAGGTAAATCGGGAGCCAACTTGACTATTTTGGCACCTTTACTTTTACGAGTTTGACAAGGCTTTGAAACCCTTGCCATTAAATCGAAAGTTGGTTGTTTAGCATGAGGAAATGGAGAGCACACATCTCGAACTGACGAGGTCCCAATCCCATGTCCACTTCTATTTGGTGCAAAAGTAGAAGGTTCACTGATTGAACTTCCTTTGTATGGTGTCAAATTTATAGTTTGCAAACTACATCTGTTTATATAGGACAAACACTTGGAACTACGAGGTTCTGGTTCTGCGGTTTCTGCCATGAAAGCTTCATGAACATATGGTTCATCTTCACCATCCATATCACCTGCATTGCTCTCTCCTATGTTATCAACCTGCAAATCACAGTTATAATCCATAGACATGATGAAGTTATCACAGAAAGATGATCAAGTTCATAATACTTAGATTAAATAAGACAAAACAAACCTCAACCTCTGATGACGTGTGGCAGTCAAGAAGCGAAGGTTTTCTCCCTCTTCTTTTTGCATCAGATAATCGCCTTTTCTGTTTCTTGGCTTCACTTAGTTTGTAGGATTTTTGAGTTCCATTAGCAATACGCCACTGCCGAGGCAACAAAGATGGATCTCTATGGGGAACAAAATATTTGCAAACTGACAACCAATCATGTTTAAAGAGTTTGAGTCCCTGGTATGACAGAACTAACAAAGTTATGATTTTCGTGATCTCAAAGAAAATTTTAAAACAAGAACAATCAAATTCAATTACCTCAGAGATGCGTGCAATCTCATAAGCAGTTAATGGGGAGGTCTTCATACGACGCACAGCCTGCATGAAGTTAATATACCCCAACATTCTTACAATATTATACAACAGTCAATAAATGAACTATAAGATTATTGCAGACGTCTAATACACAATATGAACTAAAATATGGCTTAACAACTTTGATGTGAAAGAGAACAGACAAAAAGAAAACTCAAACAATTATGACTGACATCTTTGTCCAGAGTCAGACCTATGTAGATTGAAGAATATATCAATTTAAAGGTAATCACTCACACAATAACAAGGCATCTAGCAGTATGAAATTGTTTAAATATCTTTAACTAATTGTTCAAATATATCATTCAAAGCAAATCAATAAAACCTATCTGAAGGAATAACTATTCACATATTATTCTAATAGGATAACATTCAAACAATAGCCAAGAATGCAATCCCAAACCTCCATGAAACCACCCTCATAACATACATGACCATGTTCTTTAAAAAAAAAAAAAAAAACATACAGGACCATCAACAGTTCAATTATTTTCCCCCTTTGTACATACATGACCATCTTCCCAAACTCATTAAGGTAAACCACAAAAAAGTCTACCATGAACTTACTAAACTGTACTCTCTCTCCTCTCTACCACGAACTTACTAAGTTGCTCAGAGTTCTTGTCTTCGCGAGTCAGTCTTATTATCTCTTCAAATCATTTCGTATGTCAGCAAGGAATTTCAATGAATAATTATTATTATATAACTATATCATTGGTTAGCAAGTGTGGGGAGTTCGTCAACCAGAAAGATTACAGAATATCAGAGGAATGGTAAAAGACCGATGGTTAGCACAAATAGTCAGTTCATCGGGAAGGAGAGTCGACCTTTCAAGGGTAACATTAACTCGGAAGATACCAAGGCGGGCGAAGGTACTTCTAATTTAAATTGCTCTATTTTGAATTCCTTAGCTGACGATTAATTAATTTACTTTGCGAGTTTGTATGGTATAGCCATGGGTTCCTCTAGATCTGAACAGTTAGCTAATTTAGCTATCATTAGAGAGGAGACGAAATTAGTCACTATGTAGAGGCTATTTCGGACTTTGGGGGGGGGGGGGGGGATGCCTTGGTGCGGGTTTACTAGGTGTTAGACGCTTTTTTGTTTTTATGGTATACATCTTTTGGAATATTAGAGGGATCGACAAAAGGTCAAAAAGAAAGCAATTGGTGTAACCATGTCCAAAATTCACCCGAACATTTGTGGGTTGCAAGAAACTAGAATCGAAAACCCGTTAGAGGAAGACTTCTCTTCTATTAGAGGATTGGAAGACTTCCAGTGGAGATGGAAGCCCGCTAGAGGATACTCTGGAGGTATAGCGGTAGGGGCTAATTCGGCATCTTACGAGATTGTTGATTCATTCGTTGGTGATTTCTCGGTGTCGATTAGGATTAGGCGTCGGCAAGACAGCTGGTCACAAACGATTACTAGTGTTTACGGCCCTTATGACAGTAGACTACGCCAGGTATTTTGGTCTGAATTAAAGGGGATCAGATCCAAATGGGGAGGGGCATGGGTAATCGGAGGCGAATTTAACATCACTAGATCCCAGGACGAACATAAAGGCAAGAGTCACAGTAGATGCGACCAGGACAATTTCAACAGGACAATAGATGATTTAGACTTGTTAGAACTAGCTATGACGGACAGAAAATATACGTGGTCTAACATGCAGAGGAATCCAATTTTGGCTAAACTAGATCGAGTGTTAGTTTCCAACGAGTGGGAGGATGTCTATCCCTTTGCGAAAGTTAAGACAGCGCGACGTTACACCTCAGATCATTTGCCACTGGTTATAGATTACGGGATTACGGGTAAGAAGCGGCAATTTAGATTCAAATTTGAGAAAGCATGGACCGTTTGCGAGGATTCCAGACAAGTTATCGCTGAGTCGTGGAACGCTAACACTGGCCAGAACTCATCAGCAGTTGGAATATGGATAGAGAAAACTAGACGGCTAAGACGGAAGCTAAAAGAGTGGGCAAGACAAAAAATGACAACCACCAATCTCAGAAGAGAGACGGTGGCTTCCAGAATCGAGGAATTAGAAAGACTTCAGGAGGATAGAGATCTCCAAGACGATGAGAAAGACGAACTGGCTAACGATAGACTTGAGCTGCAACACATCGGAAAGATGGAGGAGATATACTGGCAACAGAGAGCGAGAATCCAGTGGCTTAGAGAGGGAGACGCTAACACAAAATACTTCCACAAAATTGCGAACGGTAGAAAAAGACAGAATCACATCACCGGTATAGATATTAACGGGGTCTGGACGGAAAACGAGGACGCGATCTTGACACATTTAGACGAGCGTTTCCATGATCTATTAGGAGGTCCCTCAGCTAGCAGATGCGAGATGGTTCAGGAAATGTGGAGTGACTCCAGGCTAGAGGGGAGTGCAGGCATCGAAGGGAGATTTACGGAGGCAGAAGTTCTCAGTGCAATTAAGTCGTTGGGTCAAGATAAGGCGCCAGGGCCAGACGGGTTTCCAATTTTCTTCTTTCACACCTACTGGCATATTATTAAAGAAGACCTATTGAATATCTTCAACGAGCTTTACGAAGGTAAGGTTAACTTAAAACGGCTGAATTACGCAACAATTATTCTAGTTCCAAAGAAAAAAGCTGTCTTATCATTCGACGACCTCAGACCTATTAGCTTGTTGACTGGATCCTTCAAAATCATCACTAAGGTCTTAGCTCAAAGACTCGCTCCACTCCTTAACGAGGTGATTGCGCAATCGCAGAGCGGATTTATAAGAGGAAGGGACATCATGGACAGTATAGCTTCAGCTCACGAAATCGTCTTTCGAGGAAATAAAGCTAAAGTTGACGGGTTCATCCTGAACCTTGACTTTCGGAAGGCCTACGATCTTGTATCCTGGGATTGTGTGGACGAGGCTTTGGCCCTCAAAGGATTTGGCCACAAATGGAGATTATGGATGAAGATGTGTGTGCGAGGTGGGAAATCATCCATCCAGATTAACGGTTGGCAAGGGAAAGAAATTCACTGTAGAAGAGGACTTCGACAGGGGGATCCGTTGTCGTCATTACTCTTTGCTATAGTAGCTGACGGGTTAGCAGAAATGGTTAGAAGAGCTGCAGAAAACAACCTCATCAAGGGAATTAAAATCAACGGCATCAACGAACCCATGACGATCCTACAATATGCAGATGACACTATCCTGTTTGGAAGTGCCACTACAGAGGAAGCCTTAGCCTTGAAGACAGCATTGGCTTGTTTCCAGGGATGGTCAGGACTGAGAGCGAACCTAAATAAGACAAGCATTATCCCGATCTACGAGCAGCATTCGGCCCCTTTTCAGGAGATCAAGGATATCTTTGACTGTAATATTGGTGCCTTCCCCTTCAAATATCTAGGTACACCCATCAAGCCAGGCTTGCTTGGGAAGGAGGACTGGAACTTTATCATTGATAAGATCGAAACGAAGTTGGCTGGGTGGCAAAGCAGATTTCTTTCCTTGGGCGGCAGGATCATATTGCTCAACTCTGTTATTAGTGCCATACCGCTATATCTGATGTCCATCTATGAGTTGCCCAAGTGGGTTATCAAAAGAATCGACACGCTTAGACGTAGATTCTTATGGAAAGGTTTGGGAGAGGGGAACAAAGGATTCCACTTAGTTAATTGGGGAAGAGTCTGCAAGAAGAGAGAGTTCGGAGGATTGGGCATCGTCAACCTCCATGATATGAATAGAGCTCTACTCAGCAAGTGGTGGTGGAAGATGTATCATAACCCCAAAGGTTGGTGGAGCCAATCCTTCGACCTCTATCGTAAGAAACGGAGATTCAGATGCGGAGGAAGGAGTCGGTCGGCGAAAGTATCCCTAATCTGGAAAGGGATTGCTAAGCAGGGACAGATCTTCCACACTAACACGAGATGCAGAGTTAGAAACGGGAAGTCCACCAGATTTTGGAAAGACATTTGGTGTGGGGAGACTACGCTCCAAAACAAATTCCCTAAGGCGGCGGAGGCTATACTGAACTTAGATCTTACGGTGGCTGATGTCAGGAAGCGTGGTAAATTGTCTTTTACCGTGTCAAACAGTATCGATGCAGAAGGAACGGCACAATTCGAAGAGCTGAATAGATGGGTCCTCCAAGAAAGTGATCAGGAATCCAATGACCCAGATGAAAGATGGTGGGTTAGAGAAAATTCGACGGTTTTCTCGGTATCTTCAATGTATAGATGGATCAACGACGGAGGTAAGAGATATCAGGTACAGTCGGTTATTTGGGGAGCCAAGATCCCGTTTAGAGTCAAGGTCTTCTGTTGGCTGGCCCACAACAACGCCATTCTATCCAAAGTTAACCTTAGGAAACGCATTTGGCAGATCGACGTAATATGCGATAGATGTCTCAACGCGGAAGAGGATGTCAATCACATTCTCTTCACCTGTCCAAAGGCACGCCTAACTTGGGAGGTTCTGTGTAGGGGCTTTAGGTGTTCACAGATTCCAATATCAACCTACGATTTATGGGGGAACATTAGAGATTACCACATCAAATTAGAAAATAGAAAGGCTTGGGATTTAGCAACTGCTGCGTCTATGTGGAACCTATGGCTAGAAAGAAACGATTTTATTTTTCGCAATAAAGATTATAGATTTCCTTGTTCTATGAATAAAATGTTTCTTCTCATCCATGATTGGGCAGGTGCGCAGGAGGCAACAAAGAGAGCCAGGAACGGCCATGAAGGATAGCCAGGGTGGAAGCTGAGAGAGACGAGTCGAGTAACAGGGTGGGAGCGGAGTCAGCAAGTTACCGCTCTATTTCTTTTGTAGTACTGCTATTAGATGTTAGTAGGTTGATGTTTTATTTAGTATTTGGCCGTTTATGATGAGGCCTCTTTTGGATGTTGTTTTGTTCAGGCGGCGCTCTGCCGTTTGTTTGTCAGAGTCTGTATTGTTATGTATATTGTTGTACTCTGTTTCCTTAAATCCTTTTTAATGAAACGATGGCTTCGGTCATCTTATTATCAAAAAACTATATCATTGGTGATATCACTCCAGTTTCGAAATTTTTGATGATCCCAAAATTACGATGGTAGATGTTTGTCATTGGTGCACGATAATTCCCGAGGAAAACACATTATTAGGTGTTTACACGGATTTGTTATAAAACTTTACTGTCTACCAGAATACTTCCTCTTCATCAAATTTTCATTGTTGGTTTTTTGTTTCTAATATAACATGAACCTAATCTGCTAGCAAGAGTACAAACATACATATAAATGTTAGTTCGTGCTATTATAATTGATAATACCACTCCAGTAAAAATTTCTGATGATCCCAAAATTAGAATGATAGATAATTCCAGAGGAAAACACATTAATTACTCGGATTTATTATGAAACTATATGGTCTACCAGATTCTTTCCTCTTTATCAAATTTTCATTGATAGTTTTAGTTTCAAATGTAACATGAATCTAACCTGCTGGCAAGTAGTCAAAGAGAGTGCAAATACATGTACCAAAGTTTAGTTCATGATTAGATCCGTATAATAATTACCGGATTATTCCGGTTTCTTGGCAAAAGTGTATAAAAACTGTAACAGGGTGTGAAAAAGAGAGGAGAAAATAGCAGAGAGCAATGGTGAGAGCGAAGAGCAAGATATAAGAGAGATGAGAAGGAGAGAGGACAAAGGTCCCAACTATTCAAGAACTAGCATGAACATAGAAACAAATTGCATTTCACATCTGTCGTGCAATAGTATTTCTTTTTTTCCATAATAAGAAAATCAATGGGAGAGACACATAAAGCAAGTTCATGGTAGTTTTCAGAGACCAAATTGTTCATGTTAAAATTCTTAATTTAGCCTTCTAATTCAAGTAGTGATCTCTTCCAAAATTAGATGAAACAGTAATTCTTCTTTCTGCAATGCCTTAACAACGGACTGCCAGTGGTTCTTCAAACATTCTCAATGCACATATAATATATATTTTTTCAACTAACCTCTTCATAATGAATGCAAATAATGCAAATAAAGATAACAAATCAAGGTTACACCTATAAACTAAGTCAAAAACAACTATAATCCACCACAGAAATAACCGAAGAAGTGAAGGTTTAAAAATAATTAAAGAAGCCATTTTTGTGACATAGTAACTGTCCTGAACAGATTGCAGGTAGGTCTTATAATAAAAATAATTACTATTACTATTATAATAATAATAATAATATAATCACTATTATCATTATTATGATGTAATACATGCAGATAAAGGAATTTAAATTTAGAAAATAGTGACGGATGTTTAATGTTCCATTACAAAACTGTTAAACTGCTTACTTTTATAGGGTTCTCTGGTGCTCTGGAAGAACTGCGATTTTTCTGGCGGACAAAAATCTATAACAAGGAAAATATGTTAAAAAACAAATTAGTAGATATATAATTGCAGAAAAGCATGAAGTTTATTGGCATTTCATAATGAAATACTAACAACTATTTGTGGGATAATGATATTATGACAATCTTTTTAGGATAAAACAGTCTAAGTCTACAGTGCCACAAAAGACAGCATACGTCTGACCACCTTCAACGGAAGAAACCACAATATAAGTACTAAAAGCAGCTCAATTGCAGAGGAGCGTGAATTTTATTGGCATTTCATAATAAAATACTAACTATTTATGGCATAATGATATTATGAAAATATTTTTAAGAGAAAACAGTCAAAGTCTACAGTTCCTCAAAAGATATCACAAGTCTGACCACCTTCAACGGAAGAAACCACAATATAAGTAGTAAATGCAACTCATAAAGGAAACCTATAAAAGTCCGGCCAGTCTTGCCCAATCTAAATTGTATTACATTGATAATCAACTTCTGTTTTAAAAGTAATCAGTCAACAGAAAAAATGCTTTAAAAGACTTGCACTAAAAATTAAAACCGGTCATAATTAACTTGAATAAATTAAGTTAATCAACTAATTGCCACAATGACATTATGAATACATTCCAATAAAGTTACAACAACAACAACAAAGCCTCGGCTACATGACTCCTGGTTTTCCATTCTGCTTGGTTTAGCGCAATATCTTGTATAAGGTCACAAGCTATCATATCTTTTCTCACTGTTTCTACCCAAGTTTGTTTAGGTCTTCCCCTACCCCTATCCCCTACCCCTAACTGCCACAATGACATAATGATTACATCCCATAAAGTTACAACTTAAAATTTAAAAGTATTGTGAAGAAAAAATGCTTCACTTGTGCAAAAAACTAGGTGTAATGTGGGAAAGGGGGAAACGCCTAATCTTGGAGGCATGCTTTTTAGCAAATACATTTATACGCATTCTCACCAAACATTTACGTTTAGCAAAAAAGTGTGTGTAGAGTCTAACTTGTAGTTTTGAGCACTTCAAAAGCAATAAAAAAGAAAATCTGAATCAAAACACTTTTCTTTATTTCCCCCCCCCCCCCCCCCCCCCCCCCCCCCCCCCTCCCCTCCCCTCCCCTCCCCCAAAGAAAAAAAAAACACTTTTATCTTCGTAGCATTGTCTGTTGTCTGTTATGATGTAACAAAGCCTTGATAACCTAAATTTTACATACCACGTTTTGAGCCCAATACATTTACTTGGTTAAGCAAAGCATATACATAAAATGTATTCTGGAGTCTCAAAACTTTTTGGGCTCTCCAAAAGCAATATCAAACAATACCTAAGGTTAGGCACGTGCATGGCCATGAATTGCATAACCCAAAACAAAATCACTACGAAATAGAAAAAAAAAACAAACAAATAAAAGTGCAGCCCCCTTCCAGGTGACTTCAAGCCTAAGGTGAAGGATACAACCCGAAAGTTGGAACACATTTGGAGTTGTACAAGGTTGCTTAGGTAAACAACACGAGCATGCAAGTAAAAGAATGCAGGAAACAACCCAAATTTTGACTCTGAAGTACCATAAAAGGTGTGATGCATCTTTTTGGGCCGCCCTTGGTTGTTTTACAAGCATAATCAACAGAACGAGTATTCCCATAATTGTACTTTCATATAAGACAATCCAACTTCAGCCATCTCAGAATATTTCCTTATGAAGCAAATCCATAATCCCTTCAACATTCCAACTAACTCGATGAGGTTGAGTTCTTCGACGAGAGTGACACAGTTAACAATAGCGATTTGGAGAATCTCTCCCCCACACATTGTATACGATATTTTAGGAAACCACCCAGTTACTTATATAGGGTTTATTTAGATTTGGATCCTCATGGGTATATGAGATATAATTTGAATGAGCAGTTTGATAGAAATTATCTTCTTTTCTTTTTTGTTTTTTGAAAATTTGAATTTCAAAGAAAGAGTGATATTAATTAACAATATATCTTTGTTGTGCCTGTTTATTGGGCTGAAATAAATGAATGAAAATTTTGAATATTCTTTTGGGTAACCATTGATTATTTCACAAGCATGCTCAACACTACGAGTATACCAATCGTCGTACTCTTAGAGAAGGCAAGAAACGACCCACCATCTGCCATCTTAAAAATAACCATCAGGAAGAAATCAGCTGATTCTTTCCTTCAGTTAGGAAGCAAATCAACAATGCCCTCTATTTTCCAACTTGATGGGCTTGAACTCGTCTTAGAAAATGAGAATTTCCTCCACAAAATGGAAATGATATCTGGAGAGAGGACATGATCAATTAACTATGATTCATTTAGAATTAGGTCATTCTCAGTACTTGCGATTTAATTTGGAGCCATGGCATAAAAGTTAATCTTTAATTCTGACTTCAACTTAGAGAAAAAATTTAACAGGTATTGTCTCTTTTTTTACATATACCCTGCTCTCACAAAATTATGAAATCTTTTACCACTTGCGGTGTGCAATTAAGTCATGAGCCAACACCTCTTTCCTTTCTCTCTTCCCTATTAGTCTTCATTTCTCTACAGTTCTGCATCAGGACAAACTATAATTTAGGATTGTCTTCCTACAATATTTGTATTTGCAGTATTTCATTGATGTCTTTTATATCTAGATCCAACAAGATCAATGCAAATACATACAACAACAACAACAAACAAAGCTCTTTCCCCAACTAATTGGGGTTGGCTACATGAATCCTGGTTTTCCATTCTGCTCGGTTTAGTGCAATATCTTCTGTAAGGTCACATACAATCATATCTTTTTTCACCGTTTCCACCCAAGTTAGTTTAGGTCTTCATCTACCCCTAACTCTACCCTCAATACTTATCAAATCACTCTTTCTAATGGGGGCACTACTAGGTCTACATGTGACATGTCCAAACCACCTGAGGCGATTCACTCTTAACTTATCTTGGATTGGAGCTACCTTTAGCATGTCTCGTATATGTTCGTTTCTAATTTTATCCTTCCTTGTTTTACCACCCCTCATCTCCACTACACTCATTTTTTGGACATGTTGTTTCTTTGTTGCCCAACACTACATCATTGCTGGTCTAACAGCCGTCCTATAAAAATTTTCCTTCAACTTCAAAGGTATACATTTGTCACACAAAACACCACTGACACTTGTCCACTTAAGCCACCCTGCTTGGATCCTATATATAACATCTTCACAAATCTCCTCATATCTTTGTATAATCGAGCCTAAATATCGGAAACGGTCTCTCTTAGGTATCTCTTGGCCATCAAGCTTCACTACTTCCTCAGTTGTGTTCCGAATATCACTAAAATTACACTCCATATATTTTGTTTTAGTTCTGCTTATCCTAAAGCCTCTAGCTTCCAAAGTTTCTCTCCACAATTCTAATTTAGCATTGACTCCTGCTCTAGTCTTGTCCACTAAAACAAAGTCATTGGCAAAAAGCATACACCAAGGCACCTCATCTTGTATTCCTCGCATCAATTCATCCATAACCAAAGTAAAGAGGTAGGGGCTTAAAGCCGAACCTTGGTGTAAACCTACTGTAATAGGAAAATCGCTGGTCTCTCCTGTGGTTGTTCTAATTGTGGTCGTTGCCCCTTTATACATATCCTTAATTACCTCAATATACCGAATAGTTACTCTTTTATTATTTAACACCCACCATACTATGTCTCTATGGACTTTATCATATACTTTTTCTAGATCTATAAAAACCATATGTAGATCTTTCTTATTCTCTCTATATTTTTCCACAAGTCTCCTCAGTTTACAAATTGCTTCCATTGTTGACCTCCCAAGCATAAACCCAAACTGATTCTCAAACATAAATTGTTTGCAAACTTTAATGTTAGGACTCTTTTGAGTCTTTTCCATTATCAGCATTAGGTTATAGTAAATTAATAATCAAATCAAACTTCCAAATTCATTCTAGGTAACGTTAAAGATTGATGCTGACCAACAGGGCAACCTTTTCTGGAAAAAAGAAAAATAAAAGGTAAAAATAAAGGGATTCCAAGATACAAGCGATGAGGGAATACAATGATTCTATCCAATCACATAACGTTGCTTGGATTAGTAAAGTATAAACAAACAATTTATTGCGCAAGGTTCAAAAACATATTTTGTTCATATATTTTAAACGAGTCAATTACCATATTTCATATATACCATTTTTATAAAGTAGCATGCACTATCTTTTTATTTTGAAGTGTTTTTGCATGTCCACCCCTGTATTTCATTTTTATTTTGTGAACATAAAAAACCTAGTTGTGTAAATCTAGCTGTCATCACTGCTTAGTTGTAATATTCGTGTAATATCCCTAAAATATTATTCAACTATGTTTGGTTAATAAAAATTGTTCTTTCAATATAAATAGAAATGTATTATTCAAATGTATTGTCATGATATATATATATATATATATATATATATATATATATATATATATATATATATATATGTATTGTTATTTCTATTTTGAAAGCTTACACTAGTCCATGCTTGTTTATAAATAAAGCCCAACATTCTTTTTACTTAAAGCCAAACGCATCTTGGTATAATCAAGCATGAAGTTAATTAAACATTAGGATAATTAACTAAAGATCATGACTAAATTAATATAGGGTCTTCTACACACTTCCACCAACTCCTACATCCTCCTAGCCCCTAAAGTGGCCGGCCAACCCCCCTCCTTCCTTTCTCTTCTATATATATGAGGGTAAATGAAAACCCTAACTCTTTTATAAAGAGAGAGAGAGAGAGAGAGAGAGAGAGAGAGAGAGAGGAACCCTAGTTCATTTGGTAAACCCTAGATCATTTCCTTAAATTTGAAATCCTTCTCTCCCTACATTTTCACAACATTTCCAACATCCAAAAATTCCTAGGAGATATTCTTCATAGCAAAAGCTAAAGTGATGAGAAGCCAAGGAGCAGGGAGAGGGAAACAAGTTGAAGCATAATTATTGAAGCTTACTAAATAAAAGTGGGTATTCTCCTTACCTCTTGTTTATTTTCCATAGATTAAATAGTTAGAAGTTTATGATTGTTTGAGATGTTGACTGAAAGCATTGAATGTTTGGTTCATATTGAACAGACATAGCAAGAAGATAACTTAAATAGAAGAATTGTAGATGTTGTATGCTTACTCACAACTCATGTTTTATTCTTTAACTAATTGTTTATTTGTGTTTAAATAGTTGTAGTGATTATGTGAAGTAAATGATATAGAACTAGTTGTAGTTTAATTATGTTTGAGACACTTATAGTAAATTATATGTAAATGATATATAGCAGTAGTGTAAATTGTATGTAGAAGTCATAGGTATAATTAATTGTAGTGAGTTATATGTGGAATTGATATGTAAAGTCATGAATTTTATGAAGAGGATGTACGGAGAATAGTAATTTATATGTAAATTATATGGAATAACATGGATGATGTTGTATGTTGGTAGAGAAGATTACTTATAGTTAGCTTATGGTTGGGAAGACTACTTGTAGTTAGAAAGATCACTTGTAGTTGAAGAAGTAATAGTCACTTGTAGTAAGAAGAATCTCACATGTACTCAGTACTCACTTGTAGTAGTATGCTTAGTTAATGTTAGTTGCATGCTTAGTTAATTAGAAATTCATGATAGTTAAGTAGAGAAACTACTTATGGATGCATGCTTAGTTAGTTAGTAATTCATGGTAGTCAAGTAGAGAAACTATTGGTAGTATCGAAAAGATTGTAGGCATGAAAGAATAAAATAAATAATTATGCATAGAGAAACTACTTATAGTTGCATGCTTAGTTAGTTAGTAATTCATGGTAGTCAAGTAGAGAAACTATTGGTAGTATTGAAAAGATTGTAGGCATGAAAGAATTAAATAAATAAGTATGCATATGGTATGGTGCATGTTGAGCCAACCTTTAGCATTTTAGAAATGTAAGTTGAAGTTCACGAGTTTTGCAACTCAAACGATTGACTAATAAATGGAAACTAGATAGTTTCCTTATGAATGGGCAATTAAGTAGAGAAAATTTGGAAGGATTAGAGCATGATCAGAGTTAATAGATTTAATTATCTTTTGAACGTGTGACCCAAAGTATAAGGATAGGCACTAGTTGATGTATACTCACCTGTCAAGGGGACACGTGCGGCATTGTCTCATCTAGGATATGTGCGGTGTGGTCTCGACTGTTAATTTCTAAGATTTAGTGATCAGAAATATCGAAATCTAAAGGAATGTACCCTTATGAGTACGTCTATGTTCAAAGTTAACCATACGAACAGGGAGCTAGAGCGTAACTCTCAGTCTCTGGCGAAGTAGGGAAAGGCCTACCGATTCGCCTTATGTTCGGATAACTTATAGTAGTGTCCGGGTGTGGAGAAAGACCACCGATTCCGACAGGACTGTAGCCGAGCTAAATGATCACCAGCCTGTCGGGAGTGGAGAGAAACCACCGGTCAGGCAGAGTGGAGAGAGACCACCGATTCCGATCGATCGGAGTGATCACCAATCTTTAGGAGTGGAGAAAGACCACCGATCTAATGCAGTATGCAGAATAGACCGTATATTCTACAGCTCTACCAGTCACTAAATAAATGTCAGGAACATAAAAAGAGTATAAGAGTAGGTTTACATTACGAGGGAATGAAACCTGTGATCAGAAGAACATCCAACTTTGGCTGGAAAATATGTAATATGGGATGCATATGTTTCCAATCAAGTGTGCATTTAGAATAAGAGCATCGGATCCATTTCGAGTTGTGAATTAAATCCTAGGTCATGTCATACACCGACACTTCTATTATATGATTTGCACATTTCCTTTCGCATTAATGATGTTTGTTGAGGATTTCGGAAAATTGCGGTTTTCATCCATTTTGCATCAGTTGCATTCAACTGACGTGCCCACAGTTGGTTGGTTTGTAGGACCGATCGTGGGAGCAAAAGAGTTTTGAGCTGTGGAGCATCCACGTGGAGAGTATAGTTTTCCTTGTACAATGTAAGTTTTAAATTCTTGTGATTTCTTTCTGTGTTGTGTACTCATTTGGAGCAGAGATCTTGGGTTGTCACGAGTTTCCTGTATATGGATCTCAGGGCGTTACAAAGTGGTATCAGAGTCTGCTTCAAATAGTAGTACTAACATAGCAAGAAATTGGACTTGGAACTCCCTATAGAGTCGGGTTTAGTTTAGATTATGGAAGATTGTAATTCATAGGGTTGCACTTTTTAACTTATGATTATGATTTTTTCCCCTATGTCTGAACTAATTCCCGTATTTTGCTCCTTGCAGGATGGCTGATGAGGGTGTACCAAACTAGAACGGGTTAGGGGAGGAAGAAGAGGACTTCTTCGAAGAAGGCCCTTGAAGACGAAGGAGACCCTGCAGAAGAAGAAGAGCCAATGGAGATTGAGACACCTCCTCCCATTCCACCACCTGTAGGTTCTCCCGACGATCCTATTAGTTTAGAGTAGGTCATCTCCCATGTTGTACCACAAATAAAGACCGGCCGACTATCGCAAGCTAGAACCCAAAATAAGATTGCTGCGCTATGGCGTCATCTGTACATGCATAAATTGAAGACAAGTCAGCTAGAAGAAGAAGTCCAAGAAATCAAGAAACAACAGCTCATCTCCGAAAAGGAATTGACCAAGCTCAGAAAATTCAAAGTAAGGCATCTCGAAGGCTTGCAACGACTAAAGATCTTCTATCGATATAAAACTTTGCACCTTGAGAAAAAACAGGAAAAGTTACAGACCCATGTGGCCCAGTTACTGGCGCAACTGGGACGGCACCAGAGGGCAGTAGACTCTGTGGAGGATAGTCGATAGAAGTAGGACTAAGATGAATGTTTTGACTGTATTTTGGGTTGAAATGTTGTGTTTTGTAAAACTTTGACATGACTATAAATCTAATATCGTGTTTTGTCTAAATATTGGTGTGATATAAATAAATATGTATATTATTGTTTTGTCTAAATATATATTCTTGTTGAATATCATTTGTGTTGAATGTTATTTTTGCAAAATTATAGTATGACATCCATAGTTATCTTTGAACCATGTATTAGATGTCGGGAAGAAACGGAGGCGGCAGTAACGGAAGAACCGAGGGTGAAGGCAGGGTATACCAAACAAACAGAGGCAGCAACAACAAAAGGACTGAGGGTGAAGGCAGTGGAGTTAATAACGCGTATCTCAACGTCGAAGCAGAACTTGCACGAGTATATCAAATAATGAGAGCCTTTATGGAGGCCAGTCGAAATTTCACGCCATAACCAGGAACCCCAAAAAGGAACTCAGGCGATGTCGTTGTTAACAACGTCAAGATGGTGGAGTCCTTTAAGAGGATGAAACCACCGGTATTTGAAAGCCAAGCAAATCCGACGGCAACCGATGATTGGATTTGTCAGGTGGAGATTGTGTTTGAAGTACTTGAAACTCCAGAGGAGAGCAAAGTTAAATTGACGACCATTCTTTTGGAGAAGGACGCAGGAGTGGTGGCAGTCAGTCAAGCGGGGCATGGGTGATGGACCAATCGCATAGGGGATTTTTTATAAGAGTTCAGGCAACACTACTTCCCTTTGGACGTTCAAGAAGAAAAAGCAATGGAGTTTATCAATTTGAGGCAGCGCGGTATGACAGTTTGAGAATATGAAACAAAGTTTACTCAGTTGTCTCGTTACACCCCGGAAATGGTTCAGGATAAAGTTAAGAAGGCTAAAAGGTTCGAGCAGGGCCTTCGACCCTGACTAAGGTCAAGGATGGTGCCTTTATGTATCCGGCGGTTTGACAAGCTAGTGCACCGGGCAGCAGTAACAGAGATGAATATGAACCAAAACCAGCAGCCACCAGGAAAGGCAGGGATGTGGAACAAGGGGAAACGGCCCGTATCTGCTACCAACTTTAAGAAGCAGGACACGAACCAAAGGTTTAAGAAGCAGAATACCAGTACAGGAGTTTTCAAGCCAGTGGAGTGTTACCTCTGTGATGAGCAAGAACACTATTAGCATCAATGCCCAAGGAATAAGTTTTAGCATGGTAAGAGCACTTGCTTCAATTGTGGGAAGATTGGGCACATCAAGCCAAACTGCCAACAACTGTAGAAGAGCAACAATGGACCGAGTCAGAAAAACGGCGATAAAAGAAAGAAGCCCTTCCGTCAGGGTCGTGTTTTTTGCTTTGACTGAAGAAGATGCTGAGGAGGAAGAAGGGGTCATCACTAGTATGGAAAATTGAAAGATATTTTGTTATGTTGATATAATGGAAGACAGTTATTAAAGTATGTAATCTTTTGTAACAGGATGTTTGAACATTAATGAAATTGAAGCCAGTGTTTTGTTTGACAGTGGATCTTCCCATACTTTTGTATCCAAGTCCTTTGCTAAGAAGTTGAAATGCACTCATGAGGCAATTCCTAATTTGCCTTGAGAAGTGGCTACACCATCACGAGCAACGCTAACCGCTAGTGAATGCTATAAAGGCTGTAAACTGCAAATAGGGGGGAAAATTCTTAGCATTGATCTATTGGAATTGAGATTTGTGGGGGTAGATATTATAATCGGGATGGACTGGATGACGAAACACAAGGGAACCATAGATTGCAAGGGAAAGAAGGTGACCATAGTGATACCCGAGAAACCGGAGATCGTGATTCAAGGAAAGAAGAAGCGCGGAGAGATCTTAACGGCTGTGACTGGAACAAAGGTACCGGAGGTCAAGAAGATACTCATTGTACGAGACTTCCCGCTCGTATTATTGGAGGAGTTAACCTGGATTACCTCCGCACAGAGATGTGGAATTCCGTATCACGATTCAGCCAAGCAGTGCACCAATATCGAAGGCACTGTATCGAATGACACCAATAGAACAGAAGGAAGTCAAACAACAAGTTGAAGAGTTATTGCAGAAGGAATTTATTAGGCCTAGTGCTTCGCCTTGGGGAGCACCAGTATTACTCATCAAGAAGAAGGATGGGTCGATGAGGATGTGAAAAGACTATCGAGAATTGAATAAGGTCACGATTCACAACAAATATCCACTTCCCAGGATCGATGACTTGTTCGATCAGCTTCAGGGTGTAGCTGTGTTCTCAAAGATTGACTTGCGATCAGGCTACCATCAGGTCTGTGTAAAAGAAGGTGATACACCTAAGACAACCTTTAAAACCCGACATGGTCACTACGAGTTCTTGGTAATGCCATTTGGGGTGACAAATGCTATAGTTATTTTCATGGATATGATGAACCGGATTCTGAAGTCATACATCGACTTGTTTGTCGTGGTCTTCATAGATGACATCTTAGTATACTCAAGGACGGAGGAAGATCATGCCAGACACCTGACTAAAGTGTTGAACAAGCTTCAGGAGCATGAGTTGTATGCAAAATTATCCAAGTGCGAATTCTGGAAGACCGAAGTTGCATTCCTTGATCACGTCCTTTCTGCGGAGGGAGTGACCACTGATCCGCAGAAGATTGAAGCAGTGAAGGATTGGCCCCAACTGAAGATAGTAAAAGATGTCAAAAGCTTTTTGGGACTAACCGGGTATTACTAGACCTGGCAAACGGGCCGGGTCGGGTACCCATGGGTACGGGTTGCTTGACCCACGGGTCCAACGGGCCGGGTCGAAAAGTAATCGCAACTTTTTTTAAAGTTTTTTTCCAACCCGGACCCGGCCCGCGGATACCCACAAGTACCCATGGGTACCCGCCAATATTTCATTGTTTATTTTGAGTTTGTTTTGGGGTTTTTAAAAAAAATTTAAAATTTTATTTTAATTGAATAATTGATTAAAAACATTAGCAACATGCTATCATTTTTTTTAAAAAAATGTAAAATATAAAATTGAATAACTGAAACAACAACAAATGTAATCAGGAATCAAGAACGATAATTTAATAAGCTTGTTGTTTGTTGTTTTTTTATGCTTCTTGTTCAAATAAATATATGTATCAACATTCAAAATCCAACTAGGATTTCAATTTATTATTTCATCAACAAAGACAAAAGAGCAATAATTTGTCCAATCATGAAAAGAAAGAGCAATTATTTTTCAAAGTATACAGACATAATTGAGTCTAAACAAAATTTAAACATAATCAAAAATACAATTGCAAAATCAAAACAATGAAACCATATGACAAGTTTCTATAGTCTTGAAATTAATTACATTAAAAACAATGAAACCAAATAAAATTCAAACTCAACACACTCAAATAAATTACAACTCAAGTTGATGAGTATTTAATTTAATTTAATTTATTTAAATACATGGGTACCCACGGGTACCCGTGGGTATAACTGACCCGACCCGCGGGTTCACGGGCCGGGTAAAAAAGTAACCGCTCATTTTTTTTCAAAATTTTCCTTACCCGTACCCGGCCCGTACGGATACACCCGCGGGTACCCATGGATCACGGGTCAAGATTGCCAGGTCTAGGTATTACAAAAGGTTCATCCAAGACTATGCCAAGATAGCAGTACCACTTACAGGATTGACAAAGAAGAACAAAAGTTTTGAAGGGACTGATGCATGCGAGAGGAGTTTTCAAGAGTTGAAGAGCCAGTTGATTTCAACACCAATATTGGTCTTACATCAAGCAGATAAGGGGTACGTAATTTTCAGTGATGTTTCATACTAGGGTTTGGGGTTCGTTCTGATGCAGAAAGGAAGAGTTATAGCCTACGGTTCAAGACAACTTCGACCACATGAGAAGAATTACCCCACACATGATTTGGAGCTGGTTGCGGTTCGCCTTGAAGATATGGAGACATTATGTTTATGGAGCGAAGGTGGAGATATACATCGATCATAAGATCCTGAAGTATATATATCATCAGAAAAATTTGAATCTACGACAAAGGCGATGGCTAGAAGTATTAGAAGACATTAGACCTAAAATTAAGTATCATCCAGTAAAAGTCAATGTAGTGGTAGATGCACTTAGTAGAAAGAGAAGTTTAGCTACATGGATTGCAACAAGGAATTGGATGACGAGATGAAACGAGCCGGTATTAAGGTGGTTACACAAGGCTTGGGTGCGATCTTAGCACGACTTGAATTACAACCAAGTCTGAAGGAGCAAATTAAGAAAAGTCAGAAAAGAGATGCAGAAATTCTGGCACGTAAGGAACAAGTGAATATAGGGAAATTTCCAGAATTCAATATAAGACAAGGTCTATTGTGGTTTGAAAACAGATTGTGCGTACCGAAGGTGAATGATCTGAGGGGAAAAATCATGAGAGAAGCATAGACTACATTACTTGCGATCCACCCAGGAAGTACCAAATTGTATCAAGATGTGAACCAATGCTATTGATGGGCAGGAATGAAGCGGGACATAGCTGAGTTTGTGGCTAGATGTCTCACATGTCAGAAAATTAAAGCAGAAAACCAGAAGCCAGGAGAATTGTTACAACTGTTGCTTATTCCGGAATGGATGTGGAAAAATATCAGTATGGACTTCATCACAAGGTTACCCAGAAGTTCTAAAGGGCATGCTTCGATCTGTGTTGTAATCAACCAATTGACAAAATCAGCTCACTTCCTACCTGTGAAGACTACTTGGTCAATGGAGAAATTAGCAGAAGTATACATTGAGAGAATAGTGAAGCTACATGGTGTGCATGTATCAATAGTTTTCGACAGGGATGCAATATTTACTTCGCGGTTCTGGCAAAGTTTACAGGCAGCCTTGGGAACAAGAACAGATTTCAGCACAGCTTTTCACCCGCAAACAGATGGACAAACGAAAAGAGTGAATCGAGTCCTGGAAGATATGCTGAGAGCGTGTTATGGACTACGGAGGGAATTGGTAAAGATATTTAGCCTTGGTAGAATTCGCCTACAACAACTATCAGACTAGTATTGGTATGGCCCCGTATGAAGCATTATATGGAAGAAAGTGTCGAACCCCTGTATGCTGGTATGAAGTGGGAGAAAGACAGATGTTTGGACCAGAGATCGTGCAGCAGACTTCTGAGAAGATTGAGCTAACCAGAAAAAGACTGAAAATAGCACAAAATCGGCAAAAAAGTTATGCTGACACCCGACGAAGAGAACTGGAATTTGAAGGAGACTCGATATTCCTTAAGGATTCACCAACCAAGGGTGTATTCAGATTTGGAAGAAGTGGTAAGTTGGCTCCGAGGTACATTGGACCATACAAAATCCTGAAGAAGATTGGGAAGATGGCATACAAATTAGACTTGCCAGCAGAACTAGCCCAAGTATACAATGTATTTCATGGTTTGATATTGAGAAGGTACGTGCCCGACCCGAGTCACCAACTAGTGGAGATTCCAAAAAATCTACAAGTAGATCTTACTTCTGAGGAGGAGCCGATGAGAATAATTGATCACTAGAAAGTGTTGAAAAATAAAGTAATTCCAATGGTTAAGGTGCTCTGGAGAAACCAGTTTGTTGAAGAAGCCACATGGGAACCAGAAAGCGCGGTAAAGGATGCATATCCTGAGTTATTTGAATGATGTTTTTCCTCCTTACTAAGCATAGTTCTGGGGACAGAACTATTCTAAGGTGAGAGTAATGTAATATCCCTAAAATATTATTCAACTATGTTTGGTTAATAAAAATTGTTCTTTCAATTAAATTGGAAATGTATTGTTCAAATATATATATATATATATATATATATGGAAGTCTTCCGTTGTGCACCACCTATGGTGCACACGGCGTGTGCACTCGACCTTCCCGTTTTCGTATTGACGATCCGAATCGTTCACATTGATCTATACATCTAAATTAGTCTAAATATGTAAAATCAAATCATTTGAAATTCATTTGCCCATATCCATTGAAGTGTTACAAAATTTTATTGGCTGAAAATCGTTGTTTTTTATAGTCAATGTGAACGGTTCGGATGTGTAGATCAATGTGAACGGTTCGGATCGTCAATACGAAGGCAAGAAGGCCGAATGCACACGAGTGCACACGGACGCCTAGTGCACAACGGATGGGGACTCTCTCTCTCTCTCTCTTTATATATATATATATATATATTGTTATTTCTATTTTGAAAGCTTACACTAGTCCATGCTTGTTTATAAATAAAGCCCCAACATTCTTTTTACTTAAAGCCCAACCCATCTTGGTATAATCAAGCATGAAGTTAATTAAACATTAGGATAATTAATTAAGGATCATGACTAAGTTAACCTAGGGCCTTCTACACACTTCCACCAACTTCTACACCCTCCTAGCCCCTAAAGTGGTCGGCCAACCCCCCTCCTACCTTTCTCCTCATTAAAAGAGAGAGAGAGAGAGAGAGAGAGAGAAACCTTAGTTCATTTGATAAACCCTAGCTCATTTCCCTATATTTCAAATCCTTCACTCTCTACATTTTAACACCATTTCCAACATCCAAAAATTCCTAAGTGATATTCTTCATAGCAAAAGCTAAAGTGGTAAGAAGCCAAGGAGCAAGGAGGAGAAGGAAGCAATTTGAAGCATAAATATTGAAGCTTACTAAATAAAAGTGGGTATTCTCCTTATCTCTTGTTTATTTTCCATAGATTAAATAGTTAGAAGTTTATGATTGTTTGAGATGTTAATTGAAAGCATTGAATGTTTAGTTCATATTGAACAAACATAGCAAGAAGAGAATTTAAAAAGAAGAATTGTATATGTTATATGCTTACTCACAACTCATGTTTTATTGTTTAACCAACTGTTTATTTGTGTTTAAATAGTTGTAGTGATTATGTGAAGTAAATGATATAGAACTAGTTGTAGTTTAATTATGTTTGAGACACTTGTAGTAAATTATATGTAGAGTATTCTTGTATGTAGAAGTTATAGGTATAATTAATTGTAGCGAGTTATATGTGGAATTGATACGTAATAGTCATGAATTTTATGAAGATGTATGGAGAATAGTAATTTATATGTAAATTATATGGAATAACATGGATGATGTTGTATGTTAGTAAAGAAGATTGCTTATAGTTAGCTTATGGTTGGGAAGACTACTTGTAGTTAGAAAGATCACTTGTAGTTGAAGTAAGTCACTTGTAGTAAGAAGAATCTCACATATAGTACTCACTTGTAGTAGTATGCTTAGTTAATGTTAGTTGCATGCTTAGTTAATTAGAAATTCATGATAGAAAAGTAGAGAAACTACTTGTAGTTGCATGCTTAGTTAGTTAGTAATTCTTGGTAGTCAAGTAGATAAACTATTGGTAGTATCGAAAAGATTGTAGGCATGAAAGAATTAAATAAAAAAGTGTGCATATGGTATGGTGCATGTTGAGCCAACCTTTAGCATTTTAGAAATATAAGTTGAATTTCATGAGTTTTGCAACTCAAACAATTGACAAATAAATGAAAACTAGATAGGTTCCTTATGAATGGGCAATTAAGTAGAGAAAGGAAGGATTAGAGCATGATCATAGTTAATAGATTTAATTACCTTTTGATTGTGTGATCCAAAATATAAGGACAAACATTAGTTGATGTGTACTCACCTGTCAAGGGGACACATGCGGCATTGTCTCACCTAGGACATGTGCGGTGTGGTCTCGACTATTAATTTCTGAGATTTAGTGATCAAAAATATTGAAATCTAAGGAAATGGACCCTTATGAGTACGTCTAAGTTCTACGTTATCCATACGAATAAGGAGCTAGAGCGTAACTCTCAGTCTCTGGCAGAGTAGGGAAAGGACTGCCGATTCGCCTTATGTTCGGATAACTTATGCTAGAGTCCGGGTGTGGCGAAAGACAACTGATTCCAGCAGGACTGTAACCGAACTAAATGATAACCAGCCTGTCGGGAGTGGAGAAAGGCCACCGGCCGGGCAGAGTGGAAAGAGACCACCAATTCCGATCGATCGGAGTGATCACCGATATTTGGGAGTGGAGAAAGACCACCGATCCGATGCAGTAGGTGAAATAGACCGTATATACTGCAGCTCTACCAGTCACTAAATAAATGTAAGAAACAGGAAAGAGTACAAGAGTAGGTTTACATTGCGAGGGAATGAACCCTATGATCAGAAGAACATCCAAGCTTGGCTGGGAAATATGCAGTATGGGATGCATAGGTTCCCAATCAAGTGTGCATTTAGAATAAGCGCACCGTGTGCATTTCGAGTTGTGCATTATCCTAGGTCATATCATACACCGGCACTTCTATTATATGATTTGAGCATTTCTTTTCACATTAATATTGTTTGTTGAGGATTTTGGAAAATTGCGGTTTTCATCTGTTTTGCGTCAGTTGCATTCAACGGACGTGTGTAGGACTGATCGTGGGAGAAAAAGAGTTTTGAGTTGTGGAACATCTAAGTTGGAGAGTATAGTTTTCCTTGTACAATTTAAGTTTTAAATTCCTATGATTTCTTTCTGTGTTGTGTACTCGTTTGGAGCAGAGATCTTGGGTTGTGTCATGTTGTGTCACGAGTTTCCTTGTATATGGATCTCGGGGCGTTACAATTCTTGCTTCAACCTTCAACTTTCTTCCAGTTTCCTTTTTTTCTATTTTATTTCATTCCAACTTCCATCAAAGCAAAACTGGTAGAGAAAAACAGAAAATAAATGCAGTATAAAATTGTAGAGGAAATAAGAATACTCCATTAGGACACCCTGAGACTGAAGGGGATAACTATAAACAATGAATTCAGCACTCTAATATTGAGAACAAATTAATTGTAGGAATTCAAACAACCTGATGCTTGGATTTACAAGGAAGAAAGCGCTGCTGGATTGCTTCCCAGTCATTGTTGTACTCCATTAACCCCATTGCTAGTAACCTGTACGGCATGTTAAAATTGAAGATTAAAAAAAATTCCTATTATCCAATTTAGCAGATTGAAATCATTCGGATCAGAGCACTGTATACAAAATCAGAAAAAATGATTATGACACAATAATGACTTCCTAAATGCTTTGAGACCTTTGAAATTACAATTGAGCATTCCTATGAGAGAAAATATATGTAGTGCTCAAATCTTTATACCTAAAATAATCATACACTCTATAACTAGTGCAAACGAGTTTTCCGGTATACAGTTATGATTTATGCCTCATACTCTAAAAGGAAATAATTTTCTATACTTACAGAATTCTAAAGAATACATACTATAAAAAGTAAAGAATTTTCATATAACGAATCATACTTATATATTTCAAATGGGTTTTTTGCACACACGTCATTAACAAATTCTGAAATTGCAGATTACTCCCTCACAAATCATTATTTGCATATACACCATTGATAATGTGGGTTCCATTTCAAAAAAGTCACTATGTTAGATTTCTTTAGTTTAACTATTGTTAGTTCTCTACTCTAAATGGTTAATTACTCAAAAATGTCCCGGACTATATAAAAAATTCATCTCATCTCCTTCCATATCTCTCCTTCCATATCTGATCTTTATTTACACGAATTCCAATATAAGATGTATGGGGAAGGAGAAACGGTGGATGCAGACAGATAAAACAATAGTTTATAGTTTGGTGGTTCGAATGTGGGACAAAGGAGAAATAAACCATTGGAGTGAAAAAGAGGAAGAAAACATGGGTATAACGGTCAAAATATGTAGAAATATTTTTTCAAAAATGAAATATTCTACAGGTTTGAATAGAAGATAATGAAAGTGTTTATTTTTAAATGAACCCTACACTATTAGTGGTGTATATGCAAATAATAATTTGTGAGGAAGTAAATCCACAATTTCAAAATTTATTAGTAACCTGTGTGCGAAAAGACCATTTAAAATTCGTTGTAGGTATAATGAGTGTATGTTCATTTTACGAGGAAAATTCTATGACGAAAGGGAGCCTCATACTTACACTAGGAAAGTTCTCTCATATAGAGTAGTTGTATACTTATACTCACACGGTGGGATCCTATATGGACAATTCACACAATTCCTTGTGTTTCTTATGCCATAAGACGCATGTGCACAAACAATCAAATAATTTAGAGGATAGTTAGTATTTCTTCAGAAGTTCTAGACATTTCAAAGATGATACCACGGGTTATTGGTATGATGCCAAATGCAATTCAAATTTCAGCTAATTATCATATATAAATATAAAGAGGGGTGATCCCTGAGGCCCTACGTCAACCTTATTTTGAGGCCTCATATGTGATCCCATTGATATAAAGTCCCAAAGAAAAATCTGAACCGTTCATATTATTTTACATGTAGGTTCATTTGTTCATGTTTTACAACGTGGCAAAATTGTATGGCTAGAAATTCTTTATTTTTCTAACATCATGATGGATGGGGATATGAATGTCAAATAACTTGATTTTACACCCTTAGGCTACTTTGACATGTAAAACAGGATTAACGGTTTTGATTTTTCACAGGGGAACATATGAGGCCTCAAAATAAGGTTGAGGTCAGGCTTTAAAGGATCACCTCCTTATATATACACATTTCCCCATCTATCATGTCGTTAGAAAACTAAAGAATTTTGAGCCATTCAATTTTGTTGCATTGTAAAATATAAACAAATGAACATGATTATACACCCTTAGGCTATTTAAGGTATGTAGAACAATATGAACGGTTCGGATTTTTCATGGGAGGTTCATATCAATGGGATCACATATGAAGCCTCAAAATAAGGGTAAGGTATATATGGAGATGATCTAGAAAGTGAAAATGAAATAAGTGAAAACTTGTTTGACATATTTTCTCTTTTCAAATGTATGATCCACACCATTCGTAATGATCAACATACCATAAAACATAGGAGCATGAAATATCAAGAAGTTTAAACATTATTTTGGCAATGCAACACGTGGATGCAAATCAAGGTTTTCAGTAATAGAACATGCGAAGGCCCTTAATGCATGGACAAAATATGTCCGACTACATGATAATTTATCATCCTATGATTTGAGACATGTAGATCACTTATTAAATGTGTCACTTAATATATCATTACCATAATATATATATATATATATATATATATATATATATATATATATAGGATGTCATCAAAATATGGAAGTCCGCATAAATTTTTATGTTCAGTGAAATAGTTATTGATGATTAAAAAAAGAAAGTTATATATGACTAACCCATCTTCGGCATTAGTAAAAAGCACTCGATTGGCAATGGATGATACGGGAGGTTTATGAGGGAAAAGTGCAGCATTAAACAAAGGATAAAACCTCTGTGCCGATCTTGCTATATCTTTTGGGACAAGCACAACTGATTGCATCTTGGTACCATCCACGGATGTATCCTTATTGGTATCAATGGAATACTGAAGTATAGGCAGTGGGAAGAGAGGTTCCTTCATCAAGTAGGCTTTATTAGATACATCCACAAGGCTTCGCCTATGCTTCACAACAGCTGTCACATCAATTACAGAAAAAGATTAAGAATGAATAGTCAAATAATAATAATAATACATGCTATATATATAGCAGAAGTCTACACGAGGGTCGATATGGTCACCTACTGTCTGACACATCAGTTATGAAACTCTTCACTAATCGAAGTGGAGCAACATCAATAATAGATAGTACAGGGTTATCTATTAACGGTAACCAGTATGAGTAATTAATAGCTTCTTCGAGTTCCAACTGCCGGGAGGAGTAAAGATTAGGAGGGTGAAAACAGAACCCTGGGAATGGGATTTTTCTCATGCCTAATGCTTCTTCTCTTCTAGAAGTCATCTCCACTAACATCTTTTGGACCTCAGTTGCAACGTGTTGGCTAGAAGGGTCAAGAATACTAACAGAAAACACCTGTACCAGGAGTTGAACATGTTCATGAATTAGGCAAAGTAACTGGCCTATTTGCTGAGCAGTAAACCCTATATCAGAGCACGGGAGAAACCCTTTAGGAGATGACTTCCATTGATGTGCATTTGATTCATGTGGCAACAAAGGGCATAACGGAAGTATCTTGGGTTTCCCCGAATGGGTACTGTTCTTGGCAGATTCCTTCATGTGCTTCTTCTGCCTAGTCACAGGTATTCGAGCATCTCCATGTTCCTTAACCTCCTCTCTCTCGTAATCCAAATTTTCATCAGCATCACTCTCAAGTGCCTCCTCAATTTCGAGTTCAAAATCTGCATCATTCTCTTCATCTTCTTCCACATTATCATCTTGACCATCCTTCTCATCATCAGTACCTCCTACCAAAACAGCTGCAAGAAACTTGCGGTACTCCTCCTCATCATCAATATTAGGAAGGTCACCATCATCATCCGATTCTTGAAGAAATGTCTCTAGTTCTTCAAGTGTATAGTTAGCAAGTGAATGTCGAGCTCTTGTACGCTTGCAAATTGCATCTTCATCATCTGCATCACTTACACTTCTAGATAACAAGTCTTTATCACACCTTTCAGCACAACCATGTTGCTCTCCTTGATGAATTGATGAAGATGGCATCTTATCTAGTGGAGTTCCCAAAAAGTCATTTTTTTCCTGATCTGTAATTTGCATCACAATTTCTTCATCCTCACAACGATGCATCTCCTCCGGTGCTTTTGATGATACAGTGGCATCTACGCCATCTGAAGACCCCCGACAATTTTTTTCAACATTCTGGCTAGGACCTTTGTTCTCCGAACTCAAACTAGAAGAGGCTTCCGAAGGAGTATCTTCTCTCAAAAAGGGATTGAAGTCAACATCCAAGTCTTCTTCGTCCTCTTCTTCGACTTCCATGTTTAAATCATTCACTTCAGGTAAGTTTGAATTAACAGGAGCGACACTAAGAAGATCACTGTTCCCAATCTTCATGTTAAGATGAACCAGTAAAAAGCATCCTCTGAAAGTAAAGGCAATCGCAAAGCATTAGTATGAAGTACAAGCTAGCTGCAATTTAGCAGATGTTACAATTCAACAGTAAAACTGAATCTTTTATTTCCACTCATTCTTTTCAAATTTAGAATATTAAGTACAAATAGTTTGCTAAATCAGTAAACATGTCGA
This sequence comes from Hemerocallis citrina, assembly GCA_017893485.1. Taxonomy (NCBI): domain Eukaryota; kingdom Viridiplantae; phylum Streptophyta; class Magnoliopsida; order Asparagales; family Asphodelaceae; genus Hemerocallis; species Hemerocallis citrina. Next base: position 224,336,509 of record CM030366.1, on the reverse strand, counting down.
AACAAACTTCAAATTTTAGCTCTACCTTTCAATCCCGTAACTTATCAGCACACATTAAGTTCAACATTTACCTTAAAAAAATAGCTTCTCTCATTAATGTTCCATCATTTACATCCACTTGCACCATGTTTCTTCCTTTCTCCGCTACGTATTCAATTAAAATTAATTACTAAATCAGTAAGTGTAACAAAAAATCCTTCAAATTTACCTCTATTCTCCTAAAATCAATTAAAAAATTTATTTATTTTGTTGGCTCTTTTACAGCGAAAGCTGAAAAGATATCATCTTACTCTTTCTTGTAGGCGACTTACGATCACAACAAGTGTCATTTCTTTGTTCCGTAAATAAACAGAAAATTCTCGGAAATTGAACCTAAAATTCCAAATTGAGTGACAATGCAGAGTTCTGAGACCCAATCCAACTAAATTAGAGACGAAATGACTCCAATTAATTGCTAAATCAGTTAGTATATTGAGAAATAGCTCTATTCTCACAAAATCTATATTTCCCCCCTAATTTTTGGCTCTTTTATTTCAAATGCTGCAAAAGAATCACCATTCCCTTTCATCGAACCAAATTGCGATGATAGAAACATTAAACCCAAACAAAATCGAACAACAAGCAATTTTGTTGTGACTAAACAAAGGATTTTCGGAATTTGAACCTAAAAGTCCAATTTTGAATGGAAATATAGGGTTCTGGGCCCCAATTCAACCCAGTTGCTCAGAATTGACTCCAATTAACTCACTGTAAATAAATAATCGCATTCCAACAGCAACTGAAACCCTAATCGGTTGCAAAAACCCTAGGTGAGTGAATTGGGGGCGCTCACCTGTCGAAGGCACGAGCTTTGCGCGTTGTCGGGAAGGTGGTAGGGGCGATGACGTCAGCGAGGGGGGGGGAGACGGAGAGAAGGGGAGAGATAGAGGAAAGAGGGAGAAAAGGGGAAGAAAACGAAGAATAGAGGTGAGCGTAACGGATCGCAGTCGGGTCGGATCACTTAAAGATCCATTTGCGGATAACATGGAATGATATTGGGCTTGTACTGCATGCAGAAAATGGGCTCTTCTTTCATTATTAGGCCATTTCTTATTGGGTAAATTTCACGTTCACTAAATTTGCAGATATCCATATCTTTTTCTTAGATGGGCGTACTCCGTCCATGTTTTTTGTGGCGTATCGATGTACTCTACCAATTTTAGGTAAATATGTTATAGCACATGACATATTTTGGCTGTTTTTGGGTTTTGGGTGATTTTTTCATAGTTGTTATTATTGTTTAATAAAGCTATTTTTCATAATTAAATATGTTTATTATCCCATTTCCCTATGTTGCCGCTAAATTTGGTGTGGAGACAAACAGATAGTATTTGTGGATTCTTAGGGAAACTGAATAGTAAACCTGTATACCTGTTCCGTCGGGGTTTGATCGTCGATCCCGCCGTACACCTGCAAAAAGTGCGAAACACCGGGGTTGTTCCCGGCGACGCACCCTCCGACGCTCAAGTCAGTAATCTGGAAGACTATGAAAGAGCGCAAAAACTGGAGAAAGATTGATTACCTCTTAATGGAGATGGATGGGGGTATTTATAGGCATCTTAGGGAACAGATTAGGCATGTAATCCCTGTGTATAGATAAGGAATGTAATCCTTAATCCCCAGTGAAAGGATAGATATGAATCAGGGTCGTTGATTAATATTAATCAGAAACCCTAATTCTATCCTGGTGGACCGGGTTCGTTGCGGGTTGAAACCCGCACTCAGTTGAGGTGGATCCGTTCGCGGGTTATTGGATCTGTGAGAAGAAGACCCAGTACCCGTTTCAGACCCGTTTGTAGTTGAAATTACTATTTTACCCCTAGACTTTAGGATTCGTGTCCGATTTGGACGGTCTCGATTAAACCCCTATTTTTAGCCACATCACGAGCCCCCCACTCCTAAAGGCTGAGGGCGATCAGTCTTTGAGGAGTAGTTTGACTGTTTTAGTAGCTAGTGGAGTTGTATCGGAGTCCGAACGGGTGATTTTGAATCCTGAAGTGTGGGGGTAAGGTAGCTCCTTTTTTGAAGCCATACAATGTTCCGAGGCTGTATCGAGTTTTTATCTATTTTTTCGGGCTATTTATTTAATTTTGCGACGCGTTACCTAATTGTTCGGGGGGCTTAACAGTACATTCTAGGCAATAATTGTTCGTTCAGGGGCTCAAAAATATTCCTCCGAATTTTCAATTATTGTCCAGAATTTTTAGCTAATTTTCCCCATTTTTTAGCAATTTTTCGCAATTTTTAAATAAATAAAATGATTTAAATAAATAAAAATCGATTTTTAAATACTGATTTATGACGTGGCATGATCTGGGCCTTCGATCAGCGCGGAGTGCGAATTTCTGAGTGATCAGACGGTCTCCGTTCCTCGGTAGGATTTTTTGCAGTATACGAGGGTCGGCTCCTCGGTTCCTCGGCTCGGAGCGTCAGCGCTTCGGCTCGGAAGGTCAGTGCCTCGGCTCGGAGGGTCCGAGGTATGTGGCATCATCTGGGCCGTCCATCTCAGCGTGGATCCCCATAAAACGCTATCTTGTCATTTAGTGGACGTGGCAGCATCTGAACCGTCCATCATGACGAGCGCGCTTTTTCACAAGATCCAACGGCTGATATGGGTCGGCGTGTTTTTTTGCCATATACGAGGGTCGGTTCCTCGGCATCTCGGCTCGGAAGGTCAGTGCCTCGGCTCGGAAGGTCAGTGCCTCGGCTCGGAGGGTCCGAGGTATGTGGCCTCATCTGGGCTGTCCATCTCAGCGTGGATCCCCATAAAACGCTATCTTGTCGTTTAGTGGACGTGGCAGCATCTGAACCGTCCATCATGACGAGCGCGCTTTTTCACAAGATCCAACGGCTGATATGGGTCGGCGTGTTTTTTTGCATATATACGAGGGTCGGTTCCTCGGCATCTCGGCTCGGAGTCTTCGTGGCGTTTGCCGAGGCGCTGAGTTGGATACTTTGAAAGTCTTTGACAGGTTGCCGCCTTCCGAGCCCAGTAGCTCGGCTGTTCGACTAAGCTGTTCGGTAGCTTGGCCGAGCATGCTGACTGCAGGCAGTTCGGAAGGTACACGTGGCCGGATCTGGTCCATTCATCATGGCGCGCATCACGAGGATGGGGTTCAGATCACGAGAAAACGTTATCTTGTCGTTTTGTGGGCGTGGCGAGATCTGAACCGTCCATCGAATTCTGACGCAATTTTTGGAGAGATCCGTCGGTGACTTCGCTTCGGGAGGATTTTTCTCCATATATGAGGGTCGGTACCTCGTCATCTCGGCTCGGAGCCTCAGCGCTGTTTGGCCGAGGCACCGAGTTGGGTAGTTCAAAAGATGTCTTGGACAGGTTGCTGCCTTCCGAGCCCAGTAGCTCGGCTGTTCAACTAAGCTGTTCGGTAGCTCGGTCGAGCATGCCGATGGCAGGCATTTCGGAAGGTACACATGGCCGGATCTGGTCCGTTCATCATGGCGCGCATCACGAGGATGGGGTTCAGATCACGAGAAAATGTTATCTTGTCGTTTTGTAGGCGTGGCGAGATCTGAACCGTCCATTGAATTCTGACGCGATTTTTGGAGAGATCCGTCGGTGACTTCGCTTCGGGAGGATTTTTCTCCATATATGAGGGTCGGTACCTCGTTATCTCGGCTCGGAGCCTCAGCGCTGTTTGGCCGAGGCACCGAGCTGGGTAGTTCAAAAGATGTCTTAGACAGGTTGCTGCCTTCCGAGCCCAGTAGCTCGGCTGTTCGACTAAGCTGTTCGGTAGCTCGGTCGAGCATGCCGATGGCAGGCGTTTCGGAAGGTACACATGGCCGGATCTGGTCCGTTCATCATGGCGCGCATCACGAGGATGGGGTTCAGATCACGAGAAAACGTTATCTTGTCGTTTTGTGGGCGTGGCGAGATCTGAACCGTCCATCGAATTCTGACGCGAATTTTGGAGAGATCCGATGGTGACTTCGTCTCGGGAGGATTTTTCTCCATATACGAGGGTCGGTACCTCGTCATTCCGGCTCGGAGCCTCAGTGCTGCTTGACTAAGCTGTTCGATAGCTCGGCTCGGCAGACCGGTGGCCGAGTCGTTGACTTGAGTGATTTGAGGAGTTTTTCGCTTCTTGTGACGTCGCAACTTTCCGCTTGGCGCTTTGGCTTCTTAATGGGCCTTTGAGGTTCCCAAGGAGGCCCACCATCTCCTAGGGTTATAAGTTTTCACTCCCCCAGCCCTGAGCTCATTTCTTACTTTTCACTCCAAGATTTTACTTGTTCTCTAAGTTCTCTGCTAGCGGCGACTTTTGCTCCTAGGTGGTGACGTTAGTTGTCGCGTGGGCCAGGCGATTTTCGGCGAGCACTTTCCGACCGTGAACGTCACTTCAAAGGTCAGTTTACTTTGCCTTAGCTTTTTCTAGAGATGTCAAAAGTGAACTCGGGGAGTGGGGCCTCGTCTTCGGGCGATGACGGCGCCGAGGAGAGGAGAAGGGCGGAGGCCCGAAGGAAGGGGAAGCAGATCGCAGATCCGTCGGCTACCGAGGCGAGACACGGGAAGAAGAAGAGGAGGGTGGAGACCCAATCTCCCATAGTGGCAGTGATTGTGGAAAACCCGAAGCAAGCCCCCGAGATGGGACGATATCCCTCTGTCCTGTCCGGGCATTCGGGGGTCAGGCAGTACGAGGGCGACCTTTTGGAGAAACCGATCTAAGGAAAGTCGAAGATCGTCGTGGAACCTAACCCGGCCCTTCCCACCGAAGCCGACGAGCTCATTTCGGTGTTATCCGAGAAGGATCTTCTTCGGATCAGAAAGGCATTCGCCATCCCTCCGGAGTACAAACTGATGATCCCCGGTCCCGGGATGCGAGCGAATTCCAAGCTGTCGTCGTCGGATATGTGCATGTTCGACTTCGACTCCTTGAATGCCGGACTACGTTTCCCGCTGCACCCTTTCGTCCTCCAGATCCTTGGCTGGTTCTGCCTCGCGCCGACCCAATTCATGCCGAACACATGGCATCACGTGAACGCTTTCTTGCTTCAGTGCTACAGAGCTGAGGTAGAGTCGGACCTAACGGTCTTCCGAGGCCTGTATCGAATAAACCGGCAGCACAAGACGGAGCATCGGTACTACTTGGGGCCGAGGAAGGGTGTTAGGATCGTAGAGAACCCCGACTCAATTAAGGGTTGGAAAGAGAGGTATTTTATATTAAGGGGTGAGGCGATACGGCACATTCCGACCCGGTGAAAAGTGGAGGTGCCGAAATTTGCAAGAGCCGACCCTGTACTGTCTGAGGCCGAGGAGGAGGTGGCGAGGAAGATCATGGCCCTTCCCCTGTTGAGTTGGAGGGAGTTGACGGAGGAGGTGCTGTTCGGGTCCGGCCTTAGCCCCATCGACCCGAGTATGCTCCTGACATCTCATATATTTTCGTTTTTCTTTCAAGTCTTTAGTTCGTCTTGCTGACTCTTTTTTTTTTGTCCGATGCAGAAGCGATGAAGATTGATTTCAACGCCATGATGGCCGACAGGTCCAAGTTGGCCGGGGGCAGAAAGAGGAAGAGGACGGCCGCGGCTGCCTCGTCGACTCTGCCGCCCACGGTCGCTTCTACCCCCACCCCGCCTCCTCCGGCTACTGAGGTGCCTTCGGAGGTGGTTGTCACCGAGGAGCCCTCGGTCCCGGCGGCCCCGACCGTGATTGAGGGGGCTTTTGATGTTAACGCGGCGCTGTCGCTTGAGGCTCCGCCGCTGACTAAAGCGGTCGAGGAAATCCTGACCGAGCAGCACAAGCAGTTGTTTGTACCGAACTGGCGGGTGAAGAACCATGACGGGTTCCTCGACAACTTGCAGATGTCGGTTCAGGTCGTCAAGCATTTGGCGACGCCAAAGGACAGTGCCGCATTGAAAGCGGGGACGGTCGGCGACGACACCTATGAGGTGGCTCGGTCGCTCGTGTCGGTAAGTTTTTCTTTTGTAAATTCGTTCGAGTTTTCTGCCCGGTTTGCACATTGCTCTGATCGATGTTTTTGCAGGCCACCTGCCACTTCGGACACCTTCTCGAGACGTTCGCCACGCAGGAGAAGGAGCTGAAGGCCGCTAGTGACAAAGACAAGGCGGAGAAGGTCAAGGCGGTTCGGCAGCTCGAGGCCGAGCAGCGGCGGGTCGAGGCCTTGGAGGTTCGATCGCCGATCTTGAGGCGGACTTGGAGAGGGCTAAGGGGCGACTCGATGCGGAGTCTACCAAGGCCAAGAAGGCTGCCGAGGAGCTTGCGGCGTCGGCGAAGTCTCTGGCCGACTTGAAGGCGGAGAAGGAGGCGCAGGCCATCAAGATCAGGGCCGAGGTAGAAGCCGAGGTCGAGGCTGAGGCGAAGAAACACATGGCCGAGAACATGGAGAGGTCTTATCAGACAGCGCTCGACCATGTTCAGGATCGTGTCCCCGGCTTCGAGCGGGTCGGCTACCGACTGTGGCCCGGGTCGCCCTCAGGCGGTGAGGAGGAGGGAGGCGAAGGCGACGAGGTTGAGGGCGAGGGCGAGGAGGAAGAGGTCGACCCACCTGTGGTGGATGCCCAGGTCAAGGGGAGGATCGAGGGGCCATCTGTCGACGCGCCCGTGGTCGAAGCGGCGACGCAGGTGGACCCCTGATCCCCTCGTTAAGTCTTTTGTAGTTTTTGTTTTGTTTTTCTTCAAACTGTGTAATGCCTTTTGCGGACTGGCCACCGCTTTTGATGAATGAAAAGTGTTTCGATTTTGAAATTTTGTCTAAGTGTTTGGTTCGGCAATATAGTACTTCAACGTTGTCCCTTTCTCATTTCAGATTGCCGAGCAGACTCTTATCACCTCGGCTGATCGGCGCCGAGCCGAGTTGTTTAAGCGATCTCGGGAGGATCGTCTCGAGGGTGAGGTTCTTCTGACGAGGAGAATACTTTATAATGTAGAGAAGAGGAATAGTGAGCTGTTGGTCGAGCTGCATCATCTGCGGATAGTCGAGGCTGAACTATCTGCGAAGGAAGAAGAGTTGGCTCGGGTTTCAGCCGAACGAGATGACTTCGCGAGGAAGGTAGAACAGTTGCAAAGGGTGACGGTCGACAAGAGCAGCGAGGTGACCCACTTGCGCCGCATTATATCCGACAGCGCTGAGTATCCCAGTTCGGCAAAACTTCCTCGATTCAAAGTGATAGTAAAGGATGACACGCTGAAGGATCGGATCGTCGAACTGGAGGAAGAGGTCGCTCGGCTCAAGCCTCAGCCGGTGAGGGCTAACGTCCGGAGCACCTCGTGCACTCGCGAAGAGATCGAGCGAGGGATCACGTTTTATCAGGCCGCGAGCCGGACCCCTATCATAGGTAGGACAGCAGCCGATGCCCAAAGTGGGGTAGCGGTGTCTTCAAGTGGTGCTTCGGTCGGAGCGACTGTCAGGGTCAGCGGCGAGGGGGCGTCTCGGTTCGTCGGTCTAGAGACGAGCTCGGAGGTCAAGAAGCGCCGACCCAAGGTGTCGCTGAACCGGAGCGTTCCCCTTCCTCGGAGACAGTAAACGGGTCATGTCTTGTGTCTTGTCTCCGGACTTTCGAACTGTATTTTGTTGTAATCTTTTTGTAATTTTATCCAAGTTATTAATAAAATTGGAGTTGATTTATCCGAACTGTTCTCTGCTGGCTTCTTATTGTGCTGTAGTTGCGCTAGCTAGGGTAGGCTCGAAATGAACCGCGAGGCATGTGTGCTTCGTCGAGCATCTTGGCCTCGAAACACACTTTTGCCGCGGTTCTGAATCTTGCTCGGCGCCTTCAGGTGCGGCTCGGCGGGGCCGCTGAGGTACAACTGTTTCGAAGCTGCGGCCTCGTGGCCTGATTAGGAACGCGGGCCCTCGGACGTCCGAGCGTGGTTCTGAAAAGATGGGGCCAGTCCCCTAACAGCATTAATGGCACTCCGGGATCCGTGGGGGCGTTTCACCTTCCCAAGGGCGTTGAGAACGGTGCCCCTTAATTAATATGCGGCGCTTCAGCTCCCTAGGCGTGACTTTTGGGACTCTCGAGGGTCATAATGACAGTCTCTTGGGGGAAGGCTATAAATCCCACACCCCCCTTGTAGTTTTTGTCATCGCGGTCTTGAACTCTAGTGGCATCGATGGTGTCTGCCCTTGGGCGGATGCCAGCTTTGAGAAAAATTTTCGCCTTTAAAGGTTCGGAGGGGCGGTCACTCTACTGCCTTGTTCTTGTCCCGTTCCTGACGACTACGATGTGGGTGTCAGGGGCGGGGGAGGACAAGGCAGAAGAGTTGGCGACCGTAGTCCTGACCCGAGGGAAAGGTTCTTCGGAAGGGCGGGTGGTCGTTCTTCCACCGTGATCTTCTCCCGATTCTGACCGCCCCGATGTGGGTGTCTGGGTCGGGGAAGATCATGGTAGAAGAGGTGATGACCCAAGCCCTAAACCTTAATCCAAACTTTTCTGTCAGGCTGAGCTGGATACTTGCTCGGCACGGGTCGGCTGTGCTTTCGTAGCTTCGTAACCGGAGTGACTTTTGCCGAAGGTCGGTTCTGGTTGTCTGCCGCTCGGCGTTTGGTGCCGGGCGAAGTGAAGTGATCAGAGCCGTTAGATGGTTGCACGAATCTTGAGGCGGGTCCAGTTCCCAAGAAAAGGTTATCTTGTCATTTTGTGGATACGTGGCTGAATCAGATCCGTTCATCACACTCTAGCACACATTTTGAGATGATCTGACAGTGGTTTCGCCTCGGGAGGTTTTTTCGCCATATACGAGGGTCGGTACCTCGTCCGCTCGGCTCGGTAGTCGTTGGGGCAGTTCGGAATGGCCATCTGCCTCCGGCCCGCTTGAGGACGAGCCGGTGCTGTAAAGACGCGCCATTGGACCCCGACCATCGTTAGGTTAGTTTAGGGGTTGTGGGAGCAGTTTCGAATGGCGAACTACTTCTAGCTCGCCTAGGAGCGAACTTGCGAAGTAGAATTGAGCCAAGTGTTGGACTCCAAACCATTCAACAGCTGTGGGAGCAGTTCCGAACGGCGATCTACTTCCGGCTCGCCTATGGGCGGGCCAGGGAAGTAGAGTCGAGCCGAGTGTTGGACTCCAAACCATTGTTAGATTAGTTTGTCGGCTGTGGGAGCAATTTCGAATGGTGAACTACTTCTAGCTCGCTTAGGAGCGAACTTGCGAAGTAGAATCGAGCCAAGTGTTGGACTCCGAACCATTCAACGGATGTGGGAGCAATTCCGAACGGCGATCTACTTCTGGCTCGCCTATGGGCGAACCGGGGAAGTAAAGTCGAGCCGAGTGTTGGACTCCGAACCATCGTGAGATTAGTTTGTCGGCTATGGGAGCAATTCCGAATGGCGAACTACTACTAGTTCGCTTACAAGCGAACCTGCGAAGTAGGATCGAGCCAAGTGTTGGAGTCCGAACCATTCAACGGCTGTGGGAGCAATTCTGAACGGCGATCTACTTCCGGCTCGCCTATGGGCGGGCCGGGGAAGTAGAGTCGAGCCGAGTGTTGGACTCCGAACTATCGTGAGATTAGTTTGTCGGCTGTGGGAGCAATTCCGAATGACGAACTACTTCTAGCTCGCCTAGGAGCGAACTTGCGAAGTAGAATCGAGCCAAGTGTTGGACTCCGAACCATTCAACGGCTGTGGGAGCAATTCCGAACGGCGATCTACTTCTGGCTCACCTATGGGCGAGCCGGGGAAGTAAAGTCGAACCGAGTGTTGGACTCCGAACCATCGTTAGATTAGTTCAAGGGTTGTGGGAGCAGTTCCGAATGGCGAACTACTTCTAGTTCGCTTAGGAGCGAACTTGCGAAGTAGAATCGAGCCAAGTGTTGGACTCCGAACCATTCAACGGATGTGGGAGCAATTCCGAACGGCGATCTACTTCTGGCTCGCCTATGGGCGGGACCGGGGAAGTAAAGTCGAGCCGAGTGTTGGACTCCGAACCATCGTGAGATTAGTTTGTCGGCTGTGGGAGCAATTCCGAATGGCGAACTACTTCTAGTTCGCTGAGAAGCGAACCTGCGAAGTAGGATCGAGCCAAGTGTTGGACTCCGAACCATTCAACGGCTGTGGGAGCAATTCCGAATGGCGATCTACTTCTGGCTCGCCTATGGGCGAACCGGGGAAGTAAAGTCGAGCCGAGTGTTGGACTCCGAACCATCGTGAGATTAGTTTGTCGGCTGTGGGAGCAATTCCGAATGGCGAACTACTACTAGTTCGCTTAGAAGCGAACCTGCGAAGTAGGATCGAGCCAAGTGTTAGACTTTGAACCATTCAACGGCTGTGGGAGCAATTCTGAACGGTGATCTACTTCCGGCTCGCCTATGGGCGGGCCAGGGAAGTAGAGTCGAGCCGAGTGTTGGACTCCGAACCATCGTGAGATTAAAGAGTTAAAGGCAGAGAGATGTAATAGTAGCGAAGATATGAAAAAACTTTATTTATTAATATCCAATGATCGGCTGCTTCTAAAGTTGCTAGCCGTTATTATAATGAAAAATAAAAGAAAATTACTACAAGTAACAGGAAAGGAACGGTTCGACATCTCGAATTACTTAGAGAGGCGTTGTGGCTCTCTCTTGGTATTTTAAGAGATGGTCGGCATTCCAAGTCCTGGGAATTTCCCTGCCTTCGAGATCTTCTAGTCGGTACGTGCCGGGGCGGATTTCTTTAGAGATCTTGTAAGGACCCTCCCAGTTCGGGGCCAATTTGCTTTTCTGACTAGGGAACGAGATGGCCAACTTTCGGAGGACCAGGTCCCCTTCTCTGAGGTCCGTTGGGCGGACTCTTTTGTTGTACGCTAGCTCGATCCTTCTTCGGTAAGTTTGCTGGCATATGACAGCTCTCTCTCGGATTTCGTCTATCAGATCTAGACTTGCTCTGAGCTCCCTAGCGTTCTGCTCTTCTTCATAAGCAATCAGACGAGGAGAGGGTAACCCGACTTCTAGGGGGATAATGGCCTCGGACCCGTAGGTGAGATTGAACGGGCTCTCGCCTGTTGGGGTCCGCTTGGTGGTGCGGTAGTTCCAGAGCACGTTAGGTAGCTGATCGACCCACAAGCCTTTGGAACACTTGTCTAACCTCTTCTTAATGCCTGAAAGGATCTGTCGGTTGGCATTCTCGGCCTGGCCGTTTGACTGAGGATGGGAGACGGAGGAGAAACGGTGTTGTATGGCGAGGTCTTCACATAAAGCTCAAAAGGCAGCCCCCGTGAATTGCGTTCCGTTGTCTGTAATTAGGACTCTGGGGACGCCGAATCGGCAGATCACGCTCTTCCAGAAGAATTGAACAACCTTGTTTTCGGTGATCGTGGCCAGTGGTTCGGCCTTTATCCATTTCGAAAAATAGTCGACTGCCACGACTAGGAACTTGAGCTGTCCGGGGGCTGGCAAAAACGGCCCTAGTAAATCCATCCCCCACATTGCGAAGGGGATCGGACTTGATAGGGAAGTTAGTGGTGCCTGTGGAAGGCGTCGGATGTCTGAGTGCTTCTGACAGGAGCTGCATTGCCGAACGTGTCGCTCGGCGTCCCATAGGAGAGTGGGAATACCCGTAGTTCAACACTTTGCGCGCTAGGGCTCTGGAGCCGGAATGGGCCCCGCCGATGCCCTCATGAAGTTCTTGCAGGGAGTAGTCGGCTTGCCCAGGGGGAGAGGCACCTCAGATAGGGCCGTCCGTCCACCTGGGTGAAAGAGCATTTATATAGGATGCCCCCGATCAGAGTGTAACGCTCGGCTCGGGTCCTTACTCTTCGTGCTTCCTTCGGATCCTCGGGGAGGAGTCCGTCCCTTAAAAATTCGACGAGGGGTTTCATCCAATTGTCTTCGAGGAGGACAGGCAATGTTTCAACGAAGTCGAGTGTATCGTCCTCTATGCTCGGCTTCAGAGGACTTCTATCAAAACAGTCTGTTCGAGGCCTTGAAGGGAAGAGGAGGCTAACTTGGATAGGGCGTCGGCCTGAGCATTTTCTTCTCTGGGGATCCTTTGGATGAGGGCCTCCTCAAACAGTGCCATGAGGCTTTTGACTTTAGCCAAGTATTTGACCATCCTGTCATCGCGGGCTTCATACTCGCCTAGGACCTGATTGACGACCAACTGAGAGTCGCTGAAGATCCGCAGGCGTTGTGCCCCTGCATTTCGGGCCATCCCAAGGCCGGCTATGAGCGCCTCGTATTCAGCTTCGTTGTTCGAGGCTTTGAAGTTTATACGGAGGAAGTATTAGAGGATAAAGTCATCTGGGCCTGCCAGGATGACCCCTGCCCCGCTTCCCTCGTTGCAAGAGGATCCGTCAACATAGACCGACCAGACGGGTGGTCCTTTCACTATTTGGCTGGACTCGGTGATAGTACTCTCAACTATGAATTCGGCTAGTGCCTGGGCCTTGATCGCGGTTCGAGGCTGATAAGCTATATCATGTTGGCTCAGCTCGATCGACCATTTCATAAGGCGACCCGAAGTCTCGGGCTTGTGAAGAACCTGTTTCAGCGGCTGGTCGGTAAGAACGACCACCGAATGGGACTGAAAGTACGTGCGAAGCTTTCTCGCGGCCATCACCAGGGCGTAGGCCATTTTCTCAATCTTCGGGTACCGGAGCTCGGCGTCCCGAAGCACTTTGCTGACATAGTAGATGGGCTTCTGAGCCCGGTCTTCTTCCCTCACTAAGACTGCACTGAGGGTCTGCTCGGAGGCTGCCAGGTAGAGGTAAAGGGGTTCGCCAGGGATCGGTTTGCTGAGGAGAGGAGGGTTGACGAGGTATGCCTTGAGCTGGTCGAAGGACTCCTGTTGCTGCTGCCCCCATTCGAATCCTTTAGCCCCCCTGAGGGCCTTGAAGAAGGGGAGACATTTTTCTCCGGATTTTGAGAGAAAGCGCCCTATGGCGGCGAGGCGGCCTGTCAATCTTTGAACTTCTTTAACATTTCTAGGAGGGGCCATGTCCAATATGGCCTTGATCTTCTCCGGATTTGCTTCAATTCCTCGTTGGCTAACCATGAAGCCGAGGAACTTCCCTGTTGAGACGCCGAATGCACACTTGTTCGGGTTGAGTCTCATATTGTGCTTTCTCAGGACGTCAAATGCCTCTTGGAGGTCGGTCACATGATCAATGCCTCGGATGCTCTTCACCAGCATGTCGTCAACATACACCTCCATGTTCCGGCCGATCTGAGCTTGGAAAACCTTGTTGACGAGGCATTGGTATGTCGCACCTGCATTCTTGAGGCCGAACGGCATGACTCTGTAGCAATAGAGGCCTTGGTCGGTCACAAACGACGTCTTCGGGATATCCGGGGGGAACATCCGGATCTGATTGTAGCCTGAAAAGGCGTTCATGAAGCTGAGGAGCTCATGTCCCGAAGTTGCATCGATCAGGGTGTCAATGCTCGGAAGAGGGAATGGGTCCTTGGGGCAAGCTTTGTTGAGGTCGGTGAAGTCAATACAAATCCTCCAAGTCCCATTGGACTTCTTCACCATTACTACATTTGATAACCACTCCGGATAGTTCACTTCCTGTATGAACCGGGCCTTCAAGAGTTTGTCCACCTCCTCTTTGATAGCGAGCTGACGCTCAGGGGCAAATTTGTGCCTCTTCTGCTGAACCGGTTTGGACCCCGGGTCGACGCTTAGGCGGTGGACTAAGAGCTCTTCGGAGATACCGGGCATATCTGTGGCTGACCAAGCAAAGAGGTCTTGGTTCCTTCGGATGCACTGTACAATGTCGGAGTGTAGGGCGGACGGGAGGGTCTTGCTGACAAAGAACTTGCGGGCTGGCTCCTGCTCAGAGAATAGCACTTCCTCCAATTCGTCCACCGGCTCGGACGTTGGCCGAGCAGCATCTTGGGGGATTTCCAGAGTTTCTAAGGAGAGGACGGGTCCTAAGGTAGAGGTCATATAACACTTGCGGGCCTGCTCCAGATTGCCCCTTACTTCTCCTACTCCGGCCCGAGTGGGAAATTTCATTTTGAGGTGGTAGGCAGAAGGGACGACTTCAAGGGCAGCCAGGCCGGGCCGACCCAAAATGACATTGTAGGCTGCTGGGACGTCTACGACCATGAAATCCATCGACTCCGTCCGGGTAGTAGGAGTTTTGCCAGCGGTTACGTCGAGGGTAATCACCCCTTCAATAGTCACTGGCACCCCCGTGAACCCATGGAGCGTGTAACCGGCGGGCTTGAGTCTGTCCCGGGAGAGCTTTAGGCCTTTAAAAGCGGCGAGGAAGAGGATGTTGACAGAGCTGCCGTTGTCTACTAAGATCCTCTCCACTTTGAAGTTCGCCATGTGGAGACTGATGACGAGTGCGTCACAATGAGGTGTGCGGACACCTTCAAGATCTTCGTCAGAGAACGTGACGGGCACTCCGAGGCCTTCGGGAGGAGGGGTGGTTCGGACCGAGTTGACTTCTCTTATAAATGCCTTCCGATAGGAGTTCGAGGAGCCCCCATTGGACCCCCATGGATGAGGTGGAGGACTCGCTCTTCCTCAAAGTCTGGCGTCTCTTCTCGTTCCGGACGCTTGTTAGCCCCCCGAGGCTGGGGAGGAAGTTCGGCTCGGTCCTTTCCTACAAACTTCGTCAGCTACCCCCTCTGGATAAGGGCTTCGATCTCGTTTTTCAGGGCACGACAGTCGTTGGTGTCATGCCCATGGTCCCGGTGATAACAGCACCATTTTTCTTTATCCCTCCTCTTGGCGGGGGTGTTCATCCTCGGAGCTGGAGGTAGGATCCCCTCCTTTTCGACTTCCATCAGAATAGTTGAGACGTTAGTGGTGAGGGGAGTGAACTTCTCGAATCTGGGGGGAGGTCGGCGCTGGCCGGCATTATCCTTCTGGAGCTTCTTAGCCCCTTCCTCTTATGTTCCTTTTCTCTTAAACCCAGAGGAAGGCCCCTCCCAGTTGGGTTGATGCTCGGCCTCTTCGGCCCGGATGTACTTTTCGCTGCGAAGGAGAAGGTCGAAAAAGTTCTGTGGAGGCTTCTTGGCGAGGGAGGAGCGGAGGTTGGAATTGAGGACATTGGATTGAAATGCTGCCGTAGCGACCGACTGGTCAAGGGATGCTATGGACCTGGCTTCAGCTATGAACCTCTTCACATAGTCTCTCAGTTTCTCCCCCTTCTTTTGGTGGAGGTGCAATAGGGAGATGCTGGTTTTCTCAGCTCTACGGCTTCTTACGAAATGTGTGACGAAGAGGGTTTCGAACTGCTCGAAGGAGAATATTGAGGAGGGGGCAAGGCGAGAATACCACTCTCGAGCTGGTCCCTTGAGAGTTGCGGGGAAGGTTTTGCAGAGGAGGGCATCGGAAGCTTAATGGAGGAGCATCAAAGTCTTGAAGCTTTCGATGTGATCTACTGGATCGGTCTCCCCGGTGTAAGTCTCAAATTGGGGAGGTTTGAAACCGAACGGCACAGGTGCATCCACTATGGTTCGGGAGAAAGGGGGTCGGCTAGGACGTAGGGTCCTCCCCCTAAGCTCCTCTTCTCGGTCTATCTGGCCCAGGCGCCTCTCTACTTCATGAAGACGACGGTACATGGTGTCATCCCTCCGACGGTAATCAGCCGAGCCCCTAGACTCGTCTTCGTATGAGGGAGAGCGAGGGCTACGGCGATGGTAACTTCGGGAGCGACGAGGACTTGGGGTACGCCGGGAGTTGCTAGGAGCAGGACGAGGAGAGGGAGACCGTCGGCGAGGGCTTCGGACCGGGGGAGGAGATGGAGGCTTGGGTGCGATGGTGTTGGGACGGAGGTTGAGAGCTTGTAGGACGGTCGCTTGGAACTGCTGGAACTCGGCCCGTGTGATGGGTGCCTCATTGTTCCTGGGCTGTTGCCGACCTGTAGGGGAGTGTGGCCTTCTTCGGTAGTGCTCGGGGGATTCTTTCCGACCTCTTCGGTTAGGGGACCTTCTATACTCCTGGTGGCGAGGGTACCGCTCGTCCGGACGGTGTTGGTGGGAGGTTCCCTCTCGAGCCCGCTTCTCATCCAGGTGGCGGCGAAGGTCATCATCGTTCTGGCGGTTGGGGGCTGTATTATGGCGACCAGAGGCTCGGGGATGATGGGAGGCCATAGAGTCCGTAGAGGCGTTGTGGATGGAGATGTGCTCTTGGTGAAGAGGCTGTTTTTGAGGGTTAGGACCTTTCGGGGGTGGCTGATTAGGAGGAGGAAGGTCTTGTTGGAGCGGGTCTTCCGCGGTAGGGGGAAGTTGCCCTTGTTGCTGAGCGGGATTAGGGGGGACTTCTTGCTGCTGATCAGGGTTGGGTCCTCGGTTGGACCCCCTTGATCTGACTTTCTGAGGAGGCATGGCTGGAGAAGATTTGTTCACCAGGAAGAGGAGAGGTCTCTATTCGTTAGTTTCCCACAGACGGCGCCAATGTGTTGCCGCTAAATTTGGTGTGGGGGCAAACAGATAGTATTTGTGGATTCTTAGGGAAACTGAATAGTAAACCTGTATACCTGTTCCGTCGGGGTTTGATCGTCGATCCCGCCGTACACCTGCAAAAAGTGCGAGACACCGGGGTTGTTCCCGGCGACGCATCCTCCGACGCTCAAGTCAGTAATCTGGAAGACTATGAAAGAGCGCAAAAACTGGAGAAAGATTGATTACCTCTTAATGGAGATGGATGGGGGGTATTTATAGGCGTCTTAGGGAACAGATTAGGCATGTAATCCCTGTGTATAGATAAGGAATGTAATCCCTAATCCCCAGTGAAAGGATGATATGAATCAGGGCCGTTGATTAATATTAATCAGAAACCCTAATTCTATCCTGGTGGACCGGGTTCGTTGCGGGTTGAAACCCGCACCCAGTTGAGGTGGATCCGTTCGCGGGTTATTGGATCTGTGGGAAGGAGACCCAGTACCCGTTTCAGACTCGTTTGTAGGTGAAATTACTATTTTACCCCTAGACTTTAGGATTCGTGTCCGATTTGAACGGTCTCGATTAAACCCCTATTTTTAGCCACATCACCCTATTTAAAAAATAAAATAGAGAAAGTGAAATTTTGTTTTTAGCAAGTATATTTTGATCATTTAAAAAAATGCGAAGAAGGTTATCTAGGGAGAGAGGGTGTTTATACTGGTTAAGGCAGGGGTAAACAGTCAAACTGATAAAAAATTAACGTCGTTAGTACAGAAGCGGTGAACAGCTAAAAGTTTATGTTTATAGTACACCAAACCACAAAAAAAGATATGGGTACAGTTATCTGCAAACCAAAATTGATGAAACATGGTTATAGTTTAGTGAGGTGTACCCTTTCTTATTTTGACTTGGGTTTTTCATTTATATATTGGGTAATTTGTGATGGATAAATTTGTTACAATTTTCGTTACAAAATTGTTTGCAGTAAACGATGATTTAGAGGCACAAAACAGAGAATGAGGAAAAGAAGTAAACCATCAAATAAAAGAAAAAGAAATGATATAACAAAATTACAAAAGCAAACCAATTTGTGTCGAGGCTTGTGTATCACACAATATCCTTAAAACAAAATCGCCTCTTTCGGGTGTTGGAGCTTGCGCAAAGGCGTCTTTCTCCCATGATGCAACAACGGAGAGTGATGACGCAGGCACCACGTCGAGCTCACGAACTAAACAGCGCATGAAACCTATCACTGAACGATCAGACAATGGAAGCAGAATAATAGAACAGAGGGGGGAGACGAGTTTCTGGTGTGTAATTAGGGGAGAAGATGCCTCTATTTATAGGGACAGGGTGAAAACGTAATGACAGACAAAATCGTAGCAAAAAGAGGATTTGCACGAGATGAGGTTCAGTTGTTCCGGCATTCGTGTCTGTAGGACGTGTGACGCCCCGAATTTCCTATATGGAGAATTCGTGACACAAGCCAGGATCTTTACCTTCAATTAGCCGCAATACACAGAAAAGCAGAAAAATCTAAAACTTTTTATTCAACATAATATCTTACAAGCCGAGTGTTACAATGATTTCAATAAATTACATCAGAGTATACAAAAAAAATAAATGAACGCTGAGCTCTTTACTTGGACGCTACGCCTTGCCTAGAGTTCTCCCGCATCAGTGGTCTTGCATCCACGACCTAATTGAGTGGAGACGTCAGTACATATACCGACGCTAAATGCTGATTACAAGCAGCAAAAATCTCAACTTTAAACAAACATATTTAAGCATGGTAAAATATACAGGTGTAGTTTAAGTGTTCGTTTATGACTTAGAATCTAATGCAAGGTCAACTAAGGCTAGGATGCACTTATTCTAATGCAAGCGAGACTCTGGAACCGTATGCATCCCATAACTACATACGTACATATCAAGCCGTTCTCCATATTTAGGAATTTGAACCCGTGTTATGAATTCTACTTTTGTACACAACTTGTTCCTAACAGATACAACGTGACTAATGAGGTTGCAGATGTGGTCAAGTCTCACCAATGCAGTACGCTCGTGGTGTCTATGTTTGCTACTACTACCGGGTGTCACGCCTCGCTTCCCACTATACGGAAATACAGGTACACAACTGAGGCCCAGCGAATGATATACATCATCCATAAACTGTACAATTATAAGCTCAACAAGATCTTTATAACACATTCACGCTAGCAAATATAATAATCACATGAGCTGAAAATAAAATAACCATCATTTAGATAATACATCAATATCACGTCAAGATGCCCGGAAGTACAAGGTGTCAGAATTAAAATAATATGATAAGCAGTTCGCTATAACAACTAGATAAAATAGCGACTGAAAGAAAAACAATATGAAGTAGTAAGGAAGTAGCAACGATCGTCTAGAGAGTCTGCTCGTCGGGTCCATCAGTACCTGTATAATTATTAACTCAAAGAAAAATAGAAAAGTTCCCGTTAGAGCAAGTTTCTAGCAGCAAGTAGCAACAAGCAGTAAAAGGGGTAATATAACAAGATATAATATGGAAGAAATAAGAAGTAGAAGCACAAATACAATATGGAAGTAAGCAAGGAACTGAGACAATATGATCATGTAAGTAATAACTGTAACTAGTATATTCTAGACTTCAAGATATAAGCAATTGGTAACCTAGGCATAGTTAATCGATAATCATGTAATCAAGGATCGAGAGTCATGTAATCAAGAGTCATGTAATCAAGAATCATGTAATCAAGAATCAAGAGTCATGTAATGAAGAGTCATGTAATCAAGAATCATGCTTAGTGAAGATCTCAAGTTTATCTGTTTTATTAACTTATCTAATGCACACAATGTTGTGTCCCATACCACACGTTCGGTGCATATCAATCATGTGACGTTTAGACTTAAGTATTGAATTCTATAGGATTATGTACTCGGGTCTTCCAGTGATAGTATCAAGGCATGAAATCATTAGTCATGTAATCGAGAATTATGTAATCAAGAATTGTATAATCAAGAATCAAGAATCACTATTTCGGAAAACACAGGCCCCCTTCCAAGTATACTCCCCTATATTGTCCACTATTAAGTCGTACCCTCATAACCCCGGCTTGTTATTCTTTTATAATTAATTATGAACATGCAATTGGTGCGACTAGTGGAACGGTGTAATCAAGAAAGTTTAATCAAGGAAAATATCAAGGACAGTAATCATGGACATGAGACGTAAAACGAGTACATGTATCGAGAGTAGTTATTATAGAATTATCAAGTGGTATAAAATGCATTCTATCAACCTATTATATATATGCAAGTTATTATTATAAGAACAATAATACACTCAGTTCATTAAATATGAAAAGTAATGGGTTTATATGCAAAAACGTAAAGATGAATTTTTAGACAACTTGACATATCTGCATTCAAATTCACTTTTCCGTTGTTACAGAAAAGAAAATTCAATTCCGATAGAGATTCTAGAAAGTAGACTCTCTTCCGGTTCCGACGTATATTCACACAATACATTCTGGAGACAGTAGCTATGCGTACAAATTCATTCTTCGTTGGTTTCGATTTTCGCGCGCATTCTGAAAATTCGGAGTCACAATACTAAAATTGAGATATCTCACAATCTATACATCCGATTGAGAAACTGTAAGATGTTTTGGATATCTAGACTCGAAGGGCTACGATTTTCATGTAGAAAGTTTTTCGATTCAGTGTCCGGAACATGGTCAAATTCTCAGTACGAGATACCGGTTAGTAATCCCGTGTAGGTTCAGAAATTCACGATATGACGGTACGAAAATCGCGATATCTCACAATCTATACATCCGATTGAGAAACCGTAAGATGTTCTGGATTCAGGACTCGATGGGATCCGATTTCCACGTAGAAAATCTTCAATCCAGTATTGGAAACATGGTCGAATTCTTAGTGTAAGGTCAAGAAATTTTAGAGATAGTAAGGTTGAATATTCGATAATACGATTCGAAGTGTGTTAACAGTTCACTCTTGAGTTGATATAGCATGAAACCAGTGACTAGAACAGAGTTTGACAATAAAACATGATGATAACTGGACTACTTGCCACGAGGCCAAGAAAAATGCTTGTACGAGAACAAAAAGAGTGTACAAGGTACTTGCCTTATAACGTGACGATTTTGGTGATGGTGTTAACCACGGAAAGAAGAAGTGACGTCGGCAATGGACGGCAGCACAACGGTGGTAAGAACGGTGGCAAGACGGTAGCGAGCGAGCAACGGCAGCAACGGTGAGTGACAACAACAACAAGGTGGTGCAGCGTCGGGTTGTTTTTCGGATTTCACGGGATCGTAAAAATGGAGTCGTCGGCTCGAAGGTGGAGGGTAAAGTGAAGCTCGGGTGTTGCTTGAGCTCTCGGGTGTGAAGAAGGCAGAGGAAGAGAAGGAGAAGGGCTCTCGGGTGTGAAGAAGGCAAAGGAAGAGAAGAAGGGAATGAGGTGGTCTGTATGCTTGTGTGTGTGTGTATATATATATAGAAAGAAGAATGGAGTGAATCATGCATGCATGCATGTGTATAAAATAAGGGGTGAAAGAGATGGGGGTGTAGAAAAATGAAAAAAGAGACACTGAAGGAAGAGGGAATTAGGAGTAGTAGGGTGGTGGAAGCAGTAGAGTAGGAGAGAAAAAATGAGAGTTAGGCGTAGAATGATAAAAATGAGGAGGGGGGGGGGGTTGGCGTATGCAGAAATGGAGAAGTAGGGAGGGAGAAAATAAGGTGTAGGGAGGAAGAAAATAAGGTGTAGGAGTTAGGTTAGCTGTTCGATTAAGAATTAGGATTAGGATTAATCAGGATTAAAGTTTGAATTTAAACTCCGGTCGAAAAATCACAAAATTATAGAACTGATTAGAAAAATATTTTGGCTTTAGATAAAGAGTCCAAAAAGAAAAATAAAACTGATCTGAAAATTGAAGTACAAAAATTCATGTAATAAAATACGTATAACTGGAACAGGGAGTTACAATCCTACCCACCTTACAAAAAAAAATTTCGTCCTCGAAATTTATTCAGGCAAGATATAGGATAGAAAAGCACGACACCTACTCGAAGATATGGGGGTACTTCTTCTTGATTTCTTCCTCGAGCTCCCATTTCGACTCACCTGGCGAGTGAGGATTTCAAGAGACTCGTACAAGCTTGATGACTTTATTCTTCAGCACTTTCTCACGCCTGTCCAAGATAGAAATTGGTTGAGCTTCACATGATAAGTCTGGACGTACAGATAACTCTGAGTAGTCGACGATATGGTTGACATCTCTGATGTACTTCCTGAGTTGGGAAACATGGAATACGTCATGAACTCCTGATAACACCGGTGGTAGCGCGACCCTGTAAGCGACCTTGCCCACTCGTTCCACAATATCGAATGGCCCGATGAATCGGGGACTAAGCTTGCCTCCGCCTCCGAAACGGATGATGCCCCTTGATGGTGATACTTTGAGAAACACATGATCACCTGCCTCAAACTCCAAGGGTCTGCGGTGAGTGTCTGCCCATTTCCTTTGCCTGTCTTGAGCTGCCCTCAGGTGTTTCCTGATCTGAGACACTGCGTCCACTGACTTCGTAATCAACTCTGGTCCCAAAAGTTTCCTTTCGCCGATGTCGTCCCAACAGACTGGTGATCTACATTTACGACCGTAGAGTGCCTCGAATGGTGCCGCCTTGAAGCTTGCCTGGTAACTGTTATTGTACGAGAATTCAACCAAGTGCAGATGATCTTCCCAAGAACCTCCAAATTGAAGAACACAAGACCTCAACATGTCTTCCAGAGTCTGAATCGTCCTTTCAGACTGTCCATCTGTCTGAGGGTGGAATGCTGTACTATAATTCAACATGCTTCCCAGACTTCTCTGAAGGCTCTCCCAAAATTGGGACCCTAACCTCGTATCTCTATCCGACACAATACTGACGGGAACTCCATGCAACCGTACAATCTCCTGTATGTACTTCTTGGCCAGACTTTCTGTGGACTGACCCACTTTGAAAGGTATGAAGTGGGCGCTCTTCGTCAAACGATCAACGATCACCCAAATGGCATTATGACCCTTGGGACTCCTCAGAAGCGCCGTCACGAAGTCCATGGTGATGTTCTCCCATTTCTACTCCGGGATTGGAAGAGGCTGCAATAGTCCAGCGGTTCTTTGATGCTCTGTTTTCACTTGCTGGCAAATCAGACACTGTGATACAAACTTTGCCACTGCTCTCTTCATGCCGTGCCACCAAAAATATTGCCTCAGATCTCTGTACATCTTTGTTCCTCCAGGATGAATGGAATAGGGTGAATGGTGGGCTTCTGCAAGCAATTCTTGTCTGACTTCTCCCTTAGGTACACACAATCGTGCTCCGAAGCAAAGTGATCCATCTGCATGAATAATCAAGTCGGTTCTCGAGCCTGCCTCGACTTGACTTCTGAACTTCTGCAACTGCTCATCACTTGCTTGGGCTTCTTTGATCTGCTCCACCAATGAAGACTGCAACTGTAACATCATAAACTTTTGTGTTGAACCTGGAAAAATCACTTCCAAGTTCAGTCTCCTCATTTCTTCCAATAATATCTTCTGCTCAGTGAGAAACATAGCTGCTGGTCTCCTACTCAGGGCGTCTGGTACCGTGTTCACTTTACCCGGGTGATACTTGATATGGCTAAAAATGGGGTTAAATCGGGACCGTCCAGATCAAGCACGAATCTTGAAGCAAAAGGTAATTTCACATACAGATGGATCCAAAACGGGTATTGGGCCTCCTTCTCACAGAACCAACCACCCGCGAATGAATCCACTTTAACTGGGCACGGGTCCCGACCCGATACGAACCCAGTTCACCAAGAGGAGAATCAGGGCCCTTGATTTGACTAAATCAATTCAACAGGCCTGATTAGCTCCCACCGGGAATCAGGGGCCAATTTCCCAAAACAGAATAGGAGAATTTCTCTCCTGGCTGTTACGCGGGAAATCCGGCCCCCTAACCGCTCCGCTGGCGACTACAAATATCACCCCTCTACCACCATGACCAGGTTAATCACTTTTTCACCACTTAAGCTCTTTCTTAATCTTTTTCTGATTACTGACAAGAGCGTCGGAGGGTGCGTCGCCGGAATCAACCCCGGTGTCTCGCACTTCCTTGCAGGTTGCGGCAGGAGCAAGAAGGCCGAGTCAACTGTTCAAGTTTTTCTCGGACTCACAAATTCTATCTGTTTACCCCCACACCGAAATCAGCGGTAACAATACTGTAGGTTGATGTCATAGTCTGCCATGAATTTCAGCCATATCCTCTGCCTCATGTTTAACTCCTTTTGCGTGAATACATACTTGAGGCTCTTATGGTCAGTGAAGATTTCAACTCTATCACCGAGCAAGTAGTGCCTCCATAGCTTCTAAGCAAAAATCACAGATGCGAGCTCTAGATCATGGGTAGGGTAGTTCTGCTCGTGAGGCCTCAATTGTCTGGATGCGTAAGCAACAACTTTGCCTTGCTACATCAGTACCGCTCCCAAGCCTTTACCAGATGCATCACAATAAATCACGAATCCTCCTGAATCATCTGGTACAGTTAACACAGGTGTTGATGTCAGTCGATCTTTCAACTCCTCGAAAGCCTGACCACACGCATCATCCCATACGAACTTCTGATCCTTCCTCGTTAGTTTTGTCAGTGGTCCAGCAATCCTTGAGAAGTCCTGAACAAACTTCCGATAATAGCCTGCTAGTCCGAGAAAACTACGAACTTCTGATGCTGACAATTCCTTGACAGCAACAACTTTCTCTAGGTTTACTGAAACTCCTGCTCCTGAGATGATGTGGCCCAAAAATGCAACACGATCCAGCCAGAACTCGCATTTACTTAGCTTCCCAAAAAGGCGATTCTCCCTCAATGTCTGCAGAGCGATCCTCAGATGCTTAGCGTGCTCCTCCTTGTTCCGAGAATACACCAGGATGTCATCGATGAATACTACTATGAACTTGTTGTAACACCCCAAATTTTTTTTTTTTGAAAACTAAGTCTCCAAATTCAAATCTTTCAATTTCTATATCCCTTTGATCATAAACTAAGAAAGTTATATTTCAGGAAAAATTTTGTCAGAGTCTCCCCTGTAAATTTTGTCCCGAAACACAAAAAGCTTACGGAATTCTGCTCAAAATTCCGTAGCTCACAATCCACATAATATTTTCATGGGCTCCACAGGCCAAAATGAGCAGATACACACAGGCAATATAATATAATGCTCTGGGGGCCAAACTCATAACGGATTATCAAATATCAATTAAAAACTATAAATTTCTTTGAAAAATGAGGTAAAATTTTAGAAAAATCCTTGTAAAACCTACCACAGAGCCCGGTACTCCACAACGAGATGGGTACGGGTCACAAACATACCATACCACCTCACACTATACTTATCATCGTCATATACATGCTTATACACCCATAATACAATTTAGATCATAAATTTTACTATTCCTATAACTAAATAGTACAAATTTTTAAAATAGAAATTTATCCTACCAATCCACGCCTCACCTCTGCACTGATGAGAACCTGCAACAGTGGGAGATCTAGGATAGTCCTCAGACTCCCCTAACCCCCCAAACACTAAGGGGTTAGCCATTTCTGGTGTGAGTATAGTTATTAATCTAATGACAAATTAAAATAGTATACAGAAAATAAATTAAACTTACGAATACCAAATTAAGATAATGCAACCTGAATCCTGAACACAACAACATCGTCAATACAATGATATATCAAATACTTTGTCAATCCTGCATTCAACTATTTAATTATCCATAACTTCCCACATTTCATAATGTACTTCACCTCAACCTCGTATATATATATATATATATATATATATATATATATATATATATATATATATATATATATATATATACTTATTTTACATCCGCATAATATGAATTCCCATACAATCCATTACTTTTCAATTTAAATTTCCTAACACGAATATTCATCTTTCCACAATTATCATCATATCCTCATTTCGTTATTCATAAGAATATACCCACATGATGTTACTATATTTTTTTCTTCATCTCTATGTAACCATGCACTTTGTTTACTTGCATTCTATCAACAACTCACTTACTCATCCTGGAAGTGGTGCCAAGGCAGGTAGTTCCCACCATTTCCATGGAAATGGCGGGCGAGTAGTTCCCTGACACACTTCCAAGATACACAAACTCATATCACGACATACTTCCCTTAATAACCATTTTCATAACCACTCTAATAATACAGGTATTTATTTTATTATACCTTATCAAGTATCACTTCTTACCAATGCTTCTATTCTCATAATACCACATTCATTTAAGTCTTATAACCGGGCCTCAAGCCGGTGGGTGGTAACAATGATATCCTTTCTTATCTGTTGCATATTCCACGAAAATACAATGAATAGCTTGAGGAGATAGCTTATTACGTTTATATTGATGAAGATGAACAAATGCAACACACCCAAACAAACGAGATGGCAAATTGACGAATGTTGGTGCATTCACAGCTTCAGTTAATGCTTGAAATGGTGTGATGAAGTTTAGGATACTAGAGCGAACTCGGTTGATTAGGTATGCAGCGGATGCCAGGGCTTCCCCCCAATACATGAGTGGCATATTTCCATGAATAAGAAAGGCACGGACCACCTCGAGCAAGTGTCTGTTTTTTCTTTCTGCGACTCCATTCTGTTGTGGTGTATATGAGCATGTATTCTGGTGAACAATCTCATGTTCCGCCAAATATTGTTGCAGATTCGAACTTAGGTACTCACCGCCATTATCGCTCCTAAGAAGTTGAATCTATGCTTTATACTGAGTCATTACTCGATTGTGAAATTTCTGAAATAAGTCACTAACTTCACTTTTAGACTTCATCAAACAAATCCAAGTTATACGAGTACAATCATCAATAAATGTCACAAACCATTCTGCTCCTAAAAAAGTAGTGTTTTTGGATGGCCCCCAAACATCAGAATGAATAATCATAAATGGAAGAGAGCTCTTACTTAGGTTTGGAGGAAAAGAGACACTGTGACGTTTTGCAAGTTCTCACACATCACACCAAAAGGTAGACAAATCCAACTTTGAAAATAAGCTTGGAAATAATTTATTCAAATAACCAAAAGAAGCATGCCCTAGACGTCGATGCCATAGCCAAATCTCTAATTTCCTCTTCTCCCCTTCAGATCCTTCTATAGATAGAGCTTGAGTCAACGTGCTTGAACTTTTAGATTCCAAATCTAGGTAATAGAGCTTCCTATGTCTAACCCCATAACCAATTGTCTTACGAGTCCGAATATCCTTAAACTCACAATGGGAGGGCAAAAAAATTACAATACAATGTAAGACAGTAGTTATTTGAGCAACAGATAATATGTTAAAATTCAAGGATGACACAACTAACACATTAAATAAGGTTAGGTTTTTAGTGAGAGATATGGAACCCTCGCCAGTAACGGTGGCAGACTCTCTATTGGCAGTGGACACTTTGGATTTGGTGGATGGTTGTAAGGTTTGGACTAGTCTAGAATCAACAGTCATATGATCGGTAGCACCTGAATTAATTATCCATGAATTATTCATAACAGAGACAGAAATATTAAAAACCGTACCATCATTACCTGCAGCAGTAACTAATGTAGAGGATACAATGCCAGTGGATCAGTTGCAGATCGGTTGCAGTCCTTCTTCTAAGTATCTCTGCTATCATCCCAGTTCTTCGGATAGTCGATAATCTTATAACAACGAGTTTTCGTGTGGCCGATCTTGCCACAATTAGTACACTTCCTTAACTCATACGGTAGTTTTGGTCCCATCACGAAGAATAGCAAACAGCAAACAACAAACAGCACCACAAGGTGAAGAACAGCAAACACCAAAAATCCCCAATCAAAAAACAGCAAGATCAGCCACAGAACCACGACAGGGATCCTCTTTGGCTTGCTAATCAAAACAACAAACAGCCGAAAACAAAACCAATCTGACGATGACGCCAGAGATTGATGGCAGCGGATCGGGAGGCTCGACAGCAGCAACTTCGTGCGGTGATGAGGGCTTTGGGGTTTCGGGTTCGGGTTCAGATTCGGATATGGATCCGATGTCGGGGCAGAGGAGGGTTTCGACGAGGGTGGCTGATAGTGGTGGGAGGCAGAACAGGGAGCGTTCGACGAGGCTGGCTGATAGTGGTGGTAGGCCAAGGATTTTGGCCAGATCGACGATGAGGCTGGGTGATCGAAGACGAGGGGGATTCGACGAGGAAGGTTGGTCGACGGTGGCAACTTCGGGGTTTCGGTGGTCGACTGGTCTCAAGCAGTCGACTTCGGGGATCGGGAAAGTGCCTCTTCTTCGAACAGTGCCTCTTCTTCTTCCTTCTTCTTCTTCTTCAGGTAGCCTTGGATACATATTAATTACCCTGCCAAAGGACCAAAACTCCGAAGTTGTGGTAAGGATGAGGGTTTTAATATTTATATTCTAACACTCTCTTCATCGGAGTACCCTTCATTGGACAGAGAATTCAATGATGGTATACATACACACATACACATCATCATCAATGCTTAATTATATATAGTACTGTAATCAGTTGCAATATATATGTTTATTTAATTTGAAGGTCATCATCATGAAATGGAGTTCAAGTCAAGGGAGGGAAGCTTGGGCTGGAACACTGGGGAGAAATGGACGAGAACTGGAAAGTATGAGGCAAGGGCAAGATGCAATTCCCCATTGACATCACAAACAATCGTGTCACCGTCTTACCCGAACTCGACCTTCTGACTCGTTCCTACAAACCAGCTCTGGCCGCCATCCAGAATCGTGGTCATGACATCATGGTAACTTTTATATAATCTTTTTGGAAAACATTCAAGTAATTTTGCTGTCCAGATATGAAAACAAGAATTGTGTGGTTATGCCAACATTTTCTCCTAACGAGAGCCTACATCAGTGGGATAACCTAGTATTGCTTTCGATTAATAAGAGTTTTAAAGAGAACCTATTAATAAAATTGTACGAAATTTTAAACATTATCGGTGGGATAACTTTCTGCGTTCCTTAAGGTTTTGTGTGTGTTTTTGTGTTTATTTTTTGTTTTATTTCATTTAAGTATAGACAACAACTTAGCATGAATCAAAACTTGATACATTTTTTTACTCATACCAAACTCTTAATTACCATCTGAGCTATAGGGATTTGAGTCAGCTCTAGTGAATAATATCATTGGAGAGGATTCAAATCCGAGCAACAACTTAGTGCCATTTGTTTAATCACTAGTCTTTTCCTTGGTTGCGTGGATTCTTTCGGCTCAGTTGGGATGGTGATACAGGATACTTGCAGATAATAACTTGTAATTTCCAAAAAAAAAAAAAAAAATAGAAAAACTAAATTTATTGCTTACTCCTGTGTGGAGAAGGGAAAGTGGTCTAGGTTGATTTGGCTTCTAAAGTAGATTTTAAGAGCCTAGGTGGCTCTTTGAGGACTTGGCAATAACAAAATGGAGAAAATCTACGACGAGATATACCCAAGTTATCTTTCTTTGAGAAAAATCCTGTGGTTATTCAACTAAGTCACCATAAGCATATGGGCCGCCCATAGGCCCACAATAATTTACAACAACTACAGGCCCCACCATAAGCATATCGGCCGCCCATAGGCCCACTATCTTGGACCAGCCCACATAGAGAGCTGATTTGCAACCTGGGGGGTCGATTGTCATGATTGGCAATCAAATTCCCAAAAATGGAAAGATAACAACTGATTATATCCCTTGATTTGGGGACTGTTCCCTTCTTGCCTATAAATACAGCTCTACCTCATCCATTACCAGGTAATTAACTTTTCGCCCACTAAAACCAAGTTGTTCCTTTTGAGTTGTTGCCTCGATGGTCGGAGGGCCTATCGCCGGGAAAACTGACAGTGTTTCAGGTTTGTTTTGCAGGTTTCATGCGGTATCTCAACCGTCCATTTCATATCCGTCCACAAATATCAGACTCACATCATATTACGGGTGAGATCTAAGCTTTTCCTAATCATAAAAAAAACTCATTATATATTGCTCCCACACCGTAAAAAGCAGCATCACAGGTCAAATTTGGCTAACTTCCAACCCTATTTAAAACCAAATTCTAATTATTTATTTAGCCATATGTCTTTTACAGAAAATTAAGGATTTTAGTAGAGGCTAACTTATTCTCATTAAAGTATGTATGTACTAGGATGCTAGATATCGTACGATTTTGTCTTTTCTTTTACCTCAAGAAGCAGTTTGGCACTAGATTCATGTGTAAACTAAGCTCTCTTCCTTCTTCTTTTGCCATTTTCAAACCATAATTTAATGATATGCATCATCTTTGTAATTGAATAATCTGCATTAGTTGAAATTTGAAACTCAAATTCGTTGCATGTGATGACCTATTGATATATAAATTTGTTATTATTAGTACTTCATTTACTCTGTCAAACCTAATGCAAAATCTCATATATGTATGTATATCCATCTACCCAATTTGAACTGTGAGCAGTAAGAGATACTGAGATTCTGATTATTTCCTCCGAAATTTTGTTTCGCAACCCTTATGGGATTGATGCAAAATCAATTACTGTTGTTTCTTTTCACACTCCATTAATTAATTTCCCTATCAAAAGTCAGGTGTGTACATAAGAGAGAGATAGGAAGACTAAATATAAACAATTTTTTTTTTTTTTTTTGAAATAAAAGTAACCGTAGTCACCTGTTTCATTAATGAATCGTTAACGAAACAAAGAGTACAAAAAATTACAGCCCAAGCTTAATACAGTCTACAATCTACCTGAATAAATATAAACAATTATTGCTTCTGGGTGTATTTTTTGGACTGCAGCTAAATATACTGCGAAAAATCACCCTACAAATTTGAACTAGTTGAATTTTCTTCTTCTATTTTTTCACCCATTTAAGCATAGAAATATGCTGGAATTGGGAATATCCAGCTTTATTTTTCTAAAGTTTACTTGTATAATAAACAACACAAAGTCAAGATAATGGGAATACAGCAAGCATTATCACATATCTTTTCTTTTACCACATTTTCCTACCAAAACCCGCGTGCCTATTTATAACTCTCCCCCTGGCCTTCGCTGAATCCCAATCCTCTCAAATCTCTCTTCTCTCTGCTCTCTATCAAAATGGGTCTAAAACATCAAGCCATTTTTTTCTGCATTATTGTTGGCTTCTGCATCTTCTTCAATTCAATGCTAGTATTGTCGGCAACGGATGAGGAAGTTGGTACATATATATATACATACATATACACATCTTCTATTTCTTTATGTACTAAGTTATATATATATATATATATTGATTAGGGTTGAACTATTACTTGATCACTATATGGTTTGATATAATTTGTAGAGGATGAGAGGGAGTTCAACTACGTCAACGGAGGGAAGGTTGGACCACAGCAGTGGGGAGAGATCCACGAGGATTGGGCCATATGCAGCAAGGGCAAGATGCAGTCCCCCATTGATCTTGAAAGCAACCGTGTCACCGTCGTCCCGCAACTCGGCCTCCTCCGCCGCTCCTACCGCCCTGCTCCGGCCATCCTCCAGAATCGTGGACATGACATCATGGTAATTTATCAAAACTTCTTTGTTGCTTTGGTTCTTATTCTCAGTGGAGGAAATTTAGTCTTTCAAGTTTTACTATTGAAAATATGGAACTAAAATTGAGCTAGGATTCCAGCATTCTTTTAGGTACCCTAAAATGGCGGGGTAATCTTTTAGCGTCCCATTAATAAGAGTTTAATGAAACAGCCAGTGAAGATATAAGAAATTAAATAAACTCAGAGGATGGTCTCTTTCCCCTCAAAATGTTCAATCACTCACAATATATAGAGAAAAATGTGATGGCGAGAATAGATGAGTTAGGTCCCCTCCCTCTCGGGCATTTCTTCCGTGTTCCGGGATCTTTACAATATGTTTCCCAATTCTCTCTCATTATAAAAATAGAGATTTTAAAAACAGAGGCAGGCGCATGTGAGATGTAACATTTTTTTTTGGTTTTGTATTGCAAGTCCAGATCTCACACTTGATGGAGTAGACTTCTGAGTCCATATGATATGAGAGCCTACATTATTTATCCCGGTTTCTTTAATTTTCATTAGCATTCTTTAGAAGTAATACATATTTTTAATTAAATTTAATTTAATCACAAGTCTCCTTGCTTGGTTGCTTGGATTCTTTCAGCTCAAGTGGGAAGATGATGCAGGATCCATATGGATCAATGGAACCAAGTACTCACTCAAGCAGCTGCACTGGCATTCCCCATCCGAGCATACCATTAACGGTCGCAGGTGGGACTTTAATCGTATAAATACTTAAAATTAGATAGCATCGTAATGGTGGTGTATATCGTGACTACATATATAAACATGTGTGATGCACTTTCATTCAAGGTGAAACGATGAGATTTTCTGAACACTACTTCATGTATTTGCAGATACGCTCTGGAGATGCACATGGTTCATGAGAGTGCTGACAAAAAGCTTGCTGTTGTAGGCATCCTCTATACGAGTGGACGACCTGACCAGTTCCTTGCTAAGGTTGGTTAGTTCACCTAAGATCTTTAGTTCTAGGAAATTTTCCTCCAAACTCATCATAGATTCATAGACGTCACTGCATTAACATACTTAAATTTATGGATTTGACACCCTAGGAAGCACGGATACTTCCAAATGGTCGACGTACTCGTGTCGGGTGCGTATCAGGTGCTGATACTCCTTGGGTACTCTCGGGTGCGTACCCAAGGAGCACCCAATTTTTTAAATGCATTTTTCACAACTTTTAGATATAATTATATTTAGATAAATGCATGGGGTCCTAAAGTAATTGCAAAAATTTGTTGTTTACAATTATGCTCAAACACAAAACAAGACGGCCCAAAGATTTGATAGTTAGATTGTCATTTCTTTTCTCTAAAATGCTCATAATTATAATGTATTCTTATAGTTCTATAAAAGGGTTTAAATGTTTACATTTTTAACAAGAAAAATATTTTTGTATCTATAAATATAATATAAATTATTTTATATTTAACGTACCCACAACGCACCCGTATCCTACTTTTTTGTAAAATCACGTATCCCCATACCCGTGTCGTATCGTACCCGCACCTCGTACCCGTATCCGTGCTTCATAGTTGACTCCTAAATTATAATTAAGCAACTTCTATGTATCAAATCACGCTAATTCTATTGTCGTGTGTTTGTAGATGGAGGGACTCATAGACAAGCTTCGAGACAGGAAAGAAGAGAAAGAGGAGGTGGGGACTGTGGATCCCCGGGAAATAAAGAGAGGGAGCAGAAAATACTACAGGTACTTGGGATCTCTCACTGTGCCGCCTTGCACTGAAGGTGTGGTGTGGTCAATTGTGAACAAGGTTAGTTAGTGTCTAGTTTCCAAACTCCTTATGAGCTTGATACGTTTTGCCACGACTGTGTACTTGTTTGAATTTCTCATTTCATATCAATTGTGGCAGGTGAGGACTGTGTCAAAAGAACAGGTGCAGCTGCTAAGAGAAGCTGTCCATGATGTAAGTAGGAAAGAAAAAAAAAAACCTTTCTTTTGTAATATATATTAGATAAAAGCATAAAATCCGTACATTCAAAAGTACATAACTAAGCAGACCAAAAACAATTTTGCGAGAGATTTTTTTATCATAATATAAGTTTTCTAATTTTGTTCTAATGCATGTAGCTTATGGATTTCTTTTATCTCATGCAGGACTTTGATGAGAATGCAAGACCCATTCAGGCAACACATGGCAGGTCGGTTAGCTATTACCGGCCAAAATTTGTCAAACAATAGATTTTGGACTATGACAGTGATGAAAATAAATGTGTATTGTATCGACTAGAGGAAGATGAATTCATTTTCAAATAAGTTATTGAGTTTTGTATTATATGTTTCAGCTTTGGTTACAAAATTGTTTGCAGTTAACAAATTTTGATTTAGAGGTACAAAAACAGAGGAGGTGGAGGAGAAGAAAATCAACAAATAAAAAGAAAAAGAAATAAAATTACAAAATTACAAAAGCAAACCGATTTGTGTATCACACAATCTCCTTAAAACAGATTCGCCTCTTCCAAGTGCTGGAGCTTGCGAAGGCATCTGTCTCCCAGGATGCAACGACCGAAGAGTGATGACGCAGACACCACGTCACGCTCTCGAATTGAACATCGTTTAACGCAGCCACTGTAATGACAGACAAAACCGTTTCTGCAGTTTAAAACGTGAATATATATATGGCAGAAAAAACGGTTTATGAATTTATTTCGGTCGTTACAGATCGGAAAAACAAAACTATAGCAAAAAGAGGCTCTGCACGGGGTGAGGTTCATTTGGTTCAGCATCCGTGTCTGCAGGACATGCGGGCACACACAAGCCACATGTATTCCAATCCGAGATTTGCCCCCCCCCCCCCAAGCATAAAAGTCAAGAAATCTGGACCAAAAGATTTTTTCGTTCTCGTTCTTTTACTACGTTTAGGTTCCTCCTTAACTTCTTCTTCTTGATTTTCGCTTTTTCACTAATAGTCTCATGTGTTCGTTTGGAAAAACTCGGTTCTTCCTTAGACTTATATGGAAATACATCTTCAAAGAACATTGCATTTCTTAACTCAATTATCGTGTTTTTTGGTATATCAGAGATATCAGATTTGTACACTAAGAACCTATAAACACTACTATTATGTGCATAGCCAATGAAAATGCAATCAACCGTTTTGCCCTATTTTCACTTTCTTAGGTGGTGGTATTGCCACCTTGGTAAGACATCCCCACATTCGCAAGTAATTGTAGGATGACTTTCCTTTTCATAATTTATATGGAGTTTTCTCTTCTTTCTTTTTGGGCACCTTATTCAAAAGGTAGTTAGCTGAAAGAATAATTTCTTCCCACAAGTTTGGTGGCAAACCAGAACTTATTAACATTATATTCATCATTTCCTTAAAAGTACGATTCTTTCACTCAGCAACACTGTTGGACTGAGGAGAATAAGGCGTTCTGGTTTCATGTTTAATCTCATGCTTAACACAAGTTTGAGAAAATGACGATTCATACTCTCCACCTCGGTCATTTTTTAGCACCTTAATTTTCTTGTTGAGTTGATTCTAAACTTCATTTTTATAGAGAACAAATTTCTCTATCGCTTCGTCCTTACTTTTAAGCAAATACACATAACAATATTTGGTGCTATCATCAATAAATGTAATAAAATATTTATTACCACATTTTGTTTGTATCATTTTCAAATCACAGATATTAATATGAATTAAATCAAGAGGTTCAGTGTTTCTTTCAATACTTTTAAATGAGGATCTTGTTAGTTTTGCATCAACACAAGTTTCACACTTATGTTTGGAATCAATTTGAAAAGTTGGTATATGATTCAAGTTAATTAGTCTACGCAAAGTATCATAATTAACATGTCATGGTCTACATGCCATAAATTGGAAGACTCGAGCATATAAGTAGAAGAGCTAGCTTTATTGATATTCCTGACCATAGTCATTACATTGAGTTTAAATATTCCACAACTCTTCCACCTTTTCTCTCAAAAAAAAAAAAAAACATTCTACAACTCTAGTATCCTCTACCAACATACATTCCACTCTTCGACAAAACAAACTTGTTTGACTCAAACACTTACCTTACCTTGGCCCTTGATTTCTGAGTGGCTGAGTTCCCATAAACATCTTCTCATTCTCTAATGGTTCGAAAGTTGATAACATACTTCTGTTGGAGCACACGTGTTGAGCAACTCCAGTGTCAATCCACCATTCCTTGGGGTTTGACTTGTAACCTAGTTTGTCATAGTTGAAGCACTTGCCTTGAAACTTCGACTTTTTGGATATTCCTCCCTTAGGCTCCAACTTGGACCCCT
This sequence comes from Hemerocallis citrina, assembly GCA_017893485.1. Taxonomy (NCBI): domain Eukaryota; kingdom Viridiplantae; phylum Streptophyta; class Magnoliopsida; order Asparagales; family Asphodelaceae; genus Hemerocallis; species Hemerocallis citrina. The sequence continues at coordinate 224,301,189 of CM030366.1, read as the reverse complement.
TGTTGTGACGCTTGGTTTTTTCCAAAATTTATGCTACTTTTGGATGCATATAAAATTAAACTTCAAAAGTGGGTCATTCTAATCAAATTACTTATTTTTTTATTTTTATGGAAATGAAAATATCAGTCAAAATGAAGAGATCTAGGGGTGGTATACCGTACCGTACTGTACAAAAATTACTATACCGTCTACCGTACCGGAATACTTGGTACACAAATTTCTTTACCATTACCGTGCCAAAATTTTGGTACTACCGACTTCGGTAATACCGAAATATTGGTATGGTAATGGTAGTACCATGGTAGTACCGGACATCAAGAAATATGGATGTACCAATTTCAAACTTTGTTTCTCATGACCGACTGGCACAATAAACAGATATATGCTTTATATATGTCCAACAATATACTCAGATATCAATAAAAAAACATGTTTCCTTAAATATAAAGTTAATCATTCACCTTGCCCACAGAGGAATGTATTTCCTTCTACGCCTAATCTCATCATCTCCATCTTCATTGTCAGAGTCTCTGTATGGAGACATTCCATAAGATTGCACATCACAACTCTCCTTAACAATAGATGCTCTTGTCTCAAGCGATCTCGATTGATAACCACCTTAAACAACAAGCAACAAATAAAGCATTGTCAACTGTGATGGTAAAGACCGCCTGTATTAATATAAAAGATTGAAGGTCGTATATGCTAATGGTCTATATATACACATGTCGATCAGCTGTAGCACACCAAACAGTGGCAAGTTGCATTAGTGCAGCATGCTAAGCAAAGCCTGCATAAATTTAAAAGAGTCATGTTCATATATGCTAATGATCGATATATATACACGTCTTTTCTGAATAAATAAATTAATATACTGAAGACAAGAGACTAACAAGCTTTCAACTAATGTAACAATAGATAATTGATAATAGAGTTGTCGTATTTTTCAACTTTGTCTAAGAATTTAAATATATACTAGCAATAATATGGGAAACATCTTACCTTAGTTTGTTAAATTCCAAACATGATAGTGTCGTACCACTGTGCTATTTGAATATATTCAGTTCAGTTATTTGTTACAAACAAAAACTGTTATTTGTTCTGTTAGTTATGCTTGTTAGTAGGAGGTGAGGAAAGAAGACGGAAAGAGAAGAGGGAAGAGGACTCAAGAGACGGCTACGACGACTAGGATAGAAAATCAAAAAAATGAAAAGAAAGAATGGACCTGGGCCTGGGTTTTAAAATATAAAAATTAAATTTAATATATATTAAATATATTCGGTACGGTACGGTATACCAACGGTATAAAAATTTTGTACCAGTACCATACCATCAAAAATCGGTATGGTACAATACCGAAAATTTGGTACGGTACTACCAAGTTTCGGTATTTTTTGGTATGGTAATGGTATGGTACGGTATGGTACGGCAATATGGTATTTTTTGACACCCCTAAAGAGATCAACGTAAATAAAAATAAAATGAACATAAATTGGAAGACTCGAGCATAGAAGTAGTAGAGCTAGCTTTATTGATATTCTTGACCAGGGTCATTACTTTGAGTTTAAACATTCCACAACTCAAGTTGCTCTACCAACATACATTCCACTATTCGACGAAACAAACTTGTTTGACTCAAACACTCACCTTACCTTGGCCCTTGAATTCTGGGTGGCCGAGTTCCCCATAAACATCTTCTCATCATTCTCTAATGGTTCGAAAGTTGAGAACATACTTCTGTTGGAGCACACGTGTCGAGTAGCTCCATTGTCAATCCACCATTTCTTGGGATTTGACTTGTGACTTAGTTTGTCATAGTTGAAGCACTTGCTTTGAAACTTCGACTTTTTGCATATTCCTCCCTTAGGCTCCAACTTGGACCCCTTGTTGTGATGCTTGGTTTTTTCCAGAATTTATGCTACTTTTGGATGCGTATAAAAATAAACTTCAAAAGTGGATCATTCCAATCAAGTTACTTATTTTTTATTTAGATGGAAATGAAAATATCAGTCAAAGTGAAGAGATCGACGTAAATAAAAATAAAACGAACAACAAGGCCAAGGGAGCTTATGATGTTCCTACCAAGATCAGTTGTATTTTTTGAACCTGACTGATTATTGTTTTGGAATCTACCATTTTATAATCTGGAAGCGGCCCAACCTGATATGCTGAGGTTGTTATTGCAAATAATAACCGAAGCATACTAAGGTCGTTATTCCCAATAGCGACCTCAGTTAAAAAAAAAACCCAAGAGAGCAAAGCGCTCTAGAAATCGCTAAGTGTCTCAATACATTCATTTGAGGTCGCTAATTCCATTTGCGACCTCTTATATACTATGCTCGCCAGTAAGAATAGTGACAACAAACAAAAAAATTCAAATATTTTAAAACATCGGCCGCTATTCTCATTAGCAACTTTCAAAATGAAGAGGTCGCTAATGAGAATAGTGACTGCTGCTGACGTTGCACAAAGTAGTCTACGAGCGCTAATAGTTTCGAAACTGACCCATAATCGCAAATATTTTCAAAAAAGTGTCCTATTGTCGCAAAAAACTCAAGATTGCTTTCTTGGAAAAAAAAACCACATTCCCTAACAGGGTGGAAGCTTACTTTCGAAATTCAGAAGGTTAACTGACAATGAGTGAAAACTCAAGAGTTTAAGTGACATTTTTAAAAAAAAAAAAAATTTAAAATTTAAAATTTTAAGTTTTCAAAGCTGTGGCATGTTCATGTTTATGGGAAACATTTCAGAAAAAAAAAAGGCAAACATCGGATCGGTTCCATGTGTTCGGCATAAGCATCTAACACAACATGACTAATAGAATTGTACAAGTCTTTATGATTCATAGACAGTGCAAAAGGCTTCCATCTCGAAATTGTAGAGCTCATTTTGATGACAAAGAGGCTTGTAACAGTATTCCTACTCCTTTCCCTCGTAGCCTCTAGAAAAACTGTTGATTTTCAAGCAATCGACAACGCCACTGGTACACCCGGTGACACGGTTTTCGACAACCAAATGGACCTGGACCTTACCAAGCAATTTGTCTCCTATGCGACTATCTTGGACCATAAAAAAACTTCAGTCACATGCCAGAAGAACAGAAAAAATATAACCATCCTAACACTCACAATTGACCCCAACCTCAATGGCGTCGCTGAAACTCCTGGCAACCAAATCCGCATATCCTCCAAACAATGCAAGATATAAGGTAAACATGTTGGCTGAGTTCATGTGGATTTTGTACCGTGAAGGGAATAGCTAGGTGGGAGTTGGTTTTTGGATTACTGTAACACTTGGCTTATGAATGATTTTGCGGCACAGTTGAATGCCAAGATGAAGGATATATGGGTACGTATAGTAATGAATTACTAATGATTATTTCCGGCTGTGGCTTGGGAAGCCGGTGAATCAACTCTGGAGTGAGTGAGTACAAGGCACACTCTGGAAAGAGTTAAATGAATGCGATGTTCCTATCCACAATGAAATGAAATGAAATAAAGATTAAAAACATATATTGGCATATAAGAGTATCCACCGTCGTTTTCTATATCTCCCATTTTGCCATATTTTAGCAAACGATGCGCTGCAATCGTTTGCTATATATGCCATTTTTCTCATTTCTTTCAAATCTGTTTTTCAAATTTGAAAAACGAAATAAGAATTCTCAAATTATAGAAGACGGGGAATCATATACCGTCCGAAGGATTTTAATATTTTTTAATCGGCTGAGACGGGAAATCATATACCGTCTGTAGGATTATTAATTTTTTTTTTATTTTAAAAAGGGTAGGACGGGGAATGATACCCCGTCCTTCCCTTTTGAAATAAATTTTTTTTTGGAAAAACTCCCCAGACGGGGAATCATCTCCCGTCCGGGAGATGATACCCGGTCCAGGGGTTTTCACCTTTTTTTTTTTTTTTTCCTTTTTTGGGTTTTTTTCTCCCAAATTACCCTTCAATCTATATTGAATGAATTTAAAAGTCCATGAGTAATTTGGTCTTTTAAGAGGTAAAAGCCAGATGAGAAAAATTTGAGAAACGACGACTGCACGATCTTTACCTATATGCTATTACTGTAGCTGCCATATTTTGACAAATGAGAAAAACGATTGTGGATGCTCTAATGAATGAGTATATGATGTTGTGTTTATTTCATGTCTACAGTCTACTGTAGCTTATGTATCATCACAATTTCTGCCAATGAAGTGATAATGTTTTATGATGTAATATTTTAAAAAAAATCCTACAAATTGGTAGGAAACTATTGGGATAGTATTGGAAAAAATGTTTTATGGGCTTTTCTTTCATGGCGTCTTTTCTTATTTTTGGCTTTTCTTATACTTTGTTTATTAAAAATAAAATAAAAAATACAAAAAATACACTAATTAAGGTCGCATATAAGAAGTATGGGGGATTCAGTATCATTATTGGACTTTGAAGAAAAACCCAGTTCCCAATTTAAACCCGTTTGTAGGTGAAATTACCATTTTACCCCTGAGAGCTTTAAGATTCGTATCCGATTTGAACAGTCCCGATTTGGTTCTATTTTTAGCCATATCAGATACAATAATACAGAAAACACTTTGATCAACTATACTAAGATTGCAAATTTCGTGTCAATTTCATGTGGTTGATACAAATGTTTGAAAACGACCCGGACTATCAATAATAAAATACATGTGTTCTTGCTTCATGGGTTTGAATTGACAGTGCCGGATGTTTCCACCTTAGAAATTCGATTAGGCTCATGAATCTCTCAAGAGTCGGTCAAGACTTTGCTGGAAAGTTTCCACCTTAGAAATTTGATTAGGTTCGTGAATCACTCAAGACTTTTCTAGTCAAGCCATAACATCTCTTTTTTTCCCAACAACTATCTATCAAACGCGCTTCCCAGACTTTTCAAACAATTAACCAACAGTACAGGATTAAGTAACTATATTTATACCCTCACTTCCATCTCTCAAATCTCACAAACCAAAACAAACTCATTTTGATCACAATGAGATTTGTCATACTACTACTACTACTACTTTCCCTCACTGCTTCTGCAATTGCAGTTGATTTCCAAGTAACCAACAGTGCCACCGGTACACCCGGTGGCACGGTCTTTGACAACCAAATCGGCCTTGCCTACAGCAAGCAAGTCCTCTCCGACGCGTCCTCCTTCATCTGGAATATCTTCAACCAGGCCCCACCAGACCGGAAAAACATAGCCCTTGTAACACTTGTAATTGACCCCAGCTATAATGGCGTGGCTGAAACTAGTAACAACGCAATCCGTGTTTCCTCCAACTACATTGGGGGATACAACGGAGATGTGAAGAATGAAATAACGGGGGTTCTGTACCACGAAGTGACACACGTGTGGCAGTGGAACGGTAACAATAATGCTAACGGGGGGTTGATCGAAGGGATTGCAGATTATGTGAGGTTGAAGGCTAATTATGCGCCGTCGCATTGGGTGAAGCCTGGACAGGGAGATCGATGGGATCAAGGGTACGACGTGACTGCTCGGTTTTTGGATTACTGTAACAGTATGATTAGGAATGATTTTGTGGCACAGTTGAATGCCAAGATGAAAGATGGTTATAGTGATGATTATTTCCAGCAGTTGCTTGGGAAGCCAGTGAATCAACTCTGGACTGAATACAAGAATTACTACGGACAGAGTTGAAGGAATGTCTCCTGGCCACACATAAAAAATAAAATAAAAATAAATAAAATTATGTATTAGCATATAATGTATGGAGAAATTATAAAGGGTGACTAACTTAGTATATGCACCTGATGCTTTGTATTTCATGTTTACAGTCTATTATAAGTTTGTAACCGATATATCATCATAATTTCTATCAATAAAGTGATTATGTTTTATGATGTAGTTCGATATGGTGGCTGTTTAATTACTCCAAAAAAAAAAATGCAGTCTTTTTTCCGATCTCTAAATCTTCTCATCTCCATCTCTTTCTCATGCCTTACGAGTATATATCATAGTGATCGCGTCGTATTCGTATTTAACATAGTGTTAAAAAATGGGTATTTTATACACCATTTACGAACCAGTTTTTGAGCAATTTTCTGAGTAAGATCCACAATGAATTATTGAGATATCTTGATTGATTTGTGTTCTCCTTCGTGAATAGTTCAAAATCGTATATTAATTTGCTAAAGACGGTTAAAGGGTGAATGAGAAATTGTCTCTCAAAGTGAGACATTTTCATTCTTGAAAATGGGTTGAGGGACCATAGTCCCACATCGGAAAAATCAAAGGAATTAGAAGACGATACATAGCAACCTTCTTCTAAGTATTGTAAGATAGCTAGAAGAGAGACTCTCTCTCTTGCGTGCAGGGGTGCAAATCTCGGACCGGATTATATGCGACTTGTGTGCGCCCGCACGTCCTGCGGATTACCTTTTGCTGCATTTTTGATTTTTTTTCTTTATAAACGGCTGTTATAAATGCAGAAATGGTTTTGTCTGCCGTTTCAGTGCAGTATTAAATATTTTGTCTACCGTTACATTGTACGCATTCAATTGACTATCTGTAGTTACACTGTGACATTCAGGGCATTGACTGCTGTCTGCCGTTACAGTGTACGCATTCAATACATTGTCTGTCGTTACACTTAAGGCATTCATTACCTTTTGCTGCATTTTTGATTTTTTTTCTTTGTAAACGGCTGTTATAAATGCAGAAATGGTTTTGTCTGCCGTTTCAGTGCAGTATTAAATATTTTGTCTACCGTTACATTGTACGCATTCAATTGACTATCTGTAGTTACACTGTGACATTCAGGGCATTGACTGCTGTCTGCCGTTACAGTGTACGCATTCAATACATTGTCTGTCGTTACACTTAAGGCATTCATTGCTTTGTCTGTCGTTACAAGTGTCTAACCCTGACTCTATATATATAGAGCCCCCCCCTCCCCCCAACCACCACCTTTTGCTACAGTTTTGATTTTTTTCTTTTGTAAACGGCTGTTATAAATGCAGAAATAGTTTTGTCTGCCGTTTCAGTGCAGTATTAAATATTTTTTCTGCCGTTACATTGTACGCATTTAATTGACTGTCTGCAGTTACACTGTGGCATTCAGGGCATTGACTGTTGTCTGCCGTTACAGTGTACGCATTCAATACATTGTCTGTCGTTACACTGAAGGCATTCATAACTTTGTCTGCCGTTACAGATGTCTAACCCTGACTCTATATATAGAGCCCCCCCTCTCTTTTTCTTCCCTACACAGAAAATTCTCTCTGCTTTCTCTTTGTTATGTTCTGTCCTGTTCCGTTCGCTAAGTCCATTCAAATCGGTGATAGAGTTCTTACGCTGCCAGTTCGAGAGCGTTACGTGGTGACTACGTGAACCCTCTTCGTTGTTGCATCCTGGGAGACAGGCGCCTTAACTAGTTCCAGCACCCAAACGAGGCAAAAACTGTTTTAAGAAGATTATGTGCTATACAAGCCTCGACATCAAATCGGTTTGATTTATTATTTTCTTTTTCATTTCACTTTATTAGTTTTATTTCTCTCCTCCCTCTCTAGTTTTTGTACCTCTCAATCGTTTTGTTTATGCCAAACTTTTGTAACCAAAGTTGTAACAAATAGTATAAACATTGAAGAAGTTGGTTTTATTATAAACAAACTTTGTAACAAACTTATATCCAACCTTTTATAGAAATGAACAGTTTTTGCCTCGGCCGGGTGCTGGAACTAGTTGAGCCGCCTGTCTCCCAGGATGCAACGACACAGAGAGTTCACATAGTCACCACGCAACGCTCTCAAGCATCAGAACTCTATCACCTTATTGAATGGACTCAGAGGACGGAAGAGGACATAACAGAACAAAGAGAAAAAGAAGAGAAATTCCTGTGCCGGGAAGAAAGATAGGGGGTGGAGGCTTTATATATAGAGTCAGGTTTAGACACTTGTAACGACAGACAAAGCTATGAATGCCTTCAGTGTAACGGCAGACAATATATTGAATGCGTACACTGTAACAACAGACAGCAGTCAATGATCTGAATGCCATAGTGTAACTGCTAACAGTCAATTGAATGCGTACAATGTAACGACAGACAAAATGTTTAATACTGCACTGAAACAGCAGACAAAACCGTTTCTGCATTTATAACAACCATTTACAAAGGAAAAAATCAAAAATGCTGCAAAAGGTGGTTCTGCACGGGGTGAGATTATGTCGGTCCGGTATTCGTGTCCGCAGGACGTGCGGACGTTCACAAGTCGCATATAATCCGGTCCAAGATTTGCACCCCCTGCGCGCGAGAGAGCGTGTCTCTCTTCTAGTTGTCTTACAATGCTTAGAAGAAGGTTACTATATATCTGTTACCGCTGATTTCGGTGTGGGGGTAAACAGATAGAATTTGTGAGTCCGGAAAGCACCTGAACGATTGACTTGGCCTTCTTGCTCCTGGCACAACCTGCAAGGAAGTGCGAAACACCGGGGTTGATTCCGGCGACGCACCCTCCGACGCTCTTGTCAGTAATCAGGAAAAGGTTAAGAAAGAGCTTAAGTGGTGAAAAAGTGATTAACCTGGTCTCGGTGGTAGAGGGGTTGTATTTATAGTCGCCAAGAGAGAGATTAGGGGCTTGATTCCTTGTATAACTGTTCGGAGCAAAATCCTCACAGTTTGTTAAGGAAAGTAGATCTCCTAATTCCCGGTGAGAGCAAATCAGGCATGCCGATTTGGTCAAATCAGGGATCCTGGTTTGTCTCCTGCTGATATGGGTTTGTTTCGGGTCGGAACCCGAACCCAATAAGAGTGGGTCCGTTTGCGGGTGGTTGGTCCTGTGAGAAGGGGACCCAATACCCATTTTGGATCCATTTGTATGTGAAATTACCCTTTTACCCCCGTGCTTCAAGATTCGTGCTCGATCTGGACGGTCTCGATTTAACCCCATTTTTAGCCATATCACGAGCCCCCCACTCCTAAAGACTGAGCGTGATCAGACTTTGAGGAGTAGTTTAACTGTTTTAGTGGCTGGTAGGGTCGTATCGAAGTCCAGATGTAGGATCTTGAATCTAGAAAGGGGGTAGTGAGGAAGTTTCTGATGCTGCTTGCTGTTCTCAGGCCATATCGAGTATTTGGTAGCTTTCGTCTACTTTCTTCGGACTATTTATTTAATTTTGCGATGCGTTTGCTAATCGTTCGGGGGCCTTAACGATATATTCTAGGCAATAATTGTTCGTTCAGGAGCTCGAAAATGTACTCCCGAATTTTTAATTATTTTCCAGAATTTTTAGTTAATTTTCCCGAATTTTTAGCAATTTTTCGCAATTTAAATAAATAAAACGATTAAAATAGAAGAAAAAAGGTTTTAAATACCGGTTTATGACGTGGCTGGATCTGGGACGTCGATCATGGACGAGCTCGGATTTCTGAGAGATCCGACGGTTGTCGGAGTTCGGAAGCTGTTTTCTCCGTTTGCGAGCTCGGGAGGGTACTTGCTCGGCTGCCGACCGGGGACCAGGGGAGCTCGGCATACCGAGCGACGTGGCTCAATCTGAACCATCGGATGGTGGCGTGCATCTCGAAACAGGCACGGTTCCCCAAAAAACACTATCTTGTCCTTTAGCGCACGTGGTGCGATCCGGTCCGTTCATCATAAGGTGCACGAATTTCTGAGAGATCCGGCGGTTCAAGTGGCTCGGCGTCTTTTTTTCTCCATTTACCAGCTCGGGAAGGCGCTTGCTCGGATGCCGACCGAAGGCACTGATGTTCAGCAGTCCGAGGGACGTGGCTTCATCTGAGCTGTTGGATGCGGGCGCGCATCTCGAGACGGGCGCAGTTCCCAAGAAAACACTATCTTGTCTTTTAGTGCTCTCGGCGGGATCTGGGCCGTCTGATTGAGATCAGACGCGAAAGTTGAGGGGAAAGTGGGTTTTCCCCGTTTACCAGCTCGGGAAGGCTCTTGCTCGGATGCCGACCGAAGGCATTGGTGTTCGGCAATTTGAGATGGCTTTGTTCTCAATTGTGTTAATGGCGCTTCGTGACTTGTGCGGCGTTTCGCCTTCCCGACGTCATTAAGGATAATTCCTTTAATTAATGCGTGGCGCTTCAACTTCCGAGGATCATAATGGCTGGTTATAGGAGGCAGGCTATAAGTACCCCCCTCCTTTTGTCATTTTCGTCACAACCAAATTGGGTTCCAGACCTCGGAGGCATCTGCCTTGGGTAGCTTCTCTCTCGAAGTTCGGAGTGGTGGTCGCTCTTCTGCCTGGTTTTCCCTTTGTTCCTGACGGCCCCGAAGTGGATGTCAGGAGCGAGGGGGAACGAGGTAGTAGTGGTGACGACCGTAGTCCGTACTCGGGGGATGAGTTATCTCCGAAGGACGGGTGGTCGCTCTCTTACCTTTTTCTTCTCCCGTTCCGGACGGTCCCTAAGTGGATGTCGGGAGCGGAGGAGAATAAGGCAAGAGTGGTGACGACCGTAGTCCGGATCCGAGGGATGGGCCTTCTCGGAAGGACGGGCGGTCGCCCTGCTGTCTTGTTGTTTCCCCATCCCTCACTGCTCCGAAGGGGTGTGAGGGGTGGGGGGCAACAAGACAGTAGCGTCGACGGCCATGGTCCGGACCCGAGGTGTGGACCTCTTTCGAAGGACGGGTCGCCGTTCTCTCACCAAGATCTTCTGCCTTCTTCGGTTGCTCCGAAGTGAGTGTCGAAGTAGGCGGAGATCTTGGTGGGAGAGTGACGACCCCTGTCCGATGTCGATCTTCGGGCCGTCCGAGTCCGTTTGTTGCAACTGTGAAGGCGCCGCTGTTAGAGTCTTTCGACAAGCCGAGCCTTCCAGTTGCAACCAACTAGCTCGGGATGGTGCGCCTCTTTCGACCTCTGAGTGTTGATGGGTTCCCTCCCATCTCTGTCTTCCTTCTCGGGCTGATGGCTTTTGACGGATGTCAGCCCGGGGGAGTTAGAGATGGGGGGGTGCCGATCTGTTTCCGACCGGGGCCTGTTGTCGGCATAATACCGACCGAGGCTTGGGACCCGGGGGGCGCCTGCCGAGGGCGGCGCCTTAAAACATAATCAAAAATTTTCCAGGTTCTTTTATGCATAGGCGAGGCGTCCGAGGGTTAAATCGTCCGGGCGACGTGGCGCATCTTGAGCCGCTGGATGATGGCGCGCATCTCGAGACGGGCGCGGCTCCCAAGAAAACACTATCTTGTCGTCTAGTGCTCTTGGCGAGATCTGAGCCGTCGAACGTAGGCGTGAATCTCGAGGCGGCTCAGTTTCCCAGAAAACGTTATCTTGTCGTTTTGCGCAGGTGGCTTGATCTGAGCCGTCTGATCGAGATCACGTACGAAAGTTGAGGGGGAGGTGTGTTTTCCCCATTTACCAGTTCGGGAAGGCACTTGCTCGGATTCCGACCGGTCCCTGCTGTCGGCGTGTTTGGATCGCTCGGAGGTCGGACTCGGTGAGAGGAGTAGTGGTGATGGGCTTTGGTGACGTTCCGGAGGCAGCCAAAAAGTCGCGAACTTTGGTTTGGAAGTCCAAGGGGCGTCCCAGTTTTACTATAAATCTCCACCCCCCTTGAGACTAAGTCTCACTTTTCATTTTTACTCTCTCTCTTCAGCTTTTACTCCGCTTCGAAGTTTTTACCTCCCTGGTGGTGTTGCTAGCTGTCGCGGTAGCGTTCCGATTCTCGGCGAGTTTTCCGACCGTACTTGTCACTTCAAGGTCAGTCTCTTTCCCTACTCTTTATAAAATGGTTAAGATTACACTCTCGGATGAGACCCCCACCTCGGAGCAAGCCGTTGGCCGAGGGGACAAAGAGAAGGGACTAATGGAGCCGAGCGAACAAGACGTCGTTCGTCCGGATAAGGAGGGTGAGGTGGCCGAAGTGCCTGAGGAGGTCGTGGCGGAGTCCCGGAAGGGTAAAGCCGTAATCACGATAGTGGAGACGCCGAAGAGAGCGGGGGCGTTCGGTCGGCAACTCATCGCAGTATCGACCGTGGGAGGTGTTCGGGATTATACCGAGGATGACTTGGAGAGGGTCACTCAAGGTACAGCAAAACTGGTGGAGGAGAACGAGCCTAGGGAGCTGTCCGAGGTCGACCACAGGATATCGACTCTCACCGAGGCCGATCTCCGCACGATCCGAGAGGGTTTCCGAATCTCGCTCGAGTATGCGCTGCTTCTTCCTGGGCCGGGGTTCCGAGCTAACACCAAGTCCTCGCCGGATATATGCGTCTTCCCGATCGATTCCCTCATTGCCGGGCTCCGGTTCCCCCTACACCCGTTCGTGGTCGAAGTTCTGATCTGGTACGGTCTGAGTCCTGCCCAACTGATGCCGAACACTTGGAGGCATGTCGTGGCGTTTCTCCTCCGATGTCAAGAGGTCGACGCCAAGCCGACTATGTTTCTCTTTCGGAGTCTTTACAAACCTTGTCAGCCGAGGCGTCATGAACAGAGGTTTTTCCTTTCTCCTCGGACGGGAGTTAAGTTGATCGAGAACCCGGACTCGATCAAGCATTGGAAGGACAAATACTTCCTCGTCCGAAGTCTGACGCCGTGGGTGATACCGACAGTTTGGGCGACGGACGGCCTGCCTAAGCGTACAAAGAAGGATGCCCCGTTGAATGCCGAGGAGGCTGAGGTCCAGAGGAAGCTTCTAGCCCTGCCAGCGCTAAGCTGGAAGGATATTACCGAGGAGCATCTGTTCCGTGGGGGTCTCAGTCCGATCGACCCTCGTATGCTTCTGGTATTTATACTCTTCGTTTAAAGTTCATGAAAAATTTTCTAAGTTTTTTCATCCGGCTTTTGCAGAGACAATGAAGCTTGATTACAAGGCTCTGGTGGCGAAGGGCCGGGCAGAGCAGGAGAAGAAGAAGAGGTCGGCGGCGGAGACTCAGGAGAGCCGGCCAGCGAAGAAGCCTTCGGTCGCGAAGACTGCCGAGCAGCCGAAGGTCGCGGTCCTCAAGGAGGGGGAGATCGAGGTCCTCGTCTCTCCGACGAAGGTCGTGATCCCCGACCAGGGCAAGGTCAATGTCTCCGATCCCCCTGCCTCGGATGCGCCCGTGCCGACCTCGGGAACGGACGCTCCGGGTTCGTCGAGCAGCGTCTTCGGGGTGAAGGATGCGCTGTCCATGCCGGTTCCGCCCCTTACTGCCGAGGCGGAGAAGATCTTATCCGAGCGTCACAAGCAGATCTTCGTCCCCGACTGGCAGGTGATGAATGCCGATGGTTTCCTGGGCGACGGGAATATCTGTATGGAGGCGATAAGGCATCTGCCGACCCCGAAGGATCGGGCGACCTTGAAGGCCGGGATGGCAGGGGACTCCGTGATGCAGGTCGCCCGGGATTCCATGTCGGTAAGTGGGCTGATTTCTTCTTCATCTGAATTTTTTCCTTAGAAAATTTTCTAAGTATTTAGGTTCGGATCGTAACTCCGTTGCTCTCTTTCAGATCATCTGCCACTTCAACTTCCTGCTCGAGGAGATGGCGAGGAAGGATCAGGAGAAGGAGAAGGAGAGGACGGAGCGCGTCAAGGTCGCGAAGCGGCTCGATTCCGAGTTGCTTCTTTCGACGAAGAGGGCCGCCGAAGTCTCGGGGCTGGAGAAGCAGCTGACCGATGCTATTCAGCTGTCAAAGGATGCGGCGGCCAGGCTCGAGGCCTCGAAGAAGGAGGTCTCCGAGCTGAAGGACTCGGCGGCCAAGCTCGAGGCGTCGGTGAAGGAGGCTGCCGACCTGAGGGAGGAGTTGGCCAAGGCTCGGTCGGAGGCGGAGGATGCTCGGAAGAGGGCCGAGAAGCTCAAGGCCAAGCACCTCAGGAAGGTGAAGAGGGTGAAGAAAGCCGTGCAGGAGGAGGCCGCGATGCACATGACCCAGAACATGCTGGACGCCTACGGCCGGGCCTTGCAACATGTGGTCGCCAAGAACCCGGGCTTCGACACGTCCACCTACAACTTCTATGACCTCGTGGAAGGGGAGGAGGTTGTTCCCGAGGAGTTGATCGGCCCCGCGGGGGAGACAGAGCCCGTCGACGACCCGTGGAAGGCCGCGACCGAGGAGGAGAAGGAAGACGACTCCGAGGAGGAGGAGAGCTGGAGCGAGGGAGGTGGCGGAGGCGACGGCAAGGACAAGGCCGAGGGGTCGACGGACCCAAACGACAAAAAGGTCGACCCCTGACTCGGTTGTCTTCTTTTATCTTTTTTTTTTTTTGTTTCTGTAAGCCTAACTGCGGACTGGCCACCGCTGCTGTAGAACTTCTCGAATTTTGAATGAAAAAATGTTTTGTTTGGCCAAAATTTGCCCAAGTGTCGAATCTCGGACTTAGTGTTTGTTTTGGCGTGTTGGCCCTCGGATTTATCTCTGCATTTCAGGTGAGATTCGGTCCGATCACGGAGGCTGAATACCTTCGGCAGGAGCTGGTGAAAACGAAGGACGAGCTCTTTCAGAGCCGGTATAGACGGTATCTCCTGCTCGGCAGGCTCGAGGATACGAAGGCGGCTCTGCGGAGGTACGGTCGCGAGCTGTACCAGTACCGGAAGCGCTCTTCAGCCCCCTATCCCGAAGGCGAAGTTGAGAACCTCCGTAAAGAGCTCACCGCCGCCGAGCGGAAGAATGACGACCTTTTGGCCGGGGTTCAATGCTTGGAGCTAGCGGAAAAAGAGCGTTCGGCGGAGCGGGAGAAGCTGGCTTCCGAACTGGAGAAAGCGTCAACCGAGCGCAAGAGGTTATCGGCCGAAGTCGATAGGCTCAGAAGGATCACGGTAGATAGGGGGATTGAAGTGACCTACTACCGACGGCTTGCAACTGATAATGCCGATGCCTCGGGCTCGTTGACAGCGCCTCGACCGAAGAAGTTGGCGAAGGACGATGTCCTGAGGGGTAGGATCATCGAACTGGAGGAAGAGATCGCGTCGCTCAAGCCGGCACCGGTCAGGGCTAACGTTCGCAGCACTTCGTGCACTCGCGAAGAGAGCGAGAGGGGGGTTACGTTTTACGAGCTTGCGACGCGCTCGCCGTTGACCAGGGGAAGTCCAGCCGATGCTCAGAGTAGCGCGGCAGCCTCGTCGAGCGGGGCTTCAGCCGGCGTCGCCGTTAGGGCTAGCAGCGAAGGGGGGTCGCGCTTCGTTGGTTTAGGGTCGGGTTCGGAGGGCAGACCTCGACGTCCTCGCGTTTCCCTAAACCGAAGCATTCCCCTTCCGAAGAGGCTCTGATTCGGCCGTTTTTCTACTTTTGTTGATTGTTGTAATAACTTAGCCGTAGGGTTGACCGACCGTCTGTAACACTATCATGTCTGAATGCAAATAATTCTGAAAAACTCTCAAGTGTTAGACTCCGGCAGAGTATTGAAACTGTGTTATTCGTTTTCTCTTCTTTTCAGCTCGTCGTGACGATCCATAGCTCGGACTCCGGGCGTTCGAGTGATGGCTCTGAATCCGAGGCCACTTCTGGAACAGTGGTTCTGAGCCCTAGGAGCACCGATATGAAGTTGCGCCGAGCCGAGAGTGAGTGGGACCACCTTTCGTTGGTCCTCAGTCTCCGGGAAGCCGAGATTCAACGCTTGGAGAGCAAGGTCGTCGAGCTGAACTTCGCAGGGGAGGATGAAGACTCGCAGACCGCATTCAGCAGTGCTCTTCGGGCCAAAAGCATTCGGCACATTCAGTCGAAGATCATCGCCGAGCGAGATGACCTGCTCTCCGAGATGTGGCATCTGCGTGGTGTGATGGCGAGGCTCCGGGGGGAGAAGGAGGAGTCGTCTGTCGAGGAGGACGGATAGTTTAGTGAGGATGTTTTTGTATGAGAGACAAGTGTAGTGGGTCGGGCATTGTGTGTTTTGTTTGCCAACACTTTGTAATGGAATGTTTTGTATTACGTGCCGACAATTAATAAAAATTCCCTTTCGTTGCTTTGTATGTTCGCCCTTCGCTTGTAACCGTATCGGTCGTGCCGGGATCTTTGAACCGAGCGCGTCTGTTTAGCCAAATGGACCAGGAGTGCGGCTCTTTGTCGTTGAGTGGATCTGGCACGGTACGACAAGGCTCTGTACCCATAAAAGCGTCATTTTGTCGCTTAGAGTAGGTGGCTAGATCTGAGCCGTCGAGCGTAGGTGCGAATCTCGAGGCGGCTCAGTTTCCCAGAAAACGTTATCTTGTCGTTTTGCGCAGGTGGCTTGACCTGAGCCGTCTGACCGAGATCACGTACGAAAGTTGAGGGGAAAGTGTGTTTTCCCCATTTACACACTCGGGAAGCCGCTTGCTCGGAAGCCGACCGAGTTGTAGGTCTTCGGTCTCCGGCTAGTAGCTAGGAGTGTTCGGTTTTTTCGTGTCCGGACGAACGTCTGACATCGACCTACCGGAGTAGTTTAGATGGACTAGGAACCAAGTGTTGGACCCCGGGACCATCGCTGGAGCTCGACGGCTGTGGGAGCAATTCCGAACGGCGATCTTACCCTGGTTCGTCCGGAGACGAGCCGAGGAGGTAAAGTCGAACCGAGTGTTGGACTCCGAACCATCGGTATAGTTCAACGGCTGTGGGAGCAATTCCGAACGGCGATCTACCCCTGGTTCGTCCGGAGATGAGCCGAGGAGGTAAAGTTGAACCGAGTGTTGGACTCCGAACCATCGGTATAGTTCAACGGATGTGGGAGCAATTCCGAACGGCGATCTACCCCTGGTTCGTCCGGAGACGAGCCGAGGAGGTAAAGTCGAACCGAGTGTTGGACTCCGAACCATCGGTATAGTTCAACGGTTGTGGGAGCAATTCCGAACGGCGATCTACCCCTGGTTCGTCCGGAGACGAGCCGAGGAGGTAAAGTCGAACCGAGTGTTGGACTCCGAACCATCGGTATAGTTCAACGGCTGTGGGAGCAATTCCGAACGGCGATCTACCCCTGGTTCGTCCGGAGATGAGCCGAGGAGGTAAAGTCGAACCGAGTGTTGGACTCCGAACCATCGGTATAGTTCAACGGTTGTGGGAGCAATTCCGAACGGCGATCTACCCCTGGTTCGTCCGGAGATGAGCCGAGGAGGTAAAGTCGAACCGAGTGTTGGACTCCGAACCATCGGTATAGTTCAACGGTTGTGGGAGCAATTCCGAACGGCGATCTACCCCTGGTTCGTCCGGAGACGAGCCGAGGAGGTAAAGTCGAACCGAGTGTTGGACTCCGAACCATCGGTATAGTTCAACGGCTGTGGGAGCAATTCCGAACGGCGATCTACCCCTGGTTCGTCCGGAGACGAGCCGAGGAGGTAAAGTCGAACCGAGTGTTGGACTCCGAACCATCGGTATAGTTCAACGGTTGTGGGAGCAATTCCGAACGGCGATCTACCCCTGGTTCGTCCGGAGACGAGCCGAGGAGGTAAAGTCGAACCGAGTGTTGGACTCCGAACCATCGGTATAGTTCAACGGCTGTGGGAGCAATTCCGAACGGCGATCTACCCCTGGTTCGTCCGGAGACGAGCCGAGGAGGTAAAGTCGAACCGAGTGTTGGACTCCGAACTATCGGTATAGTAAAGAGGGGAGGAAAAAACAGGCAAATTCAAAAACAAAATGGAACTTTCTTTATTTGATATTTGACGGCGAACCGTTTTACATAGTAGGATTCATAGAACAGGTTACAAGTTAAAGGAGAGGAATGGCGCGACACCTCGGATTACTTAGAGAGGCGCCGGGGCGCTCTCTTGGTATTTCAGGAGGTGATCGGCATTCCAGGTCCTCGGGAGCTCTCTACCATCCATGTCCTCAAGTCGATATGCTCCAGGCCGAACAACTTTTGCGACCCGGTACGGCCCTTCCCAATTCGGAGCTAGCTTGCCCTTCTGACTGGGGAGGGATATGGCTAGCTTTCTCAACACCAGGTCTCCTTGTTCAAGGTTGGCGGGTCGGACTTTCTTGTTGTAGGCTAGCTCGACTCTCCTTCTGTAATTCTGCTGCCGAATCGATGCCCTTTCCCTCAGTTCATCTATCAGGTCCAAGTTTCCTCTGAGTTCCCTGGCATTCTGTGCTTCGTCATAGGCGATGAGCCGAGGGGAAGGAATTCCGACCTCGAGGGGTATTACGGCTTCGGCCCCATAAGTAAGGCTGAAAGGGGACTCTCCAGTGGGCGTCCGCTTGCTTGTGCGGTAGTTCCACAACACATTAGGGAGTTGATCGACCCACTGTCCTTTGGAGCACTTGTCCAACCTCTTCTTGATCCCCGCAAGGATCTGCTTATTAGCGTTCTCGGCTTGTCCGTTCGACTGGGGGTGCGAGACGGACGAGAAACGCTGTTGAATGACGAGGTCATCGCACAGGGTTCGGAATGCTGAGCCAGTGAACTGGGTCCCATTATCTGTCACGAGGACGCGCGGGACGCCGAATCTGCATATAATGTTCTTCCAGAAGAACTGCACCACTTTGTTCTCGGTTATCGTGGCGAGGGGCTCGGCCTCGACCCACTTCGAGAAGTAGTCGATAGCTACGACTAAAAACTTGAGCTGACCCGGAGCTGGAGGGAAAGGCCCTACCAAGTCCATTCCCCACATCGCGAAGGGGATAGGGCTCGATAGGGAGGCGAGGTTGGCTTGAGGGAGGCGTCGGATGCTGGAGTGTCTCTGGCAGGAGCCGCACTGCCGAACGTGTCGCTCGGCGTCTTGGAGAAGTGTCGGCCAGAAGTACCCATAATTCAGAGCTTTTCGGGCCAGGGACCTAAATCCCGAGTGTGCCCCGCCGATCCCTTCATGAAGCTCCTGTAGGGCATATTCGGCCTGTTCCGGAGAGAGGCATCGTAGATATGGTCGGCCGTCCATTTGGGAGAAAAAGCACTTGTATAGGATGCCCTCGATTAAGACATAGCGCTCGGCTCGGGTTCTAACTCGGCGAGCTTCTTTGGGATCTGAGGGCAGAACTCCATCCCTTAGAAATTCTACCAGTGGCTTCATCCAGTTGTCTTGCAGCATGACTGGCAATGACTCCGCCGAGCCTAGTGCCTCGTCTTCGATGCTCGGCTTAGCGAGGACTTCAATTAGTACGGTCTGCTCGAGTCCTTGTAAAGAGGACGAGGCCAACTTGGAAAGTGCATCGGCCTGTGCGTTTTCCTCCCGAGGGACCCGCTGGATGATGGCTTCTTCGAACCGACCCATGAGATCCCGGACCTTGGCGAGGTACTTCGCCATCCGCTCGTCCCGGGCTTCATATTCGCCCAAGACCTGGTTCACGACCAGCTGGGAATCACTGTGAATCCGGAGACGATGCGCCCCAGCGCTTCGCGCGAGTCCGAGACCGGCTATGAGTGCCTCGTACTCCGCCTCGTTGTTCGAGGCCTTGAAGCTCATGCGGATCGCGTACTGTAGGACGAAGCTATCAGGGCCGTTCAGGATGATGCCGGCGCCGCTTCCTTCACTGCAAGAGGATCCGTCCACAAAGACTGTCCAAATGGGGGGTCCGTTCGGGACGTGGCCGACCTCGGGGATGGTGGATTCTACAATGAAGTCGGCGAGGGCCTGCGCCTTAATTGCCGTCCGAGGTTGATAGGAGATGTCGTGCTGACTCAGCTCTATCGACCACTTCATCAGCCGGCCCGAGGTTTCGGGTTTATGGAGGACTTGCTTGAGCGGTTGATCGGTGAGGACGATGACTGAATGAGATTGGAAGTAGGGCCGAAGCTTTCTTGCTGCCATGACGAGGGCGTAGGCTATCTTTTCTATCCCCGGATAACGGAGCTCGGCATCCCGAAGTACCTTGCTCACGTAGTAAATAGGCCTCTGGGTCCGGTCCTCTTCTCTGACCAGGACAGCGCTCAGGGACTGCTCGGAGGCTGCCAAGTAGAGAAAGAGAGGCTCGCCTGGGACCGGCTTACTGAGCAGAGGGGGGTTCACCAGATAGGCTTTCAGCTGGTCGAACGACGCTTGCTGTGCCTCGCCCCATTCAAATCCCTTAGCGCCTCGGAGTGCCTTGAAGAAGGGAAGGCACTTTTCCCCTGACTTGGAGAGGAACCGACCGATGGCTGCGAGCCGACCGGTGAGCTTCTGCACTTCTCTGACGTTCCGAGGCGGGGCCATGTCTAATATGGCTTTGATCTTTTCGGGGTTAGCTTCAATCCCCCGCTGGCTCACCATGAAACCGAGGAACTTGCCAGAGGAGACTCCGAACGCACACTTGTTCGGGTTTAGCCGCATGTTGTACTTCCTCAACACGCCGAACGCCTCTTGGAGGTCGGCTACATGGTCGGTGCCGTGGATGCTCTTGACGAGCATGTCATCGACGTACACCTCCATATTTCGGCCGATCTGATGCTGAAAGACCTTGTTAACGAGGCGCTGGTAGGTGGCTCCCGCGTTCTTCAAACCGAACGGCATTACTCGGTAGCAGTAGAGGCCTTGGTCGGTGACGAAGGAGGTCTTCGGGATGTCCGGAGGGAACATCCGGATTTGGTTGTAGCCCGAGAAGGCATCCATGAAGCTGAGGAGCTCATGGCCCGAGGTGGCGTCGATTAGGGTGTCGATGTTCGGGAGAGGGAAGGGATCCTTCGGACACGCTTTGTTGAGGTCGGTGAAGTCGATGCATATCCTCCACGAGCCGTTGGACTTCTTGACCATCACAACATTCGACAACCACTCGGGATAATTCACCTCCTGGATGAACTTGGCCTTCAGCAGCTTATTCACTTCCTCCTTGATTGCCTGCTGTCGCTCGGGAGCGAACTTTCGCCTCTTCTGCTGAACCGGTTTGCACCCCGGCTCGACACTTAGGCGGTGGACGAGCAAGTCTTCGGAGATGCCGGGCATATCCGCGGCCGACCAAGCAAATAGGTCGCGGTTACCCCGGATGCATCTCACAAGGTCGGAGAATAGCACGGTCGGTAAGGACTTGCTGACGAGGAATTTTCGGCTCGGATCCTCGTCGGAGAAGAGTACTTCTTCTAACTCGTCCGCTGGTTCGGACGTTGGGCGAGCCTTCGGCTCGGGGATCTCGAGTGTCTCGAGCGAAAGCACTGGTCCCCCGGTGGAAGTCATGTAGCACTTCCGAGCTGTTTCCTGGCTCCCCCTGACTTCCCCTACTCCCGACCGAGTGGGGAACTTCATCTTCAAATGGTATGCTGATGGGACGGCCTCAAGGGCGGCTAGGCCGGGGCGACCGAGGATGACATTGTATGCTGCCGGGACGTCAACGACCATGAAGTCCATGGGCTCGGTCCGGGTAGTAGGGGTGCTCCCCGCAGTAACGTCGAGGGTTATTACCCCTTCGATGGTTACGGGGACCCCCGTGAACCCGTGTAGAGTGTATCCGGCCGGTTTGAGACGGTCTCGGGACAGCTGGAGGCCCTGGAAGGCTGAGAGGAATAGAATGTTGACCGAACTCCCGTTGTCAACCAAAATTCTCTGCACCTTGAAGTTGGCCATGCGGAGGTCGATGACGAGGGCATCACAGTGAGGGGTTCGGACTCCTTCGAGATCAGCGTCGGAGAAGGACACGGGCACACCGAAGCCCTTGGGAGGAGGAGCACTGTGGACCGAGTTCACCTCTCGGACGAAGGCTTTCCGGGACGTATTAGAGGGGCCGCCCATGGGGCCCCCGTGGATCATGTGCAGAACCCTTTCTTCTTCGAACTCAGGCGTTACTTCGCGCCGCTTGTTAGCCCCCCGAGGGGGAGGAGAGTTCCGATCTGTCCGATCGTTAGCCTTCACGAACTTCGCCAACTGCCCCCTTCGGATGAGGGCTTCGATCTCATCTCTCAAAGCCCGACAGTCA
Organism: Hemerocallis citrina; assembly: GCA_017893485.1. NCBI lineage: Eukaryota > Viridiplantae > Streptophyta > Magnoliopsida > Asparagales > Asphodelaceae > Hemerocallis > Hemerocallis citrina. The sequence goes on along the minus strand of CM030366.1, from coordinate 224,279,495 downwards.
TTCGTCTCGTGCCCGTGGTCCCGGTGATACCGACACCACTTGTCTTTGTCCCTCCTCTTCGCCGGTTTGTGCATCCTCGGGGCTGGAGGGAGGACCCCCTCCTTCTCTACCTCCATGAGGATAGTGGAGACATTAGTTGTGAGGGGCGTGAATTTCTCGAACCTGGGGGGAGGACGACGCTGGCCGCCTCCGTCCTTCATAGTCTTCTTGGCCCCCTCTTCCTCCGTTGCCTTCCTCTTCGAGCCGGAGGAGGGTCCTCCGAAGTTCGGGAGGGACTCGGCCTCCTCGGCTCGGATGTATTTCTCGCACCTCAGTAGGAGGTCGGCGAAGTTGGTAGGCGGCTTCTTTGCTAGGGACGAGCGGAGGTTGGAGTTGAGGACGTTCGACTGGAACGCCACTGTTGCCACGGATTGGTCTAAGGAGGCGATCGACCTGACTTCTGCAGTGAACCTCTTCACATAGTCACGCAGCTTCTCACCCCTTTCCTGCCGGAGGTTCAGAAGGGAGAGACTCGTTTTCTCGGCCCGTCGGCTGCTCACAAAGTGAGTTATGAACAGCGTCTCAAACTGCTCAAATGAAAAGATGGAGGCGGGGGCAAGCCTGGAATACCATTCCCGAGCCGAACCCCGAAGTGTGGCCGGGAAGGTCCTGCAGAGTATGGCGTCGGAGACTTGGTGGATCAGCATCAGAGTCTTAAAACTCTCGACGTGGTCTACTGGGTCGAACTCGCCTGAGTACGTTTCAAACTGCGGAGGTTTGAAACCCCTCGGTATGCGAGCTTCCATGATTGTCCGAGAGAAGGGCGGTCTGTTCGGGCGAACAGTACCTGCTCTGGACTCCTCCTCTCGGTCCATACGGACAATGCGCCTCTCCACCTCATGGAGGCGGCGGTCAAAGGCATCGTCCCCCCGCCGGTAACCGTATGACCCTTCGGAATCTTCCTCATAAGAGGGAGAGCGTGGACTTCGGTGCCGGTATCCCTCGGATCGGCGGGGACTGTACTGTTGCTGACGACTGGGAGCCTGGAGAGGACTTCGCGACCGGCGGCGAGGACTGGGAATCCGAGGGGGTGTTGGGATCCTCGGGGGGTTTTGGTTGTTGGCACGGGCGTTCAGGGCCTGCAGTACAGTCTCCTGAAACTGGAGGAATTCGGCACGGCTGATGGGTACCTCGCGGTCCCTCGTACGATGCCGATCCTCGGGGGAACGCGGCCTCCTCCTCCGGTGTTCGGGAGATGCCGCTCGGCCTCTCCGGTACGGGGATCTCCGCCTGTCTCGGCGACGAGGTGACCGCTCAGCCTGACGCTGCCGAGAGGCTCCCGCTCGGGCCCGCCTCTCGTCAAGGTGCGTGCGGAGGTCGTTCTCCTTCTGGCGGTTCTGGAGCGTGAGGCTGAGGTCGGGGTTATGGGAGGCCATCGAGTCCGAGGATCCATTACGGACCGAGACATGGTCCTGGATGGGCTGCTTCAGCTTTTGGCCGTTGAGACCGGTGGGACCATTGTTGGGTTGTTGCTGAGGATGATGAGGCTGGACCGGTTGGGTCGGCGGAGGAAGCCCAGATTGGGGAATCGGGTTGACGGGGGTATCCTCCGTAGGGTCGGCGGGGTTGGCCACCCGGTTGGATCCTTTGGATCTGTTCTTCTTCGGAGGCATGGTGATGGAAGGCGAGGAAGGAGAAGCTGAGGTCGTTCGTGTGGTGGTTTCCCACAGACGGCGCCAATCTGTTACCGCTGATTTCGGTGTGGGGGTAAACAGATAGAATTTGTGAGTCCGGAAAGCACCTGAACGATTGACTCGGCCTTCTTGCTCCTGGCACAACCTGCAAGGAAGTGCGAAACACCGGGGTTGATTCCGGCGACGCACCCTCCGACGCTCTTGTCAGTAATCAGGAAAAGGTTAAGAAAGAGCTTAAGTGGTGAAAAAGTGATTAACCTGGTCTCGGTGGTAGAGGGGTTGTATTTATAGTCGCCAAGAGAGAGATTAGGGGCTTGATTCCTTGTATAACTGTTCGGAGCAAAATCCTCACAGTTTGTTAAGGAAAGTAGATCTCCTAATTCCCGGTGAGAGCAAATCAGGCATGCCGATTTGGTCAAATCAGGGATCCTGGTTTGTCTCCTGCTGATATGGGTTTGTTTCGGGTCGGAACCCGAACCCAATAAGAGTGGGTCCGTTTGCGGGTGGTTGGTCCTGTGAGAAGGGGACCCAATACCCATTTTGGATCCATTTGTATGTGAAATTACCCTTTTACCCCCGTGCTTCAAGATTCGTGCTCGATCTGGACGGTCTCGATTTAACCCCATTTTTAGCCATATCAATATCTTCTTCTAATTTCTTTGATTTTTCCGATGTGAGACTATGTTCCCTCAACCCATTTTCAAGAATGAAAACGTCTCACTTTGAGAGACAATTTCTCATTCACCCCTTAACCGTTTTTAGCAAATTAATATACAATTTTGATCTACTCGCGAAGGAGAACATAAATCAATCAAGATATCTCAATAATTCATTGAGGATCTTACTCAAAAAATTGTTCAAAAATTGGTTCGTAAATACTGTATAAAATACTCATTTTCTAACACATAATATGCAAAACATAAATTCAACATTCAGAATATCTAGAATATTATGCTTTGAACAAAATAATATTCATCATTAGCATAAACCCTAATTTCATAAATAGCATCCATTACAATTAGCCCAACTCTCTTTATAATATTTGTTTCTACTGAGTTTATTCGATGACAAAAGTCAAATTCCAATACACTTTGAAACAAAAAGAATCATTATAAATAGCTACATTTCATTTATTATTATTTTTTTTTTAGGGGATTACATTTCATTGAAAAGTTGAAGAAGAAGGAACCAAAGACTAGAAAAAAAAAAGTTTCCGAATCAGAGTCTTAAGCGTAGAGTTTCATACAAGGCCCCCAAAGACACGGCAAAATGTGGACTCCTTCCACAAATGCCATCACTGGTAGTTGCAGGGTTACATCACGAAAAGACTCCGTCTTAATCCCGTCCAATTACTAGCAATGGACTTTTCAAACAACATGCCCACATCCAAGAATTTTTTCTGTACCAAGCCACTTTTTGAAACTGTTTCTCAAACTAAGACACATTTCACACTATTTCTCTGAATGAGCCAGTTCTCATCCGTAAGTAGTGGCCACCATTTCTATTAGTGGCATCCGCATTTTGAACATCACTGATAAAAATATCAGCCTCTTATAAAAAAATTTAAAATTTTATTTTATTTGCCACTATACTCATCATCAACTACAACATATATAAAATCACTAATGAAAATATCAAAATTGTCTCAATTATATTGAAACACTTGGTCTTGGCCATTTTAGAGAGCAAATAAAAAATAAAAATTGAAGAGGCTACTGAAGGAAACTGCAACCTTAACTATAGCGGCCATAAGTGGGACCCAACAGAGAAATTAATTTATAGACATTCTCTTCTAGTTCTTACTTTATCATATTACGATGAGAAGAAGAAATGAAGTGTTGAACTCGAAATAGTTGGAGTTTCAAAGGATTCGGGGTTGAGGAGGTCGGTGTTGGGTTTGGATCTGGAGTTGGGGAAGAAGAAGAAGAAGAAATGAAGTGAAGTGAAGTGGAGAGAGAGAGAGAGAGAGTGGGAGCCCGATCGTTTAATAGCAGCTGGGTCTCATCTGTGGCCGCTGTTGGGAACAACGACCAAAGTATAATCAAGATTGATATTCCCATCATTGGCCTTTTCGTATATTTTTCTTTCTTCCAGAGAGCAAGTGTTTCAATATGATTGAGACAAAGTCACTATTCCTATCAGCAATTTCATATATACTGTAGTTGCTGATGGGAATAGCGGCAACCCAATTTTTTTTTCTTTTTTTTACACACGTGACCCCTATTTCCATTAGCGATCTTCGAGAAAAGCAGAGATTGCTAATGAAAATAGCTACTGACGTGATGTTGACTGGGCTTACTCAGAAAAATAGTTTGGATAATAGTTTCAAAGGTGGCTTAGAGCATCTGTAGTCGTTGAATGTAAAAATATCCATATATGGATAAATGGGAATAGGAATCCAACTTATGTTGCACTCGTGCAAAGTTATTTTTTAGCTAAGACAGCACATGAAGTGCCGTCGGAGAGGTAAAAAAAAAAATAATAAATTTTTGACGGACGGCACTCGAAGTGCCGTCGGAGTGCACATGAAGAAAAAAAATAGTATATTTTAAAGACGGACGGCACATGAAGTGTCGTCGGAGAAGGAAAAAAAAAAATCAAAGCAATGGGACGGACGGCACATGAAGTGCCGTCCAAGAGCCCAGGTGGGCTTTTTTGTCATCTTCCAATTTTTTTTTTGATGAATCGGATAGAGCCAAAAGGCTCCAGCCATCAAAAATATATTAATCAATAAAACATAAATAATACAAACAAGCGTCAAGGGTTTTACAATAGGTAAAACAGAAATTAACGAATAAAAAAGAAATACAATTACAAGATACAACACTGAGGGCCAAGTCACGGCAAAGAAACACCATCCCGAAACCAGAGAGCGTAGCAGAAGGCCCAGAGACACAAGCTAACGATCCAAGAAAACTGGAATAAAACTCCCTCCACGACGACATCCAAATCCACTAGCAGTCTAGAGGGACTCTAGTGGCGAAACGGCAGAAAGACACTGCAAACACCGGGGATGTCAACGAGCGGGCGATACTCAACAGTGCCCTGACTGAAAAGCTGACACGGAGCCGGCTTTCCTCGCAAGAAGGCGAGCGCTCACTTGAATCTTCGAACGATCGAAAACTTTCTTTTTGTAACCGCGCTTGACAGGGGGATGGGCAGCACATGCCGAAGGGGGCGACAACGCCTCTGGGTCAGATGAAGAGACATCTACAGAAATGGAACCCAGGGGGGAACGAAGACTGCTGGGAGCAGCCGAAGAGATAGAAGGGATGGACTTGGTGGTGCCGGCCCAAAGTGGAAATGAAGTGACGTCAAGACTAATAGAATACTTGGGGGGAAAGGAGAGTAAGAAGAGTTTGAAAGCCCTCAGGACCTGATAGAGCCATGACTGAACCCCTAATAGTTGAAACCAAGAGTATAGACATCCTGGATAATGAAACGAGATATCACAACATGAGGGATGGGTGAGCTTCAACGCACAGGGAAAGTTATAGAACAGAGAAGGGGTCTTAAAATCAATAATAGCTCTGTCAAGATGCACAGGGGTGTCAGAAGTGTTGGAGAGTGGAGCGGACTCCCTTGCACTACGAGACCACGAAAGATACGAGGAATAGGATTTAACCCAATCAGGATATATACCCAACTTCCCGAATAATGACGAAGCCACTGAGACAGGGCGGGGGCGAGCCTTGAAAGAGGCCCGGCGAGGGTTGGAAACAAAGGTCGTGAAAACTTTACGATCCTTAAAAAGGAAAGCAATATTAGGTCGAAAAAGAGAGACTGGATATGCGCGAGGAGAAGAACTAGATGGGGAGGAATTCGATGCTGAACTTCCAGCCAAGACAGAGGAGTCGAGGACCTGGCTCTCAACCCTACTGTGCTTACTAACCAAGCTATTCAGAAGCTTGAGCTTTAAGAGGGGTAATTAAGGAAGGAAAGTAGTTTGGTCGGTAGTGGATGACCTCTGGGCCATCCCAGAAATTTTTGAAGGGAAAAGCAACGACTACGAGAGTGACCAAGCTTCTCGTAGTCATCTTCCATTTTTTGGAAATTAAAAAAACAATTCATTAATTACAAAAAAATTTCAAAAAATTACGAAAACATTTCAGAAATTGCAAAAAAAATTAAAAAATTGCAAAAATATTTTCAAAAATTGCAAAAAAAAATTAAAAAATACAAAAACCTCCGGACGACACTTCAAGTGCCGTTCGAGGATTTCGGGAGCGACCACCTTCTTGGCGATAATTAATGCTATTTTTAAATTAATTTCCAAACGGACGGCACTTGAAGTGCCGTCCGACGAATAAAAAATTTTTTTTTTTTGTGGGACGGCACTTCGAATGCCGTCCCTCAATTATCGATAAAAGCTATATCGATTCTCATTTATAGCAATCGACTGTAGCGATTTATCGATAAAATGGATATTTGGCAAACGAGTGCAGCACGTTCGTTTGTCAAATATCCATTTTATCGATATTTGGCAAACGACTACAGATGCTCTTAGTACCGGAAAAAATTCCGCATCCAACACTATAAAACCTCATGTCTCATACCTTACAAAAACACAAACACAAACACATTACAATGAAACTTGTTCTCCTACTCCTTTCCCTCATTGCCTCTGCAAAGGCAGTTCAGTACCAAGCAACCAATGACGCGGCCGGAACGACCGCTGGCACGGTTTTTGAGAGCAAAATCGGCCTAGCCTACTCCAAGAAAGTCCTCTCCGCGGCTTCCTCCTTCAACTGGAAAATCTTCAAGCAAACTTCACAAACTCGCAAGAAGGTAAACATCGTGAACCTCACTGTCGACCCCAACTACACAGGAATTGCTTACACTTCCAACAACGAGATCCATGTTGCTTCTAGCTACATTGCTGGCTACAATGGAGACGTGAAGACGGAGATAACCGGGGTTTTGTACCACGAAGTGACGCACGTGTGGCAGTGGGATGGGAAGGGAGCGGCTAACGGGGGATTGATCGAAGGGATTGCGGATTATGTGAGGTTGAAGGCGGGGTACGCTCCGTCGCACTGGGTGCAGCCCGGGGAAGGGAAGCGGTGGGACCAGGGGTACGATGTGACTGCGCGATTTCTTGATTACTGTGATGGTGTGGTTATGAAGGGTTTTGTGGCGAAGTTGAATGCGAAGATGAAGGATGGATACAGTGATGACTTTTTCCGGCAGTTGCTTGGAAAGAGTGTGGATCAGTTGTGGAGTGATTACAAGGCACATTATGGAAAGAGTTAGAGAGAGAAAATTAGAGTTTAATTCATAATAATTTATGTACGCACGCATTGACAGAACAAGAATATTATGTTTTGGATATGTAATGAAACTATCATTAGTTCAAGCATAAATAAAAAGTGTAATATGTTTTATGATTGATGTTCGTTTCTTCCGGATTTTATGAGTAGTTTGATCTATACCTAATTGGAGCTGGTATCTGGTCCTACACTAAACGGACCCGGACCCGATACCAAAAAAGTTAGACCTGGACCCGACCCACCATGAGAACCGGATCCAGGTCTGGGTCAGGGTCCGTATCCAGATCCGGTTCTCACTTTAAAAAATCTATTCGTCGGATTCGGTAGCGGAAAATAAATTTTTGCATTTAATTATTTTTGGACCCGATACCCTACAATAATTTTCGCACTTAAATATATGAATAAATATTATATTTACACATTTATTTTCAACAATTACTATTTACATTTATATTCCTATAATCCTATTATTCAAATTTCATATTTTTGGAATATTTTTTAACTAGTCCGGGTCGGCTCTATTTTGAGTGGACCCGTAATCGGATTCAGAATGTATCGGGTCTTATTTTAAAACCTGGATCCGAATTGAATCCAAATTGGGTTCGGTTAGAGCATCTGTAGTCGTTTGCCATATATCCAAAATTTTCAAAATTTGGGAAAAAAATCCATGCAGTCGTTGGCCAAATACCCAAAAAATGGGTTTGAATGCTACAGTAATCGGCTATATCTGGCAAGCGAAATGGCATTTGCCAAAATATAGCCGGATGATAGATTATCTTCCGTCTTAACAAATTTTGAGATCGGACGAAAGATTATCTGCCGTCGTTTCAATTTTTTTTTTGTATGGGACGAAAGATAAAGTCCTGTCCCTAAAGAATAAAAAAATATATATATATTATATTATCGGACGGTGTACAATACACAGTCCTTAACAAATTCGCTAAAGACAAAGTGTTGGGACGGTGTATAATCCATCGTCCCTGACATTTGGTACCTTTTTTTTTTAATTTTATTTTCTTTTAGTGCCAAATTTTTTTTTTATTTTTTTTAAAAAAATTTTTGAGACGAAAGATTATTCATCATCTGACCAAATTATAACTTTCGATCACTACAGCGCGTAGTTAAATTTTCTATTTTTATTTTTCAAATATCCAAAAAATGGATCACAACGACTATAGATGCTCTTATAGGACCAATGCTATACCTAATTGATAGTGCGAGAAAGATCGGCAAGAAATGGAAAGGTTGAAATAAAGGTTTGTACCTTATTGTACAAATCAACTACTGATTCTAAGTCAAGTTGTTCAAACTTGACCAAGTAAAACAAAGTCAAGGTTTGGGCTTTCCCTTACTTTGTTTACAGTGTACTCCATAAAGGGTAAAAATTGAAATAAAATAAATGTTACTTATATTTCCAAGTTTATACAAGCTTAGAGCATCCATTATCCATTGTTAAAAACTCAAAAACCCTATTTTTTTAGAAAAAATATCTCCACTGTCGTTCGCTAAAAATTTATTTTTTAAAAAAAGTAATAAATGGTACACTTCTAAATATAGAAGCATATTTTAGTAATCGCCAAAATATAGAAGACGGTTCTGAATTCTTTAATATATTTTTTTTCAAAAAATTACTAAAATACCATCATAATATTTACCAAACTGCCATTTAAATTTAAAAAAAAAAATTAAATGCTCGAACGGAAGATGTTCTTCCGTCCATCAACTGTCACTCAATTTTTTTTCATAATTTACGACAATGCCATTTCATCAATTTATTTTTTTTAAAAAAAGTGTCAAATGGAAGATCATCTTCCGTCCGGCAATTTTTTATTTTTAAAAAAAACAAAAAATTCACAGACGGAAAATGTTCTTCCGTCTATCAATTTTTTATATTTAAAAATTAAAAAAAATATCTTAGACAGATGATGTTCTTCCGTCTGAATATTTTATAAATATTTTTTATTAAAATTTGGTTCAAACGATAGCAGGAGAATTCTTTCCATTGTGATTGTCAAATACCCACTTTTTAGCAGCAATAGTGGATGCTCTTGCAATAGTTCATCTATCTACATCATCTCTTGAATTAAATTTCAAAAGGTTTGAGACTGTACGTTCTCTCACATTTGATGGTTATGCGTATTGATTCGTGTCGTGGAGGTTACTCCTACATATAGTCTATGAATCTGGCAGGTTGAAGATAATACTTGCATAGTTGCATGAATAAAAATCAACTATTTTCCTCTGTTCCTAAGCTCATTGATGACATCATTCTTGCATCAACCATCTAGTTCCATTATTATTTACTTTTTTTCTACCTATTCTTTCGCCTATTTTGCCAAAATTTTTAAAAATAGTACTGCAGTAGTTGGCTATTTATCCAAAATTTAGATTTCGTATGAACAGTGGTCGGTCAAATTTGGAAGTCAAAATAACAATTATCAAAATATAGCTAACGAAAAATAATTTACCGTCTGTTAGATCGGACAAAAAATTCTTTCGTCGCTTATTTTTTTTCACATCGGACGGGAAAAGAAACACCGTCAAAAAATTTGCGGATTTATAGGATGAGAGATTGTTTTCCGTCTTTGATTTTTTTATTATTAAAAAACGAACGGTCTGGAGATTAAATCATGTCCGATCCATTAAAAAAATTATAATAAACTGAAATGTAGTGGGATGGGAAAAGAAACACCGTCCCATACATTTCATTTGCAAAAATTTCTATGAAACACCCCTATGTTGATTTATATGAGTTAAACTTAGGTTTAAATGTTAATTAATTATTAATTAAGAAATAATTATGATTAATTTAACAAATATTAAGAAATTAATTATGAATTAAAGTTTTTTAATTTTTTTAAATTAAGATGGACGAAAAATCTTTCCTCGGCCGGTCGATTTTGTTTTTATTTTTGCGTGGGACGAAAAATAATATTTCGTCTAATATTTTAAATAGTAAAAATATCCAAATTTTAATTTTGACGACTGCACCTCAAAATCAATTTTTTCATTTTCATTGGTCAAATATCCAAAATTTGTCTCACGAATGCTACAGATGCTCTAATCAATACCGTGTTTTCTTTTTGGGCAAAAGCCAAAATACCCCCCCAACGTTTGGCCTAAGTACAATATGCCCATATAACGTTTAAAAAAATACACTAAACCCATTATTCCGTTAACTTAACTTATTCCGTTAAGTTAGAATTATTGAATTACCTTTCTACCCTTACCCTTTCATATCTCAATCTCTTCTTTCTTCCTTTCTTCATTCCTTTTTCCTTATTTCATTTTTCTCTATTAATAACGATTGATCCGACAACGATTTCTTCGGTCCATGATTGTTTTAGAAGAGTGGGATGCTACAGTAGTGTACACGTATTATTGAATGAACAAGATTAAACATGTTAATTTTCACATGAATATCTGTTTGTAAAAGGAACAGATGAACTATGCAAATTGTTTCATTGGTCATGTAATGATCCACGAACGTTTATGAAATTGCCTGTGGCAGTTTAAGAATTAGCAAGTCATATCACATGGAACTTCTTCATTCATCAAAAGTTCTTGGTAATCTTAGAGGCTTCGTTTTATAACTATAATTTTGAAACGAGGGAAAGGGTTGTTACTTTCAGATTGTCCTTTACAATTTGAATATCCACAGTATAAATGTTGGTCGCGACTTGAATTTGATTTTAAAAAAGTTTCTGACCAGGTGTGGACCTTCTTCCAAATTTCACATTATGATATCAATTTTGATGAATATAATGTCATTAAATAATTAGACAAATATGTCAATCCAATTATGAATTTGGGATGAGATATGTTAAATTATTTAATTTGATATTTTATTTTGCCAAAATTTTTGTGATTAGTTTGAAATTTGTAAGAAATTTTACTCGATCAAACAAGGGCTCTTCTTTTTATTAAATTAAATTTACTGCAGATGTTTTCTCTGTTGATATTTGAATTTTAAGGACTAAAGTTAAGATCTTGGTTTTCTAGTGTGCAATGGTTTCATAGAACTCTCTTCATGTACTTTGTCTCAAAGAAATCGTCGTCGAATAAATCGTTGTTAATAGAGAAAGATGAAATAAGGAAAAAGGAATGAAGAAAGGAAGAAAGAAGCGATTGAGATATGAATGGGTAAGGGTAGAAAGGTAATTCAATAATTCTAACTTAACGGAATAAGTTAAGTTAACGGAATAATGGGTTTAGTGTATTTTTTCAAACGTTATATGGGCATATTGTACTTAGGCCAAACGTTGGGGGGGTATTTTGGCTTTTGCCCTTTCTTTTTTGAATTGAAGCACCTATCACATCTCTGTCTGCCACAGTCACTGCTTTCCCCCTCTCTTCTCCATACACTTCATGACACCTGTCCCTGCGAAACTGATTTTCTTTGCCTGCACCACTAAGGCACTAACTGAGTAGCCAATTCGAAATGGGCGGATCTGTGATCCCCCAAACCCATCTCGCGGCTTAGATCGTTCCTTGGTCATATTTCCAGATGTGCGGTTCTTCTCAATCCTATCTAGATCTAATGGCTGTCGATCATCTTTCACCTCTCGATTACTTCTACTTCTTCTTCCTCATCGCTATTTCCCGGCGGCAAACCCCGGAAAGAAACCGACTTTTTTCGCCCAACGATAACTTTAACCTCATACACCTCATCTTCGAACTCAATTTGGATCATTGAGGAAATTTGATTTGTGTTTTATATTCCAACACGAACTCGCGCAAAATCTCGACGCGATTGCATCATCGTTCCCCTATCAATCTCGATGACATAACCGAAACCCCTAACCAAATGAATTAATCCAATTAAAGTGGGGTAGAGTCCGCAAGAAAAAAAAACTTCGGAGAGCTAGGGATTCTGGATCTACGGGATATGAATAAAACACTAATGAGCAAGGTGATAGAAAATATATAAGAGACGCAACAATTGGTGGTGCAAGTCCTTCACAAAATATATAAAGAGAAAGAAGTTCAGATATGGAGGGAGAAAAACTTTCTATCTTTGGAAAGGAATGGCAAAAGTGAGAGATTTTTCATACCAATATACGATGTAGGATTGGTAATGAAAAAAACGAGATTCTGAAAAGATAAATGGTGCGGAAATAACACTTTAGAATCTCTTTTTTCCAGAGGCCGCAATGGAAGCAGCTAATTTAGACTCGATGGTCGCATATGTTTGACGAAACAATAGGTTGCAGATCCAGAATCGTGGATAGCCATCACTGCAGAATAATCGGATTATACAAAATCTGCATGAGTTCATTGCGACTCATGGACAGTACACTAATGAAGAAAAAGACGAGAGACGGTGGATATTGGAAAGCAATGGGAAGTTCCAGGTCTCTGCATTATACAGGTGGCTTAATGACGGAGGGATGAGGAGTAAGGAGCTAAATGTAATTTGCAAGACGAAGTCACCAATGAAAGTTAATATATTCCTTTGGCTAGTAGAAAACGATGCAATGCTCTCAAAAGTTAACCTAAACAAACGCAATATGCAGCTGGATGTCACTTGTGATAGATGTTCGACCGAGGCTAAAGACACCAATCACATTTTTTTCACTTGTCATAGGGCTAGCCTTGCATGGGAGGTTGTGTGTCTAGGATTTGGGTTACTCGATTATCCAAAGTCGTCACTTGATATTTGGAGTCAATAGAGAGGGGATCGAGTCCACAAGGACGATATAGTAGTATGAGATATTTTTGTTGCAGCCACCGTTTGGGGTCTCTGGCTAGACCGAAATGATTTGTGTTTTCGCAACCAAAGCAATAGATTTTCAGTCATGATGCATAAAATTTTTGCATTTATTTATACTTGGGCAGGCCACGCTGGGTCAAAGAAAAGGCTCCGGTTTGAAGAAGAAGAGAAGTAGTGCTGCGCCATCAGAGGGACGTGGTTGGTGAAGGATGTGGCGTGGGCTTTGGTCCATCCTTTCAGTAGTATCTGTATATGCATTATCTCTAAAGTAGATGTTGTTCTAGATTTGAGTAGTTATTGTTGTAGAACTTTGTTATATTTCGTATATATCTGTTGTAAACTGATCTATTTTGTCACGTTAATGATTATAATAAAGTGGTGACGTGGTCAACCTTATTTAAAAAAAAAAAAAATCAATACCGTGTAACATCTTATATAATAACTTCAGTTGAATGGTTTCTGTACATCAGAAAAATATGAAAGATATATCTATTTACTTATTAATATTTTTCTTAAATATCGAAGTAATTCAATTTGCTATCAGTATGCAAAAGTGAAAATTAATAAAAAATTACGGATTCAAACCCGCTTGCATCACGGTACAGCCAGTTTCCAAAGTGAATTAAAGAAAAGGAAGATTTTAAGTGTCTTTATGGAAATACCAATATTTTGTATGCTAATATGTAGGGGTGGCATCAGGTCCGAGTCGGCCCAGGACCAGCTCGCCCAGAAATTGGGCCAACCTGACCCCTAATTGCCCCCAAGCCTGGCCTTGGTCGGGCCCCACTTTTCCCTCGAAAACCCGCAACAGCCTTGTCCGCGAGAGGCGCGGACCGACTCGAACCGGGACCAGGTTGAACTGGCCCGGTCCGGTTCGAGCTCGACCTGCACCCGCGGCCTGACCAATGTGGGTTTTTTTCCTGATTTTTTTAATTTAAAAATTAGATTTATATAATTACCAAAATACCCCCTAACGGATCTATACTAGCTAGTTTTTTAGGGGTATTTTGGAAAATCCAAAAAAATACATAATCTATAAATACAACCTCATTTCATTCATTTCTCTTTAGAAATTCACTCAACTCTCTCAATTCTCTTTCAACTCTCTAAACAAATTAACAATAATCTTGTAAGGATCAACATCAATAAGACAACAACATCAACAATAATCAACAACAAGCTCTCAACACTTGAAACATACATTCTACACTCATACGGTATTTTTGTATTTGTTTAATTTTTAGAATTAATATTATTCTCATCTCTTCTATACAATATATTATGCTAAACCACTTCTGTCTTGGCATTTTCTCCTTTTTTCTTATTAAAAAAAAAAAGCAAATGTAGGAGATAACTCCCCACTCTTACTCCATCCAAATTTTGAATTGGAATCTTATCCCTCAATCAAAACTAAAAATCGTGCAATAATGCATAAATGTTCTTTGATGATTTTTTCAAAAATAATTTTATTATTTTCTCATTTTTAAAAGCTATGTGCAATATTGTATTGATTTATACTACTTATACAATATATTATGCCAAGGCCACTTTTGATCAAAATGGGTTTTTTTTTTCTTTCCTTTTTTTCATTTTAAAATTAAAAAAACGCAAATGTAGTAAGTGTGACAGTGTAAAAATGGCCTGAGGCCCAACCAGGGCCCAATACTATTCCTACTCAGAAAAGCAAGAATAACAACCTGGTTCGGCTCCGGACCCCTTTAGGGTCGGCGCCGAACCTCGTGTTTGCCCCCACAGTGCCGGCTTCCCCGTGCTGACGAGCCTCAGTATCCCCCGGAGTCCGATCCGGAGCAGTCCCTCAGGCCGTCCCCCCTCTCTGACAGGGCGGGAGGATGACCTGGCGCAGCCTAGGCCCTCCGATTCCCCCAGAGGCACAGAGGACTCACGATGGACCACGTCAGATCCAAATACCGCCAAGGGTTTCGCCACGTCAGCCCTATACCACTCCTGGTATCACCGCAACCGCCCTAAACCCCCTGGGCCTTCTGCCACGTCAGGCCCATGGGCTTCCGGAACCAAACCCGGTTGGGATTCTCTATAAATACTAGACCCTCACCCACCTTTTGGAGGTAATCAATCTTTTGCCACTTAAATATACCTAGTTATTGCTACTCTCTCACAGAGACTGACTAGAGCGTCGGAGGGTCCGCCACCGGGACAAACCCCGGTGTTTCAGGACCGTCTGCAGGTACACAAGACCTCGGATCCGACCCTTCCGATCCGAGCCCAACCTTCAACGCCTTTCCGAGCTCATCGTAGCCCCCCAGAAGGTCAACCAAAGGTCGGCAGACGAGCGGCAATCTCCTTCAATACAAATTGAGTTCGAACTCACACCTGGTGCTTCCACACGTGCCTCAGAAATAAACAGCATCAGGTTGGCGCCGTCTGTGGGAACCGCTGCTCCAGAAGCCGATCCGACCCAGACCCTCGAAGGCCATCGACAGCCGAATCTTCATGACCTCCAAAGGCAAGGGGGCTGCTCCTTCCGTCAACCAACGGGACCCGCCCCCACCCTCTGATGAAGCCGGGCCCCGCACGTCGAAACACAAGGCTCCCCCTCGGGAGTCCCAAACGAGCGTCGGCGGGACAGCCCAGCCCGACCTACAAAGAGTAATCCTCAGCCGCAAGATTACCCACAACTGGGGAAGGGTCGCTTCCAACTCGGCCCCGAACCATCCGAGGAGGACCCACAGGGATGACGGCCCACGGGATCGGCAAGGTGATAGGAACCGGGGATCACCAACCCCGAAGCCTGACCCAAACCGCACCCAGGGTCAGGATCCCGAATACGAGGTATCCCTGGATACGCCCTTCACCCTACACAACATCCACGGGGGACCGGTGAGGGGAGAAAATGATACTTCCCAAAGAACCTTCACCCAGGGGACGAACGCCATTCAGTACAGCCCCTCCCCTGAGCTACAACCGCGGCCAGTCTCCTTCTCAGGAGAGGGCCCCGAAGGAATTCACCTCCCCCACGGCGGGGGCCTCATCGTTAGCCTCAGCATGGCCAATTGTGAAGTTCGCCGAATCCTTGTTGACAGCGGCAACCCGGTAAATATTCTCTTCCTCAGAACCTTCGAAAGCCTCAGATTGCCCAGAGGGAAACTCAAACCAGCAGGAGGCACGTTGCTCAAGCTTGCGGGCGTCCCGATCATGGTGAAGGGAATTATTACCCTCAACGTCACCACTGGACCGGATCCTGTCAAGAGGACCGAGTCCTTGGATTTCATGGTCATCCACGCCAAGGCGGCCTACAACGCCATCCTCGGCAGACCCGGGCTAAACTCCATCCAGGCGATACCGTCGGCCCACCATCGGGAACTCAAAGGGAGAAGGGACGTACCCCCCCTCAGCACGGGCGTACTCCCCCTCAGCGTCGTTGAACTCGAACCCGAGAAAGACGGCCCCGCCCCCGAGCCCGTGGACGAGCTGGAGGAGATCCTATTCGACGCTGAAGATGAGTCCAAATGGTTCCGGGTGAGCCGCTCACTCGCCGAGGACCTGAAGGCGGGCATCATCGCTTGCGTCCGCCGCAACGTTGATCTCTTCGCTTGGAAGCCCTCCGATATGCCCGGAATCTCCGAAGACTTGATCATGCACCGACTGAGTGTCCTCCCTGACTCTAAACCGATCGTCCAAAAGAGGCGCAAAGTCGCCCCGGAGAGGCAACTAATTATAAAAACAGAAGTAGACAAGCTCTTGTCCGCTCGATTCATCCAGGAAGTCACCTACCCCGAATGGTTGGCCAATGTCGTCATGGTGAAGAAAGCTACAGGGGGTTGGCGAATCTGCATTGACTTCACGGACCTTAACAAAGCGTGTCCAAAAGATCCTTTCCCCCTCCCGCGCATCGACGCTTTGATAGACGCGACCTCAGGGCACGAGCTACTGTCCTTCATGGACGCTTTCTCGGGGTACAATCAGATCCGGATGTTTCCGCCAGACATCTCCAAGACCTCATTCGTCACCGACCAAGGTCTTTATTGTTACCGTGTCATGCCCTTCGGGCTGAAAAACGCCGGAGCCACGTACCAGCGACTCGTCAACAGAATCTTCAAGGACCTGATCGGCCGCAACGTAGAAGTTTATGTCGACGACATGCTTGTCAAGAGCCGGGCTGGGCCGGACCACGTCGCCGACCTCGAGGAAGCCTTCGGTGTCCTCCGACGCCACAACATGAGGCTTAACCCGGCTAAATGCGCCTTCGGCGTCTCCACGGGGAAGTTCCTAGGGTTCATTGTCAGCCAGCGCGGCATCGAGGCAAACCCCGAAAAAATACAGGCCATCATCAACATGTCCCCACCCCGGAATGTCAAAGAAGTTCAGAGGCTCACGGGTCGGTTGGCGGCGATCGGCCGTTTTCTCTCCAAGTCAGGGGAGAAATCTCTCCCCTTCTTCAAGGCCTTGCGCGGGAAAGGGGGCTTCGAGTGGGGTACCCCTCAACAAGAAGCCTTCGAACAGCTGAAACGGTACCTCGCCAACCCGCCTCTCCTCAGCAAGCCCGAACCAGGCGAGCCGCTTTGGCTCTACCTGTCCGCCTCGGACCACGCCCTCAGCGCCGTCCTCGTCCGAGAGGAGGCAGGAGTTCAGAAACCCCTGTACTATGTAAGCAAAGTGCTACACCCGGCCGAGACGAGATACGCGAAGATAGAAAAGGTAGCCTATGCCCTGGTTATGGCAGCCCGAAAACTCCGACCTTACTTCCAGGCCCACTCCGTCCAAGTTCTGACCGACCAACCGCTGAAGACCGTCCTCCACAAGCCCGAAAACTCCGGCCGATTAGTCAAGTGGTCGATCGAGCTGAGCCAGTTCGACATCAGCTATCATCCCAGGGCAGCCATTAAAGGGCAGGCCCTCGCCGAGTTCATAACTGAATGCACTGTCTCCGAGCAACCTGACGTAGAAGAGCCGGATCTGACCTGGGAGATCTTTGTTGACGGCTCATCCTGCGAAACGGGGAGTGGGGCGGGCGTCATCCTTCGTGGCCCCGACCAATTCCTACTTCAATACTCCCTGCGCCTCAACTTTCCCGCCTCCAACAACGAGGCAGAATATGAGGCCATGATCGCCGGACTGACCCTCGCCCACCGAGCCGGTGCCAAGCGAATCCGGGCGTTCAGCGACTCTCAACTCGTGATCCACCAGATCAACGGAGAGTACGAAGCCCGCGACGACCGAATGGTGAGATATTTGGCGGCGGTCCGACGACTCTTGGCGCTCTTCGACAACACTGCGGTTGTCAGAGTCCCCAGGGAACAGAACGCCCAAGCCGACGCGCTATCCAAACTCGCCTCTTCTTCCTTCGAAGGCCTCGATCGTACGGTGCTCGTCGAGGTCCTCTTGGAGCCAAGCATCCTTAGCCCAGAGCCGGAAGCAATGTGCGTACAAGAAGGAACCAGCCCGGACGACTGGACCACTCCCATCCGAAAATTCTTGAGCCAGGCCGAGCTTCCTGAAGACAAAGCCGAGGCCAGGCGAATCAGAATCCGAGCGGAAAGGTTCGTCATAATCGATAACATCCTCTTCAAACGCTCGTACACCCTGGCCGACGGCAAACCCTACCTCCGCTGCCTCGCCAAGGACGAGGCCAGCTACGTCCTCAAAGACCTGCACGAGGGGATCGGCGGATGCCACATGGGGAGTAGGACGCTTGCCCGAAAGGCTCTGAATCAAGGGTACTATTGGCCCACCATGCTCCAAGACTCACAAGACTTAGTCAAGAGGTGCGGCCCCTGCCAAAGGTTCTCTCCCATCAAAAGGCTTCCTCAAGCCAACCTCCGATCCTTGGCGAGCCCTACGCCCTTCGCCATGTGGGGAATGGACCTTGTGGGGCCCTTCCCCCCAGCGGTAGGACAGAAGAAATTCCTGATTGTCGCCATCGACTACTTCACCAAGTGGATCGAAGCCGAACCGCTGTCCAGCATCACCGAACGCCAAGTGCAACAATTCTTCTGGAAGAACATCATTTGTCGATTCGGGATCCCCCGAATCCTCGTCACGGACAACGGAACCCAGTTCCAAGGGCAAAACTTCCAATCTTTCTGTCAGGACATCGGCATCCAGCAACGTTTCTCCGCCATTTGCCACCCTCAATCTAACGGCCAAGCAGAAAATGCGAACAGGCAAATCCTCGATGGCCTCAAAAAGCGCCTTGACAGTTCCCCCAAGGGGCTCTGGGTGGAGGAGCTGCCCAGCGTACTATGGGCACACCGAACCACGCAGAGGATCCCCACGGGGGAGACACCCTTCAATCTGACCTATGGGACTGAGGCAGTCATCCCCGTCGAAGTCGGATTGCCTTCCCCCCGGATCATAGCCTTCGATGAAGACGACAACGCGTCCGCCCTGAGGGCTAACCTAGACTTCGTCGCCGAGGTACGAGAAAAGTCCGCGGTCCGAAGGAGCATTTATCAGCAACGGATCGAGAGATTTTACAACAAGAAAGTCCGCCCCACCAGCATCCAGGCAGGGGACCTAGTGTTGCGAAAGCTATCTGTCTCTGACCCGACCAAGAAGAGGAAACTGGCTCCCAACTGGGAAGGCCCATACCGCGTAGTCGAGGCTGTACGCCCGGGTACATACCGACTGACGGATATGAATGACCGACCCATCAGCCGACCCTGGAACGCTGAGCACCTCATGAAATTCCGGGGAGAGCAAGCTTAGGTTCCAGCGTGGCTTAAGTAAATTAAAACTTTTGTAAACATTCATGTGTAAAGGGCCGCTTCAGCGACCCCCCCCCCCTCAGTCTGGTATAAAAGAAGTCTCTTCTGTCAAAAGTTAAATACCTCGGCAACGCCGACCCGGTACCGGGCAAGGCGGGCGGCATCAGGGTTCTCCCTCGGGTCTCATCCCCAAACGCCTCGGCAGGTGCGACCCAACAACGGGCAGGAGGTCTCCCTGTCGCCCCGCATCGATTCCTCACGAATCAGCGGAGCCCGACCTCGCCTAAACCGCCCTTCACCACCCCGATAACCAGAGCAAAGAAGGAAATGAAAGCTTTATTCATACTCTTTTATTTTTGTACGGAGAAAACAAGCAAATACCGTTACAGAACCACTCCCCTCATCTCAAACTAAAGGGGATCTCCGACTTAGGGCCCCTCGGACCCGGTAAAGGGAGGAACCACTCCGACCAAACGACTGGGGACTCTCTCCTCGTCATGACGATCCTTCGGTTCTGCCACCGTCGACACCCCGACCACGGAGCTCTGGGCATCCACGGATCGAATGCGCTCCATCAGTGGCAACGACGAGGGAGCCCCCTCTGCTCGCCGATCCCTCGAGGAAGATGTCGAAACACCCAACATGGTCCTATAGCGGTGTATCTCCATCTCCTTCTCCACTATCACATCGCGAAGAAGCTTCTCGGAGGAAGGCCTCTGCACCGAAGAACTTGACATGGTGTATCCAAGACCAACGCCCCCTAGCTCCCGATCCACCATCGCCCTCCTCAGCCGGCTCGCCTCCTCACTCAGGGCTTCAGACTTGTTCCTGTAATAATGGAAGGCCGCATCAGTGTCGCGAGCCCTCTTTCGATACCGAACCAAAGTGGCCTCTAAGGCCTCGACCTTGCCTCGAAGCCACGCCACGTCGGAACGAAGGGGGTCCACCTCAGGAAGGGGAGCCGTGACCTACAAGAGAACCAGCCCGCTCAAGACATATATGCAAGGAGGTTCAGAAATTTTTCAAAGTTGGAACACTTAGCCAGCCAGAAAACCCTCTTTTTATAAATTCAAGTTTCCCCATACAAAAAATGCGGTGGCCAGTCCGCGGAAGGCAAATACAATCGAGAGAAGGAAAAAGAAGGACAAAAATTATACAGCGGGTTTTCCCACCTCGATATCAGCCGGATCCGTTGGAGGGTCGGTAACCAATTTGTCATCTGACCCTTGTCCGCCAGGAGTCTTCGGTGTCCCCTCAATCTCCATATCATACTCGAAGTTGGACAGGTCGATGGTCGGATAAAAGTGCCTCACATGGCTGAGGGCCTTCGCATAACTACTATCCTGGGCATTGATCACCAGGATCTGACACGACTTAGTCACCTCATCCTTCTCCTTCTCCGACCTCTCCTCCTGAGCCGCCCTCGCCTTCGCCCATTCCTCCTTCTCCTTGTCAAAAGCCACCTTCGTCTCCGCCTCCCTCTTACGAGAGCCTTCGAGCTCTCCCTTCAATTCCGTCACCTCCTGCTCGGCCTTGTCAGCCCGATCTCGCTCTCGCTGCACCGCCGCCTCGTAGAGGCCCCTCACATGGGCCCCCTGCACGGTCGCCTGCCAGGACCAGACACTACTAAGAAATCTTCCTTAAATAACATCACCTGAAAGCTAGGAGGTTCGATCGACTTACCAGCACCGTGGCCTGCGCAAGACGAACATACGCCTCGTCCAGGGTCTGGGACTTCATATCCGAGCGGTCCCGAGGGGTCGCCAACTTATCTGCAACCTCCACGGCCTGGCGCCCCCGGACCAGGCAATCACCCTCGCGGATCGACCAATCCGGCACCCACCTTCGCCGAAGCCTCTCCTCAAGTCCGGGATCCACCGGGGGACCCTTCCCCTTATCAGGCGCGGCGGCCGCACCCTGATCCGAACCCCCCTGGACCACGGCGTCCCCACCCGTCTCTGATCGAGTCCTCTTCATCCTCGGCTGAATGGGGACCTCGGAGACAACCTGGGACAACTCGGTGGTCTTCACCGCGACATCCTTCTTCTCGCCCTTCTTCTTCTTCATGGCGAGCCTCAGCGCCTTAATCGACTCCTCATCCATTTCTGTAAAGAGATCCATTAAGAACAAATAAGCAAAAAAGTACAAGAAGAGTGTGAGGAAAGAAACAACCACGTACGAGGCACGGCCGGGCTGGGGCTCAGTCCGACGCTCGCCAGGTGGGCCTCCGTCACCTTCCCCCAATTAATGCTATGCGACAGACGGAGGCGCTCAACAAGTCTCCACTCCTCCGCCGTCAAATCCCCTGGCCCCGGTGCTGGGTAGCTCGGCTTAGTATGGTTCCACCGAGTAGGGATAGCCCAAGGGTCCTCACTCCGGATCACCAGATACTTCTTCTTCCAGAACTTAATGGAATCCGGATGACCGTGGACAACCTTCGCCTTACCTCGAGGCGAGATATAATATACCCCTTCTGCCGATGAGCCAATCAATAGCATCGCTCGGAACACGCCCAGCCATAAGGGTACCCTCCGTTCCTCGCACAACAGCACGAAGCAGATGATCTGCTTCCAGGAGTTCGGCCCGAACTGCATCGGCGCCAGGGACGACCAATTTAACACCTCCCGAACGAATGGGTGGATGGGCAGCCTCAGGCCGGAGATAAAGGCGTCCACAGGGAAGATACAATACCTGTCCGGCAGGGGATCGGTCGGTCGAAGAGAAGAACTCGGCAGCATAAGCTCATAACTGGGCCCTATGTGGTAGGCCAACTGCAGAGCCCCCAAGTCGCTTGCCTCCAGAGCGGTCGGGGAGGCGTCCACCATCAACCTCTTCCGGCTTGACGACGACGGCTGGACCCCCAAGGACTCCTTATCGGAGAGATCGTCGGGGTAGCAACGGAAAGGCCGGGGTTGTGCGGACGACCCTATCCCCAAGTCGCTCGGGCCGCCAATCTTCGATTTCTTCTTCTTCGGAACCCTCCTCCTCTTAGTCCGTTCCGGCGAAGGTGTAGACAAGCGCCCCAGAACGGGCGGATCCGGAGACCCCGCGGAACCTTCTCCCTCGGAGCCACCCTCCTCTCCGGAAGCCGACCCTAGGGTTTGGACTTCGTCTGAGCTGCCGCCCCCCTCCTCAGAGTCGCTGCTTTCTACCACGAAATGCCTCCGAGATCGCAATGGCTTCACGCTGTGTACGACCTCCTCCTTGCCTACCGGCCCCTCCCCAGAGGTCGACGCCAACGAGCCGGACTGAGCCCTATCCATCCGTGCCTAAGTTAAAACAGGATTACCAACTAACCTGAAATCACCTCGGAAACACGACCTTGCTGCCGGAAGCTGAAGGGGCGAGCGCTGAAGAGTTGAAGGATTTTTTCAAAAAGTAAGAGGCAGGAAAGAAATGGGCGACGGGAGGAGAGGGGGGAACATTTATAGGGGATAAGAACAACTCCTCGATTTTCGCAGTCACTATTCACCGATTGACGTACAACTACCGCCTAGGAAATCACGCCACATCCTCGAAGCACGTGCTGCTGACGTCACCCAGTGCCAGGCTGGCAGCACGGTACGGGGCCGGTTCGGGCAAAATAACGACTCGCCTTCGCCAACACTAAAGTACTCTTCTTCAGAAGATCCACCGGCGGGCCATCACCCTTACCAGCCCGTAATCCCCCCTCGTCTCGAGGTTCGGCTTGGCACCGGGGTACTCTTCCCAAGAAGAAACTACGGCTCGCCTTCACCCTCACCGGCCCATAATCCCTCGCCAGCTCGAGGTTCGGCTCGGCACCCGGGTACTCTTCTTCGGAAGATCCACCGGCGGGCCATCACCCTTACCAGCCCGTAATTCCCCCTCGTCTCGAGGTTAGGTCTGGCACCCGGGTACTCTTCTCAGGAAGAAGCAACGGCTCGCCTTCACCCTTACCGACCCATAATCCCTCGCCAGCTCGAGGTCCGGTCTGGCACCGGGGTACTCTTCTTCGGAAGTTCCACCGGCGGGCCATCACCCTTACCAGCCCGTAATTCCCCCTCGTCTCGAGGTTCGGCCTGGCACCGGGGTACTCTTCTCAGGAAGAAACAACGGCTCGCCTTCACCCTAACCGACCCACAATCCCTCGCCAGCTCGAGGTTCGGTCTGGCACCCGGGTACTCTTCTTCGGAAGATCCATCGGCTAGTCATCACCCTTACCAGCCCATAATTCCCCCTCCTCTCGAGGTTCGGTCTGGCACCCGGGTACTCTTCTCAGGAAGAAGCAACGGCTCGCCATCACCCTTGTCGACGCGTAATCCCTCGACCCCTCGAGGTTCAATCGAACACCAGGGTACTCTTCTCCGGAAGAGACAACGGTTCGCCATCGCCTTCACCTACACCTTGACCCTCGACTAGCTCGAGGTCCTATCCAAGCTTCAGGACAGCACCACCAGAGAGGCCCTATGATCCGCCCTCCCATTTTTTACAATCATGAACACTCCTCCACGGCTAGCTCCCGCACCCCCTGCAGGAGTGGGGGGCTTGTGTGACAGTGTAAAAATGGCCTGAGGCCCAACCAGGGCCCAATACTATTCCTACTCAGAAAAGCAAGAATAACAACCTGGTTCGGCTCTGGACCCCTTTAGGGTCGGCGCCGAACCTCGTGTTTGCCCCCACAGTGCCGGCTTCCTCGTGCTGACGAGCCTCAGTATCCCCCGGAGTCCGATCCGGAGCAGTCCCTCAGGCCGTCCCCCCTCTCTGACGGGGCGGGAGGATGACCTGGCGCAGCCTAGGCCCTCCGATTCCCCCAGAGGCACAGAGGACTCACGATGGACCACGTCAGATCCAAATACCGCCAAGGGTTTCGCCACGTCAGCCCTATACCACTCCTGGTATCACCGCAACCGCCCTAAACCCCCTGGGCCTTCTGCCACGTCAGGCCCATGGGCTTCCGGAACCAAACCCGGTTGGGATTCTCTATAAATACTAGACCCTCACCCACCTTTTGGAGGTAATCAATCTTTTGCCACTTAAATATACCTAGTTATTGCTACTCTCTCACAGAGACTGACTAGAGCGTCGGAGGGTCCGCCACCGGGACAAACCCCGGTGTTTCAGGACCGTCTGCAGGTACACAAGACCTCGGATCCGACCCTTCCGATCCGAGCCCAACCTTCAACGCCTTTCCGAGCTCATCGTAGCCCCCCAGAAGGTCAACCGAAGGTCGGCAGACGAGCGGCAATCTCCTTCAATACAAATTGAGTTCGAACTCACACCTGGTGCTTCCACACGTGCCTCAGAAATAAACAGCATCAGTAAGTAACTAGCATGGTCACAAAATTCCGAAACCCGGAACCGACCAGGACACACATTGGATCGGATTGACCTGATCTATTGCTGGTAGGGTTTGAGTCCTAAAATAGGACTCGTTCATATTTTCGGATCGGGTCTGGGTCCGCTAAACATGGACCCAATCCGTACCCGGACCCAGACTTGGTCTATTGCAGATAAGGTCGGGTCCTAAAATAAGACCCTCTCATGGGTCAGGTCTGGGTCCAATATATGGACCAGTTGAGAAGCAAGTCCGTGTTCGGTAGTGCATCACCCGACGCGACCGATTCGATAACAATGTAAAGGTAAACCTCCCACTTTCTCTTTATCCTTACAAATTTTAAACTAGAATCATATCCGTTAATCAAACCTAAAAAAATTGAAATATTGTATACATGTTATTATATGAAATTACTTTTTAAAAAAGCTTTGTAATTTTCTCATTTTTGAAAATTATATGCAATATAACACAGGGTTATACTAGTTCTCGTTATTTGATTGTAGTATTAAATATATTACTAGTTCATTACTCTCTTTTTGTGTTTTGTTGTACTCCTTCTTTTTAGATTTTTTTAGAAAAAAAACATACATTAGTTCATCTCTTAATTGTTATTGTTTTATTGAACTCTATCTTCTTCTTTTTTAGATTTTTTTTAACAACATACACTAGTTCACACTTGGTTTGTAGAATTGTTTAGTTATCTTTACTTGTTTTGTAGAATTTTTTTTTAGAATACACACTAGTTCATAATTTGTTTTTTGTTTTTGTTTTTGTTTTTTTGAAGTCTCTCTTCTTATTTCTAGATTTTTTTTTCCAAACATACATACACTAGTTATTAATTAGATGACATCTAACCGATCACGCAGTAGATATAGTAGCAGAGAATCAAAACTCATCTCGTCGCATGTCGTCCATTCCTTTAATTCCACAAATATGTAGTGAAGAAAAATTTATAAATTTTGATAGTAATCCCGATTTTCATGATATTCCATACACACATGGAAGATGTAGTAGTAGAAGACATAGAATCACAAGACATAGAACAAGCCCCTTCTCAATCCCGTAAAACAAAAGGATCCACTTCCGAAGTACACTAATATTTCACTTTTGTCCCATCACAAAACGATAAAAGTGTAGGACTTTAAATTTATAAGAAGTGTCAAATATCATATAAATTTAAAATATGATCGGGAACGGGTACACTTAAGCATCACTTGGCGCCGGCTTGGGAAAGCTCTTTTTATAAACTTTATCAATATCGGCAGCTCCGAACCAATATGGGTAGCTTTCCCAAGCTATAGAGCCCAAGTCGGAACACTGGGCGCCGACCCACATCTCCTCGGCAAATCCGAACCAATGTCGAGTACGTGGGTAGCTTTCTCAAGCTATGGCACCCAAGTCGGAACACTGGGCACCGACCCACATCTCCTCGGCAGCTCCGAACCAATGTGGGTAGCTTTTTCAAGCTATGGAGCCCAAGTCAGAACACTGGGCACCGACCCACACCTCCTCGACAGCTCTAAACCAATGTCGAGCATGTGGGTAGCTTTCTCAAGCTATGGCACCCAAGCCGGAACACTGGACGCCGACCCACACCTCCTCGACAGCTCCAAACCAATATCGAGCACGTGGGTAGCTTTCTCAAGCTATGGCGCCCGAGCCGAAACACTAGGCGCCGACCCACATCTCCTCTGCAGCTCCGAACCAATGTCGAGCACGTGGATAGCTTTCTCAGGCTATGGCGCCCAAGTCGGAATACTGGGCGCCGACCCACATCTCCTCGGTGGCTCTCCCAAAGACCGGTTGCAAGAAAAAGAAGAGAAAAGACTGAACTTTTTATTCATACTCCTTTATTGATTAAGCACCGTCGGAAGAACAAGAACGTTACAAACCACTCTACTCAGCTAAAAAAAACTTCTTAGCGGCCCTCGGGTCCGACGCAAGATAGCCCAATTCCGACCGAACGACTGGGACCTCCCTCCTCGTCACAATGACCCTTGGGGTCGGCCAAAGTCGATACACCAGCCACGGAGCTCTGGGCGTCGACCGGCCGGGCATACTCCAGTAGCATAATTGTCGCGGGAGCACCCTCCACTCGGTGACCTCCCGAAGAAGAGCCCGTCCTCGCCCCGGACATGCCCAGTATCGTCTTATAATGCTGTATTTCCATCTCCTTTTCCACTATAATGTCGCGAAGGAGCCTCTCTAACGAGGGTCACTGCACCGATGCACTCGACATGGTATGCCCAAGATCGGCGCTGCCTGGGTCGCGATCTACCATCGCCCTCTTCAACTTGGTCGCCTCCACACTTAGCATCTCGGATTTGTTTCGATAATAGTGAAAGGCGGCGTCCTAATCGCGAGCCTCCTTCCGATACCGGACCAAAGTGGACTCAAGGACCTTGATCTTGCTCCGGAGCCATGTCACATCGGATCAACGAGGGTCCGTCTCGAAAAGGGGAGCTGGCACCTAACAAGGGAAAACAACCATCATTCTGATGCCAACCGATCTCAGCATGAAAATCTCAAAATAAGTCAGAAGGTTCATTCGGCGAAGCTACACTTCCCCAAAATAAGCGGTCGAAGTCAAAACACTTGGCCAAACAAAAATTCTTTTTTCATAAATCAAGTTCATCATACAAAAAGTGTGGTGGCCAATCCGCGGTCGGCAAATACAACAAAAAAGAGGAGGAAACATAAACAACAAGGAGGCAAACTGCTTAATTCTCCACCTCTGGATCGGTCTGGTCTAAGGGAGGGTCCACAGTCGGGTCGGTAGGCGGCTAGTTTGCTCGCCCCCTTCGGGGGTTTTGGGCAGCGACTCGATCACCATGTCAAAATCAAAGTCGGTCAGATCGCTGGTCGGGTAGTAGTGCCTCACATGACTCAGGGCCTTCTCGTAGACCTCGTTCTGGGCCTCGATTAACAAGTCCTGGGCCTTCGTGGTGAGCAAGTTCTTCTCCGCGGCGAACCCCTTCTTCAACGAGCTCACCATCCGAACACACTCACTCTCCATAGAAGCAGGCTCGGCCTTCATCTCCTACTCCCTCTTGTGCGAGCCCTTGAGCTCGATCTTCATCTCCTTCATCTCCCGCTAGTATTTGTTTGCTCGCTCCCTTTCGTGCGCCAGGGCCTTTTCATGAAGCTTTATCACCTGGGCCCCCTCCAGACAAGCCTGCAATGCAAAGATGATGGGGTCGAAAGAGGGGTCGCATCGTATAAAAATGGGTAAAAAATGGACCATTAGTCCTTACCAGCACGTTCGCCTGTGCCAAACGCATGTAGGCCACCTCCAAGGTGTCATTGATCATACTCTGCCGATCACGAGGAGTCGCCAGCTTATCGGCAACTTCGATGGCCATGGCCCCTTCGGTCAAGCTGTCGCCCTTCCATATCGACCAGTCTGGGGCCCATGGCTGCAACATCTCGTCGCCCACGATTTCAGCAGCGTCGGCCCGGAGTGGAGGAACCTTTCCCTTGGCGTGCTCGGTCACTGCCATCGTGCCAAGGCTCGGCGGGACAAGCACCTCCTTGCCCGACTCAGGGTGCACCCTCTTCGACCTCGGCTCGGTCGGCACGTCAGGGGCCGCCTGCGAGGACCCCCTCGCTCTTTTCCCCTGCTCGCCCTGCTCGACCTTCTGCTTCTTCAGGGCGATCCTTCTTGCCTTGATCGATTCAGGGTCCATACCTGTAAAAAGATCCATTAAGAACAATGAGCGCAAAAGAATACTAGAACAAGAAAAATGGAACAAACAACATACTAGATGTGGCCGGGCTCAGTCCGACGTAGGCCATGTGACTTTCCGTCATCTTCGGCTAGCTTATACTATTGCTCTTCTGAAGGCATTCGTCATATCCCCACTCCTCGGCGGACAGATCCTTCGGCCTCGGCGACTTGAAGTTCGGTTTGTAAAAATTCCTCCGAGTAGAAATGTCCCAAGGCTTCTTGCTCCGGATGACGAAATACTTCTTCTTCCACTCCTTGATCGAATTCGGGTGGTTGTGGACTACCTTCCCCCGACTCCGAAGGGCGATATAGAAAATGCCCTCGAACTTCCCGGACGAGCTGATCCCTAGCATCGCTTAGAAGACATCCAACCTCAGAGGCACCTTCCTCTCCTCACACAGCAGCACAAAGCACACCATCTGCTTCCATGAGTTCGGCTTATACTGCATCGGAGCCAGCGATGCCCAGTTCAGCACTTCTCGGATAAATGGGTGGATCGGCAACCACGGTCCGGAGCCGAAATGCATCAGCTAGGAAGATGCAATACCACTCGGACAGAGGATCGGTTGGCCAAAGACCAGGGCTCGGTAACATCAACTCATACTCTTACCCAATGTGAAAGGCCGAGCGAATGATGTCCAAGTCATCTGCCTTCGGGATTGACGGCGTGGCGTCCATTTTTATCTTTTAACGGTTTGGCGAAGAAGGCTGAACCCCATACAAGATTTTATCTGCGAGGTCGTCGGGGTACTGCCTGATCGACCTCGGCTGCGACAAGAAGCCTATCGCCAGGTTACGAGCGGGGGTCGCCCTGTCGGGACTACTGGACATCGTCCACTTCTTCCTCACATGCCTCATCTTCTTAGCCTTTTCCGGAGAAGGGGTGGCCAGTGACTCGAGGACGGTTGCCGTCGAAGAAGAGCCTACCCCCTTGCCCTTCCTCTGAACCGTCGACACTTCCCCCTCTTCTCCTTCCTCACTGTCGTCCAACACCAGGTCCAACACCTCCACCTCCTCCGACCCATTGTTGTCCTCCTCCTCCAAGCCACTACTCTCTACGACGAACAGCTTCCTAACGCGAAGGAGTTTCGCATCATACACCGTGACACCCCCTCCCAAGACATCGAATCGGAGAGGCCTGTACAGGGGTCTTCCTCCTCAGTGGAAGTCGAAGCCGAAGAGTTGGACTGAGCCCTAGACATACTAAAGAAAAACAACTAACTAACCTGCTCGGTTTCGGCGAGGGACGAACGGAAGGCAAAAGGCTCTAGAGAGAGAGGCTCTGATGGCACCTTTTTCCAGAGAGAGAGTAAAAGTGAAGAATGAAAAAGGAGATGGGGTGGGGGATATATATAAAGAGCCAAGGGAATCCTCGATTTTTGCAAAACAATTCCTAGAATTCCGCAATAACGGCTCCTAAAAACTCGCAAAAGTGACGTCATCAAGACACGTGACAGGCGACCCTTCGGTTTCCACACAATGCTCGTCGGACCGAGGCTACTCGAGAATCAGGATTGCCCTCCCCGAACAATGGGTTGGACGCTCGACATCGACCTTGAGCAGGGCCCTGGCCTCTTCATGTAATACCTTAATTTTCATTTATGAAAATTATTATTTTTATTTTTGTACGTATTGTGCACGTGCAATTTTGCAGTATAAACAAATGAGGATACATACATATATATATATATATATATATATATGCCTTTTTCCATTATTTTTATTAAAGCCCATTTTTAACAAACTTAAGTTTCCTTTTATTTTGAGCCCAAATTAATTTATTTTTAAATGTAGGCTAATTTGGCCCATTAAATAAAAGCCCATGAGTTTATTTTCTTTTTAAATACAACTTGTAATGTAGATAATTTTTATAGATTATTTTTATAAAGAATAAAATGTACAACTTTTAAAATGGGGGACTATTGGAAACATGTGCATTGCACGAGCACGTGTTTGTGCACCTATTTTTGTGAGGCCGGATATGGACTAGGAGGGAAAAGAGAAGTGGATTTTGTGGGAGGTAGTTTTGGGATCATGGTTGGTTACTACAACTTTCCCTTAAATCCTAGCATTTGATCCTTAACTCCTAGATTAATCTTAGCCCTTTATTTATCCCAAAATTTAGTATAAATACCCCCCCCCCTAGCCTAGTTATTCTTGCACTCTTCATTCTCCAAACCTATAGTAAGAAAATACAATTATTAGTAGTGCATTATTAGTAGGAAGTGAGAATAAAAGTCTGAGAGAGAGGGAATTGTTGTGCTTGCATTCAAGGAGGCCGGCACTTGGGAAGGCTCGGGTTACACCATTGAAGGCTCGGGTTGCACATCAAGGAGGAGGAGGAGCACTCGTTTGGCAAGCTCGAGAAGGACTCTTTCGTTTAGGAGGTGTTGTGAATCTTTCTCTCCAAATAAGGTGGGTTGGTTTTTTATATTTCTAACTAGATACCATGTTAGGGGTGATTGAAATAATAATGCATGAAAGAAACTAATAAGAGTACACTTAATTGAAAAAAGGACTTACTAGTTGATTAAATTGATGCTTGATAGATTGCATGTTATCTTGTTATGAATCTTAATTTTGTGTGCGAATTGTTTGTAGTTATGGAAATATTGAATTGGGATTGTTGATAATGTCAAAATTGAGTACGAAATGCTAGTAGATGAAATTATTGATTTATGCACTAAATGAACTATTTACTGTAAATTTTTAAGTAGAATTGTAATATGGAAAGTCACGTTTCAAAAAGAGAAGAAAATATATTTTGAGACTTGAAAAACCCCGCAGCACAGCCGTCTGGTCATACGTAACAGTCAACTGCCCTGACCTTCTAATTTTCGAAATTTCGTGTTGTTGCGGAACAGCCGACTGATCACATTTAACAGTCGACTGCCCTGACCTTCTTATTTTCAAAATTTTGCTTGTTGCGGAATAGCCGACTGACCTTATTCGACAGTTGACTTTCTCGAAGTTTCAAGTAATCTGTCTTTTCCGTGAGATAATTTCTATGACTTGTGGCCCAGTATAAATGAGAATTTAAGACTGTCTTACAAGGAGGAATTTATTTTAATTATTAACTTTCGTTTGAAACTATGGTTTCTTACTCGTATAATTTCATAAAAATGTGATTTCACGTGGTGAATAAGATAAATATTAAAAAGGAAATTTGGTGAGAGAAAATATAAATGTGACGTTTTATATGAGTTATTCTTACTAAAGAATAGTGTGACAATAGTGAGGTTGTGAATATTCACTTTGACTAGTTATTTTGTGATATGATTTTAAATGTGGAAATAAATGTTGGTTATGAAATGCATGATATATAATTGAACTTCATGTATGATTATTGACTCATGAAATGATTAGAAATCATGTGATTGAAAAAGAGAAATGTTCTTGAGTTTGACAACTCAGATTGTGAATTTGTGAATTTAAATTGAAAATTAGGGTGTAGCCAAAACTCACACCGGCAAGTAAAAATGATGAGATATGATTATTGAAATTGAACATACCAAGTTTGGGTCAATGTGAAATGAAAGAAATAAGACCGGTATTAGTGAGAGGGCTAACTCTAAGAGATTGATTTTGTTCATGATTTCATTAAATTAAGAATTTGTACATAGTGAAGAGGTGATGAAAGTGAGAGAAAAACACAAGTATGGAGGCCTCGAGT
Organism: Hemerocallis citrina; assembly: GCA_017893485.1. NCBI lineage: Eukaryota > Viridiplantae > Streptophyta > Magnoliopsida > Asparagales > Asphodelaceae > Hemerocallis > Hemerocallis citrina. The sequence goes on along the minus strand of CM030366.1, from coordinate 224,247,457 downwards.
CTACGATGTGGGTATGATTCACAGTTTGTCTTCACGATGCGTCGTGACATGACATGGACACTACTCCGGAATTATCGGGATCTTGACGATGCTTGTGGGGTGTTTGGTGACTGCGAAAGGATCGTGTGCCATGAAGGAGGCTGAATTGTCCATAGATAGTCTTCACGATGCGTCGTGACTGTAATGCCCTAATTTTTCATTTAATGAAAAAGTATATTTATTTGCACGTAGTGTGCACGTGCAATATTTTTGATAAATATTTTCATCAAGATGAGTAAAGATATTTTAATATGTGCTTTTAATTAATTTATACAAAAGCTTTCTTTTAAATGGATGAAAAGCCTTTCTTTTAAAAAGCCTTTTCTTTTAAAAAGCCCAAAATGTAATTCATTTTTAAAATAATTATTTTGGCCCATAAACTAAAGCCCATGAGTCAATTTATTTTAAAATGCAACTTGTAATGTAGAATACAAACTAGAGTTTATTTTTATATAAAATAAAATGTATAATTTTTGGGCCTAGTTGCATGCACGTGCACTACACGTACACGTGCAATATGCACTTTTTCCAAGCATGGCCGGTTGCTTCTTGGAGGGAAACTCAAATTTTGGATGGGGATCATGGTGTGGTGGTTACTCGTCATGGGTAGTTTGTGTAACTCCTCCTTAAACCTCCACCCTTTGTTCTTAACTCCTACTCTAATCTTAGCCATCCATTCCATCAAGATTTTAATATAAATACCCCCCTCCCATGGCTAGTTATTTTTGTGCCTACTACTTTCTACAAACCTATAGTCTAAATTGCATTATATAGTAGTATTTTTGTGAGTTAAAAAGATTGAGTGGTGTGGGAGTTGGGCTTGCAACAAGAAGAAGGAGAGGCCGGCTATTCAAAGGAGGGAGCTCTCGGTTTGGTGTGCTCGGGTTGGAGGCTTGTGCGCGCGTGTACAAGGAGGAGAAGCATTTCGTTGCAAGGACATTCGTCTAGGAGATCACTAGTGTACTTTCTTCAATAAGGTGGGTAAATTTTTCCTATTTCTAAATAAGAATGCATGCTAGATTCAATTGGGAAAATGATGCATGAAAATGATTATAAGGATGCACAATTAATTGGAAAAAAATGAACTATAATTGATTGAATTGTTGACATGCAAATTGTGTGTGATTCTACTATTAGAACTTAAGTTGGGTGCAATATAAGTATGGATATGAATTGTGGAAATGAACTTTCGTTAGTAGCATGGAAATTATGCACAAAGATTAGTAGTTGATAATGTCGCATTATGTGCTAGTTAGGAATTTGGTTATGTTGTTGTAACGATTAAATTAAGATGCAGTCATTATATTTATGAGATAAATAATGGCAGAAAATTAGTGTAGAGATTTGTGGAATTATAATGTCGAAAAAGAATGCAATAGTGATAGTATATCAAATTAATAGAATTGTATGGTAGAAAGGTGTTAATTATTGAAAGTATGTTTAATTGTTTAAGAAAAATGATTTCCATGTACTGGAGTATAATTCATGATGTAAATAAGTAATCTGGAATTTTTACAGTCTATTAGTAAGAGCAAGTTGAAGTAAAAAATTTGACGAACATCGATATATTTCAATAACAGAGAGAGTTGTTTTAAATAAATTTCGAGTTGTACCTATGACAACCTGAGCCTATAGCTCGAGTGGTCGGGATGCCTTTGGTTGCTACAGTGTCGTGCGGCTTCTCATGGGTTGCTGGTTCGAATACTGCTGGCACCAAACTTTTGTATTTTTGAAAAAAAATAAAAATAAATATTGTTACAGCCGAGAGCTCTTATGGCTCTCAGCCTTCTTCATGACGTATGGCGCAAGCAGCCTAGTGGCATGTGCCTTCGGCTATGTTCTCTGTGGTGCTGGGTTTGAATCTTTGGTTCGGCAGTTTGGGAAAAAATAATTTTTTTGAATGTTTTGGTGATCAAAAAAATGTGGAAAAAATATATTTATTATCTTAAAAATATGGGGAGTTTATGAAAAATAAATTGAGGATTATTTGCATGAAGTGGAGTATGTTTTAGAACTATGAGTCCTACACTTGTATTTGTATAAAGTTGGGTTATACAAAAGGTTTAAAATGGAATATTGGAAAAGAAATACGAATAGAAATGAATTATGAGAAGTGTTGTGAATTATTCTCGTTGGAGAATAGTGAGATAAATTATGGAATGTAAATATTCATTTTTGATCGAATAACTAGTGATGTGGTTTTTATGTGAAAATAATATTTCATGAGTTACATGATGAATAGTTGAATCTAATGTATCATTATGGACTATTGAATGATTTGAAAATCATGATTGGGAAATAGAAATATCGTGAGTATGATAACTCAACATATGAACTTATGAGCTGGAACGCTCAATTTTAGAAATGTGAATTGAAATTGAAACAAAGAGTAGCTAAGTCTCCCCCGGCATTTTGGAAATAAATGAAATGAAAATTGAAAAGAAAGACCAAGGTTTGTCATGTTTAAATAAATGAATAAGTCCGGTTTAGTGGAGAGGCTAACTCTAAAGCTTTGATTTTTGTTCATGATTCTAATAACATTAAGGATTAGTACATAGTGAAGACGTGATGAAAGTAAGAGAAAAACATTGAGTATGAGGGCCATTGGATAGCGGCGAGAGCGTATCCCAGGATGTCCCATGATGAGTCTGGGCGAGGATACTGCTCCAGAGTACCGTCCCGGTGGTGACGCTCGTGGGATGTTTGAAGACTACGGGTGGTGTCATGTCTATGGTAGGAGCTGAATTACCACAGGGTGTCTGCATGATGAGTCATGTCAGCGATGGGATTCCCTCCAGGACGCCTAGACATGAGTTCGTAGGTCAGAAAACATCTAGGATACTTACCGTAGTTACAGTAGTAGATTAAGTCATAGCGAGGGATTGAACCCTACAAAGATGAAGAACGATTAAGGGCTTGCCCTCGGACCTATATAGTATGGGATGCATAGAATCCGAACAAGTACGCATTAGTGTCATGTAATATAAATAACTGCATTAAGGACTAAGTGCACAATCACAACACGACATCAATAGGGTAGTCCCTTAGTTTGATATGTGACAAGTTTGTGTTTGCTAAATATGGAAAATAAGTTATACTACTTCCGACATAGAGAGGATGGCCGTATATAATGATCGTCGGTTGAATAAACTGATGTACCCACAGTCTTATATGCAGGTAAATGGCTTGATACAGATTAAAGAGGAACAAATACTTAAAGATTATTCAATGTTGTTGTACATTTGTTTCATTGTTGTAAAGTTTACTGCCGCTGTGCAATGTAAATTGTAATGTATTCATGTAAACTCTGATGTAAAGAGAAAAGTTCAAATTTCCTTGTAAAATTGTACTAAAGGAAGTGAAAAGATCCTGTAGAACATCTCGAATTCAGTGTATTTGGAATTCGGGGCGTTACAGAGCGGTATCAGAGCCACGCTTCTACGCCCTAAGCCCTCGACGCTCCGGCTCGCCAGCACCCTTGCCGACCCCTAAGCCCTCGACGCTCCGAGATCAGGTCGAGCACCAGGGTAGCTTTCTCAGGAAAGCGCACCGGCTTGCCAACACCCTTGCCGACCCCTAAGCCCTCGACGCTCCGAGGTCAGGTCGAGCACCAGGGTAGCTTTCTCAGGAAAGCGCACCGGCTCGCCAACACCCTTGCCGATCCCTAAGCTCTCGACGCTCTGAGGTCAGGTCGAGTACCAGGGTAGCTTTCTCAGGAAAGCGCACTGGCTTGCCAACACCCTTGCCGACCCCTAAGCCCTCGACGCTCCGAGGTTAAGTCGAGCACCAGGATAGCTTTCTCAGGAAAGCACACCGACTCGCAAACACCCTTGCCGACCCCTAAGCCCTCGACTCTCCGAGGTCAGGTCGAGCACCAGGGTAGCTTTCTCAGGAAAGCGGATCGGCTCGCCAATACCCTTGCCGACCCCTAAGCCCTCGACGCTCTGAGGTCAGGTCGAGCACCAGGGTAGCTTTCTCAATAGAAAGCCCACAGGCTCACCTTCGCCTCGGTGTTCCAAGGCTACATCCGGTCCAGCACATACCCTTGCGCCTCGTCAGAATGCTTATGACCGGGGGACCAGACCTCCGGCCTCCGAGCCGACCTCAGCCTCGGTGGCGACCCTGAATGCTTTCAGGAGACTCCCCCCGCTCCTCCTTCACGACCAAGACTACTCCTCCACGGCTAGCTCACACACCCCTACATGAGTGGGGGGCTTGTGACATAGGGGGAAAATGGTCTGGCCCATCCTAGACCACCTGATCTCCTCAAAAAGTACTCACCCCTGATCATCAGATCAACCTTAAGCCCCATGGGCTTCTACTACACCAGGCCCACGGGCATGCGGGTCCAGACCCGGCCCAAACGGATCCAGACCCGTTTGGCATGCCTATAAATACCAGGCCCACTCCCACCTTCAAAGGTAATCAATCTTTTCCCTCTCAAACCCTAGTTACTGTTGCTCTACTTCTAGGGCTAACTAGACTGTCGGATGGCCTACCACCGGGACCAACCCCGGTGTTCCTAGGCCGAGTGCAGGTACACGAGACTCCTGGATCCGAGCTTCCAGACCCGAACCGAGCCTGCACTACCGAGCCGAGCATCCGACCTCCGCCTCTACTCCCGATCGTGCCCCTCCTGCCGAGGGTCGGGCGTACCGTCCAGTACCGTGTCCTTCCACTAAACAAACAAATAGAACTCACACCTGGTGCATCCACACTTTCCAAAAACCAACCGCATCAATCACCTAGTTGCATAGCTTACTGGTACAAATTAATGTCCTAATTCTAAGGTGAGCGCTGAAACAGCGATTATTATGTTTGGTGCTCATCTTAAAGCACCCTTCACTTGATTCAAGGGACAAAAATGTATCGGTTTATCGTCTTATAAGCCTGCGTCCAGACACTTTTCTTTTGCAAAGCTACCAGCATCCCATTTGGAGTTAAAAGACAAATGAATATCCAAATCATTTACGTGATCAATTAAAGTTTTCAAATCCAAATCCTTCAAAGTTCTGTCACAAGTTTGTGTTCGTTGTATATTTAAAATGCGCAAACTCAAAACTTCATTTGGTGAATCAGGTTCATCACTAAATCAATCAAATACACAAACAAGGATTGTCCACAAGAAATCAGTTCATTTTTTGTTGGAAAAAAGGACTAGTGAATAGAGAAAGACAGGTTGAGAATAGGGAAGTTGCCAGTTTGTACAGCACTCACCAAGCAACCAATCACGGATACGTTAAACTTCCCAAGCTAGTCATTTACAAAAAGTGCAAGTTTAGAACAGTGCCCTGCAATCAATTTCTTATTACAGAATCTTAATCCAGAAGATGGTATAATCTCTTTTCACCAGTACATACAAACAAGATTCGCAAATACCAGATTGCAGTTTTGACAAATAAGTAGCAGCTCAGATACAAAGGGAATTAACCAACCAAATGAAAAATCTTCGATCTTGTTGCTTCATTGAGACTTGGAAAAAGACCCGGGTCTAACTTTCACCCTCAGGAGATTCATTCGTTGCCAGGTTTTGTTCCTCAAGAAGCTTCATTTGTCGCTCTGCGTGCTCTCTTTCGCACTGGCTGATCCCTAAGATGATGTCAAGCATGGTGCCAGTGGTACCAAAGAAGACCAGTGGAGCCAATGATTTCCTTCGTATCCCTACTGGAATTGCAACCAGAGCTCCCAGCACTGAGAACACCCATGTACCAAGTGCACTACAATCATCATTAATCAATTTAGTTTTTCAAGGATAAGAATAACAATAATAAAGTTGATCAGGAACAGTAGAAGTAGTACAATGTTTATTTTTGTAATACATATGCACTTTCTAATGATAAGTTTCATGCACATGCTACATTTTGTTTAAGGCATCACAGGAAGAAAGTAGCTCTACCTTCACCAAAAGAAAAATTGCTGCAAAATACATAAAGAAACAGGACCGAAAAAGTGAGAAGGGAAAATCATAAACATGATTCAACTGAGACACCTCAGTGATTCAGTTAGCTATAGAAAGCTGAGCAACAGCTCAGAACATACACCATGGTTTGAGCAACTAAGATACAAGTTGAAAGCCTAATTGGTTGACAAGCTTAAAGCTTCCCAAAGCCGCGACTAAATATATACTGGCTACTTGGTTATTGACAAAGCTCTCAGGCATGTGTTTTTCGTTCCAACCTTCCAAATGTTTGCAGCAAACAGAATAGAATATTAGGTGAACATGAAGATATCTTGGAGAATTTTGGATATTGAGAGGGAGGGAGGGAACTGTAATGTTAATTCGACCATGAGCAAGAAATTGCATTCGGTACCCTCTTCTCTCTATTCTTTAATTGAGTGCTGTCTGTTGTCATCTTCCTATATTCCGCACCTTTCACATATCAAAAGAATTGGCATCTTATATGTGATTGTGTTGATGATACATGCCTTCATTTGCTACGATCACTAGAGCCTGCTGTAGAAATTGGTTGGCTACATAAATCATTTCTTGCATCCAGTTCGATCAACTACCATCTACTCTGTTCAATTACCAACTAACGGATTCATCTGGTACATGTTCAACTAGATAGATTCCTAATTACTCCATTACTACCAAATATTATGAGGTAAGGTATGATCCATTACATGACATCGTCCCCTTAATTAGTTGGTATCCTTTGGAATAAAAGGCTCAAATAGTAAAACATAAGTTAATGAAAAAGACATTCCAAGTGATTCAGAAGGACATATACAACCAGCACGAACAGATACTTGAATTCCTACAATGTGCAGATAAAGCTCAACACCATGGTGCATATTTTGGCCTACAGTTTCTATATTGTACATATTCATTATTCAACATAGCTATATGTTGCATGTTTGTAATATAAGGTCTCTATTATCTCCAACTTGGGATTCACAACCAAAACATAGGACCTCAATCACTACACAATCGGAGGCTAGGAGGTATCTTTAATTTTTTATATGAAATCAGATATGACCCATTACATGACTCCATCCCCTTATTCAGTTCATAGCCTTTGGAATAAGAGGCTCAGATAGTGAGCCACTTAATGAAAAGAACATGAAAATGGCCGTCACATAACTTGCATGAACAAATGCAAGGATTCTGAAAATGCGAGGCTAAAACTCAATACCATGGTGCATATTTGGACTACAGTCACCATAACGATTAAACAGATAAAAAAACGGCTCCAAGAACCAAAACACTGTCGAAAAGAATAAGGTGTGTTTCTTTCACTACATTTACTTTCTCTTCATCGTAATGCCGTTTCAGCTCCAACCAAAAGTCAAAATTTCTATCTGGTTGCAGCTCCATTTGCTGCAGTAGCTCGAAAAAAGAATGATACCAAATTGCCACCACACAGAATCATCTCCTTCTTCCTACTACACCTACCATATAAGGTCACCCCATCTGCTCTTTGCAACCATAACGAAACACACAGCTGAGTGAAGCAAAAGCAGTCAGTTTGCTTTCCCTTTCTATGAATTTCAAGAATTTTTTTTCCTAAGGTATAAAAACATGTAATTTCCAATCCCCACAACTATTTTAATCCCATTCCCCCCCCCCCCCCCCAAACACCACCACAAAAAAAACCCAATTCACAGCTAATCTTAGAAACCAAAACCCATGATTCAGTTGCTTCGATTTGCATCATTGGCAACCAAAATTTACTCAGTTTCATCAGTGTTCTTCGCAAAGATCAAATCTTTTTCAACAAAAATGAATGATATGAAGATCAAATAGGATTAGAATCTTACTTAGAAACAGTGCAATCTTCCAAATGCTTCACCTCATTGCTGCCCTTGCTGCCGCTGCGATTCTCCATTCTCTCTTTCTCTCTTCGGCAAAATTTGTCACAGGTGATGCACGTGCTGTCATGATCAAGGTCGAGGCGATGGCCGATGGGGTACTGGAACCCAATGGGTCCCAAATTTGGACCCGACCCGGAATTGTCATTATGGGCCGAGTAAAGGCCCTTATCAAACGTGGATCCATCAACTCAACTCAAGTTTGGGCCGGTTAGTTGATACATGCAATGCACCTGAACTATTGAAAAGAAAACATATATTTTTGAATATTAATAAAAGGTTTAAATTAGAATTTTATTTTCGAACAAGGAATTTAATCTATTTTTATTTCTAGTAAGAGAAATATTTCGATTTTTTTAAATTTATGTCATTTTAAAAAATTATTTGCAAAAAAAAACAGTTGTCAAACTAATTGCGCTTGGGGACTCAACAACTTGTTAAGGTTCCAAACTGAGGCCGCCCTGAGGACGGCGGAGGGGGTGGATCGTGCCTTGAGCGCGTCTCCACCATTGTATCCTGCTTAGAGCACAGGATAGGAAGAAGTGATAGGGTCGAGAGAAGAAGAAGATAGAGATGAGAGGAAGATGTATTGTATTCAAATCATGATCTTCTTTACAGCTAATCCCTCCTTATATAGAGTGGGGGTACATCGAATCCTTCTCAGAAAGTAAAAAGCAAAACCAAAAGCAAATTACAGAGAAGAGAGCCTTAACGGCTCAACGGTCATTACTGTAGCGTGGGACCCACCCCCAGGCTGTCCTCTACTCGTAGATGGCCAGCTCACACATAGGCCCATCCGTGAGGTGCAACCCAAGGGGTTTATTGCATAATCCTCCACCATTTATTCACTCAGGTCCTCAGAAGAGTTTTAATCACCGAGGGACTGATACTCAAATTCTTCAGTGCTGATACGCCTCTTTGAAGCTCGCTGGCTCACCGCATTTGCCTGCGCAGCGCTTGGATCTGCAACATTCGTCCCCATTTGAAAAGGAGCTTCCATAATACTGCGGAAATTAGGGAAGCGACTGTGTATGTCCCAAAATGCCTCCCACGTCGCATCGCTCTTACTCCCTCCCTTCCATTGGATTAATACTTCCGTAGTTACTGCGCCTCTCCTCTCCACCATCCTTCGATCTAGAATGCACTGGGGCTGCGCTTCTTCTTCTTGGAAATAGGTGGGGTGAGTCGTTGCCAGTTTGTTCCCATCCCCAATGTGCTACCGCAACTGTGAAATATGAAAGACATCGTGGATCTTAGCTCCTTGGGGCAACGCGAGCTTGTAGGCGACGCTCCCAATTCTCCTTGTTATTTCGTAAGGGCCATATATAGTAAATATGGGACAATTTATGGATCCTCCTCCCTCCCACGGTGGTCTGGCGATATGGTTGCAGTCGGAGGTACACATAGCTCCCCACTTCAAACTCTTTCTCCGTGCGCTTTCTATCAGCATAGGCCTTCATCCTCTGCTGTGCCTTGCCTAAGTTGTCTCTGAGTATCCGCAGGGTAGTGTTTCTCTCTAGGAGGGTTTCCCTGACCTCCTGGGAGTTCACTGATTTGGGGGTATAAGAGAGAAGGTTCGGGGGCTTTCTACCATAAAGTACTTGGTAGGGACTCATCCTTGTTGCGCTGTGCACCGTCGTATTGTACCAATACTCCGCCCACGGAAGCAAATTGACCCAACTAGAAGGCTTATAGGAGCAAAAGCAGCGGAGGTAGGTTTCCAACGTTCGGTTGACGACCTCTGTTTGCCCGTCGGTTTGGGGGTGGAAGGAGGTGCTGAGACAAAGTTGGGTGCCCTGTAGAGTGAAAATTTCTTGCCAAAATGCGCTGGTGAAGACGGAATCCCTGTCACTGACGATCGTAGAGGGAACCCCATAGAGCTTGATCACATTGTGCACAAAAGCTTCTGCCACTTGCTTAGCGGTGTAAGGATGCGATAGGGAGATGAAATGGGCGTATTTCGAGAGTCTGTCGACTACCGCAAGTATAGTTGATCTTCCCCAACTTCTTGGCAACCCTTCTATAAAATCCATGCTCACATCAGTCCACACTTCCGTCGGTATAGGGAGAGGTTGGAGGAGGCCTGCCGGCGCATGGTTCGTGTGTTTGCATCGCTGGCAGGTGTCACATCTCCTAATGTAGTCCTTGAGCATTTTCTTCATACCCGGCCAGTACGCCACCTGCTTCAGCTTCAGCCAAGTTTTCTCGTAACCGGAGTGGCCCCCCTGCAATGAGTCGTGGTGGATTTGCAAGAGCTAGGTTGTTATTGGGGATTTTGGATTGATGACCACTCTTCCTTTATAATAGAAGAGGCCGTGTTGGAGGCTGTACCCTGGAGCTTCACCTCTGTCGAGCCTAGCTTGGATCTCCTTGAAATAGGGGTCTTGTTGCACTGAAGCTTTCAACGATACCAACCAAGTGGGATGCACAATGGAGATAGCTTGCAACTGGCGATCCTCAAACACGCGAGAGAGAGCATCGGCCCCTTTGTTTTTCCTCCCCTGCTTATACTCGACCCTGAATTGGTACCCGTGGAACTTCCAAAGCCACGTATGCTGAGCCTCCGTATCAAGTCATTGCTCCAAAAGATGTTTCAAGGGCTTATGGTCGGTTTTGATGAGGAACTCTCCGCTCAGCAAGTAATGTCGCCACTTCCTTATCGCGAGAAGGATAGCTAACATCTCCTTCTCGTACGCCGATAGATATCTGCTCTTCCCCTTCAACTCTTTGCTCAGGAATGCGATGGGATGTTGTTTTTGCATCAATATAGCTCCCACTCCCGTGCCAGCAGTATCGCATTCTAATATGAACTTATCTTCAAAATTGGGCAGAGCCAGCACCGGGGAAGTAGTGAGAGCCTCCTTCAGGGCTTCGAAGGCGTGTTAAGATTCGGGAGACCACTTGAACGCCCCTTTCTTAGTGAGGGATACAAGGGGCGAAGCAATGGAGGCATAATTGTTAATAAACTTTCAGTAATATCCCGCTAACCCCAAAAATCCTCGTAGAGCTCTAAGGGTCTTGGATGGAGGCCAGTCGTTGATGGCGGAGATCTTGCTTGGATCCACCGAAACACCTCTCGCAGACACAATGTGCCCCAGGTAGGCCACCTCGCCCACTCCAAACACGCATTTGCTCCTTTTGGCCTTCAAGGAGTTGTCTAGCAATTTCTGCAGCACCAATCGCAGGTGTCAAGTGTGTTCATGGGAGTCGCGGCTGTATATCAAGATGTCGTCGAAGAAGACGAGCACGAACTTGCGAAGATATGGCTTGAAAATTTCGTTCATCAAGGATTGGAAGGTGGACGGCGCATTGGTAAGGCCAAACGGCATCACTACATATTCGTAATGTCCCTCGTGAGTTTTAAAGGCCGTCTTGTGGATGTCTCCCTCTTTCATACGAATTTGATGGTATCCGCTACGGAGATCCAGCTTACTGAACACGGTGGAACCTTGCAGGTCACACTACAAGAAAAACTCTTTATCGCAATGCCAAAAGTCGTTGCTAAAACTCGTTTGTCGTTGCGAAAAATATTTTTGGCAACGACATTTGTCGTTGCAAGGTCGTTGCCCGTCCGGGCGTCGCGAAAGATTTTGACTATGACTTGCTGTCGTTGCCAAACATAGATTTTTTCGCAACGACATTGCCGTTGCAATATATTCTGTCGTTGCAATACCTAATTCCACCCGTGCTATGGTATAAAATCAATCGCAACAACCTTTGTCGTTGCCAAACATACTTCATATATTTGGCAACGACTCATGTCGTTGCTAAAGATATTTTTTTCGCAATGAATTATTGTCGTTGCCTTACATTTTCTATTTTGGCAACGACTACTGTCGTTGACAAAGCTCGACTGTTTTGCAATTATTTTTATAATTGCTTTGCATTACTTGTATTTTGGTAACAACTATAGTCGTTGCTAAAGCTATCAATTGTCGTTGTGAAAGTTTAATTCTTTTCGAGACAAATTATATATTGTCGTTGCATCAGCCCTATCCAAACTAGCATACACTTCAAAAACATTAAAAACCAACATCATTCCAAGAACTATAATATTAATCTTGTCCAATATATTACATTTATGTCACATATAAGAAGCAATGCCCAAAATATTACAACCATCAAATTCTCAAAAAGATATCTAAGTATCTCATAATCATTTCCATTGTGCATAATAAGCTTAACCATGTTTTCTAATATTCTCTTGACATCTAAACATTGCAACAAAATTGGAAGCAAGATTGAAAGAACTGAATCAACCTAGAACAAAAGAACATTTTGGGATGAATATTCTCAGAAAATACAAGTAGCAAAAAATTGGGGTTGATGTTGGAGAGTTAATAACCTAAACCAACAGCTAACTCATATAAGATATAACTAAATCATACACTGTCAAAATATGATACAAAAATATATGCTCCTGGACCAATAACTTCATTCCCTAATTCTCCAAATACAGTTCCTTCTCGTGGTACTTACATATTTGAAATAATGATTAGTCCAGCAGTATACAATAAAACTATGAAAGATTGCCAAAACTATGGGAACATGTATGCACAAAACAATACAGCATAATAGTGCCACTAAAATTAATAGTACCTTGATCATTCGAGGAATTTCATGCACCTCTATCATTTTCTGTTGTTCTTTCTTGAGTTTCTTGCAACTCCTTTATCATTTTCTGCTGCTCTTCAATCTTCTTTTGTTGCTCATTGATCAAGTTTTGTTGCTCAAGTTGCTGTCTTCCTTTACAATAACCTTTTAATGCAGTTCCCTTGCCACGAAAATACCCTGATCTAGGCTTCAAAACATCTAAAAGGATCTCCTCTTGAGTCATTGAATCACCATGTGCAGCAACTGCTACTTTAAGTTGCTCCTAATTAAATAACAATAACAAAAAATAAAATTTACCATGAAGCATCTTACAAAAATATCTTACAAAAATATCGCTAAAATATTCTCTTCCTTTATTTAACCTTTATTATGTACCATGAGACTTGCCTTCCAGGAATTATGCATAAGAAATAAATATTACTGTAAATTTTCCTATATTTACAGTAATATAGGAAAATCTAAACCTTACTACTCTGTATAATCTTAAAATAAGTTAACCTTAACCATTGTGCATATTTGAAATAATCATTGTCTTAAATAAGTTAACCTTAACCATTGTGCATATTAAGTTTAATTACCAGTTTCAAGATTTTGATCTAATTTGGTTTCTTACATAATTTATCATATTTGAATAATATTATTGCAGTTGAAGGAATTAGTGTTGTGTCGAATCAAGATGAAGGCGAAGGCTGAGAAGATGAACAAGGAAGAGAATCATGTGGAGGATGCAGCTGAAGGAGTGAGTCCTTCTTATCTTGATCTTGATGAATTAGCAGAGTATGAGAGGGATAACTTTCCCCCTGGATTCAAGTTTGTGCCTAATCATCTTGAACTTGTCGAAGAGTATTTGCTAAAGAAGGCCAAGAACATGATTTTCTTTGAGAGTTTCATCAGAGAATAAGTTAACTGGCTTCTATCACTCTCATATCTATGTTAACATCTATCCAAGTTTTGTTCAGGTCTACCCCAAGTTATCCTTCCACTAATTAACATACTACAACTTCAAACTAGTACCATTTCTTTCCTTCACTGCAGATGTCCAAACCAATAATTAGGAGAGGGTTGGCCTGAGGTGTTAATATCTCTTAAGTACAATTATTGAACTCGTTCCTCACTCAAGTCTGTTGTGTTAAATTGAAGCATATCACAGGTATCACGAATATAACTGAAACAATTATAAGGTTTTGAACTAGCAAGCAAGTTAAATACAGACTAAACCTTTTAAAGTAAAACAAAGGATTATACAAGCCATATATGGCCCTGAATTAGGTTTCCACTGTTTCAATATCTAAATTAGCTTTCTGGTCATTTTAAAAAAAAATGATGGCAGATACATTAGGTTTAGGTGAATTTAAATTTAGCTGAATAGTTGATGCATAGTTGATGCAGTATCATATAATGAGTTAACGTTAAAGTTCAGTATCAACGTTGTTCACGAGCAAATAAAATAACCCCAAAGATGATCCGATTTGCATCGCTTATAGGAAAATTAATTTGATTAGCAATAGAAAAATTAATTTGAGCTCTATCAACTATGATGCCTCGTTTGATTAGCCAAACAAACCATGATACCTTGAACCAGGAAATTAAAAACTATTATATGGACTAATAAATACCACTTCTACCAGTATATTGACATTATTTCCTTAAAATGCCTTGAACCATGGTAGATCTGTAGCTTAAAAATATCAAAAGGAAACAACACACTATATATGGCCATATGAACATAAGATTCACACAATCAACAATACACGCAGCAAAGTTCAAAAAAATCATTGAAAATTGTAGCCACCAGCAGGAAATATTGTAACTAAGAATCAAGAAGGTCAACTTTTTCAGTAGTAGAACTACACTTGCCATGTCATGAAACAGGAAGAAAGAACCAAACACTTTTGCAACTGAAACGCTATCAGTAATCAATGGCATACGCCCATTCTCTCAGCATAATCTAACATAATATCAGTGAGGAAAGGAAAACTCAGAAGAAGAATACCATTACACGAGGCAGGAGAGAGCTATCAGTTACCTCTTTGTTCATAGGGGAAGCTGACTAGATCTAATATATCAACCACATTTTGTGGTCTCCATTGCGGTTTACAATTGCCAAGGTCATTCACAAACTGGCTTGGTATCAAATTGAACCCTGAGGTGTTACCTCAGGGTTGCTAATATCTAAGGTAACAGGTTTATAAGTAGATACTGAGTAAAATATAACAATATTTCAAGGAATTTTCTCCTCAATTTAAGAGAGTGGAATTACCAAACTAATAACTTTCAGCTGGAAAAAAAAAACACATCTAATGATATTTGAGAAGATCCTCACCTCAGCCAGCATATAAGAAAGATAAGCCATAAGCATCATCAGTGCAACTTTCGATCAGTAGAATGCCTGAGAATAGAAGGTAAGTTAGTGCCTTAACCATTTTGCAGGAACAAATCATAAGAATTTGGGAGTATAGTCTATTACACTGCCACTGCATTTAATTAAGGAGTACATGCCAGATTCACCATGGATTACATAGGTTAAAGTGGTTATTTACCAAAAGGAAGTTGAAATTTTCACCTATACATCCAATTCAAAACATAAACTGCAATAAAAGCTATACAACAAGAACTAAGATCTTTAACTGACCTGCCAAAATACAATTTTTTAAAGATATAAGCACTAAGTAGTCCACCCTGCAGACAAGAACAAAATTATTAGCCAATATTTGCTTCCTAGAAAGTAATGGAAGACCGAAAAGTAAAAGACACTTGATAGATACATAAGACTTACAAATGCCCCTAGGAACGTGCTGGTTGAAAATAAATAAAAGAAGTTCCCTACAAACTTCAGTACCACGCCAACATCAATGTGTTCAAGATCAAAGTTCTGGATTGCATTGAAAAGCACGACCGATGTGGCATCATTGACAACACCCTCACCAAAGACCAAGCTATACAATAGAGGTGTCTCATCTTGATTAAGAACCTATTTAAGAGTAAAAGATTTTGAATTACAAAATGGCTACATTAATTAACTCGTCATAAACAAAATCTCGACAAGTTTTCGAACCTGCAAGGTGCAAACAGAATCGGTTGCAGAAAAGATTGCCCCAATTGCTGCAAATATACAAATGTTTCATCTTCTGGAGGCTTGATCTCTAAATCATATGGGAAATAAGCTTCATATGTTCGTTCTTATCATGTTTATTTCAAAATATTACTACTTTGTACTTAATCAGACTTATAAGTTGCCCATTAGGATCACACAACTAGATATATCCATCTAACCATAATAAAAAAGAGAGCCATTCTACAAAGACATAGAATGGAAACAAAAATCATCTTAACATAGATAGATCCATCACAAAACCCATATTTTAAAAAAACAAAAAATATTACTAGATTCCATCAAATTGCCACTCACGAAAAACAGAAAACCCTAAACCAAAACCAAAAGCAAAATTAATCGACCGCTTGGAGCGAAGCAGCAGCGCTAGCAGAAACCTCCTCAGTGAAGAACTTACCCTTGGCCTTATCGGCACTCCTGCCCTTGGCCTTGCGGTCCAACAACGACTTCAGGTCCGTGTAGAGCTTCAACGGGGACGGGGATAGAGAGGGGGAGGAGGGAAATGGATTGGGGGTGGGAATTTGGAGAGAGAGTGAGGGACGAAGACGACGACGGTGACGGCGACGGTGACAGCGACGGTGACAGCGACGACGAGGAGGAGTTGAAGAGGACCGGGGAGGGGCAGAGTGGGGGAGGGTACATTTCTATTTGGGCAAAAAAGAAAACAAAAGGAAAGAGAGAGTAGATTGGAATTTGGGAGAGAAAGAGTGAATATACGGGGGTTTATTATAATTGTTATTTATTTTTTTGTATTTTTGGCAGCAATACAGTCGTTGCAGTAGATATAAGGAAATATACGCAACGACATTTATCGTTTCCAATTTACACAATCTGGCGGGGGGATTTGCAAAGGCCCGCGCAAGGCATTTTGGAGGAGGAAAATTTTATTTTATTTTTAGCAACGACTTTCGCGTTGCCGTAACTAATTTTCACAACGACTAAAAAGTCGTTGCCAAAACCTTGTTGCGAAAAAGGGTTTTTCTTGTAGTGTCATCCAACAACTCGTCGATGACAGGAATGGGGTACTTGTCTTTGATCGTCATCTTATTTAAGGCCCTATAATCCACGCAAAGCCGCCATGTCCCATCCGCTTTCTTCACCATCACAACAGGGGAGGCGTATGAGCTAGTGCTGGGGCGTATGACTCCCGAGTGTAACATTTCTTGGACCAATCTTTCGATCTCATTCTTCTGGATCCATGGGTGCTTATAGGGTCTTTGGTTGACAGGTTGGGCCGTAGGGAGGAGCGGAATAAAGTGATCTTGGGGTCTTGATGGAGGAAGGGTGACTGGTTCTTAGAAGATCTCATCGAAGGAATTCACAACCGGAGCAAACTCTTCTGAGCAGGTTACTACTGTAGCTTCCTGCTCTATTTTTGGATTTGTCACTGCTGAGATCTGAAGTAGGAGCCCCCTCTTCAAATGCGCAAGGGTCTTGTGGAAGGTCTTGGGTTCCACCACCTGCAGGCCACCTTCTCCAACTCCCTTTAACTCCCTGACCTCACCATTGTACTCAAAACAAACGAAGTTGCTCCTGAAGCTCAGCCAAATGCCCTCCAATGATCGCATCCATTGAGCTCCCAAAATGAGCTGACTGGTCCTCAGCGGAAGCACATAGAATGTGGTTCGTATTGATACTCCTTGGCAAAGAAACACTAAATCTTGGCAGACACCCTCACACTGCAGCTCTTGGCCTCCGGCGACAGTCACTGAGAAGTTAACACCCTTGTCGATAGGTAGCTTAGCCTTCTTCACTACCTGAGAGTCGACGAAGTTGTGGGTCGAACCTGAGTCTATGAGGGCATACACCTCCTGACCCTGTATGCTACCCTTCAATCGTAGAGTTTTGGGAGATTCCAAACCGGTGATAGCGCAAAAGGAGATGGTCGGTGGAGTGGTCTCCGCTGGTACCAATCGCATATAGTTCAGCTGTGGCTCTGCCTGATCACAATGCTCTTCTTCTTGATCCTTCGAATGCTCACTCTTGTCTGTTTCCCCTTCGTCTAGCTCTCCTTCAATGTGCATCAATGATCTCCCCTTACACCTATGGCCTTTGAACCACTTTTCATCACAACGGAAGCATAGGTTTTGGGCCCTCTTCTCTGCCAGCATCCTGTCGAATTGAGACTGCTTAGGGGGCTCAGGGATGCTGCTCTTCACTATCATCGGGGAGTTAGTGGTTGGGAATGGTTTGTTGGGAATATTGGGGCTGAAGGGGTTGGATTTGGAGCTGTTACCCAAATACCGAGTGGCCTTCTTCTGGCACATTGCTATAGTTTCCCTCGCTATAGCTTCTCTATACGCCTCTGTCACTGATTTGGGGTGTTTGAGCATTACCTCCTGCTGTAACTCCTCCCTGAGGCCAGAAACAAAACAATCAACTAGCACTGGCATCTCCAATGGTTTGCTCAAGTGACTATATTTGATAAACTCCTTGTGGTAGCTCTGGACTGTTCCCGTTTGTTGAAGCTTGAGTAGAGTAGCAGTAGGATTCTGAAGCTCGGTTGGCCCAAATTGAAGCATCATCTCCTTCTTTAGAAATTCCCACTTGATCTCTTCTTCGTACTACCTCTTAAACCATCTCCACCACATCAGTGCATCATCTCTCAAGAAATAAACACTGAAGCTTACTTGGTATTTCTCCTCAATTCTTTGGGTATCGAAGTGGTGCTCGAGGTGGAAAAACCAATTGCTAATGTCCCCAGAGCCATCAAAGAAGGGGATCTCCAACTTGGTATGTTTGGGAAAAATAGATGGGTATCTATCAATCTCATCGTCACTTCGCCTCCATCGGGGGTATAAGTAGGAGTCAGGTGTGGGGAGAAGAGGGTGAGAGCGGTCGTTGGTGGGGTTTGGTGAGATGGGGTGTCCTTCCCTGCTTCGAGGTTCTCGCTCCGCAAGGCGGCGGAGCAAACTCCTGATCTCGTCGTTTTGCAATTGCAAACCATTCATCTGAAGCTGTAGGGAGCCAATGGAGACCTCGAGCCCTTCCATCCTCTGGTCCAGATCGTTCGGCTGTTGGGTATCAACACCCTCTAAGGTGGTTCCCCGCGCCAAAGGGCCCTGTGATCTGATTCCAGAGTTTTCTCCGGATTCAAGGATCGACGAGCGCTCGATCATGTTCTCAGGGTCATCGAGCTCTGATACCATTGTTAAGGTTCCAAACTGAGGCCGCCCTGAGGGCGGCGAATGTAATACCCTGAATTTTCCTAATATATAAAGATTATTTATTTTTACATATGGTATGCATGTGTAATATTTGTTTATTATTATTTTTCAACATGATGAATAAGCATATTGCTTTCTATAAGGATTTTCCCTAAAGCCCAAAGGTTAATTTACTTATCTTCTTTTAAAAATATTTATTTTTGGCCCAATTAATTTAAGCCCATGGATTTAAACCTCTTGTATTATTTCCTACAACTTGTATGTGTAGCATCTTTTCTTTTATTTCCGGGTATTTGATGTACAATTTTGTAGAGTGGTTTGTGTGTGCACGTGCATTCAATGTACACGTGCACAAGCACACAAGTATGGCCGGATTGGGTGAGTAGTGGGGATGAGATGTGGGCGGTTATGCAAGGTGTGGGTAGTTTTCACAACTTCCTAGTAAATCTTAGCCCTTGATCATCCAACTCCCTAGCGCATCCTAACCCTCCATTCCACCTATATTCTAGTATAAATACCCCCTCTTATTCTCTATTTCTTTTACACTAGATTAATTTTATAAGAGAGATTTTGTGAGAGTTGTGTGTGGGAGTTTTTCTGTGGAGGCCGAAAGAGTACTCTGAAGGATTTCGGTGTGGAACAAGGAGTAAGGAGCAAGAAGTGCTGCACCGCATTGAGGACCTTGCTGGATTCGATTACTTCGTCAAATAAGGTGGGTGTTTCTCAGGACTTCTAATGTAGAAAACATGCCGTAAACATAATGTTTGTTACTGTACTCTTGAGGAGTAAGATAGTACGTAATAGAAATGCTTGAGCATGTTTATTGTTGATAATTATGGAGGACTAATAGTGTAGAAATGGCACGGAAAACAAAGATGAATTGCGTCGGTACAGTCGACTGTCGTGTAGACAAGTCGACTGGTACGAGACAAATTATTTTGTGATGTGGTGATAAACATGTGTGCAAATAGACCTAATGGTGTGATTACTAAGTTTGTATTTCCCCTATGATACATATGATGGAGGGAAGGTAAATGAATGAAAAGAACTAGCGATGATTAATAAAATTAAGAACTGTCGGAGCAGTCGACTGACACTGTGTTCAGCCGACTGGTGCTTCAATTTAATTATGGTTATTTGGAAATTCCAAGTAATGAGATATTCCATCATGTTGACCTAGTGTAATGAATTGAGAATTATATCTTCATCTTCGTAAGGAAGTTATGAATAAGTGCGAATGCATGTTTGAAAATATTTCCTCGAAGAAGAGATAACATTCGTAACTTGAAGTTTCATGGTTGTGATGTTACTGAACAAAAAGAGACACTGTTTATGAAACATGAATATATGTATATTGTAAGTTGATATCATGATGCAAGTGCATGTAAGAGCTGTTAGATAATCTCTTAATTTGAAGTATGGATCTGTCCAGTCGACCGAATGCGCGTAGCAAGTCGACTGAGCTGAACGTAGAAATGAACTGCTAAAAACCCCAGGACAGACGACTGATGAGATAACAGTCGACTGTCACGAGGACAATACTGTGAACATGAAAAGTTGCGGGACAGCCGACTGGCCAAGTGCAGCGGTCGACTCTCCTGAGTATTTTTATGAAGAATCTGATTTGACTGTAACAGTCAACTGGTCCTTTTCCAAGTCGACTGTACAGAGTGGAATTTGATATGACAGAAGTTTTATTTTGATTACTGTTAAAGAATTGTGACTGATGTTGTTAGAATCTATGCTACTGTTGCATGAATGTATATGAAATGAATCGTATTTCTGAATTGAGAAACTCACATGAAATGAGTCATGCTTGAATAAAGAAATACATGAATATGAAAATTAAAGAACATGATATGCCGAAGCACTGAAAAATGAATTCATGAGTTAGATTTGCTCAAACTGGAAATTGTGAATTTGAAATTGGAACGAAAGAGTAGCTAAGTCTCCCCCGGCAATGGAATTGAAATTGAAAAGAAGACCAGGGTCGGTCATGTATTGAAATGAATGAGTAAGTCCGGTTTAGGGAGAGGCTAACTCTAGAGCTTTGATTTTATTCATGATTCTATTAAAATAAGGACTAGTATATAGTAGAGATGTGATGAAAGAAAGAGAAAAACATTGAGTATGAGGGCCCTGGGTAGCGGCGAGAGCGTATCCCAGGAATTCCCATGATGAGTCTGGGTGAGGATACTACTCCAGAGTACCGTCCCAGTGGCGACGCTCGTGGAATGTTTGAAGACTACGGGTGGTGTCATGTTTAGGGTGAGAGCGTATCCCAGGAATTCCCATGACGAGTCTGGGTGAGGATACTACTCCAGAGTGCCTAGACATGAGTTCGTAGGTCAGAAAACATCTAAGATACTTACCGTAATTACAGTAGTAGAGTAAGTCATGGCGAGGGATTGAACCCTATGAAAATGAAGAACGATTAAGAGGCTTGCCCTCGGACATATGTAGTATGGGATGCATAGAATCCGAACAAGTGCGCATTAGTGTCATGTAAAATTAAATAATTGCATTAAGAATTAAGTGCACAATCACGACACGACATCTTTAAGAGTTCCCTTTTGATTTACATGCTTATATTGAACAAGTTTGTGATTATTAAGAAATGAGATTCGTTATACTGTTTCTGGCATAGAGAGGATGGCCATGTATAATTATCGTCGGTTGAATAAACTGACGTGCCCACAGTTTTGTATGCAGGATAAATTACATGTAAAGAGGAATGGATGCATAAAGCTCTTATCATGTTGTTGTATATTTATGTAAATGTGGTATATTTTGCTTCCGCTGTGCAAATGTAAATGTAATATGATGTAAACTCTGATGTAAAAAGAAAAGTTTGAATTTCCTTGTAAAATTGTACTCAAAGAAAGTGAAAAGATCCTGTAGAACATCTCGAATTTAGTGATTTGGGATTCGGGGCGTTACAGCGAAGGGGGTGGATCGCGCCTTGAGCGCGTCTCCACCATTGTATCCTGCTTAGAGCACAGGATAGGAAGAAGTGATAGGGTCGAGAGAAGAAGAAGATAGAGATGAGAGGAAGATGTATTGTATTCAAATCATGATCTTCTTTACAGCTAATCCCTCCTTATATAGAGTGGGGGTACATCGAATCCTTCTCAGAAAGTAAAAAGCAAAACCAAAAGCTAATTACAGAGAAGAGAGCCTTAACGGCTCAACGGTCATTACTGTAGCGTGGGACCCACCCCCAGGCTGTCCTCTACTCGTAGATGGCCAGCTCACACATGGGCCCATCCGTGAGGTGCAACCCAAGGGGTTTATTGCATAATCCTCCACCATTTATTCACTCAGGTCCTCAGAAGAGTTTTAATCACCGAGAGACTGATACTCAAATTCTTCAGAGCTGATACGCCTCTTTGAAGCTCGCTGACTCACCGTATTTGCCTGCGCAGCGCTTGGATCCGCAACACAACTATACTCGTCGTTGCTAACGGCAAGTTTAGTTCAAATTTTTAAAAAAAGGTTCGTCGTTTTCAACAAAGATGATCTTTATATTAGACTCACTGTTGGCAACGACGATTGTACACATTTTGAAATTTTATATAATGATAAACTTTCTGTTGGACTTGGTGAATTTTCGAAAAATACTTCATAGAAGACCTCGTTGTTCCCAGCAGCGAGAGAAAATGAACTAAACTCGTTGTTGGGAACAGTGAATCTACTGATTGTGAAATTTCACAGAGAGTGAACCTCTCTCTGTTGTACTTGATGAATTTTTTAGGAAAAAAAATCATAGAAGATCTCGTTGTTCCCAACAACGAGAAAAAGTGAACTACACTAGCTTTTGGGAACGGCGAGTTTAGTATAATATGTGTGTTGTTCTCAACAACAAGCGCAGTATAAATTCTATAATTCCAAATCCAATTATGTGTATTGTTCATGTTTATAATTGACTATAACAAACCCATCACCAGATTTTCAATATATGAAACACAAATCCACAAATAAACAACCATCGTATATAAATACCCAGCTCCATACAACAAAAGCTATGTACAAAAAACAACAAAATCGAACTTGAAACATATAATGCTCCAACATGATTAAAAAAAAATTAACCATCATCACAACATCACATATACTATGTTAACATAAATTATATGAACAACATCATAGGTTACATCAATAAAAACTCTAAAAACATAACCAAAAGCTACAATACGCTATTACTTTGCACTCCTTTGAGTTGGGGTTTTTTGTAATACCTGAGATATGAGAAGCTCGTCGTCATTAGGTATTCTATGTTGTTCGTGCCCTTACCCCTCATCATGCGGTTGACTCTCTTCTTCGGGTTCTGGTGGCCTAGTAGTAGGAGGCGTAGCCACACGATGGCTTGTGTGTTGTGACATAAATGCATCGAATGTGGGGCCCTCACTCACCGCATGAAGAGATCGTCTACATGGAGCAGAAATCTCGTGTGTGAACTCTTTCATAGCATCGGTCACATCGGAGGTGGTATTCGACAACTGTCGAGCAACACTTCTTGCAATCTCTCATGCATTCTCCGCCTATAAATTAGAATGTGTCATATAAATATTTGTGTGTGATACTAACAAGTTATATGATATAAACTAAGATAAATTATATGAGAAAATTTGTGATACGAACCATGTTTTTGATACTATAAATAGTCGCAAAAAATCTTATATGATACGTACGAACTATATGATACGAACAAATAAACAATAGAACTAACTATATGATACGAATTATAAACAATAGAACAAAATTGTTGTGAGATATGAACTATATGATACAAACTATTATATATACGAAGATCACAAGTTACATCATTCAAATATTAATTATACTTTCTTATCATGGTTGCCAACGTCTTCGCATTTGGTTGAAACATGGGCAGCAAAGACAAGTGGCCAGGAGATGGTTCCCTCTTGCGTGTTGGTATCGAAAGTATCACTCGGGCATGTAGTGGTGGAAGGTGTGATAATCAACGACGTATTGACGACACATGTTAAATTTTCTTTATAATATTTAAGTCTTTAAATAAATACTGATTCAAAGATCTCCTCCTCCGATGAGAATGAAGAGAAGCGCATCTAGTGAACTGATGTAGACTGCCGTCTAGAAATGCCACTGATTATCAATTTACAAGCCAAGTAGGATCACATATCTCTACTACTATAATAGGAGAAGGCCTTAGTATAATTTGTCCATATCCCAACCCGTGCAACGCATGTTTAATTAAACTCTACAATATAAACTAATGAAATACGTACAGTACACATTCAAATTTATTACCCTCTCCCTATCTCTCAAAAAAACTAAAGACCATACCCTCTTCATCTCCCTCTCTCTCTGCACCTGTTCCGTAGGAGAAGGATCATGAACAGTAAATGTCAGTCTATTATTTTACGTGTTCCGCACGTACTTCTCCCATTATAATATAGATAAATAGAATATAAAAAATATTGTTAAGACGTGCATTGCACGTGTATTTACTAGTATATTATTATCAAAACTAGGCAGTAGCACGAGTCAACCAACCACTCTTCAATATTTCCTCGGGAGTATTTTTTGCTTCTTTTTCGGAAATGAAAAGGGATTTTTCCGAGGTTGGTAGTTCTAATACATGAACATACTCTTTCCGCGTTGCTCCTCTTCTGTCACACATTCCACCTACTTGTTTGCTCTTCTAGAAGAGAAACTAATTAAGTCCTAAAAGAAGGAAAAGAAAAAGAAACTGGGGTAGTATGTGGGAAGATCTGAACTTCACATATATAACACAACTATACCTAGTAACTACAAGTTCATATGCATTAAATTTGTATGGGCATGAAATATGCATGTTAGTTCATTTGAGGTTGGTCACTAGGGTTGAAGTTCAGCTCTTGAAAGTTTTAGAGCCCATAAATATGAAATTGAACTTTCAAGTCAGAATTCTTTTAAGAAGGTTAATAAAGGAGAGGTTGCAATGTGGACTTATGCGTGTTAGGAGTTTTTCAATCTTTATTGGGTTGTTGAAATTTGATGATATTTGTTATAGACTAAAAAAAATCTCTAATATAATAATGATAAAGGTCTTAGTGTTATTTGCAAATCTATCAATATGCGTAATGTACGTGCATAACTATTATAAAGAAGTTATTAGGTTCAAACCCAGGTTAATTTTTACTTTAAAAAAACGATATTTATAAAGACGTGCATCGCACGTGTAAATTACTAGTTATTTATAAAAGGATAAACACATGTATGTTAAGTGTTCACGATCAAGTTTTCTTAGAACAAATACTGCTGAATAATTTAAAATAAAAAAAAAACTCCAAGGAAAAAAAGAAAAAAAAACCATTTCATTCTTGTTTTTTTCCAAATCAGGGAATTTAACCCAAATTAATATATATAAATACTCTTAATTTTAACAAAGTTGCTAGGTAAAGATCTTGAGTACGGTAATACCAGCTCTAAAGCATCGGACTACATCATACAATATTTTGTTTTATTAAAAATTTAACTAAAAAAAAGGGAAAAAGAGATATGAGCAACTTGCTCATTTATTAAATAAGCAATTGATGATGTGGCATACATGTGATTAAAAAAGCCTTAAAAGAGTTAGTTATTCAATGTATCACATGCATGCCACATAATCAATTGTTCATTTACTAAATGAGCAAGTTGCTCATATCTCTTTTACCCTGAAAAAATTAGGAAGTCTTTTTTAGTTACTGAATTAGGGATATACCCTACCTTTTCAGGTATTCAAAAAAAACTCAAAAAAACAAAGAAGCAAAAAAATAGGAGAGATTTGATGCACACAACCGCGAAATATAATTAATTTGTTTGTGTGATATATAATATATTTTTGGGTATATATGTTATGTGAGTTACATATTAACAATGGAAGAGAAAATAGTACAAAAAGTATAAGAAACTGTAAAATACATAATTGTTTTCAAATGGGTGTTTCTATGTGACTAATTTTTAAAAACAACGGTTATTTTGTTTCATTGAGCATGATTTTGATAAGTTTCTTGTCTCTAATTACTTTATATAATTCATAAGAATAAGACATACCATGACCTAAATAGAATTCAAACTCTTGAATTTTTACCCAATACCAAAAAAGCCTACAATAATACTTGCATGCAACTGAGGGTTGCTATTTGCTACCGTAAAATTTTGTTTCACCCCTCTGTCGGTGATCTTTGGAATTATTATGCACTAGCCAAACTAATAACTGCTGGTCCAAACTAATAACTGCTGGTCCAAAAATATATACTCCTCCGTTTCTCTTTAAGTAATACTAGTGTAATGCACGTGCGATGCACGTGGGGAAAATGAAAAGGAGAATGAAAAGGGAAAAAAATATACTGACACGTGCGCTGCACGTGTTGACACACACATACTAAGGAATAAAAAATTGTTTATTTGTTTAGAACCCCATCTCTCCCATTATAATAGTTATAGATTTAAGAGTTTTTATTGTTTCACTTTAAGTGATATTATTTAATTTTTTTCCTTGTTTTTCTTCAAGAAAGTTCTTATTTATGTTGAAATTTTGTCTTAATTACTCATCTTAATCCTATCAAACATTCTTAGAAAATTGTACTTTCAATTTTCTAGATTTTATTTTCTCCATAAAATTAATGCCAACTCACCATCTCAAAGAGTTGTTGTCAAAAGAATGTCTTGAAATTGAGAAAACATTAATTACAATCAGAATTTGTATTGGAAAGAGAATTAGTAATGAAATCATGGAGACTTATTAATAAGAATGTAGAGGAAAACAAATATTCATCTCACTCTTTCTTAATCTGTGTGCAAAACTCCTGAATATCACTTAAACTTAAACGAAGGGAGTATCTCTTTTCAGGAATCACTTTGCACCAAGTCTCAAACCTAACCCACTCCTATCATCTCCATATCTTTCTATTTAAACCACACACATGATATGACACTCCCATAACCATCTGCTAGCTGAATCAAGCACCAGTACTAGTTTCTTTCCTTAATCTTCCAAACAATGGAGGTTGTAGATAGAGCCCAGTCCATTGCTTCCCTAAGCACAATCCTAGACACCACCCTCCCCGCGGAGTTCATCCGGCCCGACAAGGAACGCCCGGACCTCACTACCTACCATGGGCCTAAACCCACTCTCCCCGTCGTAGACCTATCTCATCATGACTCAGACCACACTCGCATTGTAGAACAGATTACACGTGCTGCGAAGGAGTGGGGGATTTTCCAAGTTGTGAACCATGGGATACCCTTGGACGTGGTTAAAGAAGTGCAGAAGGTGGGGAAGGAGTTTTTCGAGCTGCCACTGGAGGAGAAGGAGTTGTATGCGGCAGAGCCAGGGAGTACTACTGTGGAAGGGTATGGGTCGCAGAACTTGCAGAAGGATGCGGAAGGGAGGAAGGGGTGGGTGGATTACTTGTTCCATAATATATGGCCGGCTTCCAAGGTTAACTACAAGTATTGGCCTAGGAACCCTCCACAATATAGGTATCTCGAAGTCAATTTTTTATGATATTCTATGTTTGATATTGGTTGGTTTAAGAATTACTTGCCAAACACAAGCACAAACCATAACACTACCATTCCTTAGAATAAGGAGGAGATAGAATGGTTATTCATTTCCCTCTTCTATTTAACTTATTTTTGTTGTATATATTTTCTCTTTTGTGGGGGTATCCATATTGGACTTCTTGAGTACTATACCAATTTTCTATTAATAAGTTATTTTTCGAATTGTGACAAAAATATGCTGGTATAAACTAAAAGCAGCATATTTCACATTAAAATTTGTCAATTAATCAAAATAAGTAAGATAGTATCAACCAAATCACACACTCCACTATGTGGAAGGACTTTTTTGTAATCCCGTTAATTTATCATTAATGAGATTGGTGACTATAGTTACTATTGCTTCAAAAAAAAAATCACACACTCCACTAAAATAGTACAATTCAAGATAAGAGCATCTGTAGTCGTTCGATAATAGCCAAAATATTGGTATTTGGCATATAGATATAGAAAATTTGGAGATTACATGTAGTCGTTTAAACTCAAAAAATGAGTCTTGATTAAGATTCTTAATTATATGTTAATTTAATTATATTTTAATCTTAAATCTATACTATTATTAAGCAAACCTTCATTTTGGTGGCTTTTTACTATCATGCCCCTATATACATAAAAAACTAAAAAAATATATAAGGTTAATTTTGTAATTTTCACTTCATATTTAAAGTCTCTATAAAATTTTGTTCCCTCAAAAATCGAAACCTTCTCTTCCTCTCCTTCCATCGAATCCGTGCATTGCACGTGCATATCCCCAGTGTAAATTGCACGTGCTAACCTATAAAACGTGCATTGCACGTGCGGATTACTAGTAAATGATAAACCTTAATTAAAAAGTATATTAAATTTTAATATGGGCCCATAGTTTATCTATAGGCCCAATTTGTAGAGATTTAAAGCCAAAAATGAGTTGGACGGGATATCATCTCCCGTCCAAGCTCATTTGTGACAAAAATTTTGAAGTTTTTGGTCCTCCGTGCTCACTTAATTTTAAAAAAAAAAACAGATTTAGGACGAAAGATGTTATATCGTGCGAGAGAGAAATTTTTGAACGGACAGCACATCATTTTCTGATTGTCAAATTATCCTTACATCTACAAAATTGAAAATTTGGCCAACAAGTGTAGTTATTTTTTTGCCAAATTAATCATTTTTTGAATATTTAGCCAAAGACTACGTACTACAGATGCTCTAAAGAAGGTGGTCTTTTAAATCACTTTACACAAGAATCGACCCTGACATGACATGCCCACGTGACATGTTGAGTTTTTTTTTTTCCTTTTCTTTTCTGAAGGACCATTCAGAAAAATTGTCCAATTTTTGACAGAAGGGCTTTTGGTAATTAATTGGTACTACAAATTAATAAAGCAAATTAAAGAGGTGTGATGTAAAATCATTACATTGGTATTTTTCTTACTTACATATTTGTATGTATTATGGAATTAATAGGAAAGCAAACGTGGAATACGCAAAGTACCTAGTTGGCGTATTGGATGAACTGCTACGGTGCTTGTCGTTGGGGCTAGGACTAGACGAGGGAGTTCTTAAGGAAGCTTCAGGTGGAGACGATCTGGAGTTTCTGTTGAAGATCAACTATTATCCTCCTTGTCCTCGCCCCGACCTGGCTCTGGGTGTGATAGCCCACACTGACATGTCGGCCATCACCATATTGGTGCCCAACGAAGTTCCCGGCTTACAAGTGTTCAAGGATGATCACTGGGTTGACGCAGAGTACATTCCGAATGCCTTAATTATCCATATTGGTGATCAAATTGAGGTAATTAAACTATATATAGATTTTACTACATTAATAAATCTCCTATATGAATCAACAATTTTTTATTATTTTTTTTCATAAAAAGATGACTACTATTATCGTTTCATTAATAATAATTAACAAAACGGGTACAAATAATACATAGTAAGTCCAAAGGCAGATCCTCTATTCAAAATCATCTCAAAATAAAAGCTACCACCTCAATAGCTTACACACGGCGAACAACCAAAATAAGATACAACTAGCAACCGAAACAAATCATCCCAAGTCCTGTTCTTGTCCCTAGCGTGCCCCTGCTTCCGAATCAGCTAGTCCTCTTCTTCCTCCAACCACGGCTTCTTCTTTAGACCAAGGTATCCTGACCATTCATAAATGCAAGAGTAAATTTTGTGCATCAAAACTGAACATCTATGATTAATATTACGAAAGCAGAGATCATTCCGGTCTAGTTATAGGTTCCACATCGTTGAAGCAACAACAATATCCCAACCAGACCTATCCTCCCTCCTAATACTGCTAGTTCTGACACTACCCCATGCCTCCGTGCTCGACCTAGAACAATCTAAAATACCCAATCTAGGACCCATAATCCCCCAGACCGATCTTGCTCGAAAACATCGAAACAAAATGTGGTCCGTGTCCTCATCCTGTGTTTGACATCTATCGCAAATAATGTTAACCACGATACCTCGTTTGATCAGGTTGACCTTCGAAAGAATAGCGTCGTTAGCCACCAGTCAAAGAAAAATCAACAAAATTAAATCATTATCATGGACAATATATAAATGGTTATATGGCATGCTGTAACACTAAGAACGAGCCCCGGAAAAAATCTTCAAAATTTCCTGTTTTTACCCTGCAGGAAATAACCTAAGGTTTGACCAGTTAGTCTCTCATGTGCAATAACCTGAGCTTCGAGTTCACTCTGGCTCAGTAGTTAATTATATTCGAATAAAATAGAGCAGCATATATAAAATGTCATTTTGTAGTGCTTACTGTTGATTCTGTGTTCATTTACTTTGTATAATGTATCAGATTTTAAGCAACGGGAAGTACAAAAGTGTGTTGCATAGAACCACTGTGAGTAAGGAAAAAACGCGAATGTCATGGCCAGTGTTCTGTTCACCACCGCATGAGAAGATTGTTGGCCCTTTGCCACAGCTTGTCAGTGATGAAAACCCTGCCAAGTTCAAGACCAAGAAGTACAAGGACTATCAATATTGCAAACTCAACAAACTTCCACAATAGTTTTGGCTGGGATCGTAAGGCTCTATCCGGTTCATCAAAAAAAACAAACTTCCACAATAAGTAGTATTGTATTAGAGAACTAGAGAACTGGCTTGTAATTTGAGAGATTGTACTACAAATCTTAAATAATTTGTACTTGTTTTTATGAACCACAAACACTTCTATGAGTGTCATATCATGTAAATGTGCACGGCACTTACATATATCAATTTAATATTTTAGAAATTTTGTGTCAAATTGTCGATGTTCATCTTGGAGCATTAGTAAATAAATCGATTGGATATGCCTTCCATTTCAATCAAATATATGGATTTGGTGTGGTTAATTTTATGGAAAAAAACCACGGAATTAACCCGTTTGCACACCCCTATCCAAAAGTAGGTTGTGTGGACTATGAGGATGTCACTACGTAATCTGGTTTACAAATGCCAAGTATTCTATTTCAGTACCCAATGTCGAGCACGAAATAACTAAGTCCGCTATTGGAATGTCGGGTGTAGTTGTTGAGTCGCTGAGCGCAATTTAATTTGGCAAGTGCCCTCTTTTTACAAATAATTTTGAAAAAAAGGCATATATTAAAAAAAAAACTAAATTTGAAAAAAACCTTCTTAAACTATCCCTTTTATGTAGAAAATTTCACTCAACTATTTTTTTGCTCAGAAAACTACACTCAAGTATAGTTGCAAAAAATCCACTCCAACGGGCTGAGCTTTCTGCTAAAGTTGAGTGAGATTTTTTGACAATAATGAGAAAGATAAATGGTATTTTTTTAACCAACTTGCAAAGATGAATGAGGTTATCTAATACAAGCAGAAAAGGTTGTAAGAAATGTACATGTAGCTAACACATATTTCAATGTAGTATTTTAGAGTTTATGTACTGTATTAGCATTTCATGTTTGATCTTGGTTTAGCCCGTGCCAAAGGGTTTTATGTTTCGACACTTTATGAGAACTCATGGCCTCAAACTCAAACTTTTGGTTCGGAACTTTCGGCCCAACTTTAATCAACTTGTAAGCCCAGAGACTATGTAGGCTTATGTTCTATCGTCTCCAATCTTTGCCCTAAAAGCTAAATGGGCCAAAGTGCCTTAACAAAACTTAATCTGCGAATACCAAATAATTTGAACAAAAATATTTAGTAGTAAGTTGTTCTACCAAAAGATTGAAAGAAATATTCTTAAGAAAAATGTAGGAAAATTCGAGTTCTTTCTATTTCCATTTCTAATTGTAGAATACTCGATTAGTAAAAGTTTACAGTTATCAAATGTATGGCTAGCTGCTTGCAAACACCAGTTGTAAAGCATCGATCTATAATTCCTTGCAAATTGAATTGAAACAACAGTAGTTATGATAAGCACATTACTAACTACCTAGTGGGAAGAAGAAACTTAGTAGAGGAACGTCGAGATGGTTGTAACCACAGACAACCAGTTGCGCTGCAGACCAACAACCATTCAATTTCTTTTAATTGTTTTTGCTATTTTTTTATTAGTGAAACTTTTAAGGCTATGTTTCGGACCAAAATTTAGTTAGGATTACCGGAATTGTCTCTCATAACTTCAAACTTTGGCATGTTAGCGACTCATTTCAGAGTTAAGATAACTACAGTTATTTTACCTAAAAATGTGAAAAAACCCATAGTTATCTGTTGCTGCTGAATTCTGGTGTGGGAGCAACCAGATGAATTTGTGAGTTCTTTTAAGAAAAATAGTAGAACGAACCTGTTAACTCTATCTATGTTGACTCCTTCCTTGCCGCTGCCGCGAACCTGCACAAAGTTCGAAACACCGGGATGGATCCCGGCGACGAACCCTCCGACGCTCTTGTCAATAACCAGAAAAATTAAGAAAGAGATTGGGGAGAGGGGTATTTATAGTCTCAGTAAGGATCCGTTTCGAAATAAGAACAAATTTCTACTTCCCGGTGTGGATGGATAGAAGTGGTTAAAACCATCTTTTAGGGATAAGGACGAATCTGAATTCCTCCATATCCTTCTGAACCGGCTTGTAGCGGGTTGGGACCCGGCTCCAACAGGACATATCCGTTTATGGGTTGTTGCGCCTTGAAGAAGAGATCCGTTTTTCATTTCGGATCCGTTTGTAGGTGAAATTACCGTTTTGCCCCTGTGAGCTTTAAGATCCGTGCCCGATTTGAACGGTCCAGATTTAATTCCATTTTTAGTCATATCATTATCTAACACTTCACTACTCTTACCTAAATTTTTCTTAACTTTAAAGATAAACTTCAAAATAGAGGTAAGAATATGACTAAAAAAATTAACATAGTTGTAGTTCTAAAGTTAATAACTTTGGTTAACTAAACTTCATTTCCAGACAGGGCCTTAGTGTTTCTCTACTATCTCTAATCTCTAATATTATAATATGAGAGTTGGAATTGTTCGTTTGTAAACCTACCAACTTACGTATATCACGCATACATAACTAATATGAATAACTAATATGAAGGAGGAGAATAGATTAGGTCGGAGTTTTTACTTTAAAAACTAATAATATTAAGACGTGCAGCACACGTGTAAATTACTAGTTAGACTAAAAGGGAGCTTAATGAAACTCAAAATTATATTATCCATTCAAATTATTAGTACGGTTTAAAAAGTTAAGAATCACAAATCACAAAAGAATATGGCTCAATTTCTACATTTCATCATTGTAATGGAGTCGTTTGTAACAAAGAGGACAAGATTTTGTTGGTGTCACGTGTTCGAGAGTGTGAATCTAAATGTCCTGCATGTTTCTTGCTTTTGGTTGCTTCGATTGTCCCAAAAGCCAACAATGCCTCAATATATTCTGTTGTATTCTCTTCACCCAACTCAAACCCTAACCCTAATGCGAATCCCATCATATCATTTCTATTTCCTTTTCCCAACTTGCTCTCACAGAATAATCATGCATCGAACAGTGCAACACGAGGATGCCCTAGCTTAAAGCCTGCATGCACTTTCACATACAAAACTCATCATTATTTTGAGAGAATTTTTCCTTCATCTTCTTCTTCTTCTGCTGTTTTTTTTCCTTTCTTTCAAGATTCGAATCTGAATGTCTGTTTCAGCTCAGCTTTTGCCTTGACTCCATTGTCTCAGGTGATGGCGAAGTTAGTACTGTGAAACCCTCAAAAGTCCAAAAGAGAAAGCTAGGAAAATTATATGTAGGGTTTGCTTTATATGCTAGTATATGTGAACAATGTTCTAAAAAGCGCTAGGCGGTAGTCGGGCGGCCGATGAGGGCCTAGCGCCTAGACCTTGTAATCGGGGATTATGCGGCTAGGCGCTAGGCGGTTTTTTAAATTTATTTATTTATTTATTTATCGATCTTTTAGGTTTATTTTGTTGTTACCCCTTTTTACTCTTTATTGCTACTCATTCTTAGTTTCTTACTATTGAACTTTTTCTCCTTGCAATTGTAAGATGGGCTTCACATAGTCGAATCGGTGTATTATTATATCAGTGAACATGAGGACTCTATCTTCTCCATATCCGATGTACACCGAGGAGCTGCGATTTGGGGTGAAAGTGAAGAGCACGATTTGGGGGTGAAAGTGAAGAGCGCGATTTAGGATTTTTTTACTTTTTTTTATTAGGAGGAGAAAGTGAGAGCAGTGTGTTTTTTTTTTACTTTTACTTTTATTTTTTTTTAAAATTACTTAAGGCCTAAGCGGGTCTAGTCCGCCTAGACCGATTAAACGCCGCCTAGGTCCGATTTTAGCCGCCTAGAACCCATTTCCGATTTTCATAAACGCCTAGGCCCTGGTCGAGGCATTGGGGGGCCGCCTAGCGCCTAGGCGCAGCCTAGGCGGCCGCCTAGGCCGCTTTTTAGAACACTGTATGTGAAGGATCTATGGCAAAATTATAGGGGCATGTAGTTGCTAATAATTGGAGATGGATTCCTTCTAGTCTTAAGTTTTCATTTTCCTAAGTTTGAGAGCATGCGGATAAAGTGAAAGAGGGGTTGCAATTTGCAACATACTTTTGTTGCAAATTGGAAGAGAAACATACTTTAGCGGTATTTCTACAATAATTTTGGATGAAAAAATAAAGAGGAAACCTTTTTTTTTTAAGAAACAAAAGAAGAAACAATGTGCTATTTACAAATGTTTGTGTTCCGAGATTAATCAAGGGAGTATTTTAATTAACAACGACCAAATTCGTGAGAACTGAACTCAAAATGAAACTAGAATATATATAAAATGAGGTGCGTTTGCAGGATGTAAAATGAAGTACGTTTGCAATACTTGAGTAGACAATTTTAAGGTTGTAAATTATAAGTGAGTTAAAATCGCACCTTGCAACTTGGGTGATTACATTTAGTTGCAACTAAAATTGGTGTAATAAATTCGATCTTAACTTGAACTTATAAAATCTTAAACCACTCTAACTTGTGACAAAGTATTGCACAGGAATTGTCTAAGTAGCTGTGTTTGTAACTAGCACCCGATATCTGAACCCGACCCATGTCCAGCATTGGACTGGAACCGAACCGATCTATACGGGTCTAGGTCCGGATCATAAAATAAGATCTGATACACTTCCAAATCCGGATCCGCTCAAAATAGAAACGACCCGTACCCGTTAAAAAATATCCCCAAAATATGAAATTTGTATAATAAGATTATTGGGATATATATGTAAATAACAATTGTTGAAGATAGATGTGTAAATATAATATTTATTCATACACTTAAGTACAAAAATTGTTGGTACTGTACAGTATCTGGTGCAAAAATTCTTAAGTGAAAATATTTATTCTCCTCTCCGGACCCGACGAGAATATTTTTTCGAAGCTGAACCCAGTTCTCGTAAGTCCGAGTTCGGGTAGTGGAGGACACGCCTCAAAAGGACCCTGTAAGGCTGTAACAGCTCTAATTGTAACTCCAACAAGTTAATGCTGATAAAAAACCAGAAATTGCAGGCCCACTAGGGGCCCAAAAAGAACAGGCCCCTCATCAAGGAGAATATATAAGATCAATGATCTGAGTTAGTGGGCCACATTGTGTAGGAGTGTGCGATAAATGCTTGAATAATCCTGATCTCTGTCATTAAACAAAATTTTGTTCGATTAATTAATAAAGTGGAAACTGATTAGCAAAAATGAGATTCTTAACTCATATCCCCAAAGCAGACAAGTACTTAAACTGTTCTTATGCTAAGGTTTTAAAACACAATCAATTGTTTATCTTTCATAATGCATAATTAGTAGAGATCAAATTTAAGTTAATGTTGTCATATAACTCAAGAGCTTGTTCTTCCGTACATTGTAAGCAGTTTACAGGTTATTGGTTGTAGATTAATCATGGTACTATATCAGTATTGGTTTGCATTATAATACGAGCTATGCGGCAATGCCTTTCCATGCTTTCTTTCTAACGTGCAATTATGGGCATTGGTCGAGAATGTTCGACTT
Source organism: Hemerocallis citrina (assembly GCA_017893485.1). Lineage (NCBI taxonomy): Eukaryota > Viridiplantae > Streptophyta > Magnoliopsida > Asparagales > Asphodelaceae > Hemerocallis > Hemerocallis citrina. Next base: position 224,211,699 of record CM030366.1, on the reverse strand, counting down.
ACTATTGATGGTTTCAAAAAACGTTATAAATCTCAGCATTGTTTCAACATTAAGTAGTAATTTGCCACATAAATTTGAAGAAAAAAAAGTACAAGAAAAGTAATAGTCTAAAAAAAAGTGTTATAGAAAACAACAGAAAAGGTTAAAAACCAGTATAGTGTTTCTCATTTTTACCAGTTAAAAATGAGAAAATGAGTTTTTTTTAGAACCCGTACGTTTTAGACCTGCCTTGTTATTTTTATAGTCTTACACTAATTTTTTTATTATTTTGGAATATAGATGAGCAGTTGTATGGATGGGCAAGTATCATATCATAACTAGTATTTTTTAATAAAATTTTTTAGACTAAAATCATTATTTTCATTCTCAATAAGACAATAAGTAGTTCTTATATATTCTTAATTCGAAATGACTCCACAATAATCTACCTCTTTATCTTGAAACATTTAACCCATCTTTTATATGATTACGCTTTCCACTCAAAAAAATCCATATTACTCTATCTTGAATATATAAAAATTTGACCTAGAATTGCAAATCCAAAATTTCCATTCATGCTGATAACTTGATTTGATTTATGTAATGAGAAATTTATAATGTTTGCATTTATATTATTTCTTGTTTTTTTTTAAGCTCCCCAAACTCACATATCCAATCCAATTTGCCAAAGAAAATAACCCATCTCCCAAGCAATAATCACCCAGTCATCTCACCCAAAAAGCCAAAAAGCCAACTTTTTTAGCTTTTCAGTTTTCAGCTTTTTACAGCTTTTGCTACGTAGCTATGTTGTAATTCGGGGCTATAATTCTGGGTGTTTTTTCTTTTGTGATGCTATGCGTGTTAGATGTTGGTCGTCGGTCTTCGGTTCGGTGCTCGGTTTTTGTAAATAGTACTACTTTGTTTCTTTAATTTCGTATTAATGAAGCGATGACGTGGTCATCTTTTATCCAAAAAAAAAAAAAAAGCCAACTTTACCATCCTTAACTCCACCTACATATCCACCCCCCAACTTAAATAATAACTAGTACTTAACACTTGCAATACACTGATATGGTTAAAAATAGGGTTGAATCGGAACCGTTCAAATCGGGCGCGAATCTTAAAGCTCAAGGGTAAAACGGTAATTTCACTTATAAACGGGTTTGAAATGGAAACTGGGTTTTTCTTCAAAGCCCAATAACTCATAAACATATATGTCTTACTGGGTACGGGTTATAACCCATAAGAAATCCAGTCTGACTGGATTGGAGAGGATTCAGATTCATGATTATTCTCAAACAGCGGTTTTAACCACTTCTATCCATTTACATCGGGAAGTAGGGATTTGATCTTATCCCGAAACTGACTCCTAAGGCGGCTATAAATACCCATCTCCCCCACTGTTACCAGGTAATCAATCTTTTGCCAATTAAAGCTCTTTCTTAATCTTTCAGATTACTGATGGTGCGTCACCGGAATTAACCCCAGTGTCTCGCACTTTTTGCATGTTAACGGCGAGAGGATCTCGGTCAAACTCCGGTGAAGTCGTTCAGGTTTGGCTATTTACATTCCCTCGAATCCACAAATCTATTTGTTTGCCCCCACACCGATTTCAGCGGCAACATACACGTTTTTATCAATATGTAATTTTTAAAATAATATGATATATCACGTGTTAATAAATATATATTTTTTAAAGTAATATAAAAAGTATAATGAGAGAGTTTGAGTTATATGTATAATACACGTAAGCTGGTAGATTCAAATAAAGTATATAACGGATGAGTTGGAGTTGCACGTGCAAAGGTGGTAGATTTACAAACGACACTAAGGCTTTCTCCCATTATAATATTATTACTAGTAAGTTACACGTGCGATGCACGTCTTAATAAATATATATATTTTTGAAGTAAAATTTTTGACGTAGGCTGGCCTCAAACCTGATATATTTTTTGTATTAGTTATGCACGGACAATGCACGTCTTTATAAATTATTATTTTTAAAAAAAATAAAAACTCAGACGTAGTGAGGACTCGAACTTGAAACCTCCTTCATATTAGTTATGTTGACATGCATTGATAGATTGACAAATGACACTAAGGCCTTCTCTCATTATAATATTAGATATTAGAGATAGTAATTTACACGTGCGATGCACATTTTAATATATATTTTTTTAAAAGTAAAAATTTTATCGTAATCTGGCCTCGAACCATGACCTATTTTATATTAGTTATGTACGGACAATACATGTCTTAATAAAAATAATTAAATAAAAACTCTAATATAGTTAATTATGAAAAACCTTAAATTAACTTCTTTCATATTAGTTATGTATGTACATTACATGCGTTCATAGATAGCAAACAACACTAAGTTCTTCTCCAATTATAATATAAGAGATTAGAGATGATAATAAAAAAAGTTTTATAATTAAAAAAAAACATAGAGGAGATGGTACTTAAAGAAACCCCACCTCACGGGTTCACCTCGAAATCCCCATCCAGCGAGCCATCCTTCATAGCATTAAGCATTGTGATTTGTGAGAGACACTCAGACAGACACATATTCTCCCACACTTTTCTTTCTCTACCCAAAAACCAAAAACATCCATCACCATCATCATCATCATCATCATCAACATAATGTGTAGTAGTACTAATTGGGACACCAACGCAGTAATCGACGACCAACACCACAAACCCGGCGTCCCCGCCCCGTTCCTGACAAAAACCTACCAACTCGTCGACGACCCCTCCACCGACCACATTGTCTCCTGGGGCCACGACCGAGTCTCCTCCACCTTCGTCGTCTGGCGTCCCCCCGACTTCTCCCGCGACCTCCTCCCCAACTACTTCAAGCACAACAACTTCTCCAGCTTCGTCCGCCAGCTCAATACTTATGTACCCTACCCTACGTACCACTTATTAATTCTACGTATAATGTATATATATATAGGTCATTATGGAATTAATATTGGATGATTCTTAATTTAATTTATTTCTTCTTGCTGCAGGGTTTCAGGAAAGTAGTCCCGGATAAATGGGAGTTTGCGAATGAGTTGTTTAAGAAGGGGGAGAAGCATCTGCTGTGTCAGATCCACCGCCGGAAGATGCCGCCCTGCTCCGCCCCACAACAACACTACTCTCCCTGCATCTTTCCGCAGAAGATGATGATCCCGCTTTATAACGAGCAGCGGGGGGTTCCCCCACGCCCGCTGCGGACGAGCAGGGATTCGGGGATGCTGCTGATCATGGAAGAGAATGAGAGGCTGAGGAGGAACAATGCGGCATTGATCGCCGAAATGGGGCACATGAGGAAGCTGTACAATGACATTATCTATTTTGTGCAGAACCATGTGCACCTGGTGGCTCCCACCTCGGAGGTGTCCACCAATTTATTACTGAATAATGCTGAATTTGGAGGTACGTATACATACAATCATCAGACTCAGAGAGGAGGAGGAGGAGGAGGAGTTACTATGAAAGTGAATGGTTTGAATTCTGGGAGTACTACTTCCTGCAGTTCGCTCACGGCTATTGTCGAGGAGCCGGGTTGTTCCGAGATTATTGGCGTTGATAACAATAACAATAAAAATAACAATGAGGAGAGTTGCACTGGGGAAGCCAAGTTGTTCGGTGTGACGATTAGTAGAAGTAGGAGGAGTAGTAGTAGTATTAGTACTAAGAGTAATAAGAAGGCTAGGTTGGTTCTGGTTTTGGAGAAGGAGGAGGATCTGGGGTTTAACCCAATGCCATCATCTTCCCCTTCTGCTTAGGTTTAATTAGTTGATTAATTAATTATTTACTGTGTACGTCATTTTATTTCTTTCATTTTTGTTCCTTTTCGGTTGCTGTAAGTGTTTTTCATGTGATATGATAGCAGTGTTTTCAGAAACTTTGATCGATGTACATAAATTCATGGTTTTTTTTATTTTTTATTTTTCAGTTGGTAGGGTTTAATCGGATATTTTAATGAGTAATGTTTTAGCCACTACCAATTTCACTATCATTTTCATCATTATCTTAGGTGGCATATTCCTATTGAAGAGTTCCCCCACCTACTCTTTTCTTACCGGAGTGTGCCAACAAGTAGTGAAGAGAAATATAGTGAAATTGGTAGTGGATGTAGCATTACTCTATTTTAATACCTACCTACATACTTGCTTTTCCGAGTCCCTCTTTTCTTATAAAAATTTCGTGTAAGAGTTTAGATACCTACAATTATCAATGCATCTCGAGTTTAGATATCTACAATTATCACAACCGGCACAAATTTAAATACTTACAATTATCGGTCATGGGTTTACATACCTTTGTGACAATTATAGTGAAGGTCATAAGCTTAGATATATACTATAGCCTTAGATATATACTGCTATAGTAACACTCACAAGTTTAGCTTATAGCAACACTCACAAGTTTAGCTATTTACAATTATTTTAACGGTCACTCACAAGTTTAGATATTTACAATTATCTTAACGGTCACAAGTTTACACATCTACAATTATGATGATAGTCATGAATTTAGTAGCACTGTCACATTTACCCGATACCCGGATCGGATCTGGATCCGGTATCGGACCGAAACCGACCCAATCTATAAGGGTCATGGTCCGGGTCCTAAAATAAGACCCAATGCACTTTTGGGTCCAGGTCCGGATCCGCTCAAACTAGAACCAACCCGGATCCATTAAAAAATACAACCAAATATATAGAATTTGAATAATATATAGGGTTATCAGAATATACATATAAAAGTAATTGTTAAAGATAGATATGTAAATATAATATTAATTCATATACTTAAGTGCAAAAATGGTTAGAATTGTAGAGTATCAAGTGTAAAAATACTTAAGCGTAATTATTGATTCTCTACTATCGGATCCGACAAGTGATTTTTTTGAACTAGGACTCGGACCCAAATCCGGACCCGGTTCTTGCAAGTCCGGGTTCGGGTCCAATTTTTGGACCCATGAGGTACCGAATCCGGATTCAGATAGTGGAGGACCGACCCGATAAGATCCGATACTAGCTCTAGAATTTAGATACCCACAACAGCACAACTACAATAATGCTCATAATTAAAATTAAATATCTACCATTACCGTAACTTATCTAAGGGACTGTTCTTTTTTTTGCCTCTTATAAGAGGTGAGACCTCTTATAAGAGATTTACAATAAGAGCCTCTTATAAGAGCCTCTTTTTGAGGTGTTCTTTTATCTAAAAATAACCTCTTATAAGTACCTCTTATAAGAGTTTTTTGTTCTTTTTTCACCTCTTACAAGAGCCTTTTTTCTACTTTTAGACATTTTTGCTCTTACTATATAATTTCTCTATATATATAACCCGATGAAATGTTATCTTTTTAACAGGCATGGCAGGGATGTCAATTTTTCTTGTTAGGCATGGCAGGGATGAAATGTTGTTTAAATGATAAACTTTTGATTTGGTGATATCATCAGTTTTGATTCTTCTTGTTAAAACTTGATTAAAAGATTTGATTTAAATATTTGTGCCATGTATCCATCAAGTGTATCTTTTCCTCTGTGTATGCCACATTTGCATCGGCACTAGTCACCATCTCCATTTGAACTGATGTTAGGATGGCTGTTTAATAATGCTTCTAACCATCCACTTCCGGACCTTATGATGGCTGTTTAATATATATTGTTCTTCATGTATATACTTTTGCTAATTCTTTGATACCCAAAAACAGTTTCAGAAAAGAAAAAAAAAACGAATTTTACTGATACAAACTAATCTTAACCGGTTAATACTTTATAGCACAGAGAGACCATTTGTTTAGCAGTTGAGTTTCATATTATGTATAAATCCAGATTCCGGATACATGTCAACTTCAATAGTATAATACTCTATACATGTTTATGATAAAAGAAGTAGAATATAGATGAATTATAACAACATAATAAATAATTTTCTGAAAAATGTAAAAATGAACGCTAACATGGCTTATTCACAGAGGTCATCTTCTTATCAAAAAAAAAACATGGCTTATTCAACAACATTTCATTAATGCAAATATACTGGGAAAAAATGCAACCCAACAAAAATATGTATGACCAAAATAAACTGAAAAAAATGCAAGGATATTACGTAATATGTAGAAGGCAAAGATCGTCATGTAATTATCAGAAACATGAGTGTCTTTATCTTCGCGTTCTAATTCATGCCGCTTATTCATTCAGAGGGGAATGCATGTGCACTCCTGTGCGTTTCTTTGTTCTTTTGTCGATGCAAAGGTCCGGAAGTGGATGGTTAGAAGCATTATTAAACAGCCATCCTAACATCAGTTCAAATGGAGAGATCTTTGCTCTAGGTGAAAGAAGAGCTAATACCTCAGCCATCATTTAATGACACAAAGAAGAAACAAATTAAATACACTGTGAAATGAACAACAAATTAATTTAGGGGTAGTGTAGTCATTTTAAGTTATAGAAGACTTTTAAGATTTTGAAAGAGGCTAGTAGAAGCCATTTAGGTTTAGAAGCAATTTTGGGAGAAATCTCTTATAAGAGGTAAAAAAAGAACACCCACAAAACTCTTGTAAGAGGGGGACCACCTCTTACAAGAGGTAAATCACTTATAAGATGAGAAAAAGAACACTACCTAACTGTCACTAGTTTAAATACTTACAATTGAGTTTGAATACCTACAATTAAAGTTACACTCATGAGTTTAGATAACAAAATTATATCAACGGTCACTAGTTTGAACACTAACAATTATCATAATATTGCGGTGTGATAAGTTTCTGATTACTGAATTTTTGATTCAAATGAACGAAATTTTAGATAAATGAACGAATATCAGTCAGCCACCTCTACTTAGCTTATCAAACCTCATTTAGATATAATTAAGAGACAAATTAACTACTAGTTAGTTTGGAGTAATTTGATGCTTTTGTTTGATTTGACGTCTGAATACCTATCAGGAAAAAAGGCATAAAGGCAAAAGTCCTTTTCCATGTGAGAAAGCGAGAAAGGTTAGCGAAGAAGCTGAGTTGTACGTCAAAGCCAGCCGGGTTGTTTTTTTGTATACCCGCATCACTAAGCCATGTTGTTTGGGTATGAAATGTGTTAGAACTTTTGCATTAATTAAGTAAAGGAAAATTTATAAACTAATCTATACAATGCATTATGTTAATACTATCTTTGGTTTAAGGTTTTTTTTTATCATAAGAAAGAGCAAATATAGAAGGTAACCCTCTATTTTTTTCTCTATTCAAATTTTAAACTGAAATCATATCTATTAATTAAGTTTAATAAATCGAGCAATATTCTATAGATGTTATTAGATAAAATTTTCAAAATAATTTTGCTATTTTCTCATTTTAAAAAAAAAAAATATGTGCAATATTGCACAGAATTATACTAGTTTAACATATTAAGGGAACTTAGTGGTTGTAATTAAAAAACTAACGAGGGAGTAGTGAAGCTTGATGGTCAAGAGATACCTAACAGAGAATGTTTCCGATATTTATGCTCGATTATACAAAGAGATGAGGACATTTGTGAATATGTTATATATAGGATCCAAGCAAGGTGGCTGAAGTGGAGAAGTGTCAGTGGTATTTTGTGTGACAAACGTATACCTTTGAAGTTGAAGAAAAAATTTATAGGACGACTGTTAGGTCATCAATGATGTATGGAGAAGAGTATTGAGAAACAAAGAAACTACAAGTCCAAAAAATGAGTATACCGGATATGAAGATGCTAAAATGGATGTGTGGTAAAACCAAGAATGACACAATTAGAAACGAACATATACGAGATATGGTAAAAGTAGTATCTATCCAAGATAAATTAAGAGAGAATCATCTCAGATGGTTTGGACATGTCACACGTAGCTAGACTAGTAATGCCCCCGTTAGAAAGAGTGATTTGATAAGTATTGAGGATACAGTTAGGGGTGGGGGAAGACCTAAAATTACTTGAGTGGAAACGTGAAGAAGAGATATGATAGTTTGTGGCCTTACAAAAGATATTGCGCTAAATCGAGCAGAATGGAAAACCAAGATTCATATAGTCGATCCCAACTACTTGGGAAAAGGCTTTTTTGTTGATGATGTTTTGGTACTTGTAATTAAAAAAGAGAGCTAAGGACTTGGACAACAACATAACAACCTTTCAAGCGACTCGTCAAATTTGTCTTAAGGTTGGTCAACGGTTATTACAGCTCCCCTTAAGGCGGTTCATATATCCAAACAACATGTATTTATCAAATCATGCACAACAGGTAGGGTTGTCGTCAGGGTTGGCCCTTAGCTCACAGGGGCTCAAGAAGAAGTCCCGAAATGGGGCCTTCATACATAATATGAGAAAAAAATAATAAAAGTCATAATTCTCCACGAAGGCTTGAGTGAAAAAGGAAAATGAATGGGGTCTACAAGTTATATATATATACTATATTTGTCCGTGAACACGTGCCTACGGCACGTCTTCGGAATGACACAACATATGAAAGTCTTGTAAACAGTAAAACAACAATTATGTAGCACAAGTTTGAATAGTAAATCAATAATTAGTTGTAAATGAAAGTCAATGTTTCCATTAGTATATGTTGAAAAATAATTATAAATGGGGGTGTAAAATCCAACTTCTTAGAACTTTGAGTGTGGAAAATGATGAAATTTTAATGTTGATGAGATATTTGCTATTTTCAATATTGTAACATAAGTAATAAAAAAACACATAAAAAATCTGAAAATTTACAAACCTGAAATATAAAATAAATAAATAAATAGAGTGAGAATGAGAGAGAGAGAAAATAATAATAATAAATAAATAAATAAATAAAGGAGTTGTTTTGAGGATTTGAATTTGTGTTTTGGGGTAACTTTTGAACGGAAAAATATGTTTTGTGGAGTTAGATCTGAACCATTGATTTCAAACCTATTGAATGAGAGCCACTTGATAGTTTTTTTGTGTTTTATTATATAGACTAGATTTGCCCGTGGGCACGTGCCTACAACAAGTCTTCAGAACGATACAGCATATGAAAAGTCTTGGAAACAGTAAAACAACAATTATATAGCTCAAGTTTGAATAGTATGACAATAATTAGTTGTAAATAAAAGTCAATGTTTTCATTAGTATATGTTGAAAAATAATTATAAATTGAGGTATAAAAGTTCATGTTTCCATAATATATATATATATATATATATATATAGTAAGTCTATTAAGAGCTGGGAAGCTGAAATCCTTATCGGGAGCTGAGATTCTCAGTCGTTCGATTGCGATCCGATGGTCAAGATTTGATCCGGCTATCAATTGATATGTTGAAGGGCAAAATAGTCATTTCTCAGCTTCTTTCTTTCTCTTCACAGCCTCTCTCCCGTTCTCTACTCTCCTGTTCTCCATCTCCAGAGCGTAGCTCTCCCTCATCTCTCCCGTTCTCTCCCTCTCTTCCATGTTTCCTGAAGCCCTCTTCGACATTCACCCATCGAAACCCCCATTCGACCTCCGACATCCCCCTTCGACCTTCGAAAACCCCTACTACCTCGTCCCTCTCTCCCCCTTCGAGCTTTGAAACCCTAGATGGCCATCGAAACCCCCCTATTCGACCTCCGACATCTGCCTTCGACCTTCGAAAACCCCTACTATCTCGTCCCTCTCTCCCCCTTCGAGCTCGAAACCCGAGATGGCTGCCATCTTCGACCTTCGAAAACCCCTACTACCTCGTCCCTCTCTCCCCCTTCGAGCTTCGAAACCCTAGATGGCCATCGAAATCCCCTAAAGCCTCCGCCCTTCGAAATCCCCTAGACCCCGACTCCTGACGCCCCCGACTTTCGAAACCCTAAACGATCTCCATCTCCATCTTCATCTCTAACGTGGATTGAGGTAAAATTTTCAATATTAATTTAGGGTTCTTCATGCATGATGTTGATTTAATTAATTTTGGGTTGATTTAATTAACTTCATAATTTCTTTTTGTCTTTTTAGTATTCTTGTCCTCTTTTTTGTCAAGTTGATAACAAAATGTTCTATTATAGGTGGAGAGTAAATTTGATGATATGGTCAAGATAGCACTTCAAATTCTTAAGAGGTTAACTTACTTAGTGAATCTTATGCTCAAGAGATGGATTGCTCCACTAGAGACAATGATAAAGGAGTTGTTTTGGGAATTTAAATTTTAGTTTTTTTTTTTTGTTTTTTTTTGGGGGGGGGGGGGGGGGGGGGGTTGTAAGGTTAGATCTGGAACTTTGATTTTAAGGAGATTGAAGGAGAGCCACTTGATAGCTTTGGGTTAATTTTAACCATGTTCTAAACTACCAGGTCCGCCTGTAGAGCCAATTTTTTCTACTTTTTTATGTCGGTTATAAATAGTCGTGTTAATATATTAAATGTTCAATATCACTATGGTGCCAAAAAAATCCCGATATATATAGGTACAAAGCTCATAAAAATGGCAAAAAATCGGAGCCCAAGGCGGCCCCCCAATATCTCACTATGGTGAAGAAGCAGTCATATCTGAATTTTATTGATTAGGATTAGAATTTGGAGACATGAAAAGACGCCCTCCTGCTCTATCTACCATAATCAATTCCTTCTCCACTGTTTCTTGATCCTTAAATACCCCTTCACCTATATTAGCCAGTCGTAATCAATTCCTTCTCCACAAAAACCCTAATTATTTTTTTATAACTAACTTGGGCGCTAGATGATCCTATACCAGAATGAACCCCTTTTATGAGACTTTTTGCAGGTTTTTCAGTGCTTTCGGCGATCCAAATTCTCTACATCCCAATCTAGCTAGATCGATGGCTCATATCATAGCTTTCTCCTCAATAAAATAATTTATGAAGTATCCATCTGATTGGTACAACACTTAAAGCGGCAACAACAACTTGCAAATCAATTTCTTGTACCATCAAATTTTGTTTGGCTCGATTGTACGTGCGTATTGTATAGTGTGGATGATCCACCAAAAAGAAACATACTGGTACTAAATTATTGTACGTGTATCTACAGAATTGTACCTATATGATTTGCACAATTGCACCTCTCCAAAACTAAGCTAATCAAGCTAATTAAGATGAGAAAAAGCAGAAACTGTCATATTTCTCTCTCTCTAACAAAGGAACGTGATATAGTTCAGAGAGATTCCTCCCTCTCTCTCTCTCTCTCTCTCCCCCTTCATGCAGTCTCTGCACAAGCAGTAGAGGAGAGAGAGAAGGTGGTGGCCTACAAGCTCTCTTCTCAAATCTGACAGAAAAAAGAAAGAAAGAGCAGAGAAGAGAAGAGAAGAGAAAATGAGAGAGAGAGAGAAGGAAAAGAAAGGAACCAAACAAGAAACAATACTGTGGAAAGGACAGATTGGCCTTGAGAATAATCAATGGCTGTGATTTTAGCCCCCCCTCCTTCTCCTTCGTTCCTTCTCCTTCAATTATGGAGTACTATTCATTCTTACATTATTATTATTGTTGTTATTATTAGAGCTTCTTGCTATTTCCAAGCTGAAGTTTCTGAAACTGCACAGCTCCAGCTATATTCAGACAGTCATCACTACTACTGCTCAAAGAAGTTATAGCTTTGACCGCGTCGACCTCTTCAACTTTATGTGGTTGTCCTTTCTTTGATCATGATACATCTTACTATGGTAAAACGAATCTGAAAACTTTAAAAATAAACCAGTAAGAGCATCCACAGTCGTTTTTCTCATATGCACTACAACAAACGAAGTCTTCACCGGCAGTTTTACTCCGGCGCTTTCTGAAAGCGCCGGGGTAGATTATAATTTTTTGAAAAGTAATTAAAATAGAATTTTCTACCCCGGCGTTTCATATGAAACGCCGGGGTCTAATTATGTACCCCGGCGTTTGTTAAGAAAGCGCCGGGTATAGACGTAATTATCTACTAGATTTTCAATCCCAATTTTTTTTTTATTCTCTCCCACTCTCTCTCTATCTCCCCTGGCTCTCTCTCATGATCCCAACACCCCCCACTCCCCCTCCCCGTCGTCAACCTCCAGTCCTCAACGCCGTGGTATTTTTTTTTTCCATTCTCCCTCGCCCACTCTCTCTCTCTCTGTCTCTCTCCCCCTCTCTCTCACGAACCCAACACCCCCACTTCTCTAACAAACCCTAGCCCCCAATCACCATGCCCCAACCTCGCCGTCGCCGTTGCCGATGCCGCTGCAGTACCCAGGGGCGGATGTAGTATACACTGAGTGGGGTCCACGGACCCCACTGAAAAAAAAAAAAAAATATCCCCTATTCTAAACATGCTGTGCTCATTCACGTGCTGTGCTCTCTCTCTTCTCTCCAAAACCCCCTTTTCTCCAAAATCCCCTATTCTAAACAGAAGCCCTAAATCCCTCTCTCCTCCAAAATCGATCTGCGAAATCGATCTCGTCGAGCCCCAAAATCGCGCGCCTCTCTCTGCGCCTCTCTGCGAAATCGAATCGTTGACGTCGCGCGCCTCTCTCTGCGAAATCGATCTCGTCGAGACCCAAAATCGATCAGCCTCTCTCTGATTAACCAGTAAGTCATCTTCCTCCTCCTCAACCTCCTCCAAACAGATGATTAACTTCTTCTCCTCTGCAAAAACAATTTGGTTTGTGTTATTACAGTTAAACAAGAAAAAATGTTTAAACTTGAAAGGAAGTAATTTCAGTTAGTTGAAAATGATTTGTGTTATTAAAGTGGTTTCAGAAAAAATGGTTTGTGTTATTAAAGTGGTTTCAGAAACTTGAAACTTGAAAGGAAGTAATTTCAGAAAAAATGGTTTGTGTTATTAAAGTTAATTCAGTTAGTTGAAACTTGAAAGAAAGTAATTTCTCTTTAAACTGTGTATATTAGTTTCAACTTTCAAGTCCTTTGTAATTTCAATCAAGAAAAAATGTTTACTGATTGAGATTTTTGAAAAAATGTTTAGGCAATCTTAGCTCTTAAGAAATTTATATGAATTTAAATTTGTCTATATAAATGATTAATGATAAATATTAATCACTTAGTGACTTTGTTGGTAGTAAAATTTTAATAAATGAAATGGTTAATTAATTATTGTTATTATTTTTTGACAATTAACAGATACAAAATGAAAAGATTTTTCTCAAGCATAAATGTTCCTCAACCGCTTGAACCTCCAACCTCGGAACCATCGGTTGAACAATCATCGAGAATAAATATTTCTCAATCTAGTTCTACGCCTTCAATGCCAAAATTAATTGATTTAAAAGAGCTTCCTTCGGATCCATTTGATAGGAAAAAAATTTTAGATTATCATCCTAATCAAAGAGATGAAATAAGGCGGACATACTTGATTAGAGGACCTTGTCAACCACGTGGTCATGAATTCAAAACTATAATCATGGGAGGTAAACCAAGACGCTTTAATACTACATGGTTTGATAAATATGGTGGTTGGTTGGAGTATAGTATGAAAGCCGATAAAGTCTTTTGTTTGTGTTGTTACTTATTTAGTGATCACGTTGGAAGACAAGGAGGGGGTGATGCATTTGTGGTTGAAGGTTTTTGTAGTTAGAATAAAATGGATAGACTTAAAACTCATGTTGGTGATGTTAATAGTTCACATAATAAGGCTGTTAAAAAATGTGATGATCTAATGAGGCAAGACCAATCTATTGCAGTTGCAATACATAAGCAAAGTGATATTACAAAGAATGAGTATCGTATTCGATTGAATGCTTCAATCGATGTTGCTAGATATTTGTTGAACGGTGCATTACCTTTCCGTGGTCATGATGAGTCAGAAAACTCTTTTCATAGAGGTCATTTTTTGGAGATGATAAAATACACACAAAATCAAAATGAAAGTGTCCATAAAGTTACATTGAAAAATGCTCCGAGAAATAGTCAAATGGTGTCTCCTAGCATTCAGAAAGATATTTGTCATTGCTTTGCACAAGAAGTACTCAAATCTATTCTTGCAGAAATTGGTGATGATGTATTTGCCTTGTTAGTTGATGAGTCTAGTGATGTGTCTAAAAAGGAACAAATGGCTGTTGTTTTGAGATATCTTGATGCACGGGGAATGGTTAAGGAGAGATTTATTGGTCTTGTTCATGTAAAGGAGACATCTTCTTTAACTCTTAAATATGCTATTGATTGCTTATTTGCTGAATTTGGTTTGAGTTTGAAACAGATTAGAGGGCAGGATTATGATGGTGCAAGCAATATGCATGGTGAGTTTAATGGGTTAAAAGCTCTAATCATGAGAGAAAATAGTTCAGCATATTATGTACATTGTTTTGCTCATCAACTTCAATTAGTTGTTGTGGCGATTGCAAAAAAACATTTTGCTGTTGGAGATTTCTTTGACATGATAGCGGTCTTGATAAATGTTGTTGGTGGTTCTTGCAAACGAACAGATATGATTCGAGATAGTCAAAAAGAGAGGTTGTTAAAAGAGATAGGTTGTGGTGAGATAGAAACTGGAAGTGGGTTGAATCAAGAGCTTTCTTTAATAAGAGCGGGTGATACACGTTGGAGTTCCCATTACAAAACACTTTTACGTTTGGTTGATTTGTTTCCAAATGTTATGGATGTGCTTAGCTTTGTTGAAAAGGAGGGTGAGAAGGATTTACAACAACGTCAAGCAAATGGTCTTCAAATATACTTCACATCTTTCGATTTTGTTTTCTATTTGCACTTGATGTTGCACATCTTTGGGCTAACTGAATCTCTATCAAAAGCTCTACAAAGAAAAGATCAAGATATCTTGAATGCTATGTCCATGGTGAAATCAACTAAGCGACAATTGCAGAAGTTTAGACTTGATGGTTGGGATCCTCTTTTGATGAAGATCTTCTCATTTTGTGATAAACATGGCATTGAAAAGTTGAACATGATGGAGCCTTATATTAATCTAAAAAACCAACGACAAAAAACAGGAATCACATATGAGCATTATTATTCTTTTGATTGTTTTAATGTTGTTGTTAATATGCAAATTGCAGAGTTCAATGATCATTTTAATGAGGTCAACTCTGAATTGCTCGTCTGTATGGCTGCTTTAGATCCACGTGATTCATTTGGTGCATTTGATCCGTTACAGTTGATGAGGCTAGCTGAATTATATCCTGATGATTTTGATTCCATGGAGAGGATGGCTCTTGAGCATGAACTTATCATTTATATTGATAATTTGAAGGAAGATGAAAGATTTGCACATTTGAATGGCATTGGGGATCTTGTTAAAGTGATGGTGCAAACTAAAAAACATCTCTCTTATCCTTTGGTGTATCGATTACTAAAACTTGCATTGGTTTTGCCAGTTGCAACCGCAACAGTGGAGAGGTGCTTTTCTACAATGAAGCTTGTGAAGTCGGATTTGCGCAATCGAATTGGTGATGAATTCTTAAGTGATTGTCTTATTTCGGCTATAGAAAAGGAAGCTCTTGCCAATGTTACTAATGAAGATGTAATAAATCAATTTCAAAAGATGAAAACTCGTAGGGAGCAAATTTAGAATGTAAAACATTTCTTATTTATTTTAGTATTGTACTTTCTTAATTGTTATCGTATTTATTTTTGTATAAGGACCCCACTGAACTAAATTCCTGGATCCGCCACTGGCAGTACCCATCTTCTTTTCCGCGCCATCACTCTGATCACTGTCATCTTCCTCCCTTTCTCAAACCCTAGGTATGAATTTGAGAATTCGTTTATTTGTAAATTTGATAATTTGGGATTGAATAATTAGGGTTTGGGGTTGTGGAATAATTAGGGTTTGTGTTATTTGTTAATTTGTGTATTTGATAATTTGAGATTGTGAGAAGAATAATTAGGGTTTGGGATTGGAAAAATTATTGTTCAATTGTCAGTTTTCCTCTATTTAAAGCACCCTTCCCTTCATTTGTTCTTCCCTTTCCTCTATTTAAAGATCCATGTCGTCAAAATCACATCTTGACATCCCAATTTTTTTTGTATGATTGGGAATTTTCTTTGTTTGAATGCAGGAATTGGTCATAATGGAATTTGAAAATCAATATCACCAGAGTGAGAGCAACAAATTTGAATGCCTTCTCTTTGGTGAGTGACTGTAAACTTCGTTTTTTTCCAACTTTGTTCATCTTTTGATTTTTTTATACTGAGTTGTTTACAATTGATATGTAGATCAAAAACCCCAATAAGCAATACTTTGTTTTGTGCAAACTTTTCGGATTGAGAAAGTAGAAACCGGAATTGCTTAGTGCGGTGTTTGACGTTTCTAATCAAGATTTGCAAATGATGGTTGATGCAGAATTAACAATCCTTTACAAGTTTTCCTGAGAGGTTTTGATCAAGAAAATGTAAAGGTTTTGTTTGTAATTGTGCTGAGGGAGTTGAGATGAATGGATAGGATAGCTATGCTTCTCTCTCTCTCTCTCTCTGTGTAACATATGCTCTTACCAGTTACCACTATAAGTCTAAGATGTTTACTATCTTCAAAGTAGTGTGAGCAAGTAAGGGTTCAGGAAAAAAAAGAAAAATATGGACGTTCGAAGTTATTTTCCTCGTAATTTGGAAATCTCTCCAATAGAAGGTCCAACCGTATAAGGCAACTGAAAGCATCAATCAATGAAGGTTGAGTTGGATAAGATAGAAATGTGAAATCACGAGTCAACAGATCACTAGGTTCCACTAATTGAAGACTTAAATTCAATGATAATTTTGAAAAGATAGAAAATGATGGGGTTTGATTTGGATTGTTGTTTAGGTGGACTGGTTGATGAAGCGTGGATCAAAGAGTAAGAATTAAAATTGCAATAGTTATCGTAATTCACAGGGTAGTCATATTTACATAGAACCATAGAAGAGTTGTCCTCCTATGATTTGATAGCCTTGATTATTTAATTAGTACTAGGTTCTAGTTTGGGACCTTTATTGATGACTTAGGGGCCAAGGGCACACTTAGGTTCTAGTTCGTAATTCACTGTTTTTATTTGTGAAAGTTGATCTGCTGGGAATGATGTTGACTAACACCTTGTGAAAGTTGATCAATTTAAATATATCAGTAAAAATATCAGTAATAATGTATCAGGCACTAGCCCAGATGCAATGTTCGGAAGGTTTGCAACATCAAACTTTAGCAACCTTTTCACTGCTTTTTACCCATCGTTGCAACTTTCCGCATAGAATGGATTATGGCAGCATGCAACCTAGTCCGCAATTAAAATTGTGATGCAACAAAACACCGTGAGAGCTACTTTCCCTAGAGTTGTGATGCAACAAAACACCTAGGTTTATTAGTTCTTTTTCAATTATAACTTGTATGAATGAAAGTGTATATTGTTATGTTTGATTCACGAGAACTAATATAATTTGAAAATTTCCTTTGAACAGAATGCTCACCCCTACAAGTATGCTGGTGAGAATGTTGATCTGCAAGGAATTAACATATTCAAGGTACATGTCATACATAAGTTCTCAATTTGTATGTTCAGATATTTTTTGTGAATCAAAACTTACACTTTTTCCAAGATGATTATGTTTGACGATTTATGATTTGTGTTTTAGGTAGAGTTAGTGTGGCAGATATCATAGGATTTTCTAGTTCAGAGATGATTTGTTCGAAACCTGATGGTGAGTTCATTTTAATTTGTGTAGTATTGTATATTTTCAAGTGGATGGTGAAAATAGCTGGTATGACTAGAGAATTTACTATGAATTTTCCTCTTGTAGGGTCTCTAAAAGCGTGGGAGAGTTCAACTGATCTTGTAAATACTCTTAAACATGAGATACGTGATGGGCAATTAAGTTTTAGAGGCAAGCGAGTACTTGAGGTAAGAATTCTTCTTCAAATTTACGAAATGAGACTGCTGCTCATCACTAAGCATATCTATCACCCAACCACTTGCGCATTCAGTTTTAACCAGAACTACAGTTCTTAGATACACACCAATTCACTCTTTCGGAACAATTGTTGCAACAGATTTCAATATATATTTTGTTATGAAAAAGGAACAGAAATACTATGATGGTATCTAGCAATAACATATACAATGGGTTTGGCATAACTTTAAGTATCCTTCTTCATCTTATGTTCTTAAGAACCTTCAGATTGTTTTTCTCAAGTTTCCTTATGTATTGTCCAGCTTAACAATTGTGCATGATCATGTTGTCTACTTCTTCTTGCTTGTACCAAGTGAGAACAATTTCCACACACGTAGTGAACTAAATGTCACAAACCCTCAACTAGCATTTTGGTATGTGGTTCCCATATTGTGGTATGATAGCATTCAGAATGATGACATCAACATTCCATCCTTGGACAGAAGTGTATGTGCATATATACTTCTATTTTTATTTTTATTCTTTTACTTGTTTTACTTTTATCCATAAGATATTATATGCTTTAGGAAATAGAAGTGTAGATATACACTGTTACTATAATTAACATTTGATTGTTTCTATTCAGATGATTCGACATGTGGATCACCGAGATGGATTGGGAAGGGTCTTTCTTGTGTTTGTATCAAAGGAAAGGGTACATACGAGCGCATGTGTATTAATCTGTCTCCATTACAGGCAAGTTTATTGTTTACTGTGCGCTTGTTGGTTAAATAAATGATTATGTGCTACTTTCCGGCATTTTTTTATCAAAATCTAACCTGTGTTTGTTTTTGAAGGACCCATGATAAAAGTATATAACTGACTGTTGAGTTACTGCAGAAAGAAAGATTGCATAGATTGAAGCACCGGATGAAGGTTTATTTTGATCCTGGTCTAGGATTATGTTTTTAGGGTCATGGGTGCTATTACTTTAGGTATGGGTGATAACTCTCTCCATAATGTGTTCTCTTCAAACAAACAGTCCGTCCTCTTGTGCCTCCATAGGTCCTTAAACATGGGCATAGTCCTGAGATTGCTAAAGGTGATGTTTGTAAGAATTTTTTTCATTTTGGCTTTCGAGAATTATCTTTATCATTTGTTGACGATGGTTTATTAGCTGTGTATTAGTAAATATTCATTATATACTTATCTTTACCTTTTGACTTTTTAGTCCTTCGTCATTATATTGTATCTTAATAGAGTTTGGTTATCTTGTGAACAAAGTGATATGTTATTCTTCCTGAACCTGGTTTGTAACCATGTATATTACCTTTTATTCATGGTAATACTATTGATTTATTTCATGCTCTTGGCAATTTGTGCTCATGATCAACTTGTGTTCCCTTCCAGGTAAGTGGTTGAAAACAAGTTGGGGTCGGAGCCAGCAGAAAATTTGTCATAGACTGGATTATTGGGGACACAGGCCAGATGCGGACACAGACAATAGTTTTATTTCAGTTTTAGCACTCTCATTTATATCAGAACTATTCAGTTCCTATGTTTTAACCTCATAAGAGTTGGTCTTTCAGGGGTTCATTCTCCCTAGCTGGTTGGGGTGTGACAGCCATTGAGGTTTGGTGCTCTATAAACCATGACTGGAAGTTTAGAAATAAAAGCTTGATGTCATAGATTTCGTGTTTTCATACTGTATGAGACTGCCCAGTTTGGTGCTGCTCACTAGATGGTATCTGATATGCTTTGAGCTTTTAAATGTGTAACCATAGTTTCGACTTTTGTTATATAACCAGATGTTACCCTTAAACTTAATTCCCTACATTGTGTCTGGATTCCAATTGGTGGTTGATTGCATAGGTTGCTGACTAGTTCCAACACCACAGTAAAAAAATAAAAAAAAATTAAATTTTTTTTTTTTTTTTAAATGATACCTTCCCTGGCGTTTTTCAAAACGCCAGGGAATTTTTTCACCCCCAAAAAAATAATAAATTAACAAAATAAAAAAAATGTACAGCGGCATTTCCGAAGCGCCGGGGTATATTACCCCATCACCGGCATTTTCAAAAGCGCCGGTGTAGGCCGCCAAACAATCCCCAGCACGCACTCCACCGGCGCTTGTTGTGGCGCTTTTCCAAACGCCGGTAGGTTATTCACCGGCATTTATAAACGCCGGTGAAGCTCCAAAAAAGCACCGGTAAAGGCCTTTTCTTTTTTAGTGATGCTATAAAATGACAGCTACAGTAATAGCAAATAGGATCGATCGCTGCAGTGGTCGTTTGCTATATTGTTCGCCAAAAATTGAGTGGGACGGTATATCATATACCGTCTCAACTTTTAAAATTAAATTAAAATAGTTAATTACTTATTAACTATTAAACTATATTAATTAAATAAATTAAATATTAAAATAATAACTAAACCTAATTATACAACTACCTAAACCTAATTAACTACCTAAACCTACCTAATTAACTACCAGATTTCATGGACGGGGAATCATTCCCCGTCCGGTACATCATGTACCGTCCCACATTTGGATTTTTTTTTCCTAATCGGCCAATCATGGCCGTTCATTTAAAAAAAAATAAAAAAAAAATAAAGGGGAACGACGGGATATGATATCCCGTCTGACTCTTTTTAAAAAAATAATAATGATGATAAAATTTACCAGACGGTATAAGATACCCCATCTTACGATAATAAAATATATTAAAATTTGAGAGACGGGGAATCATTCCCCATCCTTTATAATTTGAGAATTCTCATCTTCATTTCCCATATTTGAGAAACAAGAATAGAAGGTTTGCCATAAAATGGCAAAATGAGAAACCGTTGCAGACGTTCGTTTGCTATAATATGGCAAAATGGCATTTATAGAAAACGACTGTGGATGCTCTGAGAAACGAATTCCTAAACGGGAGTTGGACCTCTTTTCAAGTCCAATAATTCAAAATGGGTCTGTCTAACTAGGTTAATATATAACAACCTAGTATAAATGAGTTCATGATTATTTAAATATTATTTAAAGTCATAATTATCCATAGGCAGGGCCGGCCCTGGCCCTGTGCAACCTGTGCGGTTGCACAGGGCCCAGTAATAGTGAGGCCCCTCTAGGAATCAGAGCCCTATGCCCAGGTTTTTCGGAATTGTTCATCTTCTAGAAAAGGTGAGAACTCTTCATCTTCTTCAACTGTTCAACAGATTTTGACTCTCTCTCTCTCTCTCTCTCTCTCTCTCTCTCAGTTCTCTTTTGTAGATGCTGATGCTTTCTTAGTTTCTCTGCTCTTTCGTCTTCTAATCTTCTTCACTGCTTTCACCTTTGAGTGCTCTGCAGTCTCCAAGGTATGACTGTATGAGATCTCTTTCTCAGTTTCTCTACAAACTACATCCCTATGCTTAAGTGCTTTCGATTTCCAATTTGTGAATGCAGACTGCAGAGTGTGTGCTTTCGGTTTCCAATTCACAATTTCTCTCAGTCTCTCTTTTGTTAATGTGTATAAGAAGTAATTGATTCCAATCCACATTTATGCTATCTTCTAAGCTAGCGAACTTGCTAAGAATTTTGAAACAAAGATTATAGTAATTATTCTAAATAAAGTATCCTACAAATCTACAATGAAGCTGTTTTATGCAATACATATAGAAACGATCTTGCAAACTTCTGAAATGATCTACAAGACTACATCCATGTGCTTAAGAAATTGTTCAGACATAGATATTATGGTTTTAATCACCTAACATGAAGAAAAAAAATCAGCTATAGCATACAGATATAAAATGTCTGTTAAAGCAAATGCTAACCATGTATATAGGGAAAAATACGATTATCCGGGTACTTGGAGCAGAGCCAAATATCAGATAAGGAAATCTGTATACAAAAAAATAAGCAAAATGCAGAGAGGATCTAATTATCTAAATAAACCTTAGAGTATACATATTGCTAAAGAAAAGTGATACTCAGAACCACAATCTGCAGCGTGTATCAGCATGCCCGGTTTGATAAACGTGTATACCGCTAAACGATGTCATGATTACCAGGAAATACCATGTTTTCCATTGTATAGGGTCGACAACAAGATTGTTTTGCTGACACTATTATTAGTTCATTTGAAAGAAATAAATTATAAAATGAACTGATCGAGTAAGTTGGAACAAATCATGTTCATCAAACATTTTAGTATTTTACTGAATGGTGAACTTGTTTACTGTATCTCAACAATACTTTGGCCACATTAGGCATCCCGCTCATTGATTGACTTGTTTATGTCCGCTTGTGTTGAGTACTGTTTATTTCATTTTATTTTTTATTTAAAGAATAGATAACTGTTGTAACCCCTGTTCCCGTTAATACGTATTTTTTTATGTATTTTTTTTTGTTTTTTAAATTATTAGTATCTTGTAACAAATTCTTCTCAAATGATTATCGGTTTTCAACTCAAATTGTATTTCATCCTATGATTTTTTATATGATACCCAAATGTTGAATCTTTTATTTTAATTATTTAAACCAATTTATTTAATTATTTGTAACATTCTATAATTATATATATCGATCATTTTCATTTAATTATTGCTTGAAGCCTATACCCAGTCTATTATTAATATTATTATTCAAACTACTTTTATGAAGCCCAATATTCAATTATTCAACTGTTTAACTATTTATTATAAGCCTAATTGTTTAACTATTTATTCTTAAAGCTCAATTTTTATTCATTCTGCATTATATATATATATATATACCTAATTGTTTATTATAAGTTCAATCCCATAATTGATTTATTAAATATTTTTTAGCCCAACCCAAGCCCATCTTATATTGGACTCTAACCCAAAATCCAAACCCGCATCTTGTTGGATCCAAACCCAGTACCAATATATTTATACAGATCAATCCTCTACACTCACCCATATACAATATCTTCACATTGCCCCACTTTGCAGATGCACGTCCCCTACCACCTCATAACTACCCCCCACTTTATCATCCCCATTACTTTAATAGTTTTTATATAACACATCCCCACCTCTTCTCTCTCCCCGTACTCTCTCTCCCTCCTCTGTTCCAAAAACCAAAACAAAATACTCACCCCCCCTTCATCTTCCTGCATCGAAGAACTCTGAGAACATCCGAAGCTCTGCCTATACACTCACTGCAGAAACCCATCGAAGGTTACCTCCGTTCGCTCGTTGCCACCCGAGCACCGTCCATTCGTCGTCACGCTATCCCGTCGTCGTTCCTTCACCTCCCGCCGTCGCCACCCAGCCACACCGCCTATGGTCGTTGCCGTCGCTCGCTCTTGCCGCAGTCGCCATCCACTCTCCCACCATCTCCCTCTCTCTGTCGAAGTTGAAGAAGGTGAAGAACAAGGTGGTTTATTGGTGTTTGGTGTTGTAAAGGGGGATCCGATCCGGTGTTTGGTATTTTGTGTGCTTGATTGCTGTTTGCTGTTTGTAGAGGATTGAGTTGTGTGTTTTTTGTTTTAGAGAAGAGGTTGTTTTACTATGTTGGCTTTGTTGTGTTACTGTCTCTTTGTGCACGTGTCTTCGTGCACGTATCTTGCACGTGTTTTGCTGCCCGGAATTCTGATCCCGTTATTCTTGTATTCGGCATCATCGTCTTAATAGGCAAGTATCATCTTGTACAATTCGTTTGTTCTCGTACAAGCTTCCTTTGAAAAATACCGCAAGTAATTTATTGACTATCCGTTACAAATTCTAATTCATATTTATCGATCAAATTGAAATCTGTTGCTATACATAATCCGTCGATCCCGTATTCGCATATGATCGTGAATATTTTGTTGCCACATGCATTACATGAATATGATTGATACACACATAAATACTCTTTGGACTATACATGATTATGTGCGTGATTGTTTTACCCGTGATAGTAGTTTAAATATTGTTATGATATCTTGTTATTCTTGATTAAGTTTTGCATATTCTATTGATCACATCGTAGTTACAACATATTTTATAAACCCTAAAATGCTCATGACCCAGACTTGTAATAGAAATTCGACCCAGTAAATGACATTATAAACTATGTGTTTTGCATCTCATGAGTTAGAACATGTTCCATGCATAATTTCTTGATATTCCCTTATCATATCTTGACATCGTTCTCGTTTCTTCACGTTCATGTTTTATTAAAATAAATAAAAGTAACAAGTTGTGGTGTAAAGGGAAAGATTTTGTAGTGGGCAATATAGAAGAGCGTACTCGGACGGGAGTTCGTGATTTTCCAATGCAAGTTGCAAGTTACAAGTTGCAAGTTTGCAAATTACAGGTTTACATGTTCACAGTACAAGTTCACACTCTACATATTTCACATTGCACGTATCTCGATACAAGATACAATTGACATATTTTTCTGAGTACGTGACCTATAGAATCCACCACTAAGTCTAAACATTTACTTGATTACGTGTATCAAACATGTGGTATGAAACGCATGCTTGCTGCACTAGTTAAGTTAATAAAAGACATGAGATTAACACGTGCACTTACATGATCCAATTACATGTACATATTCATATTGACTTGTTTACAAGCCTGCAATGCCCCAAATTTTTAAATAATATTTTTAAGATTAATAAATGAATTAAAATAATTTTTTGTGATGTAATAAAAAATTTTCTGAAAATTTCCCTTTATACATGTACAAAATACGTGCAAATATTTTTTTGGGAAGTTCAAAGTCAAATATTTATTTTGTGAAAAATCATTATTTATTATTAGATATTTTTTGTGAATTTTTTGGTTTTTTCTGATAATTATTGGACCTATTTGCAAATATTACAAAAAAGAGGGACTTTTGTGCAAAATTACCACTTGGAGTGAAAACTCCATAATTTTGGATTTTTGGGCTAGTTATGATGCCTAGTCAATTCAGAGGTAAAGATTTTACTTTTTTTGATAACAAATTTGGTTTATTTTACAAGTTTTGATGAAAAATGGTCTTTTCGCAAAATCGCCACATATAGGAGCAAAAGTGCAATATTCATTTTCTGGGTTTTTCAAAACAGAGCCGGCTGACTATTAGGTGATTTTTTTTTGTTTTTAAAACTCAATTAAGTTGGTTTTATTTGATTTCCAAGTATAAAGATTTATATATAGAAAGATATATTTGAAAGAGGTATTTTGTAAATCTATTTACAAAACCCTAGACCTATATTTCTGGCCTATTTAAGAGTGGGTGCAGCCTTCTCTTGCTGTGCTACACAAGGGTTTTTATTATTGCTATTTTCTTGGAGTTTTCAAGCGAGGATTCTTGGTTTTCTTGTGAAGGATGATTTTTCTTATTCTTTATTTTTCTTCGGTTGAATCTTCAAAGATGTGAGTGACATGTTTTGTTTTCTTTTGTTCTATGCATGTTGTATGAGATGATTTGTCTATTAAAAACCATATTAGGGTTTGTATGAAGATATAATAACTTTTGATGATTAGATGAAATAAAAATTGAATCTTTTAATGAAACCTATGCTTTGATGATTTAAATTACATATAGATGGCTTGAGATTTGTTAAGAACCTAATAGAAATCATGAGTATGTTGTTTTCCCTCACATACTTGCTGTTTTGACTTGTAGAGAAGTGCTATATAATGATATTGCATAAAATGGATAAAAGATTCCTTTACTTGTGTATAAATGCATGAGCTCTATTTGGGGGGTTTCGTTGATTAGAAACTTGATTAATAATTGTTATAATTTCTCATATGTATGAAAAAATTATTGTGAATGATTGTGGATGAGTTAAATGGCTAGTGAATCTAAGAATCAAGTCTTGGAGTTCTGAGAAGGGGGTTTAGAATTGGATCTATTCATTATGACTAATTTGGGGATTACGTGATTTTGTGAAGTTTGAAAAGTTTTCAATTGGATATGATTGGTTTTAGTACTGAGATCAACTTTAAACATTTAACTATTTCTAATTAATGAGTTTTGAAGTTTTGTTGGTGCACAAATATGTGTACATATATCTTATTCATTGTTTTTGAAGAAATTGGGTGTTCATGTGTTTTGATGGAATTTTGATTGGATTTTAATTGTTTTGGTTCCGAGATAGTTCTAAACATCTTACTACTCTTATTGATGAATTTTTGAAGCCTAAATTGACGCTAAAATTCGTACTTAAAAATATATGTATATAAGATGTTGTTTTGAAAGATTTTTGTGGAAAACTCCTATTTCGAGATCTTGATGTGTTTTGATATGTTTTAATAACTCTTATATGTTATACAAGTTATAATTAATCATCTCAGAAAATTAGTTCTTCAAATTTGTGATTTTACAAAGTGCAATCGTGTATCGGTTTAAAACATGCACAAACCCAAAACTGTAGTCTGTAGGCGTGACAGTCAACTGGTAAGTTTTGACTGTCGACCGTCAGTCCTTTCTCATTATTGGTCATCTCACTATCAATGTGCAACTTAGCTTGCAAATTACTCTTAACATCCTCTAGAGAAATTTTATCTCTACTATAAATCAACATGTCTCTAAAAGCCTTGTATGATGCGGGTAATGAGCATAATAACAAAAGGTCTTGGTCCTCATCCTCCACCTTAACATCAATCTTACTTAAGTCATTCAAAATAGATGCAAACTCCATAATATGATCGGAAATTGATGTACCTTCAACCATGCGAAGAGTGTAGAGACGCAATTTCAACCGCAGTTGATTGGTGAGGGACTTCTTCATGTAGATGTTCTCCAACTTCTCCCACAAAGCCTTAGCGGTCTTCTCCGATAGGACCTCTTGCAATGTCGAATCGCTCAAACACAATTGGATAATAGAGAGCGCTTTATCATCCATCTCTTTCCATTTCTTATCCGCCACCGCATCAATCAATTTTTCTCAACCAAAAATGGCATCCTTAATGCCTTGGCTCGACAAAATCGCTGCCATACGCACTTACCATAATGCAAAACTCGTCTTCCCATCATACTTCTCAATATCATATTTTCCCGACATATCCATTCAAATTTCTTGAACCCAATTCAACAAAACACCAAAATTTTTCTCCCAAAAATTAATTACTCAAATCACAAAATCAAACCTTCCTTCTTGATATCTTTCTCCTCCGGTGCTCCCGACGACGAAGACCAAGAAAGCCGAGATCTGGACTGGACGAAGCAATCACCACGGGATCAATCAGCAACAACCGCAAAGGAAGAGAAACAATCGGCTGCTGCTTCTCCGGAATCAATCAGCAACCGGAATCAATCAACTGAGGCCGTTCGGCAGGGCTGAAGTGGTCGGGAGAAGGGCTCGACGACGGATCTGCGGGATTTGGAGGTGAGAAGAAAGGACGGTGAGAAGATCGATGGGGTTTTGGATGTTGGCTCTGATACCAGTTTGTTAAGATTTGAATGGGTTGTGGATTGTTAGGGTTTTGAGAAGATGGAAGAGAAGAGAAGGAGAAGAAGGCAACAGCCGGCTCTTTTGGGAGAAGCACAAAAATGTTGATTATTTCATTTCTTGATTCTCATCTCTTACATATGGAAAAGATACAAAGCCCAATGGGCCCAAAAGCAATTTGGATCATAACATAACAGATTTATAATTCAGTTTGTTATTTTACAGAGTATGGTTCAACAAGAAAAGGATAGTGAGGATGATCTGGAGGAAGAAGATAGTGATGGCGATATGGAGGAAGAAGATAGTGATGCTCAAGATGAAGAGGGTAGTGAAGATGATGAAGAAGATCATAGCGATAGTGATGATAATGTGGATATTGATGGTGAAAACGATAATGACGATGATAGTGATGAGGAGGATGAGGATGAGGATAAGCGCTCAAAATTGTGTAACAATAATCCATTATCAACTACTAATGCAACTGATACTCCGCAGGTAACCCAGTACAGCTTTGGTACTTTTCATATATATATATATATATATATATATATATATATATATATATATATATATATATATATATATATATATATATATATATATATATAACACTTGTAATAACTTTTTTTTTTATGTTTTCATGTTAGTCACTCAATGGCAGCAGTAATCGTAGAAGTAGAAAATGTGAATTATTAAACTGGGAGGCACCGAGTGAAGTGGTTGCTATTGGGCGATGGGTGACAAATGATCCTGAGGTGGTAGTGCACTGTGTACCCTTTGGGCAAAATGCTTCCAAAGTTTGAGTGGATGAAGTAAGACAACCTTCAGCACCGTTATTTAGGCGGGGTGGTGGTGTAGATACTCTAGGTGAGGTTATGGGACTTGCAATTGCATGGTCGGCCAATCACATCAAGATGTTGGATGCTAACTAGGTACATTACTTTCCTTCTAAAAAATAATATAGTGGGATAAACCCTTGAACTTGGTATTTGTTAATCATATAGTATTGAACTATATCAATAATTTAGGAATAGCTTACATAATATTAGATTTTAGTTTTCAATTTTTTTGTAGGAAGCCTTACAACTGAATTTGAGTGTTTAGACTGTGATGAATATTTAGTATAGTGCATCCTGGGAGGAGAGTTAAAGACAAATTTAGCTATTCTTACTTAGCAAACTAATTCTGGTACTTACTAATTTGTCCGAGGGATTGGAAATTGAAGTACTATCTTCCAATCTCTACGTATAGGGTTTGACGAACATTACGAGAGGAAGCATCAGTTTATGAATAAACTGCACTATATTACTGGAATGGTGTGTAAATTGAAATGGATTGGAATAAAATGGAAAACATGAGGGCAACTCTACAAGGAAAGTTGTTGTTTCACATGGGAAATCAATTTGTAAGCGTTAGCTGATTGAAAACTCAATAAAAATTTTGAGGAAAAACAATAGTCCAGAAGCACCATTTCAATACCTGAAAATAACTGGAGGAAATCTTTCTATTTCAGTGGCCTGGATAGGTAACTTTAGGCAGTAGTTGAGTTGAAGGAGTTCTCAAAAGTACCTATTACCTCTACATTTTGTAGCATTTTAAAATTCTGATGGAGTTTATTGTAGGGTAAGCAAAACTTTTCCATATGATCCTGATGAGTCTGATAAATATCCAGAAAATTAAGAAAAGATCCCCAAAAGTACCTGTTACATGTACATTTTATCATTTTAAAATTCTGATGGAGTTTATCATATGGTAAGCAAATCTTTTCGATGTGCTGCTGATGAGTCTGATTAATATCTAGAATATTGAGAAAAGGCATCCACTGAGTTTTGATCTACTAACAAATACTTCTGCTATGATCCTATCGATCTTCAAAACTTCATCTAGACCTATCCAAAGTAAAGTAATGCCACAAACATTGATGGGCATGCCAGAGTTACAAGTTAGGATAATTCTTTTATTTATTTATTTATTTATTTATTTTGGGGGGGGGGGGGGGGGGGGGGGGAGGTGCCGAGGTATACATTTCCTTTTTTGCTATCCTTATGGGTTCTGATTCATGTCTACTACTATCTAAATTGTTGGGCTTCTAACTGATATACATGACTATCTTTGATTGAAGTTAATATTAGCAAGAGAAGAGCAGAAGAAACTGAATTTGGATGTAAGATATTTAATTTTTTTTAATAAAAGCATAAAGGATGAATGATAATAGAGAAAGAAACTAGATTTAAATTATTTCGGTTTTAATTTCCTTGGTCTGTAAGTTGGATGCCACACCAGCAACTTTTTTTAACATTTATAGGTTAGGCTAGTTAGTTTCTCTCTTTTAAAATGGTAATCACTATTTTCTTTGGAAAACAATAAAGGACCCATTTGCATAAATTCCTCACATAAACTATTTATTAAAAAAGATAGGATGCCTTTAACCTAGTGCCATACTGCCACATCAAAAATTGTTCCGCTAGCGCAAACCCCTTGTGCCCTTTATAATTAATGTCAAATTTTAAATAATCATATGCTTTTTATATTTCTAGTACTGCATAATAAGATCCACCTTTCATTATTCCCTCTTGCTATTGATGTCATTTGCAAAGTAGCTCTTGATACACTTCCATCTTTAAACTTTTCCTTCTTCTCTTTCAGGCTGAATTGGCAGAGTGCTTGGAAAGAGATGGTTTCTAATCTATTCAGGATGCAGTTGGCTCAGATTGCAGGTAGGTTTAGTAGTGATATCTGGTGATATTTATAACTCAGTGTACAAAAAAGGAAATGTCAGGCTGATAAGGCACGGTATATGGTTTAAGTGTTTTGATACTCAAACCAAAGTTTTCTTATGTCAAGTGTTTTGATACACATGATCAACTGGTGCTGGATTTCTTCATACCATCTTAAAAGATCATATAATATCTTACAAGAGAAATAGAGGGATCCATCTATGTAAATTAAAATGATTTTGTTGTTGATTTTACAGTGTTAAATTGAACTTGATCCTCTGTTTATCTCATCTTCATATGATTCTTTTCCTGGCAAACTATTCTGTGATTGAACCATTTGGTCTAAGCAAAACTATAACTTTTGTTGTTGTTGTTGTTGTTTTTCTGATCAGCCATGGTTGGTTTGCAAATTTGTTGGCAAGTAATGCATTTCATATCTGTGCATATATATGCTGTTGATAGTATTTCTACATGTCCTGTGAATGTTGGTATCTTTTTCCATTAATAACTTCAAGAAATTTATTCTCCCCAACTATGGTTATCGCTGTGGGTGATAATTGACTTCGCAGATACATCTTTGCTATTATAACTCGAGAATCGGATTATATCTAATTGATTGATGATTCCAAATAGATTTTTATGTTCCAAATATACAGCGTTTGCCGAACGCTATAGAATCTATAGCGTTTTTAAAACGCTATAGAATCTATAGCATTTGCCAAAACGCTATACATTCTATAGCGTTTGCCGAACGCTATACATTCTATAGCGTTTTGTTAAAATGCTATAGAATCTATAGTGTTTGACGAAATGCTATAGAATCTATAGCGTTTGCCGAAATGCTATACATTCTATAGTGTTTTGTTAAAACTCTATAGAGTTATTATAGCGGGGCTTTTGATAGCATTTGGAAAACGCTATCGTAGGTCTACTATAGCATTTTATGAATGCTATCAAATGTCATATATGTTGTAGTGATAGTGTGTGAATATGAGACTAAGTTCGTCCAGCTGTCAAGATATGCACCAAAGCTGATTATAGATGAAGCGAAGAAGGCCAAGAAGTTCGAGCAGGGCTTGAGGCCGAATTTAAGATCGAAGATGATTCCATTCGGCATCAGGAGGTTTGATAAGCTGGTCAGGAGAGCAGCTGTGACAGAAGAGGACATGGATCAGTTCCAGAAGAAGCGGGAGACCTGGAACAGGAGCAAGAGGCCAGCAAATAGTCAGAGTGAGAAGGACTGAAGGAGTTCCCAGCGAAGCATGGCAGAAGCCACCCGCAGTTCAAGGTGTGACTTGTTTCGACTGTGGAGAGGCAGGTCATTATCAAGCAGCATGCACCAAGCCTCGGAAGGTGTAGGTTTGTTATCAGTGTGGTCCTGAAGGGCATCTCAGACCAAACTGTCAACAGCTGAAGAAGGATGGTGCAGGCGGAGGTAAAGTTCAGAGACAGGAGCAAGTGTTCGCATTGACTGGGGTGGAAGCGGGTAACTCAGAGATGTGATCTAGGGTGTGCAAGAATTTTGAATTCATTCATTTATGTATTAAGTAAACTTTGTTTGAGAATAAATTGGAGATTTGAGCATCATTCTCCATGTAACAGAATTTATTTTGGTTAATGGAATAAAAACAAAACTTTTGTTTGACACTGGTTATTTGCATACATTGTGTCGCCCAATTTTTTTTGCTAAGTCTTAGGTGTGGAGCTTAAGGTGTTTCCAGGATGAGCCTTGACGGTGGAAACACCATCAGGGAAAGAATTTATTGTTGATCGATATTATGAGCATTGTGATATCAATATTGGTGGGGGATTATTTGGTATTGATCTCATTGAGCTGCAAGTTTGAGGTAGCTTTTCTTGGTCATGTCCTTTCTAAGGAGGGAGTGGACACGAATCCTCGAAAGGTTGAAGCAGATTGTGGAAGGCCAGAAGCTAGATGCAGAGATTCAGAAGTTGTTGCAACAGGTTTTCGATGGCAAGTTATCAGAGTGCGCAGCGGGAGCTACTTGGGAGTCGGAGGATCGCATGCGGAAGGTTTTCCTAAAATTTTGTATGATTGTATTCTTTTGAATGATTGTGATCTTTGAGTTGGGGGTATTTCTTTTGTTAGATTACATTCTCTTGTGTAATTGCATTTCTTGAACTATATTTTCCATTTATGAAATTTCAATTCCTTTGCTTACTTTTGTTTGGACCCTATTAGTACTAGTTCTGAGGACAGAACTATTTTAAGGAGGGAGTGATGTAATATTCCAGATTTTTAAATAATATTTTTAAGATTAATAAATGAATTAAAATGATTTTTTATGATTTAATAAATATTTTTCTGAAAATTTACCTTTTACACGTGCAAAACACGTGTAAATATTTTCTTGAAAAGTTCAAAGTCAAAAATTTATTATTTGGAAAATCATTATTTATTATTAGATATTATTTGTGAATTTTCTTGATTTTTCTGATAGTTATTGGACCTACTTGCAAATATTACAAAAAGAGGGACTTTTGTGCAAAATTACCACTTGGAGCGAAAACTCCAGATTTTTGGATTTTCGGGTTGGGTATGATGCCTAGTAAATTCATAGGTAAAGAGTTTGCTTTTTTTTAAACAAATTTGGTTTATTTTACAAGTTTTGATGAAAAATGGTCTTTTCGCAAAATCGCCAATTAGAGGAGCAAAGTGCAAAATTCATTTTCTGGGTTTTTCAAAACAGTGTCGGGTGACTATTAGGTCATTTTTTTTAAAGCTCAATTAAGTTGGTTTTATTTGATTTCCAAGTATAAAGATTTATATATCGAAAGATATTTTTTTTTTTGATAAATCGGATAAAGCCGAACGGCTCTAGCCATCAAAAAATATTTTGATCAATAAAAACAGTTAATGTACAAACAAATAATCAACAGTTTTACAAGATGTAAAACAGAACTAAGCATACAAAAAAGAAATCAAAAACGGCTGAAAAGCCAGCAAAATGGAGGTCTACGCAACAACAGAAGCACCACGCCGAAACAAGGGGGCAGAGCAAACGGCCAGGAAAAAATTTGGAGTAGCCAAACCAACTAGTTGCACCTGAGAAGGACCAGGACCAAAGCGAATGATCCAAGAAACAAGAGGCCAAACCTCCCCACTCGAAGTCATCCAAACCCACTAGCAGTCCAAGGGAACTCTAGCGGCACAAACGAGGCAACACATTGCCTACACCAAGGATGTCAAAGAGCCACCAAGACTCAACTGTGCACAAGATAATGAGCAGACACAGAAGCAGCTTTCCTCGCAAGATATATTTAAAAGATGTGTTTTGCAAATCTATTTACAAAACCGTAGACCTATATTTCCGGCCTATTTAAGAGTGGGTGCAGTCGTCTCTTGCTGTGCTACACAATGATTTTTATTATTGCTGATTTCTTGGATTTTTCAAGTGAGGATTCTTGGTTTTTTTGCGAAGGAGGATTTTTCTTATTCTTTATTTTTCTTCGGTTGAATTTTCAAAGAGATGAGTGACATGTTTTGTTTTCTTTTGTTCTATGCATGTTGTATGAGATGATTTGTCTATTAGAAAATATATTAGGGTTTGTTTGAAAATATAATAACTTTTGATGAGTAGATGAAATAAAAAATTGATACATAAATGATTTTTCCAGCCGAACGGTATGTTTTCCCTCAAAATGGAACAATGTTTCAAATTTTTATTCTAAACGTACACAGCATGGCAACCTTGTATAAATGAAACAAACTCATAAATTTATCCGAAGGTAGGCTTCTCTTAAGAAATATCCTACAATTCTCAAAAACCAAATATCACATGTACAATTGTTTCATTTCAGATGAAAAATTAAGAAAAAACAGTGGATTTCAACATAGAGTAGTACATATCAGTAAAGAATATTATATATCATTTAAAAATAGACCGTATTTAAAGAAAATAGTACATCTCAGTAATAAACATCTCGTATTCAATAAAAAAGTATATCTTAGTAAAAATCAGCTCTTATTCAACAAAAACAGTACAACTTAGTAAAGAATAGCTCATATTAAAAAAATTCAGTATAATTCAGTATAAAATAGCTCGTATTCCACAAAAGGATTTTTTGGTTCGCAAAATCAGTATGTACTTCAGCAAAAAAATCATAGTGGTAGTCACAAATCCGGCGTTCGGGAATAATTCGGCAAGATTCAATATTCAGAATTCAGCAAAAATTTGGAAAATTCGGAAAAAAAATCGGCATAAGTTCGGAAAGAAAGAAATACAAAATTTAATACATCTTAATAGTTAGTACCCATCACCAAAGCAAAAAAATATTTATTAGTAGTCTGTGAATCTAGTCATTATATATTGTATAAGATAAGAATAAATAAGCTTTACGATTATTTACTTGCTTTGATCATCAGTTTTATATGATATCACACTGCATACCACAAATTACATACACCATAATTAGCTTCGAAAACACTGATATAGCATCACCTAGTTCTCAGTCTTGTTTTGTTTGTTAGCTACTTAACCTATGCACCAAACAACCAATTACAAGAGTGTTTCATAAGAGAATATCTTAGACTATTACAAATTAGAGACATCAATTACAAAATAATTTCAAACTCAAGTTTTCAGGTTCATGCCATACTTTAATCCTCACTCCCCTTGGTTCCATATCCTCTTAAAAAATTGATAGCAGCAAGTTCACACAACAAATGGTTCATTTTATTGATCATCAATTTCAATGAACATGGACATAGATGAAAATAATAGGAGATCAAGAATAATACCTTCTAGTGATTGAGCAAACGAAATTTTTTTGATTGCAATAGGAAAAAAGGAATCGTCGCTCCTTCTGATTTGCGGAAAAAAAATATGCGTGGCTGGAAAGAGAAAAGCGCAAGGGAAAAGAAAAGCAAGACACTACATGGAAATAGGGTTGAATACTTGAGTTGGGTTATTGGGTATTATTCGCGAATAATTCAGCAATTCGTGATTTTCGCGAATTATTCGCGGACTTCGCAAATTATTCGCGAAGCGACGTATAATTCGCGAACTAGTTCGGCTGAGGAAATATTCGCGAATAAATCGCGAATTTGCCGAATTAAACCCGAACTTTGTGACTACTAAAGACCCCGCTTGAGAAATTCGGCGACGAATCGGACGAACGACGATGAAGAAGAGAGAAGGCGAGATGAATTTCTTGATATGCGGTTGGGAGATGACA
The DNA here is from genome assembly GCA_017893485.1 of Hemerocallis citrina. Classification (NCBI taxonomy): domain Eukaryota; kingdom Viridiplantae; phylum Streptophyta; class Magnoliopsida; order Asparagales; family Asphodelaceae; genus Hemerocallis; species Hemerocallis citrina. The sequence continues at coordinate 224,176,675 of CM030366.1, read as the reverse complement.
ACACCAATAAAAGAGAGTGGGAGAGGTTGTTGTTGGTGAACTCCGGCGATCAAGTTGCGACTCCGATGGGAACTAATACTGAAAAGTTGTTGAAATCGGTGAGAAGAAAATGAGAGTAAAAACTATGAATTTTATGTGTTGAATATGTATATGACTAAATTGGGGTAATTTAGGAAATCCAAAAATATAATTATACATCTAATCTAATATACTGTATTCAGAATTATACAATTTATACTTAAAATAGTATATAAGGGGCCTAATAGAAAGAATTTAAGTACTTAGGTACTAAAAATATAGGTTGATTAGTCAAATGGGAAATGGGTTAAAAGGAAGAAAATCTTTATGGAGACGCTGAAAGGATTTTAGCCATAATAATATACCTGAAGCTTCTGATGATGGCATCAGGCTCTTAAAGTGCCCTAAGGATTTCCCTCTCTTTGCCTCCAAGCTCAAAATCACACACCACTTTGACTGTAACCAAAGTGATCTTCAAATCCCAATCTTATTTGAGTGCATGCTATCTCTAAACAAACGTTTTCCTTGTAGTTGTAAAACAAAAAATAAGTTTTTGACCAACATGTAATATTATTTTGGAGTGAGACCCCAACTAGAGCAGGAATCGGGTCCTATCCTGCTCCGGGTCCTATCGGGTCGGGACCTCCACTATCTGGACCCAATCCGGATCCGGATTTGCGAGAATCAGGTCGGATCTGGGTTCTAGTATACCCGTCGGGTCCAGTAGCCGGGAATATATATTTGCACTTAAGTATTTTTGCACCCAATATCCTACGGTTCCAATAATTTTTATACTTAAGTATATGAATAAATATTATATTTACACATCTATCTTCAACAAACACATTATATTTGTATAACCCTGTAACCCTATTATTCAAATTTCATATTATGAAAGTATTTTTTAACGGGTCCATGTCTGGATCCGGGTTGGATCTATTTTGAATGGATCCGGACCTGAACCCGGATTAGGAAGTGCATCGGATCTTATTTTAGGACCTAGATCCGGACTCATATAGATCGGGTCAGTTCCGGTCCAATGCCGAGTTCAGGTCAGATCCGGGTATCGGGTCAAAGTAACAACTATAACTCCAACTCATGGAAGCTGCCCCTGTTGTTAATCCTAATTATGCCCCAGAAAAGCTTTTCTTTTACAATTGAAAAGAGGCAGCAGATAAGATGAAAATAATATAGAGAAAAGTGGAATTAGAAAGTGAAAGAAATTCATGGTACAGACTCTGCATTTGCATTAGACAAATTGATCTTTCGTTACAAGTCCAGATCTCTTTTTGCACATGCAGGGTTTCAGCAGCTTTGTTAACATATAATGCATTTGATAGATGGACTATTGTTTTGATTTTTTTTATTTATTTTTATTTTTTAAAGATTATCTAGAAGAAGAAAATTTGTTATCTTTTGAGAATATCAAAATCTCTTTTGATGCATAACCAACTATAATGGAGGAAAGTGATTAACCTTTAGATCATGCATGGCAAAAGAAATTTGGCAATTGATACAGGTCAGATGACGTGGACCCTCCTGGATAACAGAATTTCCTCGTGAAGCATGCACTACCGGATCATCCGAGTCCGCCACGTCAGTATGAAAACCGCCCAGGATTCTGTCACGTCAGCCTGGAAACCGCCCAGGCTTTCGCCACGTCAGCCCTATACCGCTTGGGCTTCTGCCACGTCAGGCCCACAGGCAATCGGGTCGGAACCCGGCCCCAAACGAGTCTAGACCGGGTTGGCATCCCCTATAAATACCAGACCCTCCCTCTACCCTTTATCCAGGTAATCAATCTTTCCCCCTCAAAACCCCAGTTACTATTACTCTCTCTCATAGTAGCTGACTAGATCGTCGGAGGGCCTGCCACCGGGAGCAGCCCCGGTGTTCCTAGACCGTGTGCAGGTACACGAGACCTCGGATCCGAGCCTCCTGATCTGAGCCAAGCATCCAGTCTCCACCTCACTCCCGTCTACTTCCTAACTATTGAACCAGCCGAGGGCCGTCCGCACCGGAGCTTCCTCCACCAATACAAATCGAGAAGAACTCACACCTGGTGCATCCACATGCCTCCCAAAAATAAACCGCATCAGGTTGGCACCGTCTGTGGGAACTTCCTAGTGCAGACGCCGGAACGAGCTCAGCCATCAACGGTACCCCGTCTAATCGAGCTCACATGGCGCCCAAGGCCAGGAGAGCTGTCACCTCTGTGCGTCGGCAGGAAGTGCCTCCTAAGGACGTCGCCGCCGATGCTCATGGATCTAATAGCCCGAGGGTCAGTCACGAGCACCAACCGGGTGCCTCCCGACCGGTCCAACCCGACCTACGAGGGGTAATCCAGGATTAACAGGCAAGCCGGAGTAGGGGAGGGGCCGCTTCTAACTTGGTCCCGAACCATCCCAGACCTCCGTCCCAAGGGCGGGAGCCGACACTCAGCCGCGTCGGCCGGCGGTCGCAGGCTTAGCAAAACTGAGCTGAGCGAGCTCCGGTCACCCATCAGGAGTTCCAAGACTTCCGAAAAGAAATCATGGAGGCCATCCGGGGGATCCCCGTCGATGAGAACGTCCGCCGCTCTCACACCCTCTCAGATGCTGAGGCCAGCGTGTCTCGCGTCCTGACAGTCCCGCTGGAATATGATGATGACGTCTTGAAGTGCCTCCAAGAAATGGAAGACCGCCTCGACCACTTCGGCGACGGCGGCCCGAGGCCGGCCCAGGGATACAGGCCCATCCGACCTCCTTTCTCCACCACCATCTTGCAGGCGAAAATACCCCGGAATTTCCGCCCACCTCAATTTGAGACTTATGATGGCGAGAGTGATCCTATTGATCACATGGAGAGCTTCAAGACCCTCATGATGATTCACAGCGCTTTGGATCTCCTCCTGTGTCGTGCCTTTTCCGTCATCCTCCGGGGTCCGGCTCGGGAATGGTTCTCCAAGCTTACCACCGGCTCCATCTATTCTTTCAACCAACTGGAGGGCAACTTCCTCGCCCACTTCGTGACCAGTTGAAAGGCCGAAAGGACAAGTGCGTTCCTATTGGGCCTCCAGCAGAAGGAAGGGGAGTCACTCCGGTTATTCGTCCGAAGGTTCACCGCGGAGGCGAGGTCGATCTCCTCCCTCGACCCGGGGTCACCTCGGCAGCATTCCGGCACAACGTCCGGCGTGGTCAGCTGAAGGCCTCCCTGGAGAAGAAGCTCCCGATAGATTTCCCTGACCTCCTCAATCGGGTCGAAAACTACATTCGGGATGAGGAAGCCCTGAACCCAGAGGACTCGAAAGAAATTTCTAGGAAGGGAAAACGCAAGGCCGACGAGGTCGAGCTAGCAATGAAAGTTCCAAGAGACGGAGGCACCACGAAAAGGGTCCCTCCGTCCCTCACTTCGAGAGATACACTCTGCTGACGCAGAACATGTCAGCTATCCTTCTAGCAATCGAAGACAAGAACCTCGTACAATTCCCTCCTCGACCGACCAACAACAACAGCAAAAAGAGGGTTCAGTGCTTCTACTATTGCTTCCACCGGGACAACGGACACGACACGGACCATTGCCGTTCCCTGAAGGACGAAATCGAGGCTCTCATCCAACGAGGGTACCTTCGGGATTTCAAATGGGAAGAAGCTCGGGACCAGAGGGATACGAGAAACAGGAAGGCTTCCCCTCCTCATCGAACACCCAGGCAGCGTTCCGAGCGGGACCAGGAGCCTGAAGAGCCCGAGGGCCAGACCATCTTGCATTGCGTCCACGGAGGACCCATGGGAGGGGAGTCCAACACTTCCCGCAAGGCATTCGTCTGGAATGTCAACGCCGTCCAGTGCCCCCTCTCTCCCCAGGTCCAGCAGCTCCCTGTCTCCTTCTCGGGGGAAGACCTGGAAAGAGTTCGGCTTCCGCACTGTGATGTGCTCGTCATTAGCCTCAGCATGGCGAACTTCGAGGTCCGGCGCATCCTCGTTGACAACGGGAACTCAGTAAACGTCCTCTTCCTGGAAGCCTTCGAGAACTTGAAGCTCTCCCGTGATAAGCTAAAGCCAGCCAGATATACCTTGCATGAATTCTCCAACGTCCCGGTGCCAATAGAGGGGATCATCACCTTAGACGTCACAGCTGGTACGAACCCACACAGAAGAACCGAGTCGATAGACTTCATTTTTGTCAACGTCAAGGCAGGCTACAACACCATACTCGACTGCCCCGGGCTCTGCTCCCTCCAGGCGGTCCCCTCGGCCTACCACCAGAAGATGAAGTTCCCTACCAATACTGGTGTCAGGATTGTCCGAGGAAACCAGGAAGCGGCACGATCGTGCTATATGACGACGATCAGGGGCAGTGTATTTTCCCTTAATGCCATCGAGCTACAGCCCGAGAGAACCCAGCCAGAACCGGAGCCGACAGACGAGTTGGAAGAAGTTTCGTTCGAGACAGGGGACGTGTCAAGGTGTTACCGAGTGAGCTGCTCCCTCGCTTCCAACCTCAAATCTGCCCTGATCGACTGCATTCGCCGCAATATCGATCTCTTTGCCTGGAAGCCCTCTGACATGCCCGGTATCTCCGAGGATCTCATCATGCACAAACTCAGCGTGATCCCCGGTTCGAAGCCGATCGTCCAGAAGCGACGCAAGTTCGCCCCGGAGCGACAGCAGGCGGTAAATGCGAAGTGGACAAACCCTTGTCCGCTCGTTTCATACAAGAGATCAGCTACCCCGAGTGGCTGGCAAACGTCGTGATGGTTACGAAAGCAAGCAGGAGCTGGGGGATCTGCATAGACTTCACGGACCTCAACAAGGCATGCCCCAAAGATCCGTTCCCCCTCCCCAGCATCGACGCTCTGATCGACGCCACATCGGGTCATGAGCTCCTGTCTTTCATGGACGCCTTCTTCGGCAATAACCAGATCCGAATGTTCCCTCTCGATATAGCCAAGACGTCCTTCGTCACGGACCAAGGTCTCTATTGCTGCCGAGTGATTCCCTTCGGGCTGAAGAACATCGGTGCTACTTATCAGAGGCTCATTAACCGAGTCTTTAAGGATCAAATTGGGCGCAATATGAAGGTGTATGACGACAACATGATCATCAAGAGCAAACGGGAGCAGGATCACGTCGCCGACATGGAAAAGGCCTTCGGAGTCCTTCGGACCCACAAAATGAGACTCAATTCGGCGAAGTGTGCGTTCGGCGTCTCCTCGGGAAAATTCCTCGGGTTCATCGTCAGCCAACGGGGCATCGAGGCGAACTCTAAAAAAATTCAGGCCATAATAGACATGACCCCTCCCAGGAACATCAAAGAAGTCCAAAGGCTAACGGGAAGACTAGCGGCCATCGACCATTTTCTCTCCAAGTCTGAAGAGAAGTCCCTTCCATTCTTCAAGGCACTCTACGAAACCGGAGGATTCGAGTGGGGCACTCAGCAGCAAGTGGTGTTCGCCCAATTGAAGGAGTACCTTGCCAATCCTCCTCTCCTCAGCAAGCCCGAACCAGGGGAGTCCCTCTGGCTCTACCTTTCGGCTTCGGAGAGCGTGCTCAGCACCGTCCTCGTTCGAGAAGAGGAAGGAGTCCAGAAGCCCCTGTACTATGTGAGGAAGGTTCTGCTCGCCATCGAGACCAGATACTCTAGAATGGAGAAGATAGCATACGCCTTGGTCATGACCGCACGGAAGCTCCGTCCTTACTTTCAGGCACATTCGATCCAGGTGCTCACGGACCAGCCTCTGAAGGCCGTGCTTTACAAGTCCGAGAGCTCGGGATGACTTGTCAAGTGGTTGATCGAGCTCAGTCAATACGACATCGGTTATCAATCGAGGACGGCCATCAAAGGGCAGGCCCTCGCCGAGTTCATCACAGAATGCACCATCTCCGTGCAAACCGAAAGTAAGGGAGCCAACCAGACATAGGAAGTTTACGTTGATGGCTCCTCTTGCGAAGCGGGGAGTGGTGCGGGCATCATTCTGCAGGGTCCGGATGGGTTCCTCCTTCAATATTGCCTCAGCCTCAACTTTCCGGCCTCTAACAACGAGGCTGAGTACGAGGCCATGTTCGCCGGACTCACCCTGGCTCATTAGGCCGGCGTAAGACAGATCAGGACCTTTAGCGACTCTCACCTTGTGGTCAACCAGATCACTGGAGAGTACGAGGTCCGTGACGATCGGATGATCAGGTACTTGGCTGTAGTCCAATGGCTATTGATGTCCTTCGACGAGTCTGCGGTCTTAAGGATCCCTAGGGAGCAGAATGCCCAGGCCGATGCCCTGTCAAAGTTAGCTTCCTCATCCTTTGAAGGCGTTGACCGCACCATTCTGATCGAAGTCCTCCTAAAGCCAAGTACAGATTTCCCGGAGACTCTCTGCATTGAAGACGGAGCTCTTCCCGCCGACTGGACCACTCTTATCAAGAAGTTCCTAATCAAAGGAGAGCTCCCCGAAGACCGGGCTGAAGCGAGGCGGGTCAAGGTCCGTTCAGAAAGGTTCGCCGTGATTGACGCGACCCTCTTCAAAAGGTCATACACTACAACGAACGGGAGGCCCTACCTCCGCTGCCTGACCCCTGATGAGGCAAAGTACGTCCTCACGGAGCTGCATAAGGGAATCAGCGGGTGCCATAAGGGTAGCCGCTCGCTCGCACGAAAGGCTTTGAATCAAGGGTACTACTGGCCCACAATGCTACAAGACGCACTCACCTTGGTGAAGAAGTGCGGTTCCTGTTAACGGTTCTCCCCTATGAAAAGGGTTTCGCAAGCAAACCTCCGTTCCATGGCCAGTCTGACTCCCTTTGCAATGTGGGGGATGGATCTGGTAGGCCTATTCCCGAAGGCAATGGGCCAACGAAAGTTTCTCATAGTGGCAATCAATTACTTCACGAAGTGGATCGAGGCTGAACCGTTAGCCACGATCACCGAGCAGCGGACCCAACAATTTTTCTGGAAACATATCGTCTGCTAGTTCGGGATCTCACAAGTGCTCATCACAGACAACGGGACTCAATTCGCGGGTAAACATTTTCGAAAGTTCTGCGAAGACCTCGGGATCCAGCAGTGTTTCTCTTCGGTGTGCCACCCTCAATCAAACGGTCAGGCCGAAAATGCAAACCGCCAGATCCTTGATGGCCTCAAGAAGCGACTCGATAACTCTTCCAAGGGGTTATGGGTCGAAAAGCTGCCGAGTGTTATCTGGGCTCACCGAACGACCAAGAGAATCCCCACAGGAGAGTCGCCATTCAATCTAACATATGGCATGGAGGCAGTCATTCCCCTGGAAATCGGGATCCCTTTGCCCCGCATCATGGCTTTCGACGAGGCAAGCAACTCTGCGCAGCTGCGAGCCGACCTCGACCTCATAGACGAGGTCAGGGAGAAGTCCTCAATTAGAAGGAGCATCTACCAACAAAGGATCGAAAGGTTCTACAACAAGAAGGTGTGTCCCGCCTACATCAAACTCGGAGACCTCGTCCTCCGGAAGCTGGCAGTATCCAACCCCGGCCAAAAGAGGAAATTGGCCCCAAACTGGGAGGGCCCGTACAAGGTATCGGGGGTCGTACGTCCGGACATGTACCGCCTAACCGACCCAGAGGGTAAGGCTGTCAAAAGGTCCTGGAACGTAGAGCACCTCATCAAATTCCTAAAAGGGGAGGGTTAGCCTTTACAGCCCATGTAAATTATGAAGGATGTAATCGGCACGTCATGCCTTATTTTTTGTAATGTTCAAATATGTTGTAATTATGCCAGCTTCCTTAAAACAAGTTTTGGCTTCGTATTAATTCTCATGAAAAATATGTCTCGGGCTCGGCGCTCGGATAGCACCGCAAGCCAGAAAAGCTTCCCTTACAAGCTTCGGGCTCGACACTCGGACAGCACCCCGAGCCAGAAAAGCTTCCCTTACAAGCTTACAGCTCGGCACTCGGATAGCACCGAGAGCCAGAAAAGCTTTTCTTACAAGCTTAGGGCTCGGCCCTCGGACAGCACCCCATGCCAGAAAAGTTTTCCTTACAAGCTTACGACTCGGCACTCGAATAGCACCGCGAGCCAGAAAAGCTTCCCTTACAAGCTTGGAGCTCGGTACTCGGATAGTACAGTGAGCCAGAAAAGCTTCCCTTACAAGCTTACGGCTCGGCACTCAGACAGCACCGCAAGCTTTCCTTACAAATCTTTCTGAGAACAAGTGTAGGGGCTCGGCGTCGACCTCGAGCACGGCCGTGGCTTTCTTCAAAGCCACTCGATCGATACGCTCAGGGACGACCTTCAGCCACGCCCATTACTAGCTTTCTCCTCGGTATGGGGGCTCGGCATCTGCCCCTAGCATGGTTTGGGCTTCTTCAAGCCCATCAACCTACGCAAAAGACGACAACTGTCAGCTACATCCGTACCGTCTTCCTGAGAACAAGTGTGGGGGCTCGTCGTCGGCCCCGAGCAAGGCCGAGACTTTCTTCAAAGTTACTCGACCACTACGCTCGGCGACGACCTTCAGCCACGCCCATTACCGGCTTTTTTTCCGGAATGGGGGCTCGGCATCTACCCCTAGCATGGTTTGGGCTTCTTCAAGCCCATCAACCTATGCACAAGGTAGCAACCGCCAGCGACACCCGAACTGTCTTCCTGAGAACAAGTATGGGGTCTCGTCGTCGGCCCCGAGCACGGTCGAGGCTTTCTTCAAAGTCACTCGACCACTACGCTCGGCGATGACCTTCAGCCACGCCCATTACCGGCTTTCTCCCCGGTATGGAGGCTCGGTATCTGCTCCTAGCATGGTTTAGGCTTCTTAAAGCCCATCAACCTATGCACAAGGAGGCAACCGCCAGCTACACCCATACTGTCTTCCTGAAAACAAGTGTGGGGGTTATTCATCGGCCCCGAGCAAGGCCGAGGCTTTCTTCAAATTCACTCGACCACTACGCTCGGCGACGACCTTCAGCCACGCCCATTACCGACTTTCTCTCCGGTGTGGGAGCTCGACATCTGCCCCTGGCATGGTTTGGGCTTCTTCAAGTGTATCAACCTATGCACAAGGCGGCAACCGCCAGCTACATCCGTACCGTCTTCCTGAGAACAAGTGTGGGGGCTCGTCGTCGGCCCCGAACCAGGCCGAGGCTTTCTTCAAAGTCACTTAACCTCTACGCTCGGTGGCGACTTCCCCCCACGACTTCATCAATAAAGTTTTTATTAAGGTTTAGGGTGCCCGCCATCGGCAAACGCCCCGAGCCTCGATTCGTTGATTGACCCTCCTCTCACCGCTAACAAGTCGGGATTTTTAGCTTTCAAAAGCCGAAACCCCGAATTGTTCGAGGGTGGGAGGAGAGCCACCGACCCAAGGCTCTCTTCGCTCTTCCAAGCCTCCGAACCAATTGATCAGCCCACCACTCACCAACGAACAACCCGGGGTCTTGCGGTCCTTACGGCCAAAATCCCGAATTGTTCGAGGGTGATTGGTGCACCACCAATCCGGAGCCTTCGAACAAGTTTTAATTTTGGGGTGCCCGCCTTCGGCAGGCACCCAATCGAAGGGCAGATCAGCCTATCTCAGTTATTGACAACCAACAAGGGGGAGCAGGGGTTATATAGCCCCCTGAGAACCCCAAACGAAGGAAGGCAAAACGTCGTCCTTAATGCTTATCGGAAGGCGTAACGTCTCCATTAATGACTGTCGAAAGGCAAAACGCCACTGCTTATGCGCCTGCACGCCATGTCACCGCATGACCTTTCCACCTCGCCGGCGACCCCCTGCGTACCGAGCCCGGCAACTATCCTCTACCAATGAAATTGACAAGGTTAAAGAAGTCGGGAATTCTTCTTATTATTACTCATCGCGCGCCAGTAGTGGCGGCACAAATACAATGAACAGCTTACAACTCACTCACACTCGGATTAAAACTTGAATTTGGTGCTTCCTTCAGGGTTCCTCTCACGCTCGGCCGGTCCGACCAAGGAAGTCACCCCTACCACCGAGCTTTCCGCATCACTAGGCTGGGCACCCTCCAATAAAAAGGTCAGAGACGACCCCGGTACCAAATTGCTCGCCTCCTCGATTAGACCAGCGCCTAACACCAGCTTCAGCCTGCAGATCTCGAACTCCTTCTTAACAACGGCTTCGCGAAGAAAGGACTCCGAAGCCGACCGCCCACTCGAGGCATACGAGATCGACCAGTTCATCTCGATTACCCACCAGTTCCGGTCGGCTATGACTTTCTTCAGGCGAGCGACCTCCAGACCGAGCTCCCTAGACCTGTTCATGAAATAATTCACGGCGGCTGCTCGGTCCCGAGCCTGTTTTTGCTGGCGAGCCAGAGAAGACTCCATGGCCTCCTTCCCCACTCGGACCAGGGATCCCTCGGCGGAAACAAGGTCGGCACCCAAGACCTCGTTCTACCAAAAAGACGAGAGAAAACAACCAGCCACAAAGGGTCGGCACCCGGATTTTTGAAAGAAACTTTTGGTCCCGAGTCATTTTATATAAAAAAAACGTACGTTATCATTTAATTTTTTATTTTTTTTGGAAGCTTATATATAAATTTGTTTTTATTTAAATAGTTTGCTCTGCAATACTCCAAGTTTGTTTACATTTAAATAACTGTTATTATTATTTTGTCAACTTGCAAAGGCCTCATTTAAGAATTTGCTTAGGGTCTCATGAAACTCAGATACGCCCCTGGGAGGAAAACATTGAAAGAGCTTGCAACTAAATTATCATTAACAAGATTCTAGTGTACTATCAGTTTTAGAGGAGATGCAGTGAGAGGATCTCCTCGATAGTGGTGAAAACTATCGGTTTGTCAACCCACCCTCCAGAGTTTGTTGGAAAGATATCTTGTTTTCTGTACTGATCATGTTGCTTCATATTTTATTTTCTGTTCGTAGATTGTATTCTAGCTGCAGGGTTGCCATTCTGATGTCAATGATATCAGTACTTTTTTTGCCTATTTTCATTATGGAGATCAAACAACAATACTTATCCCTCTCAAATCTCAATCTCAATCCAGTATTGTCTGTTTTTTATATTCAAACAACAAAGACACAGTTATCACTATCAACCTAGGCCTGAATTAGAATACAAGATTCTCAGTAAACATATAATACAATTGGGCCCAAGTCCAAGCCCAAGCCCTAATTATCTTCATGGCCTCATCTTATATCGGCTTTCTAATGACCTTATGGGCCTTAGACCTTAGATACTATTCTATTCTATCTCTAATCTCTAATCTCTAATCTCTAATATTATAATGGTAGAAGAACTTAGGGGTCGTTTGCTACATGGATTGGAAAAATTCTTATGAATGAAATAATTTCCAGGAATATGAAGATGGGAATGAAGATTTCCGAAAATGTGTATTATCGCGTTTAGTATAGTACATTGCATTCCCGCAAATCATTTATTATTATAATTTTTTTATTTTAGTTTTTTGGATTTTTTTAATGTTTGTTATGAAAATCACATGAGAATGCTCAAATCCTATAATTTTAGAGAGGAATATATTTTTTTATTCTAGTTTTTTTTGTTATTTTATTGTTTGTTATGGAAATCCCATGGGAATCCTCAAATCCCATGGTTTTTTGGGGGAATGAAAATTCTTCCCAACAAAAAATTTTGATTCCCTTGGGAATTTATTATTCCTTCTAAAACTATGTTTGCCACATACCAAATAAGGTAATCTAAGAGGGAATATGGGATTCCATTACACATTCCCACGTATCAAACGCCTCATTTTGTCATTCTACCAACATGTGCAATGCACGTACATAACTAATATAAAGGATGTTTCCGGTTCAAATCCTGTCCATGTCAGAGTTTTTATTTTTATTTTTTGAAATTATTAAAACGTGATCGCGCGTGTAAAATACTAGTTCTCATTAACTCTACAAGGTTAATCGGTTATGCGTGCATTGAGTAACTCCTTGACAGTAACCTACAAAGACTCTTGCCGGAAAATACTGGAGGCCATCCTGCATTGTATCATCTGAATGATGTCTATTCCGGCTAGCAAGGGGAAACATGTTTATTGCGAAAGGCAGTGGTTGTACGGATAACCTGCAGCTTCCATGCAAATCGTGGTTGAGCCTATCAAGCATGGGATCATTTGACTGATGTCTTGTGCACAAGGCAAGGTTTGAAAACTTGGGATCGGAAGCGTCCAAATATTTAAATTGGGATCGGTATCGGTCTAATCGATAATATTGGATTGGTGTATCGGGTTTATTTTATCAGACATTTCTTAAAACAAAAAAAATAAAATCTAATATGTTTTCATAATTAAATTACTCTTTTTTAAAATAAAAATATTTTTTTTTAAAAAATGAATTGATGAATTTAAATAATTTATTTTTACAAATTCAATATTTTCAATGATATACTTGAACATTTTAATTAGTTCAAGAGAATTATTAATATAGAATAGAAATAAATAGACCAAAAAATATAAATTTCATTTACATATAGAAAAAAACAAAATATAAACTAGACATTAAATAATGTTCATTACACAATTACATCTTCATGATTTGGATAAGTGATTCCACTTGACTAGAATATTCAAATACTGATAGGATCCGTGGTTTCGGTTGGGATCGGGTGGATCGGATAACCTGCAGATCAATGTGGTTTTTTTTTTTGAAAATAAAAGTGGCATATGCCACTGGTTCCATTAATGATCGATTAACGAAACAGAGAGTACCCATCATTACAAAAAAAAACTAATCATTCTAATACAAAGAGTAGATCCAAAACAACCAAAAGAAATTACATCAATGATTACATAAAGGTCTCTAACGATTTCCAAAATAAACGACATGCCCTGCATGATGTTACCCACGGAAAGCTGAGGTCTTCCCATCCATGATCCATCACCACCTACTGTGCTCCGTCCAGCCTCGGTTTCCTCCAACCCCCTGCTTGACTTGTCCAAGCCTTTGTTAGAGCTAGCATTTTATGAATTAACATAAGAAAAGAGCATCTATAATTTTGGAAGCAGAAATCATTCCTATCTAGCCATAGACTTCACACAATGGCCCCAACCGTACTATCCCATAAACCCCTATGTTCTATTTTGATGTGTCTTGTTCTCCATTTCCCCCACAGATCGTCGATGCAGTTCGGGATTGCGGTTGTATGAAAGGCGAGACCCATGATCTCCCAAGTCAACCTAGCTCTAGGACAAGCGAAGAAGATGTGAAAATTGTCTTCGTCTCCGTTGTGACACCATTGGCACGTAGCATCGAGCAGAATGTTTCGTTTCTTTAGATTAGATTTTGAGAGGATACCGTTATTGAGCACTAGCCAAAGGAAGGCCTTAACTTTGGGAGGCGCTTTAGTCTTCCACATAGTATCTGCTAGTGAATTCCTTAACCCACCATCGTCAGGGAAGCCGTACATAGAGGAAACTGAGAACGTTTTGCTTTGACCTAAGTTCCATTCTCTGTCGTCCTCCTCTGTCCTCTTTTGTGTTCCTTCTTCCAGTAACATCGCATTAAGCCTCAGTAGTTGCTCTTAAGCATCGTTGGATAGGCTCCCTATCAGCTGTAATGTTAGCCTTCTATTTCTCCATACGTCTATGACTAGGGCGTCCCTCCTCTTGGCTGACATTGCCAGCTCAGGGTAGAGTGATTGTAGTGTATTATCTCCATACCATTTATTTTTCCAGAATCTAATGTTATTTTCCTTCCCCAATTTGCACCTTGTGTTAGTATGGAAAATGTCCCCCACATTAGCAACCCCTTTCCGTACCTACATTTCCTTCCAAATCTGGCAATTTTCCTCCCACGATATCTCATGAAGGAATTGCTCCACCATGCTTTGTATTGTTTGTATATTTTCCACCGCCATTTTGACAGTAGGGCCTTGTTCATAGATCAATTGTGGTTGAGCCTATCAAGCATGGTATCATTCGACTGGTGTCTTGTGAGCAATTGTGAAGGCCATAGGTGTAGCTACAAGGCGTCTGAATTTTGTCAGTCATATTGTAGGTGCAGAGCTTATGGCCGATAAGCCTGTGTCCGACATTAAATTTTCAGATTTTCAAAATGAGTTGTCAACCGAAGCATTCATTATGTCCGACAAGCCTGTGGATGCAGAGCTTGTGGTTGTTGCATTCCAACTCACTAATCCCTTCGATGCCATCCAATGGTGCACCGATTTTGACTTCTCTTGGTACGAAATTCCCAACATGGGTAAAATCCATGGTGGATTCATGAAAGCCTTAGGCCTACAAAAAACTGGTGGTTCGCCCAACAAATTGACACAGAAAATCGCCATCGGTTCCCTTACTACACAGTTTGGAAAAAAAAACTAAGAGAAGCTCTAAAACGTAATGCAAATGCGCGATCTGCAGTGACTGGGCACAGTTTGGGAGGTGCATTGGCGATACTATTCCCGACAATTTTGGTATTTCATGAGGAACAGTGGTTGCTGAATAGAATGGAGGATGTGTACACTTTTGGGCAGCCAAGAGTCGGGGACATCAAGCTGGGTGAGTTTGTGAAGAGGAATATAGATTAACCGAAGAGGAGGAGATACCACAGATTGTTTGCTGCAACCGATATGGTGCATTTTGGATGACTCCACACTATTGTTAAAGCATTTTGGAAGGTGCCTCTACTACAATTGCTTTTACAAAGGAGAGGTCAGTCGGTTTATTTATTTTCAACATTTTACCTAACGATTGAAGAGTTTTTACTGCATGAGCTATATCTTCATGCTAATTACTAACTAGTATCAATTGACCGAAACATGTTCTGTGCTTTTGTATCAGATTATGGATGAAGAGCCGAACAAGAACTATTTCTCGGTGTGGACTGTGATATTCAAGTACATGAATGCGGTTTGGGAGCTGATAAGAAGCTTCTTTATCGGTTATATATGTGAAAGGATCTGAATACAGCGAAAGATGTACAGTGAGACTGTGCAGGGGGTATTTGCATTGGTAATACGTACCAGGGATACCCCACCTCGCTCATCTCGACTTATGTGAACTGCACAAGATTAGGGACTCTTTTTCTTGTTAGATGACAACCCCATGTTGGAGTAATGGGAGAATCTGAGTATATTTCTATACATTCAGATACAAATGTAAACATCAAAACAGTTAGTCCTAGAAATATATATACTTTTCATGTGAAAGACTAATCAAGGTTTAGATCATTCTCATAAATTTGTTACATTGGGGAGGGTGCTTCTTTTCCCTCCTAACCCCCCTGCTACATCTCCAAACTCTTATGTCATTCCTCCTGTGCCTCTGTGATTATGCAGAAGATTTTTCTTATTTGCAACTATATATCTTTTTTAATACGTGCAATTTTGCTATGCATGTGTGCAATTTAAGAGGTGTTGCTGTAAACTATTACACAGGCTATTACACAGTAAATTAGAGTGTGAGAAGTATAGTAACATGTATGATTTAAAAAAAAACTATTAAAATACTACTACAATAACAAGTGATATCCACTAAAACTAAATTATTGTCTTTGCAAGAAGCATTACAATGAATTAACATCAGAATGAATTGGCCAATTTATTTTTGTTTTCTATTGTTACTCACTAACTGTTTCTTTCAAATTGTAAGTAGATCATATAAGGGTCATAAGAATTTTAAAAAAGAGTCAGTAATGTAATTTTTTCATGAAAAATTTATGTACAAGCAACCAAAAAGTAATTACTTTTTGGTTTAAAAAAGGATAAAATTATTTCCCCACTTTTCCATGACATCATCGCCATGGCCACGATATTGAAGTGCTTTGAAGCATGGTCGGGTTTGACGGTAAACCTCAATAAGAGCTGCATCATTCAACTCAGCGACAAGTGCTCCATCCCCCCCACATCGATTCAGCAGATGCTTGGTTGCAAATTGGGAGAGTTCCCGCTTATTTATCTGGGGATTCCGATCAGGCCTGGGAAACTTCATAGGGAGGACTGGCACCCGCTTATTGACAGGATTGAGAAAAGATTAGCTGGGTGGAAAGGAAGGTCATTAAGTTTGGGGGGCAGGATTATCCTTCTTAACTCCGTCATCAACAGCATTCCGACCTATCTAATGTCTATTTACGAGCTACCGGCCTGGGTTATTCATAAGATCGACAGATGTAGGAGTCGTTTCCTTTGGAAAGGAACTCGTGAGGGGGGTAAGGGGATTCACCTCGTCAACTGGGGTGGGGTCTGCAAAAGGAAAGAATTTGGTGGATTAGGGATCATCAATCTCAAGGATATGAACATGGCTCTACTCAGTAAGTGGTGGTGGAAATTGGCTATTAGACGGAACAATTGGTGGTGCAAGTCCCTCACCAAGTATCGAACTAGAAAAAAATTCAGATTTGGGGGGAAGAAAGCTCTAAGCAGGAAGTCCTTCTTTTGGAAGGGGGTATCACGGACGGGGGATATCTTTCATTGCAACACTACTTGTTCTGTTAAGAACGGCAAGAGTACAAGGTTCTGGAAAGACAAGTGGCGTGGAAACAACTCAATGGTGGGGATGTTCCCCCTAGCGGCAAAGGCGGTCCTTAGTACGGACACTCTGGTGAGCGATGTCTGGAAGAACAACCATCTTAGCTTTGATGTAAAGGGTACTCTTGATCAGGAGTCCTTTCTTCAATTCCAACAAATCAACAACATCATTCGCGCAGAAGGAGTTTCTATGACTCACTCGGCGGATGAGAGACGGTGGAATTTGGAGGCAAGTCAACAGTTCTCGGTAGCCTCTCTGTATAAATGGTTGAACGATGGAGGGTTACGAAGCCGGGCTGCGGATATCATTTGGGGTTCCTGCGTTCCCTCCAAAGTTAAAGTCTTCCTATGGTTGGCGGATAACGATGCGATTCTCTCTAGGGCTAATTTGATGAGGCGGGGCATTGTGGATAATGCTACGTGCGCTAGATGTTCAAATTCGGAAGAAGATACAAACCACATTATTTTTAAGTGTTATAGGGCTAGATGGGTTTGGGGGAATGTGGGTTTCTCGGTGGGAGATGTTCAGTGTCCTCAGTCCTTCTCCGATGTCTGGGGGGATTTCAGATCGAATATGATTACAAAGGAGGATAGAATAGAGTGGGATATTACCGTGGCTTCAATTGTGTGGAACCTATGCTAGATCGGAACGACTTCTGTTTTAATAACATATCTCCTAGATTATCTTCTCTGGCTCACAAAATTCATTTTTGTCGTTCTGAATGGGCAGGAACCCTCAAGGCAAGGAAGAAGATGCGTCTGGGAGAGGAGGAGGAGTAGCTTTCGATCGCGGGGGAGGCCTCTACTGTTAGATGATTAAAACTGCATCTCTTTTGTTTCGTTGATTATCGGGCTAGATGTTTTTCAGTTCTGATGTTTTGTTATTTCGATGTTGTTGTTTCCTCGCTGGGTCAGATGTATCCCGGCATAGGGGATTATGATGTTTATCGCCTGCGGGCTGTTTGATGTTTATGTACTTTTATTCCTGTTTCGTTAAGTTGTTTTAATGAAGCGATGACTATGTCATCTTTTAAATCAAAAAAAAAAAAAAAAACTAAAAAAGTAACTAAATAACTAAATAATAAATAATGAGAATAAATAAATAAATATAAAAGAAGAGGGATAATATATCAAGTTCATCCCCTCACCATACCATTCTCAGTCACCTCAGTTGCAACCCCCCCCAAAACTAACAAAAATGGCAGCCATGGCGCTCCGTACAGTAACCTGCTCCCTCCCTATCCCCTCCACTTCTACTCGCTCTTCCAAGAAACCAGCAAAACCCATCACCTCCACCACTCCCTCCTCCAAAAAGGTACCTCCTTTTCTCTTCATTCAGTTCCTTCAATTGTGATTTTAACGACTGCTACTACTACTACTTGTACTCTTTTTTGGAACAGGTTCTTGTTCCGATAGGGTTTGGGACGGAGGAGATGGAGGCCGTCATCCTCGTCGACGTGCTCCGCCGCGCCGGAGCCGACGTGATGTTGGCTTCGGTGGAGAAGGAGCTACAGGTGGAGGGATCGTCGGGGACGAAGCTGGTCGCGGATGTGCACATCGGGGATTGTGCACGCCACGTGTTCGACCTCGTCGCTCTGCCGGTAGCACCTTCAGTTTCGATCTTCATGTGTTTTTAAAAGAAAAGTAGGAAGCAATTTGTATAAGGAATTGTGTGTTATCTCTTTGTTGAGTAGTTGTATAGTAGATGATTTAGCACGATGATACAAACCTAGGGGAACACACCAGGAACCCAAGCTCATAGCTAACCCATATCAGCCCCCCATTTAACCAATATGGGATAGCCCCCCATAAGACAAATGAGATCGTAACATTCCACCATGATTCCATAATTCGACGTCCTTGGCGGCTTTTACTCTAGCAACCCTGGTCCAGCCTTTTCTGGGTCTATTAGTAATTTTAATCCGGCCTCTATGTAGCCATTTCCGAGCGAACTAGGAAGCATGGAGTTGGCTCTGGTGCCATTGATACAAGCATAGGAGAACTCGTGCATAAAAAGCTAGCTATTAAAGGAAGGGAATCCAAGCTTATATTTACCTATATCAGCTCCCCATTTAACCAATATGGGATAGCCCCCCATAAGACAAATGGGACAATAACACATGAGCAATTCATATGTTATCTCAACTTTTGGGGTGAATGAGTGAAGTTATCTTAACCGCAGATTGAGCCCCAAATAGGTAAAAGTTAGGATAATTGAAGTTTTGTAAAGTTGTGTGAGATAACTCTTATCCTAACTTTGTCCCAAAAAGGGCTTGAGACGGCTGCAAAACCCCAACCCTCTAAATATAATATTAGCTACGAATCATGAACACCTGAATTTGGTGTTGTGTTGTGTCAGATGCGTGTCAAAAACATGAGTTACACTCGATGCTTGCTATTTTAGTGTAGTGTTTCAAAGAAAAGAAAAAAAGAGAAAAAGAAAAAAAAAAGAATCCCGTGTCGGTTTGTAGTGTCTCATCTTATCCATGTAGGCATGTCCATGTCTGTGCTTCTTAGTGCTTCTTAGAATATTAGAGATCATTAGCAATTCTTGAATTTTTTGGTTTATGCAAGGAGTTTTTAGCGGTGTATTGGCCAATTTCCCTCTCCCTTTGTCCTTGCAGCACTCCTTCCAAGTCAAATCTTTTGGTTTGTGATTAAGTGGATTTTCCTTATTGCATGGAATCTACTAATAGTAACCTTCCCCATGCGATGCAAAATCATGAATTGTATTTGGCATCTTGAATATATTACTATTGTGAGGGTTTTGTCTTGAAGATTTGGAAGAAATCATTGTGGTAATAACTAAAGGAGAAGTTTTGGGTCAGACCTGCTGGTGATCGCTCGTACTTTGTACTCCAAATGTTTATGCAATCTCCATGTTTCGTATCTTGCCCCTCTTTAATGGGTAGCCTCATGTATGTGTCATTATTGTTCCTTGTGATGCAAAGTTTTTCTGTTAGGAGGTACTAAGTGAGGGAACAAGAGGGACAGGGTTAGAAACTGTTCCACCTCTCAACATCTATATAGCATGGACTCTTCTAGGATGCCCTGTCTTCTTGGACAATGGACATGTACCAAATATATGTGTGTGACATGTAGTTATGACACTATCTATTACATTTTAGTGTGTTTGGTGTTGCACTTTGTTCGTGTTGGTGTTTGTGTTTCTTAGCTCAACATCAAACTTTTGTTTAATATTAGTAGCAGTTGCATTCTTCCTTTGTTCGACTCCACCGTCAGTTGTTTATTTTTAATTAGTCTTAGCTTGAGTATAATTATCTACTTCCGGAAACTATGTCGCTATGTATAGTTCTGGTCTAATTTGCAAAGTGAACTGCATGTGATAATTTGACATTTCAATTTAGGCTGACTTGATGTTATAATTTGATGTCAAGGGAGGGATGCCAGGTTCTGTGAGGTTGAGGGATTGTGAAATTCTTCGAGAGATCACAACAAAACAAGCAGAAGGAAAAAGATTTTATGGTGCTATATGTGCTGCTCCTGCAGTTGCTTTATTGCCCTGGGGTCTACTAAAGAGAAAACAGGTAAGTATTCAATTAATTTTGACATCACAAGGTTTAGACAATGTTGCTGCTATTTCTTTGAAAATTGTATTGGTACTTATTAGAGTCTGTAGGTAGGTGTATTTCTTTCCATCATTGTTTCTTGTTTTGTTTGTTTGGTTCAGAGTTAGAGGACAAGAAGTGAGAAGAATTTTATTGAAAAGGAAAGACTACAATATATAAAATAGTGGTGCCCTCACCCCTCACCTAATTTACCTGATACGGGACTAAACGAATAGTCAATAAATTCATCTATGTATAGATTATAGACTCTATTTTCTCCAGTGATCTTTATTTTGGGTTAATTGCTTATGTGGACTATTCGAATTGCTAGGTTACCTGTCATCCTGCCTTCATGGACAAGCTACCTTCTTTTAGAGCAGTCAAATCAAATCTCCAAGTATCAGGAGAGCTAACCACAAGCCGTGGTCCTGGTACTGCCTTTGAGTTTGCTCTGTCTTTCATAGAGCAGCTTTTTGGTGATAATGTTGCTGATGAAGTTGGAGGACAACTGGTACGCTCCATACGTCATTCTTTTTCATTGATAATACTAGATTATTATTATATGTTACATACTTTTCATCCAGTGTTAGTTACTAAGAATTTCAATTATTCCTCCTATGCATAGTAGTTATGATCAATTTCCAATGTTGCTTATAATTGGTATGAGACCAATAGAGATGAAAAATTACATGCAATATACATGTGAGAGACCATAGGTCCACATTTATACCATTACACAAGCAATATATGAGCTAGATTTTTGGCACATGCAAATGCTCATAAAGTTAATCCAGAGAATAGATGGTTCTAAAGCTTCAATGGATCTTTTGGAAAAGATATAAAATTTTCCTGACCTTTAAAAAAAAAGTTCTAAATGGACAAAGACAATTTAAAAGAGTTGTGTGTCCTGTGTTGTAAGTTGAGGTATCAAGAATTTAGATGCAAAATTTCAATATTACTGATATAATAAAATGTGAAATTTGTATTTTGAGGAGGCATGAAATATTGTGGTGAAAGCTAATATACATTTAAGAATCATCAAAAGGGAGTGGGGCCAGCTAAAACTTTTTATAAATAAACAAATGAAAGAGTGTGATAGAAACCATACACATCCATTCTCTCATTATCTAATGGTATAGTTTGTAACTATCCATACTAAGGTTCATAATTGATTGGTTATGTTCACATTTTGATTTAAATCCATTATAACTCTTTAGGTGGTACTGCATGCTTGATTACATCCAATTCCCAGTGGCAACCATAATTAGAAAGGTAGTCATGGAAATTGTGAAAGCAATTTGAAAGATTTTAATTAGCTCGAGAGATTTTGAAGTTTGGACTCACCCTTGTTGTATCTTAAAGGAAAATATCCCAATGCTTTAAGATATTGTTGGAGGCTTGGAGCCTATTCCCTCGATTAGTCAACTGTGATTTACTTATAGTTCAAAGCATAGGATTGGCTTAAAGAAAGGAAAATGACAGTTTAATGTTGGGTTTTATATCTAGTGAGAATGTTTCACTTTGTAGTGAATGCAGTTGGAAAACAAAACGTGAAATGTATGAATATATTTGTGCATTGTGTGTATACATGCATGCCAATGGACTACTTAAGCAAAAGGATTCAACCATATGTCAATATTTTTAATTATACACATAACTGACATAAGATCTTTTGAAAAAAAGCACTTCTACTTTATAAGGCAAAGACATTATCAATTGAAATTTCCTTAAACCCCTAAAATGTAGATCATATACATCCACATCTCAAATATTTGCAAAATCTGTTTCACTTGCATTGAAACTAGTTTTATGACTAAACTAGATGAAAAAGACATATTTTGTTCCCACGCACATATTGGTTTTTTAATTAGCATTGTAATGCCTCATACATAATAATGTTGACCTCCCCAATCCCCATACATCGAAACTGTTCTCATTCCTATATACACATTGGGAATAAGTATATGTAATTAAATTATATCATGCTTAATAATGTTGCAAATTTAATTCTGTGCAAAATCTAGTTATAATAAGACAATTTTTATTTTGAAATGACCGCTCAGCTACATTGCAAATATTTAGTCTATACCTCTCACATACAAGTATTAATTAAAATCATATCTGAGAAGTACTGCTTAAATGTTTTTTTTATGTGAAAGACCCTTCCACTAGACTAAAACTTCTGAGTTGTAGGAAGGGTTAAGGAAATTGAACTTATATTCTAACACGTCTTGCAGGTCAAGCGCATATTTTTAATGGACCAAAAAAAAACGAGATAAATGTCCAATAAATTGTGGGCCGAGACCTGAATATGCTCAACGAGATAACAATTTTTTTTCTTCCGAAAATAAATAAAGTGCACCCAACAAGATTCGAACCTGGTTTGTCTGATTCCATGCATGTGAAAAGACCCTGCCACTAAACTAGAACTTCGAACTTGTATGAAGGGTTATGAGAATTGCACTTATATTCGGACAATCCACGCCATCTTCTTTTGTCGCAATTAGTAAAGCCATCACACTGTAGAAATGTTTTGCTAAGGTGGCTGATGAATAAATAGTGGTGTTTGATTGGAAGTTTGGTTCATTTACTTGAGATTTTATTTACATTCATAATATCTGTTAGGGAGAAATAGGTATTTTATACATACAGGATCTGAGATTTTACATTTATTTTGGATAAAGATATCAGTGAGTTCTTTGCGGATACATGTCATGTATTTACTTTCAGCTATCCCTTTATGCTTATATAGAGCAACCAATCTCTGCTCTTTATACATGCGTGCCTTATGTTGCACTATTCCTATCTATATAATAAATTACAAAGAAAGCTATCAGGTGGCTCACAATCAATCCTCCATAAAATCAAAGGCCTAGATCAAACCTCACAAAACATATTTTCCCTCCAAAATTTCAAACCCCAAAACCAAATTTTTCCCCCCAAAACTAAAAAACTTATTACTTTATTACTATCTCTCTCTTCTCTCTTCACTTTTTCATATTTCTCTCTTTCTCTCTCTCCCTATCTCTCTCTCCCATTCTTTCTATATTTACTTAGAAATTTAGATTTTGAGAATTTTAATGTTTTATTCGCACATGTTATTTTGAAAATAATAAATATCTCTTCAAATCCACACTTAAAGTTTTAAGAAGGTATATTTTATACCCCCATTTATAATTATTTTTCAACATATACTAATATAAACATGGACTTTTATTTACAACTAATTATTGTCATACTATTTAAACTTGAGCTACATAATTGTTGTTTTACTGTTTACAGGCTTTTCGTGTTTTGTATCGTTCCGAAGACGTGTCGTAGGCACGTGCCCACGGGCAAATCTAGTTCCATTAACAAAGTTCAATTTATTTTTATGCTTAAATTTTTCTTACTCTATTATGGATCACTATTTTGTTTATGTTCCACTTTCTTTTTTTAATTGAACTTGGCTGGAGTCCCCATGGCTCTCCGTTATTATCAAAAAAAAAAAAAAAAATCTTACTCTGACAGCTTCCATTTGTGTTTCTGTATATAGCACATAAAAAATTGTGGTGGCCACAGGAAAGAAGAATATAATCAGGTTGAGTGGTCATTTGATCGAATACCACATGTAAGTATCCTTCACTTGAATAAATATGATATAAGCGAGATGTTATATAGAATTATCTTACGTGGATATAATATCAAAAGTATTGTACTTGATCATGTGTAATATGTGAAGTTCAATGTAGGCTTCAGCTATGATTTACTTCTTTGCATCCTGTAAACAGGTTCTAGTCCCAATTGCAAATGGCTGTGAAGAAACAGAGATAGTAATGTTAGGAGATATATTAAGACGAGCAAAAGTTGATGTGACATTAGCATCAATTGAAAAATCCAAAGAAATCGTGGCATCTCAGCAAACAAAGATAGTTGCAGACAAGAGTATTGAGGAAGCTTCAGATTCAGCTTATGATTTGGTCATTCTTCCAGTAAGATGCACCTCAGACTCGTTTTATACTGGTTGTAATTGTTAATGATTATTAACTAGGCTTTCTAGCTCATGAAATCTGTGCAATCCTTGGAAAGTAACCATTGATGAAGTTTAATCATAAAATATAAATATAAATCTGCATCCCTCTATTCTATCCTTTTTTTTAACATACTACTGTTCATCTCTAACTTTTCCTTTTTAGTATATTCTCTTTAAACAAACATGGGTGCTGATACTTTTTGTTAGAATTTCCTTTGCTCATGCTCAAATAACTAAGAAAATGCCCCTTCCGTCTTTGGTAGGAGACATTGATAACATTAGCACTTAACAATTGTGTTAACATTCTAATGCTATATACAATCTTTGTACCATGAACACCTCTATCATGAAGCAGTTCTAAAAGGCTGCCAATTACTTGACATCTAAAATAATGATTTGAAAGAACCTGTGTCTCAAGCCACTCACATATTTACATTTGTCTTATGTTGCTTCCTCGGTTGAAGAAAATGGCATGTAACAGTGTCATGACTTTTCCATATAACTACCTATGGTTTTGAGCATGCAGTTTACATCATAGCTTCTATTCCCTGCAAACTTTCTTAGAGTACATAAAATGATAAAAATCTAAGCTGGTCAAAGGATCAAGATGTACTCTGCTTATGTTGTTAAAGATTCATCATGATAATGTGGTCATCAATCCACTGTCTTACTCAAACAGAGAAAAATGATTTCCTGCCCTATCATCCATTTTAAATTAAAGTTTTCACTGAGATAAGAAACTAATATATTTGGTTATCTTTTCACTTGCTATTCTTTACAGGGAGGTGTCACTGGAGCTGAACGGCTGCGTAAGTCCAAAGTTCTAAAACAGTTACTTAAGAAACAAAAAGAAGATGGAAGGATGTACGGTGCAATTTGCTCATCTTTAGCCATCTTGCAAAAGCAAGGATTACTCACGGTAAAAATCTTGCACCTTTAATCTTAAAGTTCTCACTAAAAGAAGATTAAACTCTAAATTTGTCTAATTTCATACAGGGTAAAACAACCACTGATTCTATTTCTGCTGAAGCTGGAGTAGTGATTGACGGGAAGCTTATTACTGGTAGGGGCCTGGGAACTGTGACAGATTTATCTCTTGCTATTATTAGTAAATTGTATGGTCATGGAAGAGCTAGAAGTGTGGCAGAAGGCCTTGTTTTTGAATATGGAAAAAGCTAAGAAACAGCCAATAAATTTACTTTTTAAAAGCAAAAAGCCAAGGAACGGGGCTATCTTTATAACTGGAGAGAGATTTTTTGCTTACCATCACAAATAGATGGAACTGAAATGATTATCCTGTTAACAGTGAAGAAGTCTTAGGACTCTCATTGCGTGAGGATTTTTTTTGGCATTGTGAAATAGGCTGGGAATCTATGGAGCCCACGTTTCACTTCGAGTTATTGGTTCGACTACACATGAATGAAATGCAAGATTATCTCACCGAGCTCAAGATATTTGTAAATCAAATTATTCTAACACAAACCTGAAGCAACTTGGCTACATGATACAGATATGTATCTTCATCTGGTGAACATGCAACAGCTAAGGATCATGATGCATGATATTGTAAATTGATCGCCAGATCACATGAATCAGAGTTCAGCCTATTCGGTAATTCCAAAATATAAAATTCATCTCAAATATATCTTTGTTACAGTATGTTTCATCGGAAGCTACAGATGTATGTGACTTATCTTAAAAATTTTGACGTTGCATTCAGTATCAGTGGTTTATCTTTTATTATCAGTTGACCATTAAAATATTTGTAAGTTTACTTTATGTTTTCTGTTTACATCCAAATTTTCCTTGCTTACTCTCTAATTTATTACTCATGCTGTTACGAGGAATTTTGTTGCATTAAGTGAAGGATACACTACACCAGTATTGGTAACAATGCAGAAGAATGAAAGCAATAATGGGGAACATAACACATTAGGTCAGGTCAAGCTTTGGATGGAGATGGTAGTATCCTTAAGATATTCTAATTAGAGAATCCTATTCTAACCAGGATTAGATATTGCTTACTAATTTTGCATAGTCGTTTCTCAAAAATTGCGATGTATACTTAATAACATGAAAAAAGTAGTATATACTCTTAATAGCTTTTTAATTTATTCCTTAAGTTTTACCTTCAAATAACAGATCTCAAATAAATAAGGATACAATATGTCGAGGATCACTCGTACATTTTTCAGTCCTATCAATTCAGATGCAGGGCAGTCGAATGGAGGTCGTGTCCAGTCACTGCACATATGCAGTTGATTCTGTTACGAGCCAAGTGCAGTCGTCGACAGATGAATGTTGGTTTCTTCTGCTTGTTTCCTTGGTTTTATTCGTATGGTGCTTCGTCACAGGATTCTTCTCGAAACACACCCATCAGCAGTAGAGAATTGAGTGGCCTATTTATAACATATCTCAGGATTTTTTAGAAAAGGGGGTCGGAACCTGCAACGAACTAGAAAGCCGGACAAGTGAAGCAGCTACTTAAGGAACTGATCTGTCCAGTTCTGCGGAAACGTGAGGACCTTTTACTACAGTTTTCGACTTGCTGCTGCTGGTTTGTTCTTCTCATATCTTGTGTTTTTCTCTGAGCTGATTGTAGCTTGCCCAAAATCTTGTCCATTGAGGAAGACCTCTTCTTTTCTAGCTTCATCTGTATTCAATGGAGTAAATGCACGAGTGAGATTTATGACAGTGTAACAAGTATGAAAATCCATAATGAAGAATTTCAAGACATTTAGTGTATGCTGTGCAAGTTAGGACTGGCCACCTCCAGTTTCCTGATTGCTGCTTCAGCCTTTGCCTTCTGCAAGTTCTCCCACGCTGCGATTTTGGCTTCTTCTCGTATGCATCTTCATGAAAAGTGTACTAGGTCAGTTTAGCTATCTTCTACCTTGTGAATAATGTAAGTGACAAAGTTTTTTCAGAACTTAGGAGGGGCTATCCCTCTCCTTGTTTGCTTATTAAGTTTATCAGATAGGTACATCGACATTTGCTTACTTGGAAATGCAATTCAGTGGCGTTCCTGCTTCCAAACCCGCTGACATATCAGCCTTTGCCTCCGTGGTTTTCTTCTTCCACTCGAAAATGTTCACTGAATGCTTGCCAGAGCTTTTCCTTACATGTTTCTTCGACCACCTTGTCACAATCACCCGATCGTCCACCTGACCTTCCCTCGTTTTTAAATCCGAGAGCTGGCTCTCTATCTCTTCCAGGGGATGGGAGGATGTTGACTGGGAGAAAGAATGGCTCTCTTTTGGTGAAGATTGAGTACTTTCATCTGTGCTCATCTGTGTTGCCATATCCTTTCTTAAAACTGAAGAAGACAATTTGGTGCTTGCTTCCCTGATTCCCTTGGTTGGCTCATCTGATACTTTACCCAATTAATGAAGCAAATATTAGGAATACAATTCTTAAAGAATACAAGAACTTCATGTCTGATAAAATGAGTGTTGATATATCTAAATCAATTTCTGAACTGTGAATACTGAAATACTCATGGATCCTTATACAGTTCTGAATAAAGCACTGAAGCAAATTTCAAATGTTTGCACAATTCACAGTACCTTGTGAGCTTGAGGGAATCGACGACGAGCACGTCTCCCCCATCGAATCTCCCCACCCACGAACGCTCACCGACCGCAATATACAAGGTTCATACTTCTCCATAGAAAACCTCCCACGACCAGCACCGCCATCACCCCCTCCTTTCAGAACACCATTCAAGAACGGAGGGCTAGTGTCAAACCCTGCAAACCTCCCACCATCAAAGCTCAATGGCGAACCCATTGTCTGTGATGACAAGTACGCCTCACGCACCAGCGGCCCGCTCTTCGACTTGGGCTGCCTGTGGTGAGCCGGTTCCACCACCAACGACCGGCCAACAGCATTGTTCTCGCTTCCCACCGGGCTAACTATCCACTTCTCGGCGTCCTCCCATTTTGTCGGAACCGCCCTCCCTTTGTCGAACGGAAGCACAATCCTGCTCACCCTGGCCGGTGGCAGACCCAGCTCCGAGCTCCACCCTTTCTTCATCCCTAGATCGCCTCCTCCTCTTCTCCTTGTTGCAAACATAACTATATTATATAACGAGAAGAGGTCGCGCGTATGATGATTTTCTTTGTTACTGTTTGTTTATCATTTCCACGTCCTTGCCTTGCCTAACTGCCTGATTCCATCTTGAGAATAATAATATCAGTTCACAATGACCTTTTAACTGTTCCGTGTATTGTTTTTTTATTAGATTGGAGTCTAATGTAAGATGAAAACAAAGTAAGGTTGGTGAAGCTGGCTGATTGATTGATGGTTTTTTAAAAAGAAAAGGTGAAGTTATATTGTTTCATTAATAAGAAGATTATGAAATATATACTATTGATTACAGGGCTACAAAACAACAGTTTCAAAAAGCTGATTGATTGATGTTTAGAGTGGGGTTCTTGAATGCTGCTGCTGCTGCTGTCGGTAGAGGCTTGCATGTCCTCAGGGTTTGATTGTGTCTGTATTTTAATTGATGAGATGAGAGAATCTGGTTGTGGTTTGCATGAATGAATCAATCCCTGCTGGATCAATTTATTGTAGGAGTTGGAGGCCGTACCTCTACTACTTGGAGATAGATTCTGTCTGATTTGGTTTAGCTAAGCAAATTGCTTTTCTTGTCTTCGGATGTAAGGAGGCCTTGCCAATGAATTTCTTTCCCCTTATGGAGAGCATCCACACCCATTTGCTATTTTGCTATTTTTCTCAAAATTTTTCTCAAAATTTGACAAAATGAGAGCAGTGGTAACTCATTTGGTCAAATTTTGAGAATTTGGTAATAGTGTTCTCATATTTGAGAAAGTTTTTGAGAATTCTCAAATTATGAGAAACAAAACATGTTGTTTCGTTTTTTTTTTAATTCAATCGGACGGTTAATGTTGTGTCGTCCATGATTTTTTTTTAAAAACTATCGGGTGGAACAATATGTTCCATGCTAAATTTTTTAAAAATTTTTTAAAGCCCACGTCGGGTGGTACAATACCATCCGATAAGGGACATCAAAGTTTCGTTTTAAAAAAAATATTTAATCCAAGTCCAATTTTCTCAATTCTTTTCATAAATTTTCAAGACCAAGTCTATCCAAATTTTAAAAAATTGCATCAAAGTCCAAGATTTTCAAAAAAAATAAAACATTAAGTAATAAAAATTGGTCGAATGAAACAAGATGTTCCGGCCGTTTTTTTTTTTTTTTTTCCTTTCAATTGCCAAATTTTGGGAAACCACAATTGTAGACTAATTCCATTTTTGTCATTTCTCATTTTGTCAAATTGTCGGATTTGGCAAAAAACGATTGTGGATGCTCTAAGCCACTTTCTAAAATTATTTTCCAAACTAAGACACTTTTCAAACTATTTTTCCGAATGAGTCAGTCGATGTCATGTCAGCAACAGCCACTATTGTCATCAGCAGCCTATACCTCTTGAATATCGCAAATGAGAATAATGACCACTTGTTAATTTTTGTGTGATTTTTTTTTTGTTTCCGCTATTGTAGCTACAATATATATGAAGACGCTGATTGTCTCAATTATATTGAAACACTTGGTTATTCCAAAAAATCTATTGCTCTATGGAAAATAAAAAAAAGTTACGAATAGGTAGCATATGGGAACACCAACTTTAGCTTGCTTTCTAAAAAGGAAATTTTTTTTTATATATACACACACACTAAGGTCATTGTTCCCATCAACGAACAATGGCCTTAGTATATATATATATATATTTGGAAAGGTACAAGTGTTTTCAAATCTTTGAGAAAATGCCGCTATTTCCATCAGCGGCTTCTGCAACACAGTAGTAGTTGATGGAAATAGCTGTAGTGAATTTATTTATTTATTTATTTATTTTATTACAAAAACCAAGAGCTATTTAGAATGGCAAAGTGTTTCAATATGATTGAGATAAAGTCGCTATTTCATCGACGACTTCAGATATAGTCGTTGATGAGAATAGCTGCAACAATTTTTTAAAACATTTTCTTTCACTAGTGGTCATTATTTTTATTAGCGTTATTGGAAAATATAGATCGCTGATGAAAATAACGGTCGTTGTTGATAGCAACAACTAGTTGTTGACGTAGCAACAACTAATTGACAAAGTGTCGTAGTTCAAAAAAGTGGCTTAGTGCGTGAAAATTTTCTCTTGCCAAGCCGCAACATAGCCTGATGCAAGCAAAATATGGTTGATTTTTATTTTGTATTTTTGGTACGAAATTTGATGCAAGCAAAATATGGTTAATTTTTGTTGCAAAATGCTAAACCTACATGAGTTTCTACCCCAAATTTTTATTTTTTCGGTATCTCTGCAAGTTATTTAGTTATTTAACTGTCAAAATACCGCGTTATTCTTTGACTTTTTTATTTTGATAATGATATAGCTTATTCTTTTTATGTATGAAACAAATTTGACACAAACATATTTTCTTAAATAAAACTAGTAAATATACGTGCAAGGCACGTCTGAACAATATTTTTTATATTCTATTTATCTATATTATAATGGGAGAAGCACATACGGAAC
This sequence comes from Hemerocallis citrina, assembly GCA_017893485.1. Lineage (NCBI taxonomy): Eukaryota > Viridiplantae > Streptophyta > Magnoliopsida > Asparagales > Asphodelaceae > Hemerocallis > Hemerocallis citrina. The sequence goes on along the minus strand of CM030366.1, from coordinate 224,146,105 downwards.
ACGTAAAATAGTAGATTGACATTTACTGTTCATGATCCTTCTCTCATGGGAGAAGTGCAAAGAGAGAGAGGAAGATGAAGAGGATAGGGTTTTTGGTTTTTTTGAGAGATAGGAGAGGGTAATAAATTTGGACGTGTACTGTACGTATTTCATTGATTTATATTGTAGAGTTTAATTAAATGTGTATTGCACGGGTTGAAATATGGACAAATTATACTAACGCATTCTCCGATGTATGTACATATTCAAAACTTAGGTTTTTTCAATTGTTTTTAGTTTGTAAGCCAACATCAGATTGGTTACTTTGGAAAAAGAAGAAAACAAGCCAATATAAAATTTTGACCTGACTTTCGTTAATTGCACTTTTTTATTCACAACAATTACAAACGGGAGCCTCACTCCTCACCCCTGTCTGAGAACCCCAAAAAACCAGTCCTTTTGGTCTAGTTATAGAAAAATTGGGGTTTCAACGACTATAAGTCCAACTCAAAAATTTTATTCCCAGAAGTCAAATATAGAAAATTTTGAGTCCAATAACTATAGATACTGTGGCTATTTTGCCAAAATTTTAAAAAAAATTAAAATTTGGTGCTGCAGTCGTTGGCTATAAACTCAAATTTTCGGTTTTAGAGGAACAATCTTTGGCAGACAAAATAGAAATTTGGAAAAAATAGTCGACGAAAGATAATTTGCGTTTTGATAATTGTTTTGAAAACAGTTTTCTGAAAATAGTTTTCTGAAAATGAGAATGTAAAAGCTGTTTGGTTATAATTTTTTCTGAAAACTATTTTCTGATAAAAGAGAGTGTAAAAGCTGTTTGGTAATAATTTTTTCTGAAAATTGTTTTCAGAAAAAGAGAGTGTAAAAACTGTTTGGTAATAATTATTTTTGAAAACAAATTTTTTCTGAAGTTTTTTTTTGCATTAGTTTTCTTCTAAAGTTTTTTTTTCCCTGCAGTTACAGAGCAAAGTTCGAACAGATGTATTCCCGAACGTATTGTGAGCAAAAGACGTTGACCAGTCAACGACCTCTCTGACACGTGTCACTCCCCTGTTGTTCGCCACGTTCGACGTCTCGTTCGATGCGTTCGCCGCCGCTTGTCGAATAAACATGGTCCCGAACGAAAAAGGGGGAACTGGAAGCCCACGCTCGCCGTCGATTAGCTCAAAATCCGCGCTCAAATCAAGATCGACGGATGAGATTTGCCGAACAAAGAAACAAACAAAGAGAAAAGAATTAACAGGTTAACGGGTCGGACCCGTTAGTGACCCACACCCGTTACCCCTACTCTTCTTCTTCTTCTTCTTCAGTTTTTCCCGCCAAAAAACCATCGACAGCTCCTTCGCCAACCTCCTCGAATTCGAAGCTCGACCTCGACTCTTCGACGTCGACGCTTCTTCCAAACCGCCATTGTTGAGCTCCACGTCGCCAAACCCCTCCGTCGTCAAGCTCCTCTTCCCGAGCTCCACTCCTCGAGTGTCGCCGAACCTCCTTCCACCTTCCCCAAAACCCAACGCCAAGCTCAAGCTCGGTGACGAACCCCCGAGCTCCACTCCCTCTTCGTCGAGCTCCCAACCTCCACGTCCGAACCCGTCGTCGAGCTTCTCCAAAACCGAGCTCGACCTCAACCGCATTCGCCAATCCACCGAGCTTACAAGCTTCGAGCTCTCTCCTTCGTCGAACCCATCACCGCCATTAACGAGCTCGTGACCAAGCTCCACAGGAGCTCCTTCAACCTCCAAAGCCTCGCGCTCCCCCCCCCCCGAGCGAAGCTCCAAGCCGAATGTTCGCCAACCCTATCCATGGCCGAGCTTGAAAAAAATAGAGAGGAAGGAGGTAACTAAAAAAGAGAGAAAGAAAAGACCCCTTAGGTCTTTCCTGAAAAAAAGAACCCAAAACAGCGTTGAGAGTAACTATCCAAACGCGTTTTATAAAAACGAAAACGAAAAAAAGACCCCAAAACAACTATCCAAACGGGATTTTTCGTCCCTTCGATCGGACGAAAGATCATTTTTCGTCGCTTGAATTCCCCCTCCCCCCCCATCGGACGGGCAATGATTTTCCGTCCCAAATTTTTTTATAATAAATCATTGGACGGGAGATGATTCCCTGTCCCATTTTTTTTAAAATTAATAAATCATCGGACGGGAAATCATTTTCCGTCCGATCGATTTTATTCCGACAATTTTTTTATAAAAAAAACGTTGAACGAGAAATCATTTTCCGCCCCGTGATTTTAATAAAAAAAAATTGGGTTACAGCGGCTACAACGCAAACTTAAATTTTATTTTCCTATATGCTACGTACCAAAAATTTGGGTCTGTAGTAGTCAAAACCAAATAAAAACCCAACCCAAATACACAATCATTCACCAAACCCGACCCAAAACCCAAACCCATTAACTCCCCTTCGTCTTCTTCTTCCCCTATCCCCAATCTCTAGGGTTTTTCTCACCATGTCAAATTCTCACTGCTCTTAGCAATGGAGATCGATATCTCATCAACGAAGCCAACTCGTACGGCCCAGAAAATCCACTCGCACTTGCATGGAAGAGATCGCTGCCAAACTCCTCTTCATCAAGAAGGAATCCAAACCCAAATCCGACCTCATAGAACTCACCACCAGCATGTCCCTCCTCTTCATTGCCCTCCGCCAAGTAACCAAATCACCAATCGCAAAGCACTCACAGTTCGAGTTCGGGTTTCATTTCTCTAATTAGGGTTTTGTTTTCAGGCGAACCGTGCGATTCTTTTGGATGAAGATAGGGTGAAGGCGGAGACGGAGACGGCGAAGACGCCGGTGGACTTTACGACGCTGCAGCTGCATAATTTGATATATGAGAAGAACCATTATATGAAGGCGATTAAGGCGCGAAAGGATTTCAAGTCGAAGTATCCTGATGTCGAGATGGTGGGGGAGGAGGAGTTCTTTAGGTGTGCACTGGAGGATATTAAGGTGAAGGAGTGTCGGGCGATAAAGCACATGACTTGTTGCTCAAGAGGCTCTCTTTCGAGCTGTTTCAGGTAAATTCTCGAGATTGTACGTAGTGGACAAGTGCAATTAAAATGTGAGAAAATGCTTGAAGATCATATTAGAGTGAAACAATGTTTTTAAGAGTTGAAATGTTTTGATAAAAAAGGATAGAGTCGGAAGACTCCAGCCTTGAAATTATATTAAACTCAAAAGAATACAAGAGACAAACTGAAAGGAGGTACCACGGCCACGACACGGATGACTGTCGGGCCCTAAAAGACGAGATCGAGGCCTTTAATCAGAGAGGGCAACTCTCCAGGTTCGTGAGAAAGGACATGGCAGATCCTTTCCCCCCCAGGGGGGCTAATAAGCGAACCGAGTGGCACGCGGAGACCCCGGACTCTGAAGCAGAAGCCGTCCTACATCTCATACACGGAGGCCCAATAGGGGAGATTCAAACTCCTCCTGAAAAGCCTTCGTCCGGAAAGTAAATTCTGTGCAGAACCGGTCTCCCCCCAAGGGCCTTGGGGTCCCCGTCACTTTTTCAAATAGAGATTTGGAGGGCATCCAAACTCCCATTGCGATGCCCTGGTAATAAACCTCCATATGGCCAACTTCGAATTGCGCTGAGTCCTGGTCGACAACGGAAGTTCGGTCAACATACTTTTTCTAGAGGCCTTCCAGGGTCTCAATCTGTCCAGGGATCGACTCAAGCCCGCTGGCTACACTCTCTATGGGTTCACAGGAGTGTCAGTGACGATTGAGGGTGTTATAACTCTCGACGTAATTGCTAGCAAAACTCCCATCACCCGAACCGAGTCGATGGACTTCATGGTGGTAGACGTGAAGGCTGCTTTCAACTAGGGCTGCAATCGAGCCGAGCAAAATACCTTCAGGCTCGAGCTCGACTCGTTTACGAAACGAGCTCAGTTTTAAGCTCGAGCTCGGTTCGAGCCAAGCTTTGACCGAGCTTTGACCGTATTCGAGCCGAATAGCTCGCGAGCATAGCCTAAAAAAAATCCAAGCTCGAGCTCGGCTCGTTTACGAAACGAGCTCAATTTTGAGCTCGAGCTCGGTTCGAGCTGAGCTTTGACCGAGCTCGAGCCGAATAGCTCGATTCGTTTGCAGCCCTACTTACAATGTCATCCTGGGCCGACCAGGCCTAGCTGCTCTCTAGGCCATATCCTCGACCTACCACATGAAGATGAAGTTTTCCACCACAGCAGGCGTGGGAGAAGTCAAAGAGAGCCCGGAGGCGGCTCACAAATGATACATGACCTCGGTGGGAGGACCTGTCCTCTCCTTTGAAGCTCTTGAACTCTCCCAAGGGAGTGGCCAACCTATATCAGAGCTGGTCGATAAGCTGGAAGAGGTGGCATTCTCAGAAGGAGATCCGACCAGGACATTCCAGATTAGCAAAACCCTTCCTCCTATTGTCAGATTGACATTATCCACTGTATAAGGGGAAATCGCGATCTGTTCGCCTGGACTGCAACTGACATGTCGGGAATTTCCGAAGAGGTCCTCATGCACCACCTCAGTGTCGCTTCGGGGGCCAGACCTGTCCAGCAAAAGTGACGCAAATTCGCCCCCGAGTGCCAGCAAGCCATCAAAGAAGAGGTTGAGAAACTCTTGAAGGCTCGGTTCATACAGGAGGTCAACTATCCCGAATGGCTGTCCAATGTCATGATGGTCAAGAAAGCCAACGGAAACTGGAGGATCTGCATTGACTTTACGGATCTAAACAAAGCCTGCCCCAAAGATCCATTTCCGATCCCGAGCATTGATGCCCTGATTGATGCAACCTCGGGACACAAACTCTTAAGCTTCATGGATGCATTTTCTAGGTACAATCAAATCAGAATGTTCCCTCCAGACATCCCGAAGACCTCTTTCGTCACTGACCAGGGTCTATATTGCTACCGGGTCATGTCCTTCGGGCTCAAGAATGCCAGTGCCACCTATCAGCGCCTTGTTAACAAGGTCTTCAAGGAACAGATCAGGCAGAACATGGAAGTCTACGTAGACAACATGTTGGTGAAGAGCGTCAGCAAATCAGATCATGTCTCTGATTTCCAAGATGCTTTTAACGTGTTGAGGAGACAGTATGAGACTGAACCCGAACAAGTGTGTTTTCGGCGTCTCATCCGGCAAATTCCTGGGGTTCATGGTCAACCAAAGGGGCATAGAGGCCAACCCCGAGAAGATTCAGGCCATACTCAACATGGCTCCCCCTCCAATGTTAAAGATGTACAGAGACTCATCGGTCGCCTCGCGGCCATAGGGCATTTTCTCTTCAAGTCCGGAGAAAAATGTCTCCCGTTCTCCAAGGCCCTTAGGGGGGCTAAAGATTTTGAGTAGAGGCAACAGCAATAAAAGTCCTTTGATCAGCTTAAGGCCTACTTAGTCACCCCCCACTCTTGAGCAAGCCAAAGTACGGGAAAGTTCTCTACATATACCTTGCCACTTCGGAGCAGACCCTCAACGCTGTTCTAGTAAGAGAAGAAGACAAGACGCAAAGGCCTATCTACTATGTGAGTAAGGTCCTCAGGGATGCTGAACTCCGTTATCCAAAACTAGAGAAGATGGCCTATGCATTGGTCATGGCGGCCCGAAAGCTCCTCCCCTACTTCTAGTCTCACTCGGTGGTCGTTCTTACCAACCAATCGCTCAAACAAGTTCTCTACAAGCCCGATACATCAGGGCGCCTTATGAAGTGGTCCATCGAGCTGAGCCAGTATGATATCATCTATCAGCATCGAACCGCTTTCAAGGCTCAAGCCCTAGCGGAGTTCCTAGTAGAGAGCACAATTCTCGACACCAGCAAAGCGATAGAGGAACCCCCGTTCTGGATAGTGTATGTTGATGGGTCCTCGTGCGCCGATGGGAGTGGGCAGGAGTCATCCTGCTGGCCCAAATGATTTCATCCTCCAATACTCACTCCGTGTCAACTTTCGGGCGTCTAACAACGAGGCTGAATATGAAGTCTTTATAGCCGCCTGTGTATGGCTTGCAAGGCCGGGGCCAAGCGTGTCAATATATTTAGCGATTCGCAGCTGGTAGTGAACCAGGTATCAGAGGAATACGAAGCACGAGACGATCGCATGGCCAAGTACTTGGCCAAAGTTAAAGATCTGATGGTCTCTTTCGAGGATGCATAACTCCAGCGAATCCCCCGAGAAGAGAATGCACAGGCGGACGCCCTCTCGAAGCTAGCTTTCTCTTCCGTCCAAGGGCTCAACAGTCTTAATAGATGTTCTCCTGAGGCCCAACATCGAGGAAGAAGATCCCGAGCCAATGGAGACGCTGCCTTTAGAACTCGGAGAGAATTGGATGAGGCCCTTGCTTGAGTTCCTCAAAGATGGGAGCCTCCCTTTAGACCCTAAAGAGGCTCGAAAGATCCGAATCAGAGTCGAGCAGTACACACTCATCGAGGGAGTCATGTACAAACGTTCTTACACTCAAGTAGACGGTAGACCCTACTTAAGATGTCTCTCTCCCGAGGAAGCCCAGTATGCTTTGAGGGAGGTCTATGAAGGAATGTGTGGTGCTCACTTGGGAACAAGGTCCCTCGCCCGCAAAATCTTGAATTATGGATACTTCTGGCCCACCCACCTTAGCGATGCCGAACAATACGTTCGCCAATGCGGCCCCTGCAAAAAATTCTCAACAATCCGCCGCTTACTTCAAGCCCAGCTCTCCTCTCTATCTAGCCCAACCCCTTTGGCAATGTGGGGAATGGACTTGCTCGGGCCTTTTCCTCCAGCACCGGGCCAGCTAAAGTTCCTTATTGTGGTGATCGACTAATTCTCTAAATGGATCGAAGTCGAGCCCCTAGCGACGATAATAGAGAATAGAGTGCAGCGCATCTTTTAGAAAAACATTGTCTGCAGATTCGGTGTGCCATGAATCTTGGTAACGGACAATAGGACAGTTCACGGGGGCAGCCTTTCGCACTTTTTGCGCAGACCTGGGCATTCAACAACGATTCTCCTTGATCTCCCACCCACAGTCCAACGGTCATGCAGAGAATGCCAATCGGCAAATTCTCTCCGGTCTGAAAAAGAGACTGAACAAATCTGCTAAGGGTTTGTGGGTAGAGTAACTCCCTAATGTGCTTTGGAGCTATCGTACTACTAAGAGGACCCCCACAGGAGAATCTCCTTTCAACCTCACTTACAGCTCCAAAGCTGTTATCCCGCTAGAGGTTGGTCTACCTTCCCCCTGCTTGATCGCCTACAACGAAGAGCAAAACGCAAACGAGCTTCGCGATAACTTGGACCTCATTGATGAGATCCGCGAGAGATCCCCATTCGGCAAGAAATTTATCGACGTAGGATCGAGCAATCCTACAACAAGAGAGTCCGCCCTACCACTCTCAACGAAGGAGATTTAGTGCTCAGAAAGCTATCGATTTCTTTTCCAAGCAAGAAAGGCAAGCTAGCATCTAACTGGGAAGGACCATACAGGATCTCCAAAGTTGTCCGACTTGGCGCTTATCAACTTAAAGACCCGGGGGCAAGAGAGTGCCAAGGACATGGAATGCAGAGCACTTATTGAAGTACCAAGAGGGTGTTAAAATACTGCTCCAAGCAACTTCTAGCTAGCTCTGGAGCATTTCTAAGTTGTTCCTTTCTATTTAGTCTGTTTTTGCAAATGTAATAATGGCTCGCAACTCAGAAGTAACCACTTAGTAGTTGTTTTTCATAAAAAGCAGTTCTTTCCCTCAGAAAAACTATTGTCTTAATATTCTTTCACCGAGCACAAACTTTCTCCAACGACAAGTTCGGAGTCCAACACTTGGTTAGATGCCGCTTTTTCTACTTGCGAACGAGCGAGTACAAAGTAGCTCACCATTCGAAATTGCTCCTGCAACTGTTGATACTCTCTTAATGACAATTTCCGAGTCTAACACTTGGTTCGATGCCGCTTTTGCTACTTGCGAATGAGCGAGTACAAAATAGCTTACCATTCGGAATTGCTCCTACAACTGTTGATACTCTCTTAACGATTAGTTCGGAGTCCAATACTTGGTTCGAATCCGCTTTTGCTACTTACGAACGAACAAGTACAAAGTAGCTCGCCATTCAGAATTGCTCCTACAACTGTTGAAACTCTTCTAATGACAAGTTCGGAGTCCAACACTTGGTTCGAAGCCGCTTTAGCTACTTGCAAACGAGCAAGTACACAGTAGCTCACCATTCGGAATTGCTCTTACAACTGTTGAAACTTTTATAACGACAAGTTCGGAGTCCAACACTTGGTTCGAAGCCGCTTTAGTTACTTGCGAACGAGCAAGTACGAAGTAGCTCGTCAGCCGGAATTGCTCCCACAACTGTTGAAGCTCTTTAGCAAACATTAGCAAAACGCAAACTCCCAAAAGAAACTCGAAGGATACGATACATTATTTAACAAGATTCGATGCATTATTCCATCAAGATTTGAGATACAAGTCTAATTCTAGACCAAAAACTCATACATTATCTCATCAAAATTTGAGATGCAAGACTCATATGAAACAAAGACTACAAGATTACAAAATTCTGCCCTAGCCCCTCCTAGGGAGCGGGATGCTTCTATTAAGAGACGTGGGGACAGCGAGCGTGTGTTGCTGTCGCCTCGTTTCTGCAGAGGTCTCCAGGCAAGCGAGCCGAGTAGTGTCGTCGGCACCCAAGAGCCTAACAGTTGCCCCAACAGAGACACCGCTCGACGAGCCGGCCACTCCACTTTGCGTGTCCCCAGGATGTCGCAAGATGAGAGACGAACGAAGTGCTAATTCGTGGAACGACTTTTCTTGAGCATACTCACCCTGAGGGCAGGAACTTCTTCTAACGTTACTCCCCTCAGAGAGCCATCGCAGATGAAGGTTCTCCGCCTTTAGCTCGACGACCCGCTCTTTCAATAAGTCGTCTGTCACCTTAATCTTCAAGCGAGGTGTCCTGCCCGAACCACCCTCGTGAGAAACATCAGAGATAGTCCTTCGAAGGTGCGCCGCCTCCAGGCTCTTCTCAAGCACCACGTTCTTCAACTCGTCTCTCTCGGATCTCGCCTCGAATAGAGTGACGTATGAACTTGAGTCTCAAGCCTTGGCTGACGGCCATTGAGGGGCAGGAATCCTCACCTTCGGGTGGCACTTCATGAGTCCTCTCCTCAAGGCGCCTCATCTTAATGTCTCGACAAGCCAGGGTCACCCGTAAATGACCTACCTTTCGCTCGGCCTTATAAAGCATCTCTCGGGACCGTGCTACCCCCAACTTGACGACACCAAGCTCAGAACGGAGACGTGGGACCTCGCTGACCTGGAAAATTCAACAAAAGAGACGAAAATCTTTTAGATCGGGATAAATCTAAAAATAAAAAATGACTCCATATCCAACTAGGGCTACAAGATAGTTCTATGTTGAATAAAAGTCACAAGTGTTCCCGCAAAAAGGAGTTTGCATTACTTAGTAGAGATACAAAAGCGGTGGCCAGTCCGCTATCAGACATCACTACAACCAGACCATGAAGAGAAATCTATGACTAAAAATAAAATAAAAGAAGCTGCAAAGGAGGTCAAGTGTCCACCTCGGCGGACGAATCTACGAGGGGTGTTAGTGCGTGGCCACTCCCCTCAGCCACCTCTGACACTGTCACTATGGCCGTCTGGGGGTTCGCCACAGCATCTTCCTCCCCCTCCTCGCCATCTATCTCTTCCGCTTCCTCGCCATATTCCTCGTCAGGAAACAAACGATACCCCGAGCGATCAAAATCAGAGATGCGCGTCGCCAATGTCGTTCAAAGCCTTGGCGTATGCCTTCCGCATGTTCTTCTCCAAATATCTGATGACCTTCTCCGCCGCGACCTCCTCATCCCGCACGGCTGCCTCCTTCTCCCAAGCCGCCTTTTCCTTCTCTGCAGCCCTTTCTCGAGCGACTTTCTCTTTCTCCAATTTGGCGCTTTCCTTCGCCTTCGCCAGCGCCGCCTCCAGCAAAGTGATCTTAGCAGCTTGACACTACCAAGAGAGCGGCTGCTTCAGACTCTTTCTTTGCCCTCGACCGCTCGATCTTCTCCCGGTCTTGCACGGCCTTCAACTCCCGCTCTTGCTCCGCCATTTGCGTCAGCAGGTAGCTAAAGTGGCAGATCGTCTGTGAGAAAGTAAGAACCAAAGGTTGAGAACAAGTGGAATGAGAATCTCGCGCAAACGACTAAGGGAAGTGTGCAAAATAGGACCTATGACTAAGCAAAGCATCGAACACTTACGGTCATTTACTCCTTTACGATCTCCAAAGTCGAGTCGCCCACAGTCCCGTGCTCCATGGAGGCCTTGTCCTTAGGCGTAGCCAAGTGACGAACAGAGTCCATGCAGTTCGTTGAGTCCCTGAGGAAGCCATCGTGCCTCCGCACTTGCCAGTCGGGAACGAAGATCCTCTTTAACTCATCGGTCAGGATTGTTTCGGCCGCCGCTGTGAGAGGAGGAGCTTCAAGAGCAAGCGTCACCGAAAGGGGGAGATCTCCAGCTGATAAAACGGTCGGAGCCACAGGTGTGGACTATCAATCCACCACGAGACTCTCGCCCCTGGTCACCTTCGACAGCGACGGTCGAACGACTGTGCGCTTCCTCTTCCTCTTATCAACCCGCCTGCCGCTCAGGGCCAAATGCCTACTCATGATGTCGTCGAAGTCCATGCTTGGGTCTCCTGCAAGAAAAAGACTAGTGTTGAAAAATTTGAAGAACTCGTGCAAACTATGGGATGACGATAAATAAAAATAAATTTCGTACTAGGGTTCATCAAGCTTAGACCCCCCCCCCCCCAAAGAGACTATCCTCTAAGATATATTTCCAGTGCAGTGATGGTCGATCCAAAAGAATTCCGACCATCCTATCTTCTTCGGGGCTAAGTGACGGCTCCGCCTTCGCTCTCTTCGGCACATCCTCCCTCTAGACTGTTGGGATGTCCCACGGCTCCTTACTCCTAATCAGAAAATACTTGTCCCTCCAATACTTCACTGAGTCGGGGATATCGACCAACTTGACTCCCTTCCGAGCAGTGAGATAGAATCGATACTCCGTCCGCGTCTTCTGATGAATCTTATATAACCGATGGAGAACATTGAGACAGGGCTCGATCCTCGCAGCCTGGCAATGAAGCACAAACCTCGTAACATGTCTCCACATGTTCGGCATAAGCTGGATCGGGCCAACACCATACCATCGCAGCACTTCCCTTACGAACGGATGAAGGGGGAGGCGGAGGCCCGCGTTCAAAGCGTCGAAGGGGAACAAGCATAGATCGGAGAGAAAGAAGAGCAGGATCTAACCCCGGGACCAGGAAGAAGGAGGTCGAACTCCGGAGGATTCATAAAGCACCTCCTAATGGTGCGAAGGTCCACCTCCGTAAGTACGGAGACAATATTGTTCGCCTCGGTGCGCTCTTGTGGTTCATTCTCCTCGTAGTACCGTCCCATGCCTTGCTCGACACGCCTCAGTTCTTCGGCGCTGTATTGCCGAATCCCTCCTAAGCGAGACACGGCGATCGAATGCCTCCCGAACTCGCCCATCCTCCGCTCTCTCTCCACAATTGTCTTCACTACCAGTGAAGGCTGAACCACAACACCGGTAGTGAAGGCTGAACCACAACACCTTTCCCTTTGTCGACCCTAGAAGAAGCGGTCGGGGGTGGCACTTCACCCCGACTTGAAGGGGAGGTCTCTTCACCAGACGATACTCTAGACATTTCTTAGAACAAAAATAAATTATCTTCTGATGTGACATACACAGTCGGAAACTTCACCGGAGAACGAAAAAGATCACTGGAATCTCGCTCAAGCGCCGAAGTAAGAAATTTTCAGATGAGGTGAAAGTAGGAGAGTGAGATGAAATGAGAGAAGGGGGAGGGGATTTATAGCCAAGCTTGGGGGGCTTGGGATGAAAAGTGTAATGGGCCCTTAGGAAGCCCAAAAGGCGTAGAATCCTAACTGACAAGAATGCAAAACGAAAAAATCAAACAGTCCAAGAAGTCGAACCGTCAGAAACTTATCAGATGCTTGCACATCAGACCTCAAACCACGTGCCTTTCACTTGGGGCTCGACACGCGCTCGCCTATCGTTCGATGCATCGTTTGCCACATTTGCTGCTGCGCACCGAACAGGCGATGTTCCGAACAAAAAACAAGCAAAATGGCATTGACCAGTCAACGGCTCAAAAGCCACGTGTCGCACGCCTGTCGTTCGGTGCATCGTTCACCACGTTCGCCGCTGTGCGTCGAACAGACGATGTTCCGAATGAAAAACAGGCAAAATAACGTTGACCAGTCAATGGCTCCGAAGCCACGTGTCGCTCGCCTGTCGTTCGATGCATCGTCCGCCACGTTCGCCGCTACGCGTCGAATAGACGGTGTTCCGAACGAAAAACAAGCCAAGTGGTATTGACCAGTCAACAGTCCCGAGCCATGTACCACTCACCTGGAGCTCGACACGCGCTCGTCTGTCGTTCGATGCATCGTTCGCCATGTTCGCCGCTGCGCGCCGAACGAAAAATAGGCAAAATGGCATTGACCAGTCAACGGCTCAAAAGCCACGTGTTGCTCGCCTGTTTTTGACGCATCGTCTACCTCGTTCGCTGCCACGCCTTGAACAGACGGTGTTCCGAACGAAAAATGGGCAAGTGCTATTGATCAGTCAACAGTCTAAAAGCCACATGTCGCTCGCCTGTCGTTCGACGCATCATCCGTCGCGTTCGCCGCTACGCGTCGAACAGACGGTGTTCCGGACGAAAAATGGGCAAATGCTGTTGACCAGTCAACGGTCTAAAAGCCACATGTCGCCCGTCTATCGTTCGATGCAATGTTCGCCACGTTCGATGCAAAGTTTGCCTATCGTTCGACGCAATGTTCGCCACGTTCGACGCAACGTTCGCCTGTCGTTCGACGCAACATTCGCCTGTCGTTCGACGCATTGTTCACCACGTTCGACGCAACATTCGCTTGTCGTTCGGCGCATCGTTCGCCACGTTCGACGCAATGTTCGCTACCTTCGACGCAATGTTCGATGCATCATCTGCCACGTTCGACGCGACGTGCGCCGCTAGGCGCCGAACAGACGCGTTTTCGAACAAAATAAGTTGAAACTTGAATCCCTAATTGGCCGTCCGATTGCTTCGAAAATCGTGCCAGAGCTTGATCAACGCTCCAGATCGCGCCACGCCAATATTCACTTGATTAATTTTTATTTATTTATTAATTCAAATTAATTATTTAAAAATAATTAAAAATTGCGAAAAATAATTAATAATTCAAGAAAATTAATTAAAAATTCTAAAAAATAAATACGAATTGGGGAAACATATTTCGGAGCTCCTGGATAAATAATTATTAATTGGAAAGATTGATTAATACTTTTTGAAAATAGATTTTTGATTCGCAAAATTGAATAAATTATTCGAAAAATAATTAAAAAATTAGAAAAAATCCAGAAAATTCCATGAATAATTTTGGGGCACTTTGCAAGCTCGAATTTGCACCGTTACACCTCGAGCAAAGATCCAAACCTCCTGAGGAACACCGATAAAATCCCGTATGCCATTGAAACAAAAAAACTACTCAAAGGCTGTTAAACTTAGTCTTCAGGAGTGAGGAGCTCGTGCTATGGCTAAAAATAGGATTAAATCGGAATCGTTCAAATCGGACACGAATCTTAAAGCTCTCAGGGGTAAAACAGTAATTTTACCTACCAACGGGTCTGAATTGGGACTGGGTCTTTCTTCAGGGTCCAATAGCCCAAAAACGGATCTGTCCTACTGGGAGTGGGTAGCAACCCACCACAAATCAACCCAGACGGATAAAGAGTAATTCAAATTCGCGGTTATCCCTAAGAGACAGTTTAAACAGTCTCTCTTATCACGAAACGAGTCAAACTCTCTTCTTATCCATAAACATCGGGAAGTAGAGATTTATTCTTATCTCGAAACTGGTTCCCAAGGCGACTATAAATTTCTTCTCCCCCCATCGTAACAAGGTAATCAATCTTTTTCTACCTAAAGCTCTTTTGATAATCTTTCTGATTACTGACAAGAGCGTCGAAGGATTCGTCGCCAGGATCCATTCCGGTGTATCGAACTTTGTGCAAGTTCACGGCAGCAGCGAGAAACTAGTCAACATGCCGGTGAAAGTGAACATGTTTGCTTACTTGTTTCCTTCAAAAATCCACAAATTCATCTGTTTGCTCCCACACAAAAAATTAGCAGCAACATTGTTAACATAAGATATGCATTGACTTCTACTGAGTATAGCTGAGTTTCTCTCTCTTTTCTAGAGAGAGAGAAACTCCGAAAAGCCCCCACCCAAAAACCCTTTATCAGACAATAGAGGAGGTGACAGCTCGTGGTCGCCGCTGCCCCCCTCACCGTCGTCGCCTCTCCCGCTAATCCAAGCACCGCCACCGCTTAGACCTTGCCGACCCCCCATCCATAATTACTGCGATGGCTTCTAACACCGTCGCCTCTCGTCGATCCAAGCTCCGCCGTCGCCTAGCTCTTGTCGATGCCCGTCTTCAGACTCTTCGATAGCTTTTCCCACTGTCGCCTCCCGCTGAATAGCCCCATCGTCGCATCTTCGACTGCGACGGTTCATCCCGACATCGTCGCGTGCTGAAACCCCACCGCTATATCCCTCTCCCTCACTATTGGGTTTTGGAATCGCTACTCGTTCTCACGCTCGTCGGTGCTCCCTGGATTCGGAGTCGATCGCCGTCGCCTCACAGACGACTGCGCTACCATCGACTGCTATAGCGATGGGCGGCGACGGCAATCTAGCCACTTAAATGCTAGGAAGCACGGATACTCCACGGAGGGTGCCGTACCCGTATCCTGGACGTATCGGATACGGGATACGGCGGGATACGTCCCCGATACGGCCCGATACGGCTAAACGTGTCCCATTTTTTTTTAATAAATTTTTTGGATACGGCGGGATACTTGGGGGGATACGGGCTTCATTAAAAAAAAATTTGGGCCTTTTCTTACCAATTGGGTCGGGTTTGGAATAAAAAAAACCCAACGATTTCCACCCCCTTCTCATCTTCTCACTACAGCCGACCTTCTCTCTCTCTCCCTATCAAAAAAATACCCTAGCCCTCTTCTCACATTCTCACTATCAGCCGACTCTCCCTCTCTCCCTATCAAAAAAACCTCCTCTCTATCAGCCGGTTACTCTCTATCAGTCGACTCTCTTCCACGCATCCCTCCGGTTACTCTCTATCAGCCGGACTCTCTCTCTCTCTCTCTCTTTCTCCGGTAATCTCTCTCTCTCTTTCTCCGGTAATCTGCTTCCTTTTTTTTATGCTGCTTCCTTTTGGTTGGTTGTGTGCTAGTAGAGGCAAGACTGTCGACATTTGTTTTAAATCATTTGTCGACATTTGTTGGATCTCTTGCTACATCTGGTGCCAGGATATTGAGATGGTGGGTTTTGTGTTCACTTGCTTTGGTTTTGATTTTATAGAAATGACTTGAGAGTTTCTTTTTTCATACACCAGCCGATCTATACGAGAAATCATTTGTTTTTTTTTCTTTAAGTGCTTCCTGTTTAGCTGGCTTAATGCTTTCTTTTTTAATGCTTTAGTTTTTAAATGCTTCCTGTTTTTTTTCTTTTAATTTCTTTTAATGCTTCCTTTTTTTTATAAATGTTATGCTTGCTTAATGCTTCCGGTAATCAATCTCTCTCCACTCTTATGCTTACTTTTTTTAGCTTCCTGTTTGACATACTGATCATTTTATTCCGAATTAATCATGTTATTTTTGCTTGCTTTCTTGCTGTCTGCAGTCACTAGTCAGTATCTTTTACATACCTTCATTGTTGTCTTTTTTTAGCTTTTACATACCTTCCAACTTCCATCATACTTAGTCTGCACTCAGTATCGTATAAACAGTATTAATTTTCACAAAAATAGTTCATTTCATATTTTAACATAACATAAATCTCTTCACAATATAAGGTATACATAATATGCATGCTTGCTTGCTGTTATTTTTGCTTTGTGCTTGGTGCTTGGTGCTTTTGCCTCTTCTTCCATCGAGCATTCCTGACAAAAAAAATAGAATAAAGAAAAATTGATGAATAAAGGAAATTTCTTGAAAAAGAGAACTATAAAATTAATAGAGGAAACTTCCTAGGTTTTATTCAATTCAATGATGAATTCTTATAATTGCTAAATTGCTCACTGATTGGATGCTTACTAATTTAGGTTGATCATTGATGGATAGTACGAGCTCAACCGGTAGAACCCAACGAAATTCCGAATCTGATACTCATCCACTTTGGAATTATGTTACCAAGTTAGAAAAATTGGGAGATAAGGGTGGAAATCAAAGATGGCAGTGTAGCTTTTGCAACAAACAATTCTCAGGATCATATTCTCGGGTCAAAGCTCACTTGCTCAGAATGCCAGGAGTTGGTGTAGCAGTATGTTCAAAAGTTGTTGCATCTTTGAAAGCCAGGTTGCAAAGAGAGGTTGAAGAAATTGAGAGGAGGTCTAACTTTACGACCGTCCCACTTCCTCCCAATTCTTCTTCTAGTCAAGGGAGTTCAATGGCATTTGCTTCTTTGAGGGTTGGCGGGTTAGATACAACAAAGAAGAGAAAGTCTTCTCCACTAGAGCAAGCATTTAACAATGAAGCTAGAGATCAATTGAGAAGTGAAATAGCAAGGATGTTTTACGCTTCGGGGTTGTCATTTCACCTTTCTAGGAGTCCATTCTATGTAAGTGCTTTTAGTTATGCGGCTAACAACAATATACCAGGTTTTGTTCCACCAGGCTACAATGCCTTGAGAACTACACTGCTTCAGAAGGAAAGGGCAAACATTGAAAGACTCTTAGAACCTATTAAGGGAACGTGGAAGGAAAAGGGGGTAAGCATTGTTTCTGATGGATGGACAGATGCTCAAAGAAGGCCAATTATAAACTTCATGGCTGTAGCAGAGAGCCAACCTATGTTTCTAAGAGCGGTGAATTGTGAAGGTGAGTATAAAGATAAGAATTTTATTGCCAACCTTTTGAAAGAAGTAATTTTAGAAGTGGGGGCTAAGAATGTCGTCCAAGTCATAACTGATAATGCCCCAGTGTGCAAGTCGGCAGGGATGCTTGTAGAGGCACAATTTGAACAGATCTTTTGGACACCATGTGTCGTGCACACTCTTAATCTTGTCTTGAAGAATATATGTGCACCGACAGATTCAGAAAGAAATGAGGAGGCACATGAGGCACATGAGGCATTGAGCTGGATTACTGATGTTGCTTCAGAAGTTGTTCAAATTAGAAATTTCATCAATAATCATTCTATGAGGTTGGCAATGTTTAATGAATTTGTGAATATGAAGTTGCTCTCAGTTGCTGAAACCAGACTTGCTTCTGTTGTTGTGATGTTGAAGAGATTCAAGCTTGTAAAAGGAGGGCTGCAAACAATGGTGATTAGTGATAAGTGGTCTAATTACCGTGAAGATGATCCAAGAAAAGCACAGTTTGTGAAGGAAAAGATTCTGAATGATTTGTGGTGGGATAAGATTGACTACATACTCGCCTTCACTGCTCCTATTTATGATATGCTTCGATTTGCAGATACTGATAAACCTGCTCTTCACTTGATCTATGATATGTGGGATTCAATGATTGAGAAGGTTAAACAAGCAATTTTTCACAAAGAATGCTTGGCAGATCATGAAGAATCAAGCTTCTATGATATTGTGCATAAAATTCTTGTTGATCGATGGAACAAGAGCAGTAGGCCACTTCATTGCTTAGCACATTCGTTGAACCCAAGGTAATTATTAATCAGTCAACACATTTATGCATAATATACTATGTTAGGATCTTTACTTCCTTAGATTGCTTTATTCATATTTCATAAGTTTTAGTAAGTATTGCCTTTAAAAAAGTACTTGCTTCTTGATATAC
Organism: Hemerocallis citrina; assembly: GCA_017893485.1. NCBI lineage: Eukaryota > Viridiplantae > Streptophyta > Magnoliopsida > Asparagales > Asphodelaceae > Hemerocallis > Hemerocallis citrina. Next base: position 224,128,206 of record CM030366.1, on the reverse strand, counting down.
AGATACTACAGTGAAGAGTGGCTTAGGGAGGTTCCCAATCGGCTTGCACCTCATAGAGATGACGAAATTTCTGAAGAGAGAAACAAGTGTTTGAAGCGATATTTTTCAGATCCTGTTGAGCGAAGGGTGGTGATTAATGAGTTCACTAAATTTTCAGGAGCTTCAGATGCATTTTCTTCATTTGATTGTTTGAGTGATAGAGCCCATTTGGATGCTAAGGGATGGTGGTTATTTTATGGCACTTCCACTCCAAATTTACAATCCCTAGCTTTGAAGCTACTTGCACAACCATGCTCATCTTCATGTGCTGAGAGGAACTGGAGTACATACTCTTTTATCCATTCGCTTAGGAGAAACAAAATTCTACCACAACGTGCAGAAGATTTGGTGTTTGTACACTCTAATCTTCGCCTACTTTCAAGGAAGAACGAGCAATACATGCAAGGAGATTCCAAAATGTGGGATGTAGGAGGAGATGTTTTTGATCCACTTGATGGTGCTGGAGAGCTTGAGATAGCACAACTTTCGCTTGATGAACCTGATATGGAGGCTGTGCTTTTTGAGGAAATTGGTGGTGATGATAATGATACTATCCAACTTGGATAGACATGGAGTGATGGATGAGCTTTTGCTATATTTTCAGACTTGTCAAACTATGTTGCTTATAAACTTGTTTTGTTTACTTATATAGTCATGTTATTACTTATGCTTATTATTGTAGCCTTTATGGATTATCTTATTTATGTTTAATTAAAGATATTTACCATTTTCTTATTAACAAGATATATATATATATATATATATATATATATATATATATATATATATATATATAGCCGTATCCCCGCCGTATCCCGTATCCTAATTTTTTGAAAATTGCCGTATCCCCCGTACCCGTGTCCCCGTATGCGTATCGCCGTATCCGTATCGGTGCTTCCTAGCTTAAATGACACCCACAGTCTGTGGCAGCACCACCACTACGCCCTCATTATTGAACCTGACGTCGACAATGCCCCCGCCCGTTGTAGCATGAGGAGAAGGTGATACTTCATTTTGTTGTGATCTGTTTAGGTTCTTTGTTTGAGAAAGAGAGAGAGAGTAAGAGGATAAAGATGTGCTCCTCACTACTTTATGTTGGTGTATGTCTTGTGTATGAGAAATCACTTGAGAAAGCAAATGCGTGAGAGAGGTAAATGTATCCTGTCCACGGCTCTCTCTTTAACTATGGTTTGGCTGGGGTGAGTGTGATGTTGTTTGTGCGGATGTGGGAGGAGGGGAGGATTATGTGGGGTTCGGCGGATGACTCAATTCTGACTGACTTGCTTCATCTGGGTGTGCACCTGTCGGGAAGGGGGGCACTAAGCTTAATAGACGTACAGACTATTATGTTGGGCCGAATACTGTGATTGGATTCATAATAGGGTCTTTTACAGGTGTTAGAGGAGCTGCACCGGTTGTCGATGGAAGACTTTCGGTTTATCGGCCCACCCTTCAGGGTTTGCTTGAGGGATTCTTGGTATCTGTACGGGTCATATAGCTTCATGTTTTATTTCTTGCATGTTGTTTGTATTTTGGCACAGTACTCTGGGTTTGTTTTGTTAATGTCTAATTAATAGAATAGGGTGACCATATACCACATTTTCTTCAAAAAATACAAAATACTTATTGCTAATATATATTACTAATGTGAGGTAGGGTTTACCCTACTTTTTGCCAGTAAACAAATTAAAAAAAATTAACAAAAATAAAAATTTAGGTGTATGTAAATATTTGGCACACTTTGGGTAAGAACCATTTACCAATGATCTCCAAAATAATGATGGTTGTTTACGTAATGTGGTCTACAAGGAAGTTCTTCAAGAAGTTCAGTACTCAATGATGAAAGGTATGAAATCGATAACTAAATGAGTCTCCACATGCAATTCATATGAAATAAGTAGTTTAAAGATTTGAACCATATATTGTCTATAAAAAACTAAATTTGACTTAATTGAGTATAAATTTGTTACCAAGCAACATCTTTTGTTTATATACATTCTCATGTATAAGATATAATGATTTCATGCTTTAAAATTGGATGAACATCTTTAATGTATGCAAGCATGAATAAGATGCCACCAAATTGGAAGTTGAAAGAAGGCAATATTAAAGATAATGTTGTACTTGATATCTTCTTTGAAGATGTAATATCTGTAACATTTTAATATCTTTACATGCTATATTATTCTTGCTGATGATATTTTTAATTATATGAGAATTAGGGCTGCAATCGAGCCGAGCCGAGCCGAATACCTTCAGGCTCGAGTTCGGCTCGTTTACGAAATGAGCTCAGTTTTGAGCTCGAGCTCGGCTCGAGCTCGGTTCGAGCCGAGCTTTGACCGAGTTTTGACCGTATTCGAGCCAAATAGCTCGCGAGCTTAGCCTAAAAAAATCCAAGCTCGAGCTCGGCTCGTTTACGAAACGAGCTTAGTTTTGAGCTCGAGTACGGCTCGAGCTCGGTTCGAGCCGAGCTTTGACCGAGCTCGAGCTGAATAGCTCGCAAATAGCTCGATTCGTTTGCAGCCCTAATGAGAATAACTTATGTAGTACATGATATCTTCTTTCCATTTTTAGTATTTATATTAAAGATAAAATTACATGTGATCATGCTGGATTTAACATGCATCTTCTTTATTTATAGTAGTTTAAATAAATTTTAGAATAATAAATTTTAGAATTGCAGTAAAACGTATGGTATTGGAATCTATATACTAAGATGAAGTCGCAAAAATTAATTTAAACTCTTTGAATGAGTTCAACTTTTTTAATCCACATACGCGCTCGAAGAATTTTTAAAAAAAGTTTAAGGATAAAAAGATTGAAAAGATCAGATCCTGACTTTAATTTAAAGATAGCTATTAGGGAGAGCAAGGATTGGGATCCACTCAATATGAGTGGCAGGAGTGATGACCGTGTTCAAACGACAATATGTTCATCTTAGGGGAAGGATAAAAAGGCAGTTGTTAGTACATTATATGTAAATGGATCATCTAATTAAAGATCTAAAAAAATTAATTACATTCGAGGTATTTTTTAAGTTGATGTTGTTTTTAAAAGTCGTGTATATAAATCATTCATGAATCTAAATTTAATTCTGTGCAATATTGTGTTTTAGGTTCGAAATATGGTCATGCAGGAGAATTATATTTCTGAGAACTTACTTACACAAAGGTAAACATGTGCCAGTTGTTGATAACTTCATTTTTTGTACTCATGCATACCTTATTGATTTTTATTGTTTTAATAGATCAAGGACTAAATGATATAGAGAACTTACTTATACAAAGGTAAATATGTGCCAGTTGTTGATACCTTCATTTTTTGTACTCATGCATACCTTATTGATTTTTATTGTTTTAACAGATCAAGGAATAAATGATATAATATGCACCCCTATGAGAATGAGTTAACGAAGTTAAAGACATGTTTTGCCATATTTGCAGAACAACAACGAAACTAAATAGATTTTGATAATCGTGGTAAGTGTATCATTGTGATTTTCCCTATTTAATTTTTAACATAGTTGCGCAGAGGTTTGAAAGTAATATTGATTTTTTTGTATTTATTTGTTCAATTTCGTTCTTGGTTACAAATTTGATCGGAGATATGGGTGGGTGACAATTGTTAGGACAATACTTAAATAGAACTTTCAAGAAATCATGTTTCTACATATTAATTGTGGTGAACTTTTTGAATTGTTTCAGTAATTTTCTATTGTTTTAAAAATCTATGCATTGTATATAAGACTAGTTTTGAGAATCATTTTCTTAGACTTTTGTTTAAATTTATTCATCATTATCAGATTATCTTTAAACTCACATTATTGTATTTAGATTGTGGTTTATTTGAATACTAGGTTTGCCCGTTGACACTTGCCTACGACACGTCTTCGGAACGGTGCACTTTATTTGATTATATAAAATAAATTTGGAAGTCCAGCAAATTAATTGAAGTAGCAAACATAGAACAAAAAACATATTATATGATTTTTTTGAATTATTTTTAAAGTTTTTAAATTTTTAATTTTTTTAGTTTTTAAATTTATAATTTTTTAAAAAAAATTTTAAAATTTTATTTTGTTAATTTTTTGAAAAAAAGAGGAAGGGAGAGAGAGAGAGAAAATAAATAAATAAATAAATATAGGAGTTGTTTTGGTTGGGGGATTTGAATTTGAGTTTTGGAGGGAAAAATATGTTTTGTGCGGTTAAATCTGGTCCTTTGATTTTTTTGGGATTGAAGGAGAGCCACTTGATAGCTTTCTTTGTGTTTTATTATAGATTTGGGAATATCTCTGAACTATTTATTGATTTTTTGAATGTTGAAATGCTAGATGTTTAGAAATCTTAAAATATTGCATGATGTATATACAAATAAAAGAAAACTTATTTGGAGAGGACATAACGTCGAAATTTATAGAGAATTGTTGCTTACGTTTGAACTTTGAGATACCTTTTTTATTTTAAAGATGACCTTCTCCTTCATGCGTGTATTTTGGCAATGAAGTATACCAATTAGCAAGTCTAAAGATAATGTATCATTTCTTAAAAGGTTTGTGCAATGTTGCTCAGGGACATACTAGTGTGACTTTTGCAAGAGTGCATCTTTTTTGCTCTGAAAATACGTGTGTTAATTAGTATGCAGACTCATCATTGAGACCAAATTTAGCATGCACTCTTGTGGAACCCAAGTTTGCTTTGTGTCAAAGGGACGTAGAACTGACCCAAAGGTCTATGTTCAAATTTTTGAGCGGATTTATCTCCTACCTTCAGCTTTACAAGAAGGTACGTACGTAGGTAAAGAGAGCTTATCATATCACACTCCTTTCTTAACGGACTTGCGGGGCTCTGAACTATGCCTGTTGTTGGTATGGTCTTCCTTTCCACATATATTTCTTTTCCTTTATTACGAATGCTGAATTTCTTCAGTGGTGGTGTTTCCTTTTTCTTCGCCCCTTATGAGTCGTCCATGTGCGGTTCTATCTGCTAATGTGATCAGCTATAGGTTTCCAACTCTCAAATCTTTTAGGAATAGCTAGAAAATGGCATGACGCGAGTGAAAATCAATTGAAGGATGCTGTGGTCATTATTGGTCTCATTCACACAAAGAATTGATGCCTTTGAACATTATTGGGCTCAAATCCTTCCTCATAACAAACTTGCTATACTTTGCTTATTGGCTGTCTCATCTCCCTCTTCTGCAGTCAAATGTTGTTTTATACAAACTTGCTAAACTTTGCTTATCCAATCTAGTGTTGGCTGTTTCATCTCCCTCTTCTGCAGTCTAATGTTGTTTTATTGTTCGCGTTTATTTACAAACTTTAATATCTTCTTCTCTCACGATTTCTATTTTCTCTTTGCAGAGCTAATCTTCTTGGCTGGATGAAATGATCTCTCTGCTTAGTTCTCTTCCTTTTGTCTGCTTTTCATACAGGTCCTTTTGAGGCTCTTAAGCCTAGTGTGACTATTCACTGTTTATTTTGTTTCCTTAACTGTATCTACTCTTCCTTCCTTTTGTTTCCTATCGATCTCTTTCTAAGTACTAGCCACTAGTAAAAAACCTTCTTACTAAGTACTAGCCACTAGTAAAAAACCTTGCAATAACAACGAATCATTTACGAGTATCAAAATTCTCATGTTAGTGCTACTATCTACAATGGATTAATCACAACAAATCCCTTCATTGTGAATGTTTTTGACATCCGCAAGAGATTCTATTAATCTGTTGCAATTGCAACAATTGCAAGAGAACAATTGTAACATAATATATTCCATTACTAAAATCGTTTTTTAATCTTTAATATTAAATACGTATTAGACACGTAAAATTAATTTTCTAAAATAAAACCATTCATCTCCTCCTTTAACCAACAACAGATCTCTCTCTTACAAAATGATATCGGCTGAAACACTAAATCCCCAAATACTCTGAAATCTCTTCTCCCCTTTAATCTCAAACTTCCGCCCTCACCTTCGGCGTCGCTCGTGCTTCAGCCCTCACCTTTGGCGAATGGAGACTGGGCTTTGGGGAGGCCTTCAACTGCTTTGGGGAGACTGGGCTTTGGGGAGGCCTTCAACTGCTTCCGAAATCACCTGCGGCGGCGAGGCTGGCGGCCGTGAGGTCACGTGCGCCGCGCGTGCAGACGCTGCCGGTGAAATCGCCGCCTCCTTCGCGCAACTTCAGGTTCACCACCGGATCGTCTCCGCCTATGGTCTAATTGTTCGGCTAATTGCTTCTGTTAGTAAATGGGGATATGGAGGCGCTCCCATAATAGATTTCCAGAAATTCATTCGTCTTTCTAAGAAAGGTATTGTTATTAGTTGTAGTCATACTTACTGTGTTTTTAACATAATGTCATAGGGGAACTACAACATATATGCAAAGATTAACAAAAGGAATAGCTCTAAGTTGATTGCAAACAAAGATAAAGCCGATCTGAATTGGCTGTAGACTGAGGCAAAATTGATCAGAATTTCGATGTAAACAGAGCCAAAATATTTGTATTTGAACCTGGAACTATAACAGAAATATACTTTAGTTAATATTCAAAGACGTAGCTGAAATGCAACTAAATTTGATGCAAACATAGGCAAACTGTTCTGTATTTTGTCAAAACTGCAGCAAACCTGACTGAATCGGATGAAAAAAAGTTAAAACAATGTACTTTAACCTGACCTCTCTCATTCTCTCTAGGCTTGTTTTCACGTTTTTCACGCTACAATACGTTTTCAATGGAGCATTTCCCATATATATATATATATATATATATATATATATATATATATATATATATATATATATATATATATATATATATATATATATAAGCGATCGGGTGAGAACCGTTCTCACGATGGATGATAACTCCATGTATATCCATTCCCGTGGATGATCCAACAAAAAAGTTAAAACAATGTACTTTAACCTGACCTCTCTCTCTCTCTCTCTCTCTCTCTCTCTCTCTCTCTATATATATATATATAAGCGATCGGGTGAGAACCGTTCTCACGATGGATGATAACTCCATGCATATCCATTCCCGTGGATGTTCCAAACCGTTGACATTGTTGAACATGACTAAATTAGTTTCAAGTCATTTGAAAATTCATTTGTCCATGCATTATGTCATTATAAAAAATAACAGTTTTCGGCCATTCAATTTGTAACACTTCTATGCATGAGCAAACAAATCCCAAACGACTTGAACATGTGAAATCAAGTTGTTTGGGATTTGTTTGCTCATGCATTATGTCATTATAATGGAGAGTGTTGGGGTTTGTAATTGTAGATAAGAGAGACGCAAAAAATCTAACATCGATTATGATGGAGCGAAATGTAATCATTCAGATCTTTGTCCTTCGGTACAAGAGTACAAATTCGATCTTATCTTCACTATGTCCCATTCTTTATTCGGCTAATTGCTTCTGTGAATAAATATTCAAAGGGAACAATAAATTAGCATCTACATAGTTGATAAAATAAAATATTATTTTAAATTATCACAAGCAAATGGGCTTTATGGAGCGAACAGAGAGAGTTATGCTTGTATATGCTTCCTTCTGTTAGTGAATTGCTAAAATCATTATGCAACTTAATGGAAGCTTAATTTGTTTTCATTTCGTTCTTCATTTTTTATTCTCTGCTATTAATTTATGAGTCAACCTTTTACTTCATGTTCTCTTGCAGAAATGATGCATTCATCATCTGCTTTAGGGGACAAACAAGCAGAGGAGCACAAACTATTTCACCGGTGATGAGTCGCCGTATAATTTGAAGGTTAATGGCGGCGGAGAGAAGAAGAAGGAGGTGGTAGTGCCGTTGAAAATCGAGAGGAGGTGGACCCATGTGAATTCTTATGATGCTAAGAAGGTAAATTCTACCTCTCTTTTTTTATTATTATAAATTTTATCATGTTACTTCTTGTAATTATAGTACAATTTTGTATTGCTAATTGTCATTATATACAATGTATTGCAAATGGTTTGGTCCTAGATTTATGCAAGCCTCGCCTCGAATCAATTCTCTTCAGAAATCTGTCATTGTATCATAGCATTTTTGTTAATTGTAACTATTGATCTTTCTGTATTAGCACAAAAAAAAAAAACTATTGATCTTTCTCATGATGCTCTATTCGCTCAGATCTCTATAGAACGTTCTCACTTGTTGTTTTAATAATTGTATAGAGTAGCAATTGTCCTTAATCATACAATTGTGAACTTACTCCTTCCTAGAAAAGGTGCTTATGAGCTGTTAGTTGAAATAAGTTTTAGATCAAAATCTCCTGCATCTGTTCTTATTCTTGTGTGCATTTAAAAATAACTTACAGGTACCCTAGGGAAACAAGGGTGGATATTCAAACTTCCTGTCCTGTTTGCCAAGGAAATTGTAATTGCACCGCATGCTTGCATGACTCTACAATTGTAAAGGTATATTCATATGTAGTTCTTTTTTCGTTTTAATTATTATTCTTCTTATTTTAATGCTATGAACCTGGAAAATTTTCAGATTAACAGACAAAAAGCTGATGCAAGCACAAGACTGAATCAACTGCTCTACTTGATATACAAGGTCCTGCCTCTTCTCAGGGACATTCAGAAAGAACAAAGCATGGAATTGGAAATGTAAATGATGATTCAAGGTAATCCTGCTTATGTCATGTTGATTAAAATGCTGCAAATTTTCAGGTTTATTTGGAAATCTGCAAAATGTTGTCACCTTACATGTTCATCCTGTTTTTTTCCATCTTTTGCTCAGGAAATAAAATGACTGCTTATGATATCTTACCAATGGGGCTTGACATGGGTGAGCGCATATATTGGTGTGTATACAGACATTCATTTCAGTGCCATTTTCTTTTATTGTGTTGAATTTGAAATCTGCAGACTCTAAGTTTTGAAATGCTTTATAGACCATTCGGGATTTTTTATTTTTTCGATTGTTGGTTATTGGATGAGTGTATAAAGTTCTTCCATCTTGATACTGTCCCCTCACTATTGATTACTAGACCTACATGTTGAAGTTTTTTTTATTACTTTTTCAGAAACTTAAAGCTTGGTGTCAGCTTCCAAATGGAGACTGGGCTTTGGGGACGGTAATATATACTTCAGGTCCAGAGTCGGTCTTCTCTCTTCCGGAGGGAAAGGTATGCACTACACTTGCAAATCACAGCAAGAGATGCTGTCGTTTTGGCATGTACTAAAGTTTATGATGGTGGTTATTTCAGGTATTGAATTTTAAAACAGAGTGCCTTTTACCTGCAAACCCTGATATCCTTGATGGAGTAGACGATCTGATGCAACTGAGTTATTTACATGAGCCATCGGTGCTGTACAATAAGCAATATAGGTACAATCAAGATATGATCTATGTGAGTACATGTTGAAGGAAACCTTTTTCTCATGCATTATTGTGTTATTAGTGTTGGACTCCCTTAATAATCGCTTTTTTTTTGGGGGGGGCTTTTTTTTTTGGGGGGGGGGGGGGGGGGGGGATTGCAACTTAGACTAAAGCTGGACCTGTGTTAGTTGCCATCAATCCGTTCAAGAAAGTTCATTTGTATGGAAATGATCTCATTGAAGCATAGAGGAACAAATCTATGAACAGTTCGCATGTTTATGCTATTGCAGATACTGCCATCCGTGAGGTGATAAGAGGTTATTCATCTCAAGCTTAAACTTAGGGGCCTCATTTTATCCATTTTGATCAATGTTTTGACTGATATGTATTATCTTTTGTGCAGATGAGGTCAATCAGTCGATCATAAAACAAAGATTGACAATATTGTGAAGCATCCTTTCAGATCAGGAGGAAACCCCAAGTTGTGTGTAGTGTATGTTTAGTTGTGGTGTGTAATTCTCTTCTCTTTGATGTATTATTCTGTCTTCTTTACTAATGCTGTGCTGTAATGCTCCTTTCTACTATGTATTATTCGTTTCTTCTTTCTTTATGCTTTGATGTGTTATGTTGTGATGTTCAATGATATCTTCTTTTCTGTTCTGAGTTTATATACTATCAGTCCATCTAACTTGATTTTTACTTGTCTCTATGTTTGTCCTTATGTGTCCTATGTTTTATTTGAGTTGGCAGATACCCGTTCTTTCAGTGGTCTGTGGTTTTGGTGTAACTGGGATCTTGAGAGTTGAGGCTCCGTAAGCGTGCTCCTCCTCTGGTCTATGGAGTTTGTGCTACTTGCTGGTCTGTTTGATTCTGTTCTTTTCATGCGGTCGACCTGCTCATTTTGTGAATCTTTTTCTGTTGGTTGCTCCCTAGCCAGCTACGTCCCGGATCCCGGATCAGCGGCCTTCTTACTGAGTTGATACCGCCTTTGTCAGTTGTTGGTTTACTTGCGTGTCCGCTCAACTGTGTCTGCCATCATTGAATTGAATTTTTTTCCCAAAATGATCCTTTTTTTTGAAAATTTTTCCCCAACTGCCCTGTTTTTTTTTATTTCCTAAACGCCCCACTCGCTTTTTGAAAAAGCGACTGTGGTTTAATTCCCCACGCTTTTTCAAAAAACGAGTCTTACGTTTCAGAAAATTTGAAACGTAAGACTCGGTTTTTGAAAAACCGGGGAGGATTATACCACACTCGCTTTTTCAAAAAGCGAGTCTTGGCCTTTTTTGCCCAGGCACACTCGCTTTTTGAAAAAGCGGGGGGAATTATCCCACACTCGCTTTTTCAAAAAGCAAGTGTCGTTTGGGACTTAAACCCCCCCACCTCAAACAGATCTCACTTTCTTTTTCCTTCTTCATCCTCATCTTCTAACTCCGAAACCCTAACCCATCTCTCTTCTCAAGTTCGTCAAAGTACCACCGAAATTTGTGGATTAACCCAAAAACTTGCTTTGGAAACCTTAAACCTATCTTCTGATAGAGGTTAAAATTTTGAAATTTGAGTATACTTGAAGAGGAAAACAACTTCAACTATTTGACCCAAATAATCTTGTGAAGGTATGATATTTATTGCCTTATTATTTTGTTAATTTCATTAGGTTTTGTTTATGGGTAGATAATAACTCGCTTATTGGTATAAATTAACGTAGGTATGAATTTGGAGATTCCTATTTGGTTATACTTTGGTGGTGAAATAATTCGTGATCCAAAGATTGGTTGTTGTTATAGTGTGTTGGATCCGAAAATAGTTTGGGTACCTCGTACCATTACATTTGAAGAAGTAGTTTAGAAAATATATGAAGTTACTAATTGGGATAGGAATCAATGGAATATGAAAATTTTAGCTCGATATGCAGCAGGAAGAGGAGATGGTCAGTATTTTATGACAGTACTCGTATCTACTGATAATGCTATGAAGTCAATGATTGCTAGGACATTTGAGCCTAATTGTTCTTGGTCTGCATTAGAGTTATATATTCAACAAATTCAAATTTTGAATGCTCAGTCACATGATATTCCTAGTTCAAGCTTCGTAAGAGTGGTGCCTACACAGCAGCTGAGGTCTAACCCCGTTCAATCTTCACAATCAAATCCAGTGTCCTCACAAGAGAACACCTTCACAAATACAATAAACCCGGATTCTACATATGTTGAGCTGCCACGCCAACCTAGTCCGGTTCCTGACTATGTTCTAAATGACGGTGTATTTGAACTCTTTCAAAATGCAGTCTGTAACAACAGCTTATTAGACGATGAAGAAGAAGAGGAAGAAACAGAAGATGAAGATGATGATAGTGTTGAAAATGATGACGGAGACGAAGATGATGATGTAGCAAATGTAAATCCTACGAACAACAGTTCTAATGAAGTCAGAGCTACTTCTAGCTACGCCAATGTTGATGGTCATGTTACCGAGGAGATGGCTCAAGGTGCTAGAGTACACCCAGTTGCACAAGAGTCGTCCGGTTTATCCAATGTAGACGAATTGTACGTTGGACAGGAGTTTGTAAGTAAGGAGTCCATTTAACAAGCTATGAAGTTGTTTTCTATCAAAAAACATCGTGAATTCGTAACTTTGAAATCTACACTGTTACTGTACACTGTTAAATGCAAAATGGTACCTAGAAAACGTACCATTGGGGAGATCGTGCAAGGTCCCCCCGGAGTAAGTGATGTTGGCTGCCCTTGGAGATTACGAGCAATGGTTTCAAAAGGCGGGACGAATTTTGTTGTGAAGAAGATAGTTGGGCCTCACACTTGTACGAATCCCACGTTGAATCAAGATCACCGTAAAATTGATTGCAATCTTGTTTGTAATCTGATTATTGATGTGGTGAAGAAGGATACCGGTTTAACACCGAGGTCAATTATTGAGATTGTGAAATTAGAATATAATTATCAGATTTCGTATAAGAAAGCTTGGCTAGCAAAACAAAAGGCGATTGAGAGATTGTATGGTACCTTCGAAGAAGCATACACGAAGTTGCCTTTTCTACTCACAGCAATTCAAGCAGCAAATACAGGCACCGTTGTTCACTGGGATAAATATGAGTCAAGTCCTAGCGAGGAAACATTCAAGCGAGTATTTTGGGCATTTGGTCCTTCGATTGAAGGTTTCAAGTCTTGCAGACCAGTTATCAGTGTTGACGGAACTCACTTGTACGGTAAGTACAAGGGTTGCTTGCTAATTGCTGTTTCTCCAGATGCCAATGATTGCTTATTTCCTTTTGCATTTGCATTGGTTGATGGAGAGAGTATAAATACGTGGACATGGTTCATGAGTTGCATCCGATATTATGTCACCGATCGCACTGAGTTGTGTGTTATCTCTGATCGTCATGCTGGTATAATGTCTGCTATGGATTTACAAAATAGAGCTTGGAATGAACCTAATGCTTATCACCATTATTGTATGCGTCATTTTGCTATAAATTTCTTTAGTAAATTTGGTAGCAAGGCATTGCGAAAAAATACCAAAATTATAGCATGTCAAAGCCAACCCAAAAAGTTCATGGTCAAACTTGCTGAACTTGAAACCGTCAATGTCGAGGCGGCTAATTGGTTGAAAGAGAAGCCGGCACTTTATGCAGATGAAGGTCAAAGATACGGCATAATGACTACGAACCTGTCAGAAGTCTTCAATTCAGTCTTGAAAAGCGTCTGTAGTTTGCCAGTAACTGCGATAGTTGAGACGATCTTCTTACGTTTGAACTCTTATTTTACTAATCGTCGACAGGAAGCCAGTAAACTTTTATCTGAAGGGACGATTTTCGCTCGAAGAGTACATGAACTGCTCGATAGTCGCCGTGAGAGAGCAAACGGACACGAGGTTACAATGTTCCATCATCAACCGGGAGTTTTTTCCGTGAGAATGGGTATACGCATGGTAAGTAGAGAAAGGAAGGGTGGGAACTTGCACACTGTGAATTTGGGAACGAAAACATGCACATGTATGAAATTTCATCTATACCATATTCCATGTTCTCATGTACTGGCAGCTTGTGCATATCGTGCAATCGAACACAAACATCTGGTTGATAAATTTTACCTTGTAACTTCATTAGCACAAACATACGCTTCCGTATTTAATCCTATTCTAGATCCAGCATATTGGCCTATTATTGATACCATAACTCGTACCGGATGCTAGTTTGCGACGTAAACGGAAGGGCAAGCCTAGATCTACCAGAATCCACAATGACATGGATGTAAGAGATAGGTCAAGTCATGGTACGGGGATGAAATGTTCAAAATGTGGTTTGCAAGGACACAATAAGCGACGATGCACTAATAGTGGAACTTAAAACAGTTAACTATTGTATGCTTGTACTTTTTAATTTGGACTTTGTAATTGTACTAAATTATGAAGAAAGATTACAAAGTTTTATTTTGAAAATTCGTTTGTATCAATTGTTGATGTCATAGTGTGATTGTTGCGTTATGAGTATTGTAATATAATATAAAGATTACATTACCCTAGATAAGACTCGCTTTTCCAAAAAGTGTGTCTTATACAGAGCTCATCGCTTTCTCAGAAAGCGAGTCTTTAGTCTGTAGGTTTTTATCAACAGGCCCAATACTCGCTTTCTCAGAAAGCGAGTTTGGTACAAATAGACTCGGCGTTTGGGAAAGCGAGTCTTGAGTCCAGTGTTTTCCAGAGATCAATACTTCTCTGGTTTTCGCCTAATCTACACAGTCGCTTTCCGAGAAAGCGTGGAAGTATTGACTAGGCTCGCTTTTTCAGAAAGCGAGTCTTGAGTCTGCTGGTAAAAAAGATACAGACCCAAGACTCGCTTTTTGAACATCGCGCTTTTTTGAAAAGCGACTGTTGAGTGTGCTTGTTTCCCAGAGGCTACCACACCTCTAGAAATGCAAAATACAACACTCGCTTTTTGAGTGTGGGATAAGCGAGTGTGGGATAATTCCCCCCGCTTTTTCAAAAAGCGAGTGTGTCTGGGCAAAAAAGGCCAAGACTCGCTTTTTGAAAAAGCGAGTGTGGTATAATCCTCCACGGTTTTTCAAAAATCGAGTCTTAGGTTTCAAATTTTCTGAAACGTAAGACTCGCTTTTTGAAAAAGCATGGGGGATTATACGACACTCGTTTTTTCTAAAAGCGAGTGGGGCGTTTAGGGAATAAAAAAAAAGAAGGGCAGTTGGGGAAAAACTTTCAAAAAAAGGGTCATTTTGGGAAAAAATTCCATTGAATTAGTCTTATATTATTTAGCAGCTTTCTTTTTGGCTGTATGTTTGACGAAAATTTTGCCCTACTGCCCCACTTTTTGAAAATATTTGGCGCTCTGCCCCACTTCCCAAAACAATTAGCGATCTGCCCCTGTTTAGGACACGTCAGTATAAACCGTTATTGGAAATAACGGTATAGGTTATTTACGTGCCGTTATTTCCAATAACAGCATCTATTTTACATTTTTTTTTCATGCCGTTATTTGGAATAACGGCATTAATATATTTCTCTTACAGGTGTGAATCTTCTAACTTTAAAAAGTTCTAAGTGTGAAAAAAACTTATAAATAATGCCGTTATCCTGAATAACGGCATTCGAATGACTGATGCCGTTATTGGAGATAACGGCATCAGTTATATATAAATATGAACTCTTGCCGTTGTTTGGAAACAGAGAGAATGAATAAAAAGTTTTTTTTAAAAAAAAATTTATAACTGATGCCGTTATTTGGAATAACGACATCAGTTATAATTTTTTTTTTTTTTTTTTTTTTTTAACTTATTCCTCAGAGAGAATGAATAATAAGTTACTTTTTTATAAAATAAAATTATAACTGATGCCGTTATTCCAAATAACGGCATCAGTATTGAGAATGCCGTTATTTAAAATAACGGCATCTGTTATAAGGTTTTCACACTTGCAATTTTTTCTCTAAGCGGAGACTACAAGCTGTTGAAAAACAAAACAACCTATGCCGTTATTCCAAATAACGGCATGACACTTTTTTTTCAAACAGATGCCGTTATTGGGAAGAACGGCATCGAAATAATCTATGCCGTTTTTTTCAATAACGTTTTTTGCTGATGTGTCCTAAATAAGGACATATCGCTAATTGTTTTGAGAAGTAAGGCAGAGCGTTAAATATTTTCAAAAAGTGGGGTATTACGGACAAAATTTTCAAGTTTGACTGATTTTTTTTGAGCTTTACTTACTGTAACAACTTTTTTTTTTTTTTTTTTGTTTTTTTTGTTTTTGGTAAAGTTGTTTTTTGTTTTACCTATCTTGTCAACGCAATTGTATTTTATGTTCCTTTCTAATATATTATTTGGGTGGCTGAGGTTTTTTGACCCAATCTGTTATATAAAAAAAAAAAGAAAAAAAGATGATTGCATTACTAGTGCGAGTGTCTTGTCAGGGCCAGGGTATGCCTAGACTTGCACTTAATTAGTCTGGACTGATATGGATCAGAATCGTTAACGTTGGATCTGTTTTCTTTGCACCCATCGAGCCTGCATGAATGCTACCACTGTATTCGATTATGAGTCAGAAAGAGAGAAAACCAAGACATAGTACTGAGACCGTAGTATTTGTATGTGTTCGATCGGATTCAGATCATTCACAAGGAGTTCCAGACCATACCCAAAATCAGTCCATCTCAGGTACCTCTAAACTAGGTCACGACATGTATGATGTATATCTAATTAAGGTCTCATCTGGATCTGGGTAATTATTGTATACTAAGTCTAATGTATAATCTAACCTAGGACACGACATGTATGATGTATATCTAATTAAGGTCTCATCTGGGTAATGTATATCTAATTAAGGTCTCATCTCATTACGTATATATATACCGGGCGCACAACTGTAGGCCGGCTTTGAAATGTACAAACATCCATAAGCATGATGGATATATGGTGACATCTGCAGTGTTTCCCTATTCAGCAAGTACTCAGTCATAGCACTTGCTGCATGCCCTCAAGGTTAGCCACTGTCCGTGGAGATTGAAGATTAATTCTTCTTGTAGTATCATACGGATACGGATCGTACGTCTATATATATATATATACAGCCCATACTAACATTTTAGAAACAAGCAACATCGTACCACACATGCATGGCATTTACAATGGCATTCTCACTTGTGTCAATATTGCTCACACTGATCCTTTATCTCTCCCCTTCAACTTCTGTACTTTCTTCTGAATCCTCGAACTCTCAGACAGTTACTGAGATAGGTTTCCGTGTTGATCTCACCCATGTTGATGCCTCGAGAGGTTTCACGCATGCTGAGCTCGTGCAACGGGCAATCCAGCGCAGTAAGAAACGGGCAGCAAATTTAGCAAGCAGGGTTAAGTTTGGCGGCCCAATTTCGGTCTATCCCGCTGGACCAGCCATACCTGGGTACGTTCTAGAATTTGCAATCGGAACCCCTCCTCTCTTTACGACAGGCATATTCGATACCGGAAGTGACCTCATATGGACCCAATGCAAATCTTGCATCCATTGCCTACAACAACCCTTTCCACTGTACGACCCGTTTACTTCATCCTCATTCTATAACGCCTCCTGCTCTGACCAAATCTGCACCTATGTGATGCAACAAGGCTTCGGCTCTTGCATCAACCGTACTTGTGATTATGATTATCATTACGGAGGCAACGCAAGTTCAACCGGTTTTCTTGGGAATGAGACTTTCACCTTCGGTTCAACCAGAAAAGTCAGTGTTCCCCACATTGGCTTTGGGTGTGGGAAGTCCTACGAAGGAAGTATAATCAACTCCTCCGGTATTGTCGGCTTCGCCAATAGTCCCATTTCGCTAATTTCACAACTTGGTGTCACAAAATTCTCCTACTGTTATACCGAAATTTTACATCCTAATCCCACTAAGAGCCCGCTTTTTTTGGGTTCTATGGCGATTCTGACTGGTATGAACGTCCAAACTACGCCAATTATTCTGTCCGAAACCGTGGTCTACTACTATATCTCGTTGAAAGGGATAACAGTAGGCAACTTGCGACTATCGGTCCCACCAGAAACATTTGAACTGAAGAAGAATGGGAGCGGAGGCACGATCATAGATTCCGGCACTTCCCTCCTCCTACTGATCCCAGAGGCGTACGGACCGCTCCTTGAGGCGTTCAAGTCTCAAGTAAAGTTACCGTTTGTGAACGGGACTAGTGCCCAGTATGAATTAGGCCTCAAGATTTGCTTTGCTACAAAGACACCTCAAACTGTGAGTATTCCTAAACTGGTGTTTCATTTAGAAGGTGCGGATTGGGAGATGCCGCGAGAAAATTACATGCACTATTTTGAGGAGCAGCAGTTGTACTGTGTGATGGTAATGGTGTCTGAAGCGCCGACAATATTGGGTAATGTGCTGACGCAGAACATGCACATCCTCTATGATTTGAAGAACAAGAAGCTATCCTTTGCGCCGACTAAATGCAGTGAGCTTTGACTGTTATCTAATCTAAGTATTTGTTTAAGTGTGATCAAACCTTCTGGAATTGCATGATTTCAGTAAACAAACCCAGTCAATTCAGTTGCTACTGCTTGCATTCAGGAAACAAACTTAGTTAATTCTGTTGCTATTTCTTAGCTATTGTTTAGGAGTTTAATTCAGTTCAGTTTGGTTTATTTTCTAGCCTATTTAAGTCATGTAATGCTCATCATTTTTTAATCAAGAAAGAAAAAAAAAGCAGATTGTTTCCTCTGCACAGTTAGCTTTCCTCTACATATCTCCTCTCATTCTCACATCTTCTTCCTCTCTCAAATCCAACAACAGTGGTATCAGAGCAGCCACATTATTCCGGGTTCATATCCTGGGAAACACGGGTTCACAATGCAGAACAATAGATCAGGCAACAACAGTTCTCCTCAACTGCCAATTTTCAAAAGAGTAAACTACCACTTTTGGAGCTTGAAAATGACAACACTGTTCAAGTCTAAAGAGTTGTGGGGATTGGTAGAGAGTGGCTTTGATGACAATCAACCTGCAGAACCTGATCAACAACTAAGAGACAAGAGGAAGAAAGACTCTAAGGCCTTGTTCATGATTCAACAAGTCTTAGATGATGAGATCTTTCCAAGGATTGCATCGGCTACCACATCAAAGAAAGCTTGGGATACTCTAAAGCAAGAGTATCTTGGAGACAAGAAGGTGATCACAGTGAGGTTGCAATCACTGAGAAGAGAGTTCGAGACGGCTCTCATGAAGGACAAAGAGTCTGTGCAAGACTACTTGTCACGTGTGTCTGGTGTGGTGCAACAAATGAGGTCCTATGGAGAAACCATTTCCAATGAGCTTGTAGTAGGGAAGGTTTTGAGAAGCCTTACCAACAAGTTCGATTATGTGGTAGCTGCCATAGAGGAATCAAAGGACATGTCAACATATACCTTTGAGGAATTGATGGGGTCACTACAAGATCATGAAGAGAGACTCAATAGATCAAGTGAGAAGGAGGAAAAGGCCTTTCAAGTCAGAGATGAGTCTTCCAACAAGGAGAGATCGTGGCAATTCAGTGGAAGAGGAAGAGGCGGAGGTGGATCAAGAGGAAGAGGTCGTGGAAGAGGACAAAGTAGTGAAGGAAGGGAGCAAAATTCCAAGTCCTACAAGAGTCCCATCAAATGCTACTATTGCAAGAAGCCTGGTCACAAGGAGGCAAGCTGTTGGAAGAAAGAAGAAGATGAGCCAAAGGGTGATCAGAAATCAAACTTTGTGGAACAAGAACAGAAGCTGTTTTTGGCTCAAAAGGCAGAAGGCAATGATGCAGGAAGTATGTGGTACATCGACAGTGGTTGCTCAAACCATATGTCAAGCACAAAATCCATGTTCAAGGAGCTTGATGATTCAAAGAAGAGCAAAGTAAGGCTTGGTGATGGCAAGAAACTAGATGTTGAAGGTCGAGGCACCATTGCAATCAAAACTGAGTATGGTAACATCAAGCACTTGTATGATGTGCAATATGTACCACAGTTAGCTCACAATTTTCTAAGTGTGGGATAGTTGCTGAATTGTGGTTATTCTGTGTTATTTGAGAATGAATCATGCTTGATATCTGACAAAAAATCCAAGGAAACTGTGGTGAAGATTTTCATGGGATAGAATAGAATGTTTCTGACAAAGAATATGAGTCAAGTCCTAGCGAGGAAACATTCAAGGGAGTATTTTGGGCATTTGGTCCTTCGATTGAAGGTTTCAAATCTTGCAGACCAATTATCAGTGTTGACGGAACTCACTTGTACGGTAAGTACAAGGGTTGCTTGCTAATTGCTGTTTTCCTAGATGCCAATGATTGCTTATTTCCTTTTGCATTTGCATTGGTTGATGGAGAGAGTATAAATACGTGAACATGGTTCATGAGTTGCATCCGATATTATGTCACCGATCGCACTGAGTTGTGTGTTCTCTCTGATCGTCATGCTGGTATAATGTCTGCTATGGATTTACAAAATAGAGCTTGGAACAAACCTAATGCTTATCACCGTTATTGTATGCGTCATTTTGCTACAAATTTCTTTAATAAATTTGGTAGCAAGGTATTGCGGAAAAATGCCAAAATTATAGCGTGTCAAAGCCAACCCAAAAAGTTCATGGCCAAACTTGCTGAACTTGAAACCGTCAATGTCGAAGCGGCTAATTGGTTGAAAGAGAAGCCGGCACTTTATGCAGATGAAGGTCGAAGATACGGCATAATGACTACGAACCTGTCAGAAGTCTTCAATTCAGTCTTGAAAAGCGTCCGTAGTTTGCCAGTAACTGCGATAGTTGAGACGATCTTCTTACGTCTGAACTCTTATTTTACTAATCGTCGACAGGAAGCCAGTAAACTTTTATCTGAATGGACGATTTTTGCTCGAAGAGTACATGAACTGCTCGATAGTCGCCGTGAGAGAGCAAACAGACACGAGGTTACAATGTTCCATCATCAACCGGGATTTTTTTCTGTGAGAACGGGTATACGCATGGTAAGTAGAGAAATGATGGGTGGGAACTTGCATACTGTAAATTTGGGAACGAAAACATGCACATGTATGAAATTTCATCTATACCATATTCCATGTTCTCATGTACTGGCAGCTTGTGTATATCGTGCAATCGAACACAAACATCTAGTTGATAAATTTTACCTTGTAACTTCATTAGCACAAACATACGCTCCCGTATTTAATCCTATTCTAGATCTAGCATATTGGCCTATTATTGATGGACCAAAACTCGTACCGGATGCTAGTTTGCGACGTAAACGGAAGGACAGGCCTAGATTTACCAGAATCCGCAATGACATGGATGTAAGAGATAGGTCAAGTCATGGTACGGGGATGAAATGTTCAAAATGTGGTTTGCAAGGACACAATAAGCGGCAATACACTAATAGTGGAACTCAAAACAATTAACAATTGTATGCATGTACTTTGTAATTTGGACTTTGTAATTGTACTAAATTATGAAGAAAGAGATTACAAAGTTTTATTTTGAAAATTCGTTTGTATCAATTATTGATGTCATAGTGTGATTTTTGCGT
Organism: Hemerocallis citrina; assembly: GCA_017893485.1. Classification (NCBI taxonomy): domain Eukaryota; kingdom Viridiplantae; phylum Streptophyta; class Magnoliopsida; order Asparagales; family Asphodelaceae; genus Hemerocallis; species Hemerocallis citrina. The sequence goes on along the minus strand of CM030366.1, from coordinate 224,107,288 downwards.
TATGAGTATTGTAATATAATATAAAGATTACATTACCCTAGACAAGACTCGCTTTTCCAAAAAGCGAGTCTTATACAAAGCTCCTCGCTTTCTCAGAAAGCAAGTCTTTAGTCTGTAGGTTTTTATCAACTGGCCCAATACTCGCTTTCTCAGAAAGCGAGTTTGGTACAAATAGATTCGGTGTTTGGAAAAGCGAGTCTTGAGTCCAGTGTTTTCCAGAGATCAATACTTCTCTGGTTTTCGCCTAATCCACACAGTCGCTTTCCGAGAAAGCGTGGAAGTATTGACTAGACTCGCTTTTTCAGAAAGCGAGTCTTGAGTCTGCTGGTAAAAAAGATACAGACCCAAGACTCGCCTTTTGAAAAAGCGAGTCTGGGTATGAACATCGCGCTTTTTCGAAAAGCGACTGTTGAGTGTGCTTGTTTCCCAGAGGCTACCACACCTCTAGAAATGCAAAATACAACACTCGCTTTTTGAAAAAGTGCGGTGTTTATACCCAGACTATATGCAGAAGAAACCAAGATTTGATCTCTTGGTGGGACAAAATCACTACACACATCTCGAGCATCAACTTCAACATATATTTCACATCAACACCCAATTCAACTTCCACATTTCAACTTCAAAACATCGCACAACATCTCAACAAAATCCACATTTCAACCACATTCCACATTTCATCTTCCACATCTCAACATCTTCCATATTTCAACATCAACATATCACCAAAAATCAAATTCACACAACCAAAAAATTTCATTTTTCCTTAAAATTAAAACACCACACTCACACACCCCATACCAAATTATGAACTTCATATATTCCACTTTTCAAAACTTGATTACAGGATTGAGGTAAAAAATAAATCACATTATCAAAATACAACCAAAAAATCACATCATCAAAATATGAAGTCGCTTCACGGGTCCGGGGTGAACAATGTGGGAGGTCGACGTTGCCTCTTACCTCGCGGTGATGGAGTTTTTTGTGTCACACCGGACATTATCATCGGCTCCTCTTCATCTTGTTGTTCTGCCCCCTCTACTTGCATTTCAGCCTCTTCAATTTCATCCTCTTGTTCTTCCTCATTTCTAGGCCGGCATGGTGGTTTATGGGCAACTTTCTTCACACGAGGAGCACGTGCACTGGTCCGATGAGCGGGAGTGTTTAGGATAGCATCCAAGGTCGCCTCCTCTCCCACAACATCAGCTTGTGCTCGACAGGACGTCAACATCTTGCGTGCGAAGTCCTTAACCGCATCGGCTTGTGCTACCCATTCTAGTAATTTTATGCAGGTCCGCATTAAATGGATCAGCAACCGGAATTGCATGCTGTAGACCAAACTGTCGAAGCACTCTGTGCACATAATAGAACTCAACTGTACTAAAGTTGATCAGAGGTGCTTTTGTTAGCCAAAGATCACGCCTATACAGGGAAATGGGCGGCAGTCGAGCTAGACGCGCCTCCGTGTGGGGCATCCACACTACGCAATTATCTGCCAACTTGTCCAACTCATCACGGAAGTAGGTCAGGCACCTGTTGGGATTGACAGTCCAAGTAAGGTTACCGGACCAGTACACACCAAGTGGAGGTAGCATGTGCTGGTCCTCGGGGAGATGGATCCAGTTGGGTGATTGTTTTCTAACTACAGGACGTCCCACGTGGATACGCTCCCAACTCCACACTTGAAGCAATATCATCGGTCCATTCATCTGCGCGGACCCGAGGCTACACAGGCACAAACTCCTGTAGAAGGATGCCAAGGCAGCACTACCCCAACTGTACTGGCTGACTCATCCTAGATCTGCAATAAGCGGGAGATACATCAAGGGGACAGAGTGTCCGCTGGAATTAGGGAACAACACACCTCCAAAAAGAGTCAGAATGTATGCCCTGCAGTAGCAATGGACCTCCTCTTCAGTCGAATCATCTCTCAATCGGTTCCTGAATTTTTCCTTCAACCACTTCAACCGAATCTGTTTCTCATTAACTGCTCCAGTCTCCACTTCGACACCAAGATATTGTTCTACTAAATATGCAGGGTCGAAGTCCATTGATCCTGTCACTGCCTGTCCATCCACCGGAAGGCCGGTGAGTACTGAAACGTCCTGCAACGAAACAGTCATCTCCCCAACTGTAAAGTAGAAGCTGTGTGTCTCAGGGCGCCATCTCTCGAGGAGTACTGTAAGCAGTGGCCGATTGCACTTGATGGAGCTCATCAGTGCAATACCGTAGAGTCCGCATTTCCTTAAGATCTGGTGAATCCGTGGGTGCATAGGGAGTGGATGACCCCTACGGAATGTATACTCATTCGAATTGCCTTCCCACACATCTCTAGAACGATGGTGCGACTGAAGAGTAAGAAGAGTGGGGTCGAAGGAACCTGGACCTTCAAGGGGAATAGTAGATGAAGAAAGGGCCGGGGAAGAAGTACCAGCCACATTTGGGTTACTTGGGACCTGTAAAACAACAACATTTACATCAGCAAAGAAATATAACATTTAATTGTATGATAATGAAACAAATCGAATGTAGAAAATTATAAGCTTAAATTAGTACGTGTGGTACCACCACCACGACCACCACGTCCACCGCGAGGAGGTGGGCCGAAAGATGTACGTGGTCTATCGCCACGATTGGGTCTACTACTAGATCCCACCTCCACATTTCCCCTCGTCCGTATCATTTTTCTAAAAATAGAGTATCCTACAACTAAAAGCAGACGTTATTAACATTACCAAAATATTTAACCAAGAAATATAGAACACATACGAACATACAATTATTAATAACTATATCCTAATTTTACCCACAAATTCTATAATTATCCACTTTTTAAAACTAAAAAAACACCTCCACCTCCACCAACACTATCCAAAATTTACAACATAATTACCCCAAAATTTTATACCGAATTATACACAATATCAACAATATGCAAATTGTACCTCCAATAATATCAACAAATTTCTCACTAAATAATTCTAAATATATATACAACATTTAAAAATATAGAGTTTGAGAAATATACTACAATCTTTGCGCAAGAATTGAACCACGACAATCACCCCCAAATCGTTCAACCCCCAATTTGAAGAAAGGGACGGAAATCACCACAAAATTTGAAAGAACCAACAAATGAAGTGGACAATTGGACGGGGATGAGATAATGAAGAATTTAGGAGTGATTCGACAACTTATTTGATGGGTTAAGGCTTAAATCAAAGAATTTCGACGATGGGTTAGGGTTTCGCGAGCGAAGAAGGAGAAAGAAAAGAGAGATAGTGAGATCTGTTTGGGGTGGGGGAGGTTTAAGTCCCAAACGACACTCGCTTTTTGAGTGTGGGATAAGCGAGTGTGGGATAATTCCCCCTGCTTTTTCAAAAAGCGAGTGTGTCTGGGCAAAAAAGGCCAAGACTCGCTTTTTGAAAAAACGAGTGTGGTATAATCCTCCACGGTTTTTCAAAAACCGAGTCTTAGGTTTCAAATTTTCTGAAACGTAAGACTCGCTTTTTGAAAAAGCATGGGGGATTATACCACACTCGCTTTTTTTAAAAGCAAGTGGGGCGTTTAGGGAATAAAAAAAAGAAGGGCAGTTGGGGAAAAACTTTCAAAAAAAGGGTCATTCTGGGAAAAAATTCCATTGAATTAGTCTTATATTATTTAGCAGCTTTCTTTTTGCCTGTATGTTTGACGAAAATTTTGCCCTACTGCCCCACTTTTTGAAAATATTTGGCGCTCTGCCCCACTTCCCAAAACAATTAGCGATCTGCCCCTGTTTAGGACACGTCAGTATAAACTGTTATTGGAAATAATGGCATGGGTTATTTACGTGCCGTTATTTCCAATAACAGCATCTATTTTACATTTTTTTTCATGCCGTTATTTGGAATAACGGCATTAGTATATTTCTCTTACAGGTGTGAATTTTCTAACTTTAAAAAGTTCTAAGTATGAAAAAAACTTATAAATAATGCCGTTATCCTGAATAACGACATTCGAATGCCTAATGCCGTTATTGGAGATAACGACATCAGTTATATATAAATATGAACTCTTGCCGTTGTTTGAAAACAGAGAGAATGAATAAAAAGTTTTAAAAAAAAATTTATAACTGATGCCGTTATTTGGAATAACGACATCAGTTATATATATATATATATATATTTAACTTATTCGTCAGAGAGAATGAATAATAAGTTACTTTTTTATAAAATAAAATTATAACTGATGCCGTTATTCCAAATAACGGCATCAGTATTGAGAATGCCGTTATTTAAAATTACGGCATCTGTTATAAGGTTTTCACACTTGCAATTTTTTCTCTAAGTGGAGACTATAAGCTGTCGAAAAACAAAACAACCTATGCCGTTATTCCAAATAACGGCATGACACTTTTTTTTCAAACAGATGCCGTTATTGGGAAGAACGGCATCGAAATAATCTATGCCGTTTTTTCAATAACGTTTTTTGCTGACGTGTCCTAAACAAGGACATATTGCTAATTGTTTTGGGAAGTAGGGCAGAGCGCTAAATATTTTCAAAAAGTGGGGTATTACGGGCAAAATTTTCATGTTTGACTGATTTTTTGAGCTTTACTTACTGTAACAACTTTTGTTTTTTTGTTTTTTTTTGTTTTTTTTTGTTTTTGATAAAGTTGTTTTTTGTTTTACCGATCTTGTCAACGCAATTGTATTTTATGTTCCTTTCTAATATATTATTTGGGTGGCTGAGGTTTTTTGACCCGATCTGTTATATTAAAAAAAAAAAAAAAAGATGATTGCATTACTAGTGCGAGTGTCTTGTCAGGGCCAGGGTATGCCTAGACTTGCACTTAATTAGTCTGGACTGATATGGATCAGAATCGTTAACGTTGGATCTGTTTTCTTTGCACCCATCGAGCCTGCATGAATGCTACCACTGTATTCGATTATGAGTCAGAAAGAGAGAAAACCAAGACATAGTACTGAGACCGTAGTATTTGTATGTGTTCGATCGGATTCAGATCATTCACAAGGAGTTCCAGACCATACCCAAAATCTCAGGTACCTCTAAACTAGGTCACGACTTGTATGATGTATATCTAATTAAGGTCTCATCTGGGTAATTATTGTATACTAAGTCTAATGTATAATCTAACCTAGGACACGCCATGTATGATGTATATCTAATTAAGGTCTCATCTGGGTAATGTATATCTAATTAAGTTCTCATCTCATTACATATATATATACCGGGCGCACAACTGTAGGCCGGCTTTGAAATGTACAAACATCCATAAGCATGATGGATATATGGTGACATCTGCAGTGTTTCCCTATTCAGCAAGTACTCAGTCATAGCACTTGCTGCATGCCCTCAAGGTTAGCTAATGTCCGTGGAGATTGAAGATTAATTCTTCTTGTAGTATCATACGGATACGGATCGTACGTCTATATATATATATACAGCACATACTAACATTTTAGAAACAAGCAACATCGTACCACACATGCATGGCATTTACAATGGCATTCTCACTTGTGCCAATATTGCTCACACTGATCCTTTATCTCTCCCCTATTGAAATTAAACTTGATTTTGAGTTAGGATTAATTATGGGTTCATAATCCAAACCCAAAATTAAGCCCAAGTTCTAGAGAGTCTCTAGAAACATCATAAAACATTATCACCTCCTCTAGATGTTCTAGAGAATTCTATAAAATAATTATCTAAAGATTGTGTAGAAAATTCTAGAAATTGTAAGACATAAAATCTAGATATTATGGTAGAGAGTTCTAGAAAGATATTTTGTACTCTTGGAGCCTATAAATAGCTCCTTCCTCTCCCATTTGTAAACAAGTTGAACAAATAAATAAAAAGCAAGTTAAAGAAAGAGTGTTCTTCATAAGTTCTCTAATTCTCTCTTTTCTAAGTATTCTTCCATATCATTCTTCATACTTAGAGGATTTCTTCTCTTGGTTTCACTCGGGTTTCTCGGGTATTACGGTCTTGGGCTAGTGCTAAGCACTATCGGAGTTTCTCTACATGGTATCAGAGCCATTCTAATCTTGTGCTCATCAAGATCGGGGTTTAAGAGAGCTCGGTTTATTCTAAGTATGGAATCAATGGGTCGTGTCGTTGGATTGGGAATGGAGATCTTAAACCAATCTAACTACCGGTTATGAAAGTCATGTATGGAGTCATACTTGGTTAGTGAGGACTTATGGGATGTCGTCGGCGGTAGTAGCACAACACCACCAAGGGGAGATGCTGCAACAGCGGAAGCGACAAAGGAGTGGACACGGAAGAATGCCAAGGCGGAGTTTGCTTTGAAGAGGTCAATATCCTCGGGAGTATTTGAGCATGTCTCAAGGTGCACATCCGCAAGTTCCATATGGAAGGCGCTAGATCAATTGTTCAACAAGAAGAATGAGGCTCGGTTACAACTATTAGAGAATGAGCTGGCGAATGCGAAGCAGGGGGAGTCTTCAATCTCAGAGTTCTTTATCAAGGTAAAAAATCTTTGCTCAGAGATTAATACTCTTAATCCGGATGAGTCGATTTCAGAAGCTCGGATGAAGCGGTCTATTATTCGTGGTTTACGACCCGAATATACACCGTTTGTTACTTCAGTTCAAGGATGGGCTACACAACCTTCCTTGGAGGAGTTCGAAAATCTACTAGCTTCGCAAGAATCACTAGCCATGCAAATGGCGGGAGTTAAAGTCAATGATGACTCGGGGAGCGCGTTTGTAGCTCAGAGGCAACAAAGTTTTAGAGCCAAGTTCAAGGATAGTGATACAAAAAATAATGATGAACGAGAAAGATCTTCTATGGGAGACAAGAAGCGATTCAAGTGCTACCGGTGTGGGAAACTTGGGCACTTCAAAAAGGATTGCCGAGTGAAGTTGAAAGAAACAAATATGGCGGAATCAAAGAGTCACACTGAAGACGAAGCATGGGAAAAATGTTTCACGGTGGAGGCTGCATCTTCAGGTACCACTACAACCAAAAATCTAGAAAATAATTGGATTGTAGATTCTGGTTGTAGCCATCATATTACCGGAGACGAGAAGTTATTTTCCAGTCTTCAGCGCCATGACGGAAAAGAAGCCATCATTACCGCAGATAACTCAATCCACCATGTTGAGAAAGAAGGGACTGTTGTCATCAAAGGAGATGATGGAAGCCCAATCACTCTCAAGAACGTATACCATGTCCCTGGAGTACGGAAGAATCTTCTCTCAGTGGTGAATGCGGTGGACCAAGGTAACTACGTTTTATTTGGCCCAAGAGACGTTAAGTTTTTGAAGAATATCAAGGAGTTAAAAGCGGACGTTGTTCACACCGGAGCACGAGTTAAAGATCTATATGTTTTATCGGCCTCCAACTCATATGTTGAGAAGATGAGCACCAATGATAATGTCTTTATATGGCATGCTAGACTTGGTCATATAAATATGACTAAACTCAAAGTTATGGTAAACAAGGATTTGGTTAATGGGCTCCCAAGGTTGAAGATTCAAGATGAAGGAAGACTTTGTGAAGGTTGTCAATATGGAAAATCACATAGGCTTCCATTTGACAACTCCACTTCACGATGCAGCGCTCCGTTGGAGAGGATCCATAGCGATTTGATGGGTCCAACAAGAACACCCTCCTATTCCGGGTTTCGTTACATGTTATTGTTCGTTGATGATTTCTCACGGTACACCTGGGTATACTTTGTGAAGGAAAAATCAGAAGCATTTTCAAGATTTCAAGAATTCAAGGTTACCGTGGAAGGCGAGTTATGTCGGAAGATCAAGACTCTAAGGACGGACAATGGAGGAGAGTTTATGTCAAAGGAGTTCCTCTCTTTTTGTCAAGAGCATGGTATCAAGAGGGAATTTACATGCCCATATACACCTCAACAAAATGGAGTAGCAGAAAGGAAGATCCGACATCTAAGCGAAACGTGTAGAAGCTGGCTACATGACAAGAATTTGCCTAAAGCCTTATGGGCGGAAGGCATGAGATGTGCAGCATATGTCATCAATCGAATGCCACTAAGTCCGAACAACATGAAGTCTCCTTATGAGATGGTTCATGGGAAGAAGCCAACGGTGAAACATCTCAGGATATTTGGATCAATCTGCTACGTCCATGTGTTCGACTCTCAGAGAACAAAGTTGGAGGCAAAGGCGAAGAAATGCATATTTGTCGGTTATGATGAACAAAGAAAAGGGTGGAGGTGCATGGATCCTGAGACACATAGGTACGTCGTGTCTCGTGATGTTGTCTTTGACGAAGTTTCCTCATATTATGGACAACCTCAAGTCTTGGTCGAACAAGAAGGTGGAGATTCCTTCAAGGTTGATGAACCAGTTCCTCAAATGCCAAGTGAGAGCGGAAGTCTTGAAAAAGAGATGCAAGGTGAAAGGGGGAGCACTAATCAAGAGGAAGATGATGATGAAGATCATGGTTCCATGGCTAATCAAAGGCCTAAAAGGAACATTGTTAAGCCTGCCCGGTTCAGAGATGAAAGGTTTGTCACTACTTACTCATGTTATTTTGCCGCTCCATTAGATGAAGAAGAGCCATCATCTTATGATGAAGCTAAAGGTGTTCAAGAGTGGGAGACCGCAATGGAAGAGGAGATGAATGCCCTTATAAAGAATGAAACTTGGGATTTGGTTCCGAAAACCAAGGATGTTCAACCCGTTTCATGTAAATGGGTGTATCGAATTAAGCGGAAAGCGGATGGAAGCATTGATAGATTTAAAGCAAGGTTGGTTGCTCGGGGGTTCTCTCAGAAGTATGGAGAAGATTATGATGAGACTTTCAGTCCTGTGGCTAAGATGACTACGGTACGTTTACTTCTATCTTTAGCCGCAAGCTTTGGTTGGAAGTTATGGCAACTAGATGTGAAAAATGCATTTCTATACGGTGAGCTTGATAAGAGTATCTTCATGGAGCAACCACTTGGTTTCAAATCACGAGAGCATCCTGATTATGTGTGTAAGCTTAAGAAGGCCTTGTACGGGTTAAAACAAGCTCCTCGAGTATGGTATGGAAAACTTGCTCAATTCCTTCAGTTTTGCGGTTATGTACCATCAAATTCGGATCTAAGTCTATTCTTCAAGAAGAATGGAGGAGTCCACGTGGTAGTTCTTCTTTACGTGGATGATATGATAATCACCGGAAACGATGATGCTGAAATTGCTCGTCTACAAGAGGATATGTCGGTGAGATTTGAGATGAAGAAGTTAGGTGAGTTGAATAACTTTCTTGGTTTGGAGGTTGAAAGGGTAAAGGATGGAATCTTCATCGGTCAACAAAGCTATGCAAGAAGGATTGTTGAGAAGTTCAGGGTACACGAAGGAAAGACACGTACTACTCCGATGGATGTGAACATAAGGCTTAAGCGCGATGAAGGGTCCTTGCTACCCGATCCTCGACCTTATCGCTCTCTTGTGGGAAGTCTTCTATATTTAACCATTACAAGACCTGACATTGCCTTCGCGGTAGGTCTCATAAGCCGTTTTATGCAAGAACCAAGAAAACCACATTTAGAAGCGGCAAAGAAGATCTTGAAGTATGTGAAGACAACTCTTGGCATGGGTTTGGTGTATAAGTACAATGCCAAGACCTCTCTTCATGGCTTCACAGATGCTGACTTTGGTGGAGATCTTGATGATCGAAGATCAACTTCAGGCTATGTGTTCTTATGTGGAGACACAAGTGTTTCATGGTGCAGCAAGAAGCAAGCAACGGTGTCATTGTCTACCACTGAAGCAGAGTATAAAGCGTCAACACTCGCAGCTCAAGAGTGTATATGGCTTCGAAGACTCCTTGAAGATTTGTTTGAGCCAATCAATAAGCCGGTTGAAATTTATGGAGATAATCAAAGTGCTATCAAGTTGGCTAATAATCCGGTGTTTCATGCAAGGACGAAACATATCGAGTTAGAGCATCACTTCATAAGGGAGAAGGTGCTTGATGGAACAATTGAAGATTTGGAAGTTCGAAGCGATGACAACGTTGCAGATATCTTCACCAAGTCATTACCAAAAAGTAAATTCGAGTTACTTCGCTCGAAGCTCGGTATGGTTGACAAAATCAAGTTTAAGGAGGAGTATTGAAATTAAACTTGATTTTGAGTTAGGATTAATTATGGGTTCATAATCCAAACCCAAAATTAAGCCCAAGTTCTAGAGAGTCTCTAGAAACATCATAAAACATTATCACCTCCTCTAGATGTTCTAGAGAATTCTATAAAATAATTATCTAAAGATTGTGTAGAAAATTCTAGGAATTGTAAGACATAAAATCTAGATATTATGGTAGAGAGTTCTAGAAAGATATTTTGTACTCTTGGAGCCTATAAATAGCTCCTTCCTCTCCCATTTGTAAACAAGTTGAACAAATAAATAAAAAGCAAGTTAAAGAAAGAGTGTTCTTCATAAGTTCTCTAATTCTCTCTTTTCTAAGTATTCTTCCATATCATTCTTCATACTTAGAGGATTTCTTCTCTTGGTTTCACTCGGGTTTCTCGGGTATTACGGTCTTGGGCTAGTGCTAAGCACTATCGGAGTTTCTCTACATCCCCTTCAACTTCTGTACTTTCTTCTGAATCCTCGAACTCTCAGGCAGTTACTGAGATAGGTTTCCGTGTTGATCTCACCCATGTTGATGCCTCGAGAGGTTTCACGCATGCTGAGCTCGTGCAACGAGCAATCCAGCGCAGTAAAAAACGGGCAGAAAATTTAGCAAGCAGGGTTAAGTTTGGCGGCCCAATTTCGGTCTATCCCGCTGGACCAGCCATAGCTGAATACGTTCTAGAATTTGCAATCGGAACCCCACCTCTCTATATCATAGGCATACTCGATACCGGAAGTGACCTCATATGGACCCAATGCAAATCTTGCATCCATTGCCTACAACAACCCTCTCCACTGTACGACCCATTTACTTCATCCTCATTCTCTAACGCCTCCTGCTCTGACCAAATCTGCACCTATGCGATGCAAAAAGGCTTCGGCTCTTGCATCAACCGTACTTGTGATTATGATTATCATTACGGAGGCAACACAAGTTCAACCGGTTTTCTTGGGAATGAGACTTTCACCTTCGGTTCAACCAGAAAAGTCAGTGTTCCCCACATTGGCTTTGGGTGTGGGGTGTCCCACAAAGGAACTATACTCAACTCCTCCGGTATTGTTGGTATTGTCGGTTTCGCCAATAGTCCCATTTCGCTAATTTCACAACTTGGTGTCACAAAATTCTCCTACTGTTATACCGAATGTTTACATCCTAATCCCACTAAGAGCCCGCTTTTTTTGGGTTCTATGGCGACTCTGACTGGTATGAACGTCCAAACTACACCAATTATTCTGTCCGAAACCGTGCTCTACTACTATCACTACAAAAGAAAGTAGCTTTCCCGGCGCTTTTTGATGTCTATACCGGCGTTTTTTTACGCCGGTGAAACTTTCACCGGCATTTACAATAGCGCCGGTCCAAATGCCGCCAAAGCGGGCGTCGCTGAAACAAAGGGGTCTACACCGGCGTTTTTGGTGGACGCCGGTAAATGTTGGAACTACACCGGCGGTCATAAAATGCCGGTGTATGTCGGTCTCTGAGTGCCGTTCTTGTGCACCTATATACATTCACCGGTGGTCGTAAACCGCCGGTATTTATCCATTCACCGGCGAGTATGAAAATGCCGGTGTATATCGAAAGTATACCGGCGGTCAAGGAACGCCGGTGTATGTGCGTTTATGAGCGCCTGCTTTTCCCTATTTACGAACACCGGCACGACCAAAAAACACCGGTGTAGTTATATACGTCGGCGTTTATAAAACGCCGGTGTACGTCTGTGCCGTTACAGCTGATAACATTCACCGGCGTGCGTTGAAACGCCGGTGTATCACACACTCCAACAATTAGATTTTATAGACCGCCGTTTTTTAAAACGCCGTTCTGGCTATGCCCGTTTATTTTCGATACTCCGCTTTTCCGTTCGATTTCAATTCACAGTTTCATTTACAAAACCTGTAAACTAATTCTCACAACTGATTCAATCAATTTCGTTGCATACTACTGCGCAAACCACAACCAAACACAAGAATAATTAAAGATAATCAAGTTTCACACGTGTCATATCAACGTCCAAATTCATTGATTAATTAACAGTATCATAATTAACAAATTAATATAGAGACTAACATCCCAAATATCCAAACAAACCAGTCTGACAAATATCCAAAATATTCCAAATTCAAAGTATGACATAACTCTCATAAAAAAAATCAATCTGACATAACAACAGCAAGGAGGAGGACATAAGAACAACAACCATACAGCAAGGAGGACAAAAGAACAGCAAGGAGGACCGCAGATTCATACCCCTCGAGTAGCTTCAGCTCTGATCATCAGAATTTCCTTCATCTTGACGACCGCTCTGTGAAAAAAAAACAATAGTTTAATTGAACAGTAGATCACAATACAGAATATACATATTTTTTGAACTTGCAAAAAGAACTACCTGTATCTCGAATTATAAGATCAAAGTGCCAACTGCAAATGGAATTGTTAATGATATATACAGAGGTAAAATAATTACATTCCAATGCTAAAAATCTAGTACTTAATTTTGTTTTTAAATATATCTAAAATAACAAAACAAATGAAAATTCAGTATCTAACTTGAAACCTTTATATTCTCCTCTGATTGGGAATATCCACTATCTAAAACAGTAAAACAAATGAAAATTCAGTATCTAAGCATGTCCTTCATGGATTGTTCAGACAATCCATGAAACTGTCATCGTGGACGGAAACCAAATATAAGAAAAATAAGAAAATTAAGATAGGGCTCATATCAAGTATATTTTTAGGGAACTGTCATCGTGGAAGGAAACCAAATATATATAGAAGCCAGAAATGGAAACCGAAAGAAGAAAGGTAGAGACTTTGGATACACCAGGCTAACATAGCGGCATTTTCCTCATCTCTCTCTCATCCCTTATTTCCCTTCAGCACACGAACACAAAGAGACATCAGCAACCACCTTAAGAGCGACAAGAACAACAATAATAATAAATTATTATGAACATGATGTCTCTATATGGGTTTCCAGATCTCCACTCGAGCCCACTCATTCTAATCACAGACCAATTAAGAACATAGACAACATCCACTAAACAATCCAATCATAGCCCAGTCAAAATTTGCCATCCTGGATCTTAATGAAATAAGCTTCATTAATAGTGAAAGAAAATGAGGATGCTAGCAGCATACTTAGTTTGGAAGTGAACTCATTTTTTGTTAAAAAATCATGCCAAAGATGGCAATCAGCTTCATTAACAGTATCTGAAAATGAAAATTTCCATTATCTGAGCTTATATGTTGCTCTACTAATTCACTGTGCCCAACTAAATCTAAAACCCAATTGTTGTGCGTATCCGGAGGATTTTGGCATACGTACCTATAGCATCCTCAGTTCACAGTAAACCCGTTTTGGTCAAAAAAACATGCCAAGATCACAATCAGATGCATGAAAATAAGCTTCACTAACAACAAAAGAAGAAACTGGGGATGCTATGCAGCATACTTAGTTTGGAAGTGAACCCATTTTGTGTTAAACAATCAGGTTACATTGACAGTATCTGAAAATGAAAATTTCTCCATTATCTGAGCTTATATGTTGCTCTACTACTTTTTTAGCCCAACTATATCGCAAAACCCAAGTGTTGTGCATATCCGGCCGGAGGATTTTGCCATACGTACCTATATAATATCCTCAGTTCACAGTGAACCCATTTTTGGTATAAAAACAAACATGCCAAGAAGACAATCAGGTGCTTGAAATCAGCTTCACTAACAGTTAGTGCAAATGGGACCATAAAATAGCTTAAGAAGACCATCAGGTTTGTGAAATAAGCTTCACTAACAGTGAAAGAAACTGGGAATGCTATGCAGCATACTTAGTTTGGAAGTGAACCCATTTTGTGTTAAAAAAATCATGCCAAAGATTGCAATCAGGTTACATTGACAGTATCTGAAAATGAAAATTTCTCCATTATCTGAGCTTATATGTTGCTCTACTACTTTTTTAGCCCAACTATATCGCAAAACCCAAGTGTTGTGCATATCCAGCCGGAGGATTTCGGCATACGTACCTATATAATATCCTCAGTTCACAGTGAACCCATTTTTGGTATAAAAACAAACATGCCAAGAAGACAATCAGGTGCTTGAAATCAGCTTCACTAACAGTTAGTGCAAATGGAACCATAAAATAGCTTAAGAAGACCATCAGGTTTGTGAAATAAGCTTCACTAACAGTGAAAGAAACTGGGGATGCTATGCAGCATACTTAGTTTGGAAGTGAACCCATTTTGTGTTAAAAAAACCATGCCAAAGATTGCAATCAGGTTACATTGACAGTATCTGAAAATGAAAATTTCTCCATTATCTGAGCTTATATGTTGCTCTACTACTTTTTTAGCCCAACTATATCGCAAAATAGATTTGTAACAGATTAAATTACAACGATAGTTTGGTTCAAATAACACTAAGCATAGTTTAATGTAAATAATACCAAGCAGTAGAAAATAGAAAGATAATTAAACCAGTGTATTAAATTCACAATGAACATATTCGAAATTACAGACATAATATTACAACAAGATTTAAGACATAAAATTACAGATATATAATAAACCCAATTGAAAATCATGTAAACTACAATACGACATCTTCCAGTACATCTCCCTCTTCTCCATCCTTGCGGAGCCAAGTCCCGCAAATTCCAACATCGGTTGTGTTTACATCAAACACAGGAAACTCAGAAGCAATGTAACTGTTCATGTCTTTACCGTCTTCATCGTCTGAAGTATCGCCCAGTTGGAATACATCTCTTGGTTGCATAGGGATAGCCACATACGATTTTGGCAGGGTTGGATCTTCAATGTAGAACACTTGTTGCACTTGGGATGGAAACACAAATGGCTCATGGCTAATGTGTGTACCGATGTGAATCAATTTTGAGAAGTTTACAACTGTGAAGCTAAGCTTGTCCTTGTTGTTAGCAAAATTCCTATCAAACTCAGCCCAATCCCCACGAAATAAGACAACACGGAAATGGCCAAAATAATTCAACTCAATGATATCCGTGAGCACTCCATAGTAGTCGAGATCTCCATCTATAGGCCTCGTGTCCGATTTGGAAGCATAACTTCTAGTCTTAGACGTCACTACCATTCCACTATTTTGAGACTTCAAATTAGATTCACGATCCTTAGTACGAAATCTAAAACCATTGAATATGTATCCTCCGTATCTTTTGACCATCTGATAGGGACCTTTGGTAAGTACTTGTATTTCAGATGACGCACCTTCAGGACCCAAAGAATGTACCTATTAATTTTGCGCAAATCGTATCAACACCATAGAAAATGTAGATATAATAAAGAT
Organism: Hemerocallis citrina; assembly: GCA_017893485.1. Classification (NCBI taxonomy): domain Eukaryota; kingdom Viridiplantae; phylum Streptophyta; class Magnoliopsida; order Asparagales; family Asphodelaceae; genus Hemerocallis; species Hemerocallis citrina. The sequence goes on along the minus strand of CM030366.1, from coordinate 224,091,844 downwards.
TAACTTGCATAACTGTAATTCACCTACATGAGATTCAAACCACTTATGAAATTTTTCATTCATCAGCTTGTTTTGTTCACGTGGTGGTAGTCTTCTTGGTCTAGCCCTTCATTTGATGTCCCTGATAAATTCGCTAAAAAACAAGCAATTGAAATTAGGAATAACAGAAGTATCAAAAATATCGAACTCCGCGGTTTTCACTGTATTCGATTTAAATTCAAAAACAACTTACTTTCGAAATGGTTCCACTGATGCATGATGGTCTAGCACATATCGATGTGCCTATTCTCACGCTAAGCTATCGAGCTCAAATGCATCAACTTTACCAACAGTGGTGCCAGCGGTATCAAAAAGATATTGTGCACCATCAAGGTTGGAAATGTCTGGATTTCTACGTGGTCTACTGGAAGATGTCTCCACACCAGGCAAATACCTGGAAAAAAAATGTGAGCACTCTTCTAATAGATATCCTTGGGCTATTGACCCTTCAGGATATGCTCTATTTTTCACATAACCCTTTAGCCGGTATAGGTACCTGAACATGTACAATTAATAAACTAGAGCGGATTAGGGGATTAAAAGAAATGAGCTTTTGAAAATTCAATTTCGTAAGATGAATGAATTATTTTACCTCTCAATGGGGTACATCTACCGATAGTGAACAGGACCGCCGATTCTGGCTTCACCAGCAAGGTGGATTATCAAGTGAATCATAATAGTGAAAAACGATGGAGGAAATATCATCTCCATTTTACTAAGTGTCAATGCCGCCTGCTGCTCCAATTGGTCCAGATATTCAACACGAAGCATTCTTGAGAAAATACCTTTATATATGCTACAAAGATCTTTCAGGACAGTAGTGACTTGCTCACACATTGAAGACCTTAGGGCCACAGGAAGGAGATCTTGCATTAGGATGTGGTAGTCCTGTGACTTTAGACCCTGAAGCCTCTTCTCTTTAAAGTTGACACATTTTGCCATGTTAGAAGAATAGCCATCGGGGACTTTAAGTTCAAGTAGTACTTTGCAAAACAACTCCAACTCCGATTTTGACATTGAATAGATTGCAAGAGGTAGGAGTACTTTCCCGTTCGGCAATTCTTCTGGGTGCAACTCATGTCGGATGCCCATTGACTTCAAATCAAGTCGGCTCTTGAGATTGTCCTTTGTCTTCCGATCATCTCCCATAACTGTTCCTATACAATTCTCACCAATATTTTTTCCGATATGCATCACATCTAAATTATGTCGCAGTAAGTTGAATTCCCAATATGGCAACTTGAAGAAAATGCTCTTCTTCTTCCATGCACCTAAACTCGTCAAGTTTTGATCCTCATTCTCGCCATATAGATCGGTCTCCTCACCTTGCTCCGGCCTTGCCCTTTTCTTGCCCTTTGTCCTGACTTCTGGTTCCTTTCCATATTTGAATTGATGACCATCTACCCGCTTCAAAATATCTGAACCAGAAGAAGACCCAGGAGCATGTTCCCACTCGTCGGTGCCATCAAATGTCGCTGCCTCTGCCCGAAATATATGTGTGTCAGGCAACCATCTCCTATGACCCATAAAGCAAAACTTTCTGCCATTGTACAACCACCTTGAACTAGTTTGGTCAGCACAACATGGACATGCATAACGTCCTTTAGTACTATATCCAGATAAATTTGCATATGCTGGAAAATCATTGATTGTCCAAGACAACACGGCACGAAGAGAAAATGTTTCTTTAGCCACAACATCATAGGTTGGAACACCCACCCACAACTTCTGAAGTTCATCTATTAACGGTTGTAGGTACACATCTATATCATTTCCAGGACCTTTCGGTCCAGGAACTATCATGGACAAAATAAATGAGGACTGCTTCATGCATTTCCAAGGCGGCTAATTGTATGGTATCAACACAACCGGCCATATGCTGTATGTACTACTCATTTGCCTGAAAGGGTTGAAACCATCACTAGCTAGTCCAAGTCTCACATTTCGAGGATCTTCCGCAAAATCAGGATATCTTTCATCAAATCTTTTCCAAGATTGAGAATCAGCAGGATGTCTAAGAATCCCATCATTAGTGCGACCTTCAGCATGCCATTTCATATCAGAAGAAGTTTTCGTAGACATAAACAACCTTTGTAACCTAGGAATCAGAGAAAAGTAACGCAATGTTTTGGCAGGCTTCTTTTTCCTATTTAGCTTAGTAGATCCATTGGCTCCCTCGTCTTGATTTGGTCTTTCTTTCCATTTCGAAGAACCACACACTTCGCAATTCTCCAGACTTTCCTTACCACTCGTGAAAAGCATACAGTCATTTGGACATGCTGCTATCTTCTCATATCCTAGATCGAGAGAACTTAGGAATTTTTTAATTTTATAGGCTGAGTTTGGAATACAGATTTCAGGAAATGCTTCATTCAACAATTCAAGTAGCATAGTGAAGGACTTAGCAGACCACCCGTTTAAACATTTAATCTGAAATAGTCTGACAATGAATGAGAACTTAGAAAATTTGGTGCAGTCGCGGTACAACGGAGTACTAGCATCTTCAAGTAACTTAGCGAAGGATTCTTGCTGCTTATTATTTTCAGGGGTGGGGCCAGACATTTCCTCGTCCACCCCACCACCAATCTGGTTTGTTTCTGTTGACTCATTGTGAACTTCGGTTGTTGGGTCATTGGTGTGGAAAGGAACATTATGAATCCTCATGGCATCTTGTAACAAAGCATGCATCTCATCGGGAACGCTTAAGTCTTCGTTCACTAAGGGCTCAGCTTCATTTTCTAATACAACCGGACGAACAGGAGCTGCCGTATGATCCTCTCCATGACAAAACCACCTTGTGTACCCTTGAAGAAAACCGTTGACAGCCAAGTGTGTATGTACTACGTCACATGTCCTCAGCATACAATTTGTACAGCGAAGGCATGGACAAAGGATTAGGTTGGGATCACGGGAATGTCGTTTGGCAAAGACAATAAAATCTTTAATACCATCACGGTACTCCTTGGATAATCGTGGTTTACTAATCCAACTTCTATCCATTATATCAACAGCACACAGTCTGAAATTAAAATTTGATATATTAAATAGTAATAACAGTAAAAGGCATTTTGTATATTAAATTTCACCTATTTGAAAACCATCCTTAGCTGCAAATAAATAAACGATATAATCTTTAACTGTAAAATAAAGAAATTGTGGCTCCAAAAAATGTACAAAAAAAAACTACATCTTAACACAATCTACTCTATTCACCAAACCCTAAACGACCTTTTGTGGAAATGATCACAACCACCTTAGTGGTATTTTATCGCACACCCTATGTTCGAGCATAAAAAAAAATCAACTATAGTCTCCCCTGTATTTGGCTTTCCGTTCAAGGAGATGATGATGGTAAATGGTATTTTGCTGATGAAGAGGAATCGGCCGAATAATGAGCGCGTCGTGCTGTAACTACGGTAACAAGAAGATCTGATGACTCATGAACTATTCTGTTCATGACTACTAATAATCACTTATCTCATAATAATAATAATAATAATAATAATAATAATAATAATACTAAACAAAAGAAACAGTAAAAGAAAAATTAAAATGTCTAGTATGTAAGCATATATTTTTCAGAGTGAACCAATTGTTGTACATAGCCGGAGGATTTTGGCATAGAGCTATAGCATCCTCAGTTCACAGTGAACCCATTTTGGTCAAAAAAAACATGCCAAAATGACAATCAGATGCATGGGATAAGCTTCAATTCATTAACAGTGAAAGAAACTGGGGATGCTATGCAGCATACTTAGTTTGGAAGTGAACCCATTTTGTTAAAAAACCATGCCAAGGATTGCAGTCAGGTTACTTTAACAGTATCTGAAAATGAAAAATTTCCCATTATCTGAGCTTATATGTTGCTCTACTACTTCTTCAGCCCAACTAAATCTAAAACCCAATTGTAGCCGCATATCCGGCCGGAGGATTTTGGCATACGTACCTATACCATCCTCAGTTCACAGTGAACCCATTTTGGTAAAAAAAACATGCCAAGATGACAATCAGATGCATGAAAATAAGCTTCACTAACAACAAAAAAAGAAAATGGGGATGCTAGCAGCATACTTAGATTGGAAGTTAACCCATTTTGGTATAAAAAACCATGCCAAAGATTGACAATCAGGTTACTTTAATAGTATTTGAAAATGATAAATTTTCCATTATCAGATCTTATTTGTTGCTATACTACTTCTTCAACCCAACTAAATCTAAAACCCAATTGTTGTGCGTATCCGGAGGATTTTGGCATACGTACCTATAGCATCCTCAGTTCACAGCGAACTCATTTTGGTCAAAAAAAACATGCCAAGATGACAATCAGATGCATGAAAATAAGCTTCACTAACAGTGAAAGAAAATGAGGATGCTAGCAGCATACTTAGTTTGGAAGTGAACCCATTTTGTTAAAAAATCATGCCTAAGATGGCAATCAGCTTCTATAACAGTTTCTGAGAATGAAAATTTCCATTATCTGAGCTTATATGTTGCTCTACTACTTCTTTAGCCCAACTAAATCTAAAATCCAATTGTTGTGTATATCCGGCCGGAGGATTTTGGCATACGTACCTATAGCATACTCAGTACACAGTGAACCCATTTTGGGTAAAAAAACATGCATGCCAAGAAGACAATCAGATGCATGAAATCAGCTTCACTAACAGTGAAAGAAACTGGGGATGCTATGCAGCATACTTAGTTTGGAAGTGAACCCATTTTGTGTTAAAAAACCATGCCAAAGATTGCAATCAGGTTACTTTAACAGTATCTGAAAATGAAAATTTCTCATTATCTGAGCTTATATGTTGCTCTATTACTTCTTTAGCCCAACTAAATCTAAAATCCAATTGTTGTGCATATCCGGCCAGAGGATTTTGACATACGTACCTATAGCATCCTCAGTTCACAGTGAACCCATTTTGGGTAAAAAAACATGCATGCCAAGAAGACAATCAGATGCATGAAATCAGCTTCACTAACAGTGAAAGAAACTGGGGATGCTATGCAGCATACTTAGTTTGGAAGTGAACCCATTTTGTGTTAAAAAACCATGCCAAAGATTGCAATCAGGTTACTTTAACAGTATCTGAAAATGAAAATTTCCCATTATGTGAGCTTATATGTTGCTCTACTAATTAACTGTGCCCAACTAAATCTAAAATCCAATTGTTGTGCATATCCGGCCGGAGGATATTGGCATACGTACCTAGAGCATCCTCAGTTCACAGTGAACCCATTTTGGGAAAAAAAACAAACATGCCATGAAGACAATCAGATGCATGAAATCAGCTTCATTAACAGTAAAAGAAGATGAAAAATTCCATTATCTAAGCATATATTTTTCTATTAATTCTTCATCTCAACTAAACCGTTCATGTTAAGGAAATCAAGATGAATAAACTGAAAAAAGCTGCTTTTTTGGAAAATAAGGGAAATCAAGAGATCATACCGAAGAGAGAGAGAGGGAGCGGGGCGACGAGGGCGGGGGCGTAGGAGAGAGAGAGAGGGGGGGCGACCGCCGATTCACCTCCAAATAGAGAGAGGGAAGAGAGAAATCGAAAAGGACGAAGGGAAGAAGGGACGATTTCGAAAGGTCGAAGGCTGTCGAAGAGAACGAAGCGGCAGAGGCAAACGCGCGGGAAGTAGAGCGAGGAAGGAGGGAAACGAAGCGCCTCTTTCTTTTTTTTGGGGGGGTATTGGAAAAATGGCGAGCGAAAGATTAGGGTTCGCGGGTTTTATCCCAGTTATTCATCGGCGTTTTAATTGGAAACGCCGGTGAATGTGTCCGTATATTCGCCGGCGTTTATAATAAAAAAATGTCGGTGAATAATAAACATCACCGGCGTGTTTAAGTAAAACGCCGGTAAATACTAACATACACCGGCGTTTTAAATCGACCGCCGGTGTATGACCATCCCATCTGGCGCCCAATTCCTACTCACTCCCTACCCGGCGCTACTAGTAAAACGCCGGGGAATAATCGCCGGTAAAAGCAGTATCTTTTGTAGTGTATATCTCGTTGAAAGGGATCACAGTAGGCAACATGCTACTATCGGTCCCACCAGAAACATTTGAACTGAAGAAGAATGGGAGCGGAGGAACGATCATAGATTCTGGCACTTCCCTCCTCCAACTGATCCCAGAGGCGTACGGACCGCTCCGTGAGGCGTTCAAGTCTCAAGTAAAGTTTGTGAATGGGACTAGTGTCCAGGATGAACCAGGGCCCGGGATTTGCTTTGCTACAAAGACACCTCAAGCTGTGAGTATTCCTAAACTGGTGTTTCATTTAGAAGGTGCGGATTGGGAGATGCCGCGAGAAAATTACATGCACTATTTTGAGGAGCAGCAGTCGTACTGTGTGATGGTAATGGTGTCTGAAGCGCCGATGACAACATTGGGTAATGTGCTGACGCAGAACATGCACATCCTCTATGATTTGAAGAACAAGAAGCTATCCTTTGCGGCGACTAAATGCAGTGAGCTTTGACTGTTATCTAATCTAAGTATTGTTCTATTATGAAGTCATGTCATATTGTACGTGTGGAATACATGTGAGATTCTACCAGTAAATTATCCAATAATTTCGTCTAATAAAATATCCGACGACGCCAGACTTCATATTTAGATATATTCTTTCAGAATTTTAAATGTGGTATTGTATCTCGTCTGCGTGGTGTCCTTGCTTGCTGGCATTTCTATATTTTTACATTTGAGGGGCTGTTTCCCTTCTTTAATTTCCAAGATATATATATAAATATAATGAAACAAAAAGAATGAAGAGAAGAAAAAAAAACTAGTAGTAATAAAGAAGAAGAGAAAGCTGGTCGGTTATCCAAAGATTTCCCAAACAAAAGAGTCCTCTAATAATTGACCAGAATAGAGAAGAGGGTCCTTGTCTAAATGGAGATACTGGAGAAGAAACTGATTTTTAAAATTGTTCTTGAATGATTATTACTCCATTAATGAAATGAAACCTGGTTGTTAAGTACCTTTTCACTTTTCTTGGTTAGGGAATGTTTGGCTCAAGAAAATGAAATTATAAATAGATCAATAAAAAAATTTATTTCCGCTGTGTTTAGATTTAGATTTAGATTTTATTTTCTGCTGTTTTGTTGACATAAAAATTAAGCAAAAGATCTTGAATATTCAATTTCTTCTGATTGGATATCATTTTACGGAAAGAAAAAAAAAATCTATTCTAGGATTAATTTTTCATTCTCTGGTGGGGAAAGCTAGATGGAAAGTATAATTAAAATACTCTTCTTGAAGAAAAAAGTAGAACAAGAAGATCCATTCATTGCAGTATAGGAACAAAATAGATTTTAGAGAATGATTTTGTGATTTGGGAAACGCTTTGGGAAATTTAGGGAAAACGTAAGTGAAGGTTTTAGAACATATGATAGGTGAAGGTTTGGGAAACACTTTCCAGGAACAGGCAGGAAATTCAACGGATTGGAGAGATGGAGGAATATTATTAGAGACAACGGTCAAGGATTCAATGGCTCAAGAAAGGAGGCTCCAACACTAAGTTTTTCCACAGGGTTGCTAATGACAGAAAAAGACAAACCATATATCTGGATTTATGGTTGATAATGTCTGGTGTGAAGACAAGAACATGATTAGACATCATATATACGGAAACTTTCGACAGCTGTTAGGTTCTAAAAAACCTAAAAGATGTCGACTGGTTTCGGATATGTGGAGCGAGAACATGTTAGATGGAAGTGAAGGATTAGATGACGAGTTCACAGAGGAGGAGATCCTACAAGCTATCAATAGCTTAGGTCAAGACAAATCGCCAGGGCCAGACGGTTTCCCAATGTTCTTCTATAAATTGTACTGGAATATCATCAAAGTAGATTTGCTCAAGGTCTTTCAGGAATTCTTCACAGGAGACACGAATATTGATAGACTAAACAACGCGAATGTTATCCATATCCCAAAGAAAATTGACGTGCTAAGGGTGGGGGATCTGAGGCCCATCAGTCTTCTGAACAGATCCTTTAAGATTATAAACAAGGTACTGACTAGAAGACTATCTCCTCACCTCAGTGATGTGGTGGGGGATTCACAGAATGGGTTCATTAAGGGAAGGGACATTTTGGACAGTGTTCCGTCGGCTCATGAAGTTATTTTCAGGGGTTGTAAGGAGAAAGGGGATGGGTTCTTGTTAAAATTAGATTTCAAAAAAGTGTATGACACAGTAGAGTGGGAAAGTGTGGACGAGGTTCTGGAACTTAAAGGCTTTGGAACAAGATGGAGGAGTTGGATTCAGATGTGTGTAAGTGGAGACAAATCTTTCGTTTAGTTCAATGGTAGCCAGGAGAAGGAAATTCGGTGTCATAGAGGACTGAGACAAGGGGACCCTTTGTCACCGCTCCTTTTCACTCTCATTGCTGAAGGTTTAGCTGAAATGACGAAAAAGGGCAGAGAGCCGAACATTCTAAGAGGGCTGGCAATCAAAGGGATTGAGGACACAGTGACTATACTTCAGTATGCGGATGATATATTGCTGTTCGGAACGGCAATGGAAGAGGAAGTTGCCTCAATTAGAATCTTAATTAGAAGTTTTGAGGTGTGGTCTGGGTTAAGAGTCAATTTCAGCAAAAGTTGCGTCATTCCACTATGCCAGGAGTTATCGACACCGATTGGCGAGATTAAAAAATTCTTAGGATGCGAGAGTGGTGAGTTCCTTATGAAATACCTAGGTACTCCAATCAGACCAGGGCGGATGCTCAGGGAGGATTGGCTACCGATGGTCGAAAAAGTGGAGAAAAGACTGGCTGGGTGGAAAGGTCGTTGTCTGTCGTTAGGGGGCGGATCACTCTGGTCAATGTGGTCCTCAACAGTATTCCCACTTACATCATGTCCATATATGAACTACCGAATTGGGTCATAGGTAGAATTGACAAATGTAGGCGACGTTTTTTGTGGAGAGGAGCCACCACAAAAGAAAAGGTCTTTACCGGCGTATATTCCCCGGCGTTTGACCAGAAACGCCGGGGTAGGAAGAGACCAGGAATGGGGCGTCAAACAGGAAGGTTATACACCGGCGGCCTCTATAAAACGCCGGTGAATATCAATATTCACCGGCGTTTGTTATTAAAACGCCGGTGAAGTCTATATTTACCGGCGTTTTAATAAAACACGCCGGTGAAAGTATACAGATAAAAAAATCTTCTCCATCTTCACCGGTGTTTTTAGTTAAAACGCCGGTATAGGTTCGTAGATTAAATTTCCCCCAAACCCTCATTTCCTCATTCGATCGCAAAAAAAAAAAAACCCAATTTTTCCCGCTCTCTCGCCCTCTCCCCCTTTCCCCAATTTTCCCAAACCCTATACGTATACTTTCCCAAAATTTTCATTTCTCTCCTTTCCCCATCGACGTCCCCCTCTCCCGCCGTCGTCGTTTTCCCCCTCCCCCGCCGTCGCCCCTTCCCCCATCGCCGCACCTGCCCCCTTCGGCCGCCCCCCGTCCTCCATCGCAGCCCCCTGCCGTCCCAACAATTGGGTTTTAGATTGTATGTATGCCAAAATCCTCCGGGTATGTACAACAATTGGATTTTAGATTTAGTTGGGCTAAAGAATTAGTAGAGCAACATATATGCTCAGATAATGGAAATTTTCATTTTAAGATAGTGTTAAAGTAACCTGTTTGCCCTCTTTGGCATGATTTTTTAACAAAAAATGGGTTCACTTCCAAACTAAGTATGCTGCTATCATCCCCATCTTCTTTTATTGTTAATGAAGCTTATTTCATGCATCTAATTGTCATCTTGGCATGTTTTTTTGACCAAAATGGGTTCACTGTGAACTAAGGATGCTATAGCTACGTATATCAAAATCCTCCGAATATGTACAATAATTGGGTTTTAGATTTAGTTGGGCTAAAGAATTAGTAGAGCAACATATATGCTCAGATATAATGGAAATTTTCAGTTTCAGATAGTGTTAAAGTAACCTGTTTGCCCTCTTTGGCATGATTTTTTAACAAAAAATGGGTTCACTTCCAAACTAAGTATGCTGCTAGCATCCCCATCTTCTTTTACTGTTAATGAAGCTTATTTCATGCATCTAATTGTCATCTTGGCATGTTTTTTTGACCAAAATGGGTTCACTGTGAACTGAGGATGGTATAGCTGTATGCCAAAATCCTCCGAATATGTACAACAATTGGGTTTTAGATTTAGTTGGGCTAAAGAATTAGTAGAGCAACATATATGCTCAGATATAATGGAAATTTTCATTTTCAGATACTGTTAATGAAGCTGATTGCCCTCTTTGGCATGATTTTTTAACAAAAAATGGGTTCACTTCCAAACTAAGTATGCTACTAGCATCCCCATCTTCTTTTACTGTTAGTGAAGCTTATTTCATGCATCTGATTGTCATCTTGGCATTTTTTTTGACCAAAATGGGTTCACTGTGAACTGAGGATGGTATAGCTGTATGCCAAAATCCTCCTGATATGTACAATAATTGGGTTTTAGATTTAGTTGGGCTAAAGAATTAGTAAAGCAACATATATGCTCAGATATAATGAAAATTTTCATTTTCAGATACTGTTAATGAAGTTGATTGCCCTCTTTGGCATGATTTTTTAACACTATGTTTCATGATTGCCTTCTGAGGTTGCACACTATGTTTCATGATTCATTGAATAAATGAATTATAGGAGTAACTAGTGATGATTGAATCCTATCTGAGCTTTTTAATTTATGAACACAGGAATAAACTTTGTATCTTGCATTTGGTTTTGGTTATAAGAGTGCTGATTTTTTGGGATCAAAAATGGGTTCACTGTGAACTAGGGATGCTAGCTGATTTTTTTTTTGAATTTTTTTTTATAAAAAAATAGCTACACCGGCATTTTTACAATCGCCGGTGTAGCTTTCAGCAAGAATTTGGCAGTCTATACCGGCGTTTTAACAACGCCGGAGTAGGCAATGGGCGGTAATGGCACCCACACATTCACCGGCGTTTTTACGGCCGCCGGTGTAGTTTTAACCTATACCGGCGGCCGTAAAAAACGCCGGTGAATGTCCCTAAGCTACAGCGACGCTCGATTCAGCGGCACTTGCACCGGCGATTTATAAAACGCCGGTGGTATCTATAGCGGCGTTTATAAACGCCGGTAAATGTGCAAAAAAAGCCGGTAAAGACCTTCTCTTTTGTAGTGGGCTAATAAGAATGATAAAGGATTTTATTTGGTGAACTGGGGGAAGGTATGCAAGAGGAAGGAGTTCGGGGGCTTAGGTATCATAAATATGAGATATGAATAAAGCTCTTTCGAGCAGGTGGTGGTGGTGGTGGTGGTGGGGAAGAGTAAGCATGGCAGGACTTCCTACCTATGGAAGGGAGTGGCCAAGGTGGGTGAACTTTTTCATTCCAACACAAAATGTGTGCTTGGAAATGGAAATGAGATCAAATTCTGGAAAGATAAATGGTGTAATGTCGGCACACTGCAAGCGCAGTTTCTGGTGATAGCTTTAGAAGCGCTTAATTGTGATACATTAGTCTCAGAAGTCTGGAAAAGGGGTAGGCTGAAAATTAAATTTGCTTGCCCCCTACGTCAGAGTGAAGAAAGCAACTCCAAAAACTTGGGGACTTGTTGAGTATAGAAGGTAGTAATAGTATTCATTCGATGAGAGACAGTGGATTCTACAGAAGAATAACAACCTATCTGTCTGGTCGATGCATAAATGGCTAAATGATGGCGGGATTCGCTGCGACAAAGTCAAGATTTAGAGTATCCACGCACCTTTGAAGGCGAAGGCATTCCTATGGTTAGCGACGAACGACGCTATATTGTCCAAATATAATCTCCACAAACGTAACATCCCTTTAGATGCCTAATGCTCTAGATGCTTAACTCATGACAAAGACACCAACCACATTCTATTTGCATGCCCTAAGTTGAGTTTTACTTGGGAGGTCATATGTCTAGGTTTTGGGATAGTTGAGGTCCCCAATTCTACACTACAGGTCTGGGGTGAGTGGAGTGAGAGAGGGTTTTTTCAAAATGATAAGAAGGTACTGTACATATATCTGCAGCGGCCACTATGTGGGGTTTATGTCTAGACCGAAATGACGCGCGTGTTTTCGTCAGATTAATAGTTGTTTTCTGGTTTTAATCCGTAAAATTGTTTCCAAGATTGATGCTTGGGCAGGTCAAGTTGGAGCGAAGAAGAGACCGCGCAGGGAAGCAGAGTAGATCTCCAGGTGTTTGCTTGATTAGTGGCTACCACCATTTTGTTGCTCTTATTTTGTGTCAAGGACGCCTTTTGTTTTTTTTGTTGGTTTGGTGGTGGTGGGTGCTATTTCACCACCTGATTTGTATGTTGTCTTTCTATTTCTGTATTTTCTTAGAGGATGTTCTGTATGTTGTTCTACTTGTTTCATTAACCTTTCATTAATGAAGCGGTGACTACGTCACCTTTTATTCAAAAAAAACATTTGTGCAGGGAAGGCAAAGGATTCCAAGATTGTAATCACGTTAGAGTTGGGATTTTTTTATAGAGAGTGTCGATGGAAGCGGATCCTGATATTTTCCCCTGAAATAGGTCTCTTTTTTAAACTAATTTTCAAAATAGGTCTGTCCTCATAGGCCGCACTACCGAACTGTGGCCTTTTCGATAACGACGTCGTAGTTGTGAATTACGGCCTCAGTACATACCATATAATGCAAAACTCCGACACCTGGAAAAAATAATTCTAACTGTAAAATGTAAAATATATGAGGCCACAGTTGGGTACTGCAACCTCGATAAAACATAGGTCAAAGTCCACAACCGCGGCCTCAGTTATATGCTAAAAACTGGGTCCTACGAAGAATATAACTGAGGCCGCAATTGTGAACTGCGGCCTCTGTTATATCGAGGCTGCAATACCCAATTGCGGCCTTGTATTTTTCACATTTTACACTTAGAATTTTTTCCCAAGTCTCGGAGCATATTAGCTATGATATGTAATTAGGATGCAGTTGTGAACTGCGGCCTCAAAATCGAAGAGGCCGCAGTTCGGTATTGTGGCCTATGGTATATCGACCTCTTATTTTTCACATTTTATACTTAGAATTTTTTCCCAAGTATCGGAGTTTAGCATTATATGGCATGCTCGTTATCGAAAAGTCCGTAGTTTGGTACTGCGGCCTATGAGAACAGACCTATTTTGAAAATTAGTTTTAAAAAGAGACCTATTTCGGGGGGAAAAAGCGGATCCAAGGGTCCATGGATTCGTCACAGATGTCGAGGCCGGGGAGACGTGTTTCGGGTGTGGGTGGAATTGGCAATAGGGAAGAAGGTGATCATTATGTAGATTGTTGGGATTTACGTGGATCTGATACAAGTTAGAATCATCAAAGAAGAAGAAGAATTAGAAGAAAGAAAAAGAAAGCAGCAACAAATTGCAACAACAGCAACGAAAGGTAGCAGCGAAAAGCATCATCAGTAATATGTCAGTCAACTGTCATATTGGGCAGTTGAATATTTTTTGTTATAGTCGACCGGAAGTAGGTTTGATGCTCTCGGATGGTGTCGACTTAAATGTGATCAACCATGCCATGATGCAGTCGACCGTTATGGCGCTAGTTCAATGTTTTAGATCTACACCCGTGATCTAAACTTATGTAACCCTATATATATGTATCGTGTACAATTTTAGGGTATTGTAAGAGATATTTGGCTACATTATTTTGAGAGATTCAAAAGGAGAGAAAATCACACTTTGATATCGAGAGATTATAAATTTTGTTACTTTATATTTTCTAATGAAAATCATAAGAGTGCCTTCATGCAATGAAGTAGTCATTGTACTAGATGAAACTCAAAAAAGTCTCTTGTGATTGCGCATTTTTTTTGTATCAAGTGTTTGCATGTCATTGATTGCTTTTGTTTGTGTTTCGTATTTTTTACTTTCTAGTTTTCTATTGTTATCTAGGTATAACATATAGATGACCGAAAATTCTGCGAAGGGCATTGACTGTAGGTGATGACGGCAGCTTGTAAAGTGAGACCTACTCATTTATTGATTTTTTAATCTCATCTATCCATCATGCCTCCAGCTATGATGGATGACAATTTATGTAGAATTACTTAGGGAGCGTTTGGTACATGGTAATATACAAGAAAATCTAGGATTATCCTCTGGATTAACTGGTTTGGTAATATTTGAGAATAGTGATGTGTCTAATTTTTATATAAATATCTGTACTCATTTACCTATAAAAAATTCTTGTATTCGTCTATCATGTTAATAATTTATCTTATTTCCATAGATTTCAGTTAATTAATTATTTTGAAAGAATAAGATTTTTTGATGCAAAAGGCAAAGATTTTCGGTAAAAATCAACAAACAAAACAAGTAGCACAATTTATTAGTTTTTATTGTTTTGTTGAATTTTAAATTTTACAATTTGGCAATGTGAAAAGCAAAATAGAAAATTTAAATTGCCAGTAGAGGTGAAAATGAAATAAATAATTTAAAAATGGTTTAATTGAGCTAATGTGATTATTTAGTTAGTTTAATTTAAACTAATTAATTTTTATTTTTTTATATTTTTGAATCCTAAATTCTGATTTTATTTTGTGTGTGTGTAGCACGTGATTCAAGCAAAGAAAGTGAAGAAAAAAAGCAAGAAATAAAGAGAAAATCAAAATAGGGAAATAAATAAAAGAAGATTTGGAGTTTTCTGCAAAAGTAAACCCTAAAAATTCAGGGTCAGATCCTTATAAATAGAAGAGCCAAAAGCAATTGAACGAGATGCTTAACGAAGAGGAAGAGCGACGGCTACCCTCTATTCATAGCAAAAATAAAAACTAAAAAAATCATCAAAGGACGGGACAATGAAAGAGGGGAAGACAAAAGAGGAGGTAGGTGGGCGTGTGCAGAGGCTTGATTCCAGAGGCGTCATGTCACGCCCCACTTCCCAAAATGAGGGAATACGAGTCCATGACTAAGACCCAACGAATGATGCGAACACACCATTCATGAGCTATACAAGTAACTCAACAACAAGATAACAAATCAACCACGCAGGCATGTAAAATCACAACATGATAATGAAAGTTCATGACATAGTCCATAACATAACCAACAACTGGAAAATATAAATAGTTACGAGTCAAACAAGCCCGGATTACAATGAAGAGTTGCATAAAATAAAATATAAACTAAAGATAACATGATAAACAACAAGGCTAAAATACTTGATCAGCGACACCTTCTAGTAACTCTCCATTTGGACCTGCAATTACAAAAAGAAAAGAAAAAAAACAAGAAGACACCTGTTAATACAAGTCACGGGCCGCAAGCGGTACAAGCTAAGGAAACATATACAAAACAATACAAAAGGAAAACAGGAAAAAAGAGGAAGAAATCGAGAGTCATGAGATAGGAAAAATGCAATATGTAAACATGATTATGAACAAGGCATTTGGAACAAGTGGCATGTAAACAAGTAATCAAGTAAACAAATATCAAGTCAACATGAACATTTAATATGTAATTAGATTATGCAAGTGCACGTGTTAATTTTAAGTCTAATGTTTGATTCTATCTAGGTAGCACTTCATGCATCCATCTTTTTACTACATGGTTGCTACATACAATCAGTTATGTTTAGACTTAGTGGTGGGTTTTATAGGTCACGTACTCGGAAAAAATATGTACATTCAATATTGTATCGAGATACGTGCATTGTGAAACATATAGAGTGTAAACTTGTAACGTGAAACATGTAAACTTGTAATTTGCAAACTTGCAACTTGTAAACTTGCAACTTACATCGGGAAACCACGAGCTCCCGTCCGAGTACGCTCTTCTATATTTCCCACTACTTAAATCTTTTCCCTTATACCCCGGCTTGTTACTTTTATTTCAATTTAACATAATCATAATGCAATGAGAACAATGTCAAGATATGGACAGGGAACATCATGGAATTATGCATGAAATATGTTTTAAGTCATGAGATACGAAGCCTGTAGTTTTAATGTCATATTTGGGTCTAATTTTTTTTTATTACCAGTCTAGGTCAATAGTATTTTCGGGTTATATAAAACAATATTGCAAATACAAAGTGATCGATGCCATATATAAAACTTAATCAAGAATAAAAAAAGATATTACAACAACATTCAGACTATTATCATGGGTAAAATAATCATTCACACCAACATGTATAACCCTAAAAGTACATATGTTTGTATCATCTTGTTCGTGTAATGCCTATGACAACAAGGTATTGACGATCATGTGCAAATACGGGATCGATGGATTTTGTATAGCAACAGATTTTAATTCGACTTATGAATGTGAATTAGAATCAAGGAATATACTTGCCATATTTATGCAAAGAATCTTGTACTAGAACAACGAATTTGTATAAGAGATACTTGCCTGTTACCCGACGACGATGATAATGAAAACAGGAGTAAAGGGATTAGAATCCCAGGTGAAAATCCCAAAGCACGTGCAAAACCCGTGCAAGAAAACTCCAAGCAAACAAAGCCAGCAACTCAGCAACGAATCCCCACAGCAGATCGGGACAGAACAGCGAACAGCGATCGGATCCGCTGTGCACAGAACACGGGACAGCTAAACTAGCCAATTGAATCCTTTCCTTACACCGGATCAGGGGCCAAAACAGCATACACCAAGCGGGATCCCGCCACGCCAAAACACAGAACAGCACTTCGGCCAATCATACTCCTTCTTTCGACCGAGAGAAAGAGAGGGAGCGGGAGGACTCCAACGCTCTCGACGGCAGCATTGCGGTGAGGCGAGGAAAACGACAACCGGTAGGGACTCTGGCCACGGCGCCGCAGTCGGGAAGCGACGCAACGACGAGGTGGCACGGCGAAGTTACGGGTGCTCTGCTTTTGGTTCGAAAACAGGGGAGGTTCGGTTGAGATGGGTTCAAGCGGTAAAGGTGAAGTCGACAGGGGACGACGAGGCTAGGATGGCGAGGCGAGGTGGTAGACGAGGGGACGGTGATCGGAGGTTGGATGGTAGACAGAGCAATGGGGATGGCTGAAGTGGGTGATGGTTTCGGTGACTTGGGTGTAGGCTTGGCGCGGCACGATGACGGGGATGGGATCAGACGGGGATGATGGTGGAGAGGATGATGATGAAGGTGAACGGGGTTGGCGATCGGAGTTGGGCGATGAGCGGTTGGGGGTCGGTAATGGGAGTTGAAGGAGGAAGTCGGGGGAGTTGGGGCTTTTGGGTTCTCTGTGTTTCGAATTAGAGAAGGGGATGAAAGAGATAACGGGAGGGAGAGAATACGGGAGAGGGAGAGAGGTGATAATGAAATAAATGAATAATAATAATAATAATAAGGAGGGGAGAGATTATAGGGAGGAGGGGGTTACGGGAATCAATGGCTGATTTTGTGTGGAGGAGATTAAAAGGAAATAAAATTTGTTATTAACAGCCAAATAATGAGGAGGGATTATAGGGCTGAAAACATGGGATTCAATTTTCAAATTTTTGGGGATTTGTTGATCTGGTCAACCAAGAGAGTTGGGTTTGGGTTAGTGGATCAAGATCCAATAGGAGGTGGACTTGGTCTATAGGCTCAAAACAAACTAATAATTTAATTATAGAATTGGGCTTATACTAAATAATTAGACAATTGGGCTTAGATTTTAAATCATTTAAATATTAAAACAATGAATAATTAAATTATTGGGCTTATAGGCTTAGAATAATAAAATAAAATAAGAAGTTGGGCTTATACGAACAAGTGGGTTTTATAAAATAGTTGTATAAAATAATCAATTAAGAAAATAGTTACAAGATACTAAGAATTTAAAATACGAAGAAATACTTGACAAAAAAA
The DNA here is from genome assembly GCA_017893485.1 of Hemerocallis citrina. Classification (NCBI taxonomy): domain Eukaryota; kingdom Viridiplantae; phylum Streptophyta; class Magnoliopsida; order Asparagales; family Asphodelaceae; genus Hemerocallis; species Hemerocallis citrina. The sequence goes on along the minus strand of CM030366.1, from coordinate 224,073,960 downwards.
CATAATAATGGGAATATGGGTTACACGCCACCTCAGCGAAGCAGTGGACACAGCAGTTGTAGTTGGCGGCGGGACCCAGCACGAAGTCAGAGTGTAGTTGGCTAGGTTTGAAGGTGCGGAAACCAACGCAAAAGAGGAGAGAGGGGGCTGATGTGGGCGTGAAGAAGTGTGCTTCACTGTGGCGGCGCGGAAACCAACAACAGAAAAGAAGAGAGAGGAGAAGAAAGAGACAGGGTTACTGTCGGCACAAAAATCGAGATTTTGGTTTGGATTTTTTTTTTTAACAAAATAGAATTTTTCTGTATCTCTTTTCTTCTTCTTCTTATTTTTATTATGCAATTCAAGACAATATTTGTTAGTTACAATTTTATTATTATCATGAACTATTTTTTTTATAGGGCTATGATGTAGCCTGGTTTTGAGAACACAATTTTAATTTCATATTATTTTTTCTATTTTTTCACGGTTATGTGTTTGATTTTTGTTCTTAATGCTTACAATTGTTTGGACAACTTTTGTATGATTTATTGGATCATGGAGAGACCGAGAGGTAATTTGTGATTTAGAACTATAAAATTAAACACTATTGAGCGAAATTAGAGATGAATTATCGCGATTGATTTGACTATAAAGAAATCCATAGAACTTAATGAGTCTTCAATTAATTAAATTTGCATAGATATATGACAAACTGTTAGTTGGAGATATTTTTGGTGTTGTTCGAAAGAAAGCATTGAATACTTAAGTAATTTTGGTCTACAACTTGGAAAAATAATATTTTTATTCATATGGAATCATGAATTGTGTGGGATTAACTAGGTGAAATAAAAAAGCCCTAGAATTAATTTTGCAATTAATAAACAACAAAATTTCAGATTCCGCTCATTTTTAATTAATTTAGTTAGTTCTTTAGATTAGTTTAATTAAGTTTCTTTCTTTATTGAATTTCGATTTTCCAAATAGTAGTTAATCTAGTAATTTCGGTACTCGATAAACTAATTAGTCCTTGTGGGTTCGACACTCCTTTTCACTTAACTATACTACTTGTTGTGATTTTGTATACTTGCAAATATTCACATCAAATAGTTTTGGAATGATTCTTAAATTTCCATGAAATCAAAATCCTTTGTTGGAAAGGATATACATTCCACCTTAAAAGGGTGAGATTTATGGAATCCTCAACATAAAAAATAACTAAGATTATCACGTTACCAAAACACCATCAGAATTCTTGTTAATCTTTTTGCTTTATCAAATTGCCACACTATGTTCTCTCCAACAAATTTGTTACTCTGCCTTATTAGGGTGAGATTTATGCATACTAGTAATTTGCACGTGCGATGCACGTCTTAATAAATATAGTTCTTTAAAATAAAAATTTAGACATAATCTGGTTTTGAACTTAGAACCTCCTTTATAATAGTTATGCACGTGTATTGCACGGGTTGGTAGATTGACAAAATATTTACAAATGACACTAAGGTCTTCTCCCATTATAATATTAGAGATAGGAGTATTTCTTAGTTTTTAAAAATAGTGGGGGTATATGCTAATTTTCACATTTTAAATGGGGGCATTTGCTAAAATATCTTTTTTTAGGGGCTGCACGTGCATCACACGGGTATGTTTGGTGGATTTAGTTTGCCGTATATTGCACGTGTTTACTCAGTTACAAAATTAGGGTTTGTTTGTTTACAACCCCAACTCTCCCATTAAAATAGTAGAGATTTATATATAAATAGGAACATCAAATTAGAGACTGAACAAAATTAAATAAGCATGATATATGTTTTATTAGTATAATGTATCAATTTTACAATAGTACCCACCATTGTTCATTAAAAACTGAAGGAAAAAATCTATGTCTACTAAGTCATAAATAATATATTTCATAGATAATTATAATTCACATATGCCTAAGATCATGTGTTCTTACTGTGTGCATTTCATTTTTTTTCTTTTTATTATATTTTTTATCTAACTGGTTGAAATATATTAGAATCATAATGTAACTTTTTGAGTCATCCACTTGCTACTGTACTCAGATTTTATAAGATAAATATCAGTATTTGTTTTGCAGGTATACGCATATGCATCGATTACTAAATTAAATAACACTTATTTTGGTTTTTTTAAAAATAAAACACCGGTGAATAATACCATTCACCGGTGAATAATACCATTCACCGGCGTTTCAAAATAAAACACCGGTGAATATCATGAATCCCCGACATTTTATATAGGCCGCCGGTGTATAACCATCCAATCTGGCGCCCCATTCCTGGTCACTCCCTACCCCGGCGCGAATGGTAAAATGCCGGGGAATATACGCCGGTAAATCGCACATGTGTTGTAGTGATTTCAAGAGTATATGGATAAAATTTTTGAAAATACAACAATTTCATATTAGTATATGTGGATGATATTCTAATAGGATCCGAAAACGAAGAACAACATAAAGAACATCTACTAAAATTCATAGAAATAGTGAAAAATGCAGGTATTATACTATCAAAAAAGAAAATGAAATTATTCAAAACTGAGATAGAATTCTCAGGAACAAATTTATCACATAAAGGAATAAAATTACAACCACATATAGCAGAAAAAATAAAAACTTTTCCTAATGTCCTAAAAGAAAAAAGAGAAGTACAAGCTATAATATGATTACTAAATCAAACAAGAGGTTACATACCAAATTTATCAGCAAATACAAATTGGTTACAACAAAAACTAAAAAAAAGTTTCAGAAATGGGAATGGACCCCGGAGGATGAAGAGAAACTTAAAATATTAAAACAACAAACTTCAGAATTACATAAGCTAAGATTACCTGTTAAAGAATGTTCTTGGATAATAGAAACAGATACATGTGAAAACAATTGGGGAGCAGTATTAAAATTTATTGAAATATGAGAAAAAGAGGAAAAACTAGCTAGATATACTAGTGGATCTTTCACACAAACCCAACAAAATTACCACATAACGAAAAAGAACTACTAGTAATCTTAAAAGCTATAAAAAAATTTGAACTATTTATAATACATACAAAATTTACAGTAAGGACGAATAATACCCAAGCAAAGAGTTGGATTAACAAAATAATGGACCCAACCATAGCAAATAAAAGATTGATAAGGTGGTAGATGGAGTTAGCACATTACGATTTTTAATAGAAAACATAAAAGGAAAAGATAATATTTTAGCTGATTTTCTATCAAAAAATTAACTATTTCACTTGTTGCAGAATGGAAACCAGAGTTCAGCAAATAGAACAAGATGTTATATATTTACATCAAGGGAATAATGGAACAATTAAAAGGAGCATTTAATCAGTTACAACTACAAATATGTGGACTCCAGAGTCTGTTCTATCAGCATATAAGCCAGCATGTAACCACAGAAAATATGGCAGACAATAATAGCGAGAAAATGAGTGAGATAGGTGAGTCTTCTCAGTCAGTAAAAGAAGAAGCAATTATATCCTCAAATAAAACCACATACAAGGAGACACTTCTTACTGAGAAAGCTCCTACCAAAGTATCGAAGAAAATATTATTTTTACAATATATTCAAAAACTATGCCAAGTAACAGAGGTAAACCAATTCATCAAGGCCATATCTCAACAGCACATGAACAAGTCCATCATCCTACCAGGAGCTAATCCAAGAACAACTAGGACATTATTCGAAAGAGGACTTATTCATTGTATCTATCCGTCTAGAGAATGTGAAGAACTAATCCACCTACCAAGAAAAATTTACATGGCAGCCAAAAGTTATTTTGGACTCACGAATGTCTCAAAAATATATGTCAGAATGTATTCAGCCATCCTCGAGTATCTTAATGATGAGGAAGAATTTCTAGCAGAACATGTTATAAAAATAGGGATGACCACCCAAATGATCTATGGAGCATCAAATATTGTACCATCTAAAACTGAAGAATTTGAAAAATTAATCCCAGAAAGAAGGGCAATGGACTTCAGGAACATGTACTGTGAATTAAAAGACATAAAACAAAGAGACACTAATATATGGATCTATGATAGCCCAGATCCAGATAAAATAATAATGTATAATATAGCAAAGATCAAATAGCCATAAGATAAGCATGATCTGTTTGACAGCTGATACCAGATACTATCTACTGGAGCAATGACAATGACAGCAGAGACAGCTGTATATTACTGTAGCTTGATGAAGATGGAGCACCAACATAAATGTGTAGCATGTGAAGATGTCGACCAAGAGAAATCTCTTTTTCTTGCATAGGCCAAAATGTAATCAGAACAATTATTGTAAGCTGATGTAAGCACTTACGTATTTATCACAATTATTGAATATATAATGTAAGCAGTGACGCATGAAAACTTGTTGTAAGCTGATCCCTTGGTCTATAAAATGGAAAGCTAAGCAAGAAAGATAGCAGACTATCATGGAGAGAAAAATTCCTCAAAATCTTGAAGAGTCTCTGTTTGTAACGAGTTTGAAGAAAATAAAAATTATCTTTATGAGTTCATGCATCTACCTGATCTTGTAGAAAATAAGGTATGGATAACTAAATTTCTTTTCTTTAGGGAGAGTTTTGTAAGGCTCTACCTGAATGATCTTGCAAAAAGATCCATTTGCAACCTTCTATAGTTAGACTGTACACCTAGCAGTAGGAAACGAGCTAGATTGTGGTTGTCTGTACCGAAATGCTACTAGTTGTTCTCGACGTATCTCTCGGATGAAGCTCTCTTGAGGGCATAGTAATCTTGAGATGGAAAGAACGCAAAAGGAGCACAGAAATCGGGGTGCATACCAGAGGTATTTTATCCACTAGTAGTAACTGGTACAGAGCAGCTCAAAGAGGTTTAACTAGGTCGGAAGTATGATGGGCCATTAGGTATCCTTAGAAATCTCTCTCTACTCTTGATTTTATAATTGATTATTGTTCAATATGACTAATGGATAATAATAGTTTAAGTATTGCCTCAGAAATTTTTGAATTAATGATTAATTATCAAGGAAGTGATAGAATGCTAGTTTTCGATGTTTATTATCCTCATAGAGTAACAAGCATGAATGACTATTATGAATTCAAATTATTTTTCTTCAGTATTCAACGAGTAATAATTATAACGATAAATCAAATAAATCCTGGAGAAACTAGTAATATAACTGTCGAAATAATTGATAATTTAACTTTTTATGAAAGATCTTTGTTATTTTATGAAAATGGTATATTTAATAGTTATGTTTGGAGTCATACGACTGCATACAGACAATTTCTAGAAGAAAATGAACAGAATGGAGGAGAAAATAGACATACGGAAGAATTTGAAAAAACCCCCATATGATAGTAATAGTGAAGGATATGAGATAGAATCAGAATATATGAGAGAACTTGACGATGATATTCCCGACATTCCTGATTACTTTTTCAGAATAGACAATATCCATTATTTCAACGAATATTATTTTACACCAAACTTTTATCTTTAGAATTTTAAAGTTTTTGATACTCTCTTTATTTTGATTTTCAGGTCTTCATGAGATTACGCGCTACGCAACTCAGTTGGTATCAGAGGCAGTACAGAGTAAGTAATTTTTACTTAATTTCTATAATTTTTCCTAATTAAATTTATTACTAATTTATAAGCTAGAAAATAGAAAAACTAAAATCTAATAATAAAAATAAAAATTTTCTTAAAACCCAAAATCTTTTAGATTTTGAAGAAAGGTCACATATCCTATAAAAATTATTATAGGAAAAATACTATAGAAATTTAATTAAGAAGTAGGTCATTTCACTACATATTTTTTAAACAGGGGCATTTCGCTAAATAAAAACAAAAAGGAGGTCAAAAAGCTAAATAGCTCAATTTCTTATACAACGACACAGCAGCACGAGTCAACGTACATGGTTTGACCAAATATGGCCTACATGTAGGGGTGGCATTCGGGTCGACTGGGCCGGGTTGGATCAGACCCGTGCAGGTTACAACCAAGTAAGGGCGAGTTTGGGTGGGGTCACACGCTTAACCGATCTGGGCCGGGCCTGGTTTGAAAGTGCAAAGTTCGACTTGCAAACCTATTAGGGTCGAACTCGTTTCGAGTCGCGGGTTGGCCCAGGTTGTGTGTGTTTTTTTTAACAAGTTGGTTAATATTTTAAATTTTATATGAAATGAATGTGAACAATAAAATTAATTGCTCACTACCCACTACTCAATTAGCCCACCCCAGCCTAGCTATTTATAGGCAACTTTACCTCTTCACTTCTCTCATCTCACCAATGTGGGACTAAATATATTTGGAGATGAGAGAAGTGAGACGAGAGAAGTGAGGAGCTGGAATTGACTATAAATAGCTAGGCGGTGGGCTAATTGAGTAGTGGGTAGTGACTTTGAAAACTTTTTTTTATCCTTTCAAATTTGTTGAATCGGTTGTTTTGGTGTTGGATCAGATTGTTTTGGTGTTGGATCATAATGAATCACTTGAACAATACTGCATATGGGCCAATACCTGCTTTGGTTCGTTGATCTAGATAAATTGGAGGGGGATTGGATCTCCCCTGTCCAAAATCGACTCAGATCTAACCCAATACCACCGGGTTCTGCCAATCATTTAAGATATGGTTTTGTGTGCTCATATTATCTTGATCAACCCTAAAATGTGCAAGTTTACAATGGTCTACTGTAGCCTAAGCTGCGCAGAAGACACGACATGAACACGTGACGTATACTAGCCATGACTTGCACTCATTAGTGGGCGAACCAGACGAGAAAGATTCGTGCATCCGACACGTGTTTGTGCTTTGTTAGGTGTGTTTGTTTTCGGCATGTGGTCAACAACACTGCCTATTTTGAAGTGCCCCGTGCATGAGAAGCTGGTAACTGCAGTAGAGTAATGAAGATAAGGTTCTAGTGAGGATTGTGAAAACTAACTTGGAGTGGATTATCAACATTAATTGGGATTTCACGACTTTCTGCGCCTCCTTTTCTGCTAGTTCTTGTACTTGTTTGTACTTTTGAAGTAAGTGGTGTTCAGTACTCGTGGTAGTCGTTTTGAAATTGCTTTGATGTTTTTGTTAGTGTAGATTTGTGCTACACTGCTACTGGATTGATAAAGGCATAGTTTTAAATATTAGCCAATATTTATAACTGTCTACTATAGTACTATTTATAATGGGAAACCTTTGGATGTTAATTAAGATCTATCAAAAATTAAGACCTGCCAAAAATTAGCTCCGTAAGACACACATTAGCAAACCTAGTTTTACATCCGTTGTTCATATTATAAGTAGATGGTTAAATATAGATAGTTGTTGTTGTTTGAACTTTGGAGCTTTAAGTATGTAACTGATCGAGTTTCAATGTTCTCTGGATGCTTACAAAACACGCAATTCCGATTTCTAATAATTGTAATTATAATTGTGTAATTATAATAGTAGAGATTAGTACTGGTAACGGGTCGGGTCGGGTCGGGTACTTCAATACCCGGACCTGGACCCGGACCCGTTCAATGACGGGTCCAACTTCTGGACCCGGACCCAGACCCAGACCGGTTAAATTCGGGTCCGGGTCCGGGTCCGGTTCCGGTTCCTCAAAAAAATTGTTACCCGTTACCATTCGGATCCGGGTCCGGTTCGGGTCCTATTTCTTTTCACGGGTCCGGTTCGGTTCCAGGTCTTTCAAGCATAACACATAAATTTACCGAAGTTAGATTAATAATATATATTGTTGCAAATATTCATTTACAAGTAATAACTAGTTACAAATAATGTCATGCAAGTATACAACTTATAATCAGAATAGTATTTCACATCTTAACAAAGTTGCAATTTGCAACTGATCAAGAACAAGCATTAACAAGGTAGCAACATTTATCTGCATCAACCATCAATTTGCAACTCATCAGTAAGTCAGTAACAAAGTAGCAACATTTACACACCCGCATCAATTTGCAACTGATCAGTAACAAAGTAGCAACATTTACAAATCAGTAACAAAGTAGCAACATTCATCTGCACTTCTGCAGTAGTATATTGTTTCCAGAGGCAATCAGTAACACCATGTCATGACAATATGTAAACAGTTTTGGCACAATATGTTGAGAATGTCATTTAAAAATTATTAACATGTCCTCTTATCTTTTGGAGTAAATTTATAAAGATTAATGCAAATATTTTAATTTAAATTTTAACGGGTTATGTGAGTAATCCAACTAAGTGAGCATTCCTGTCATGTTAATAACTAAATAGTTTGGCCTATATGCTTAGTCATGTGCAGTGGCTCTGTGACTTGGGATTAGCCCAAACAATTAAATAGTTTTCTCATCAATGTTTCAATGTTACGTCTTACACTCAAAAGTATTTGCATATTTTGAATCAAAATTTTGAACATATAGACTTCTCAGTTGTCCATGCAAGATACATTTAATTCTTGCAACATGTAATTTTGTTTATAATTTCATATTTTTTACAATCCAAATGGTAATAAGCTGCTATAACACATTGGAAATATGACTATTCTTGCCTCACATTTATCAAATTCTTACATTTTCTTAAGTTGAAAGTAACTGAAAGTCATATTTTACAGGAGATATGTTTTCTTTTTTTGATAAAAAGATGACTAAGTCATCGCTTCATTAAAGAGAACTTAACGAAACCGTACATAAATATACAAAAGCAGCCCGTAGGCCAGCAAAATGAACAATCCCACACCTACGATACAACATCTAAGCAAAGAAAAAGAAACATCAACACAACAAAACCAAAAGCTTCGATGTCTCCAACTCCATCTTTTGGAGGAAATCTCCCAACCTCCGATGGAACTACTACTCCTCTCCCACTCGCATCTTCTTCCTGGTTCTCAGAATTTCTGTCCATTCATAACAACATAAATGAATTTTGTGCATCAAAAAGGAAAATCTATGATTAACATTATTGAAACAATAATCATTCCGGTCTAGCCAAAGGTTCCACATAACTGAAGCCACAGCCAAATCCCAATCTAATCTCACTTCCTTTCTAATCCTGTTCGATCTAATGTCCCCCCAGACCTGTGCACTAGACCCCGGACACTGTAAAATTCCGAACATGTGACTCACTTTCTCCCAAACCTCCCTAGCTCTATGACAATTGAAAATGATGTGATTCGTATCTTCCTCATGATTTATGCATCTATTGCAACTCACATTATCCATAATTCCACGCTTCCTCAAATTAATCTTAGATAGTATTGCGTCGTTCTCCACCAACCATAGAAATACTTTAACTTTGGAAGGCACATTGATACCCCATATAACGTCCGCGATCTCGCTTCTAATCCCTCCATCATTCAGCCATTTGTATAGTGAGGCAACTGAAAAGTTACGATTCGCCTCCAACGTCCACCATCTCTCATCTTCCACCTGGTTAGTGAAACTTCCTTCTATACGAATGAAATTGTTAACCAGCTGTAACTGAATAATTGAGTCGTGATTTAAAGAATCCTTAACCTCTAATCTCAGCTTCTGGTTCTTCCAAACATCACCGACAAGGGTATCTAAATTCAGGACTGCCTCTGCCGTCGAAGGGAACAATCCCATCAGCGAGTTACTTCCACACCATTTGTCTTTCCAAAATCTTGTACTATTGCCACTCCTAACCCTACACAGGGTGTTGCTATGATATAAGTCGCCCGTCTTGTATACCCCTTTCCAAAAGAACGACTTCTTAGTGTGAACTCTCTTTCCCCCAAATCTGAACTTTTTCCTTGCCCGATAATTTTTGAGCGACTTACTCCACCAATTATTCCGTCGAGATGCCATCTTCCACCACCACTTACTCAGAAGGGCAGTGTTCATTTCCTTAAGATTAATGATACCCAAACCACCAAATTCCTTCCTTTTGCACACCCTCCCCCAACTAATAAGATGGATCCCTTTACCTCCCTCGTTTGCTCCCTTCCAAAGATATGTTTTCTTTGTTTGTACTAAAAAGGACTTACAGGAAAATACAAGTATTTCATTTTCCCAATAGCATAATTACTTTAATTATGCTTTTCAAACTCTCTTTGTCATGGAACTTTGTTAAAGCTGCTGTCATGTTATATTTTGTTTTTCAAGTAACTATTTTGTTAAGTAAAATTGTAGGAGTATGGCTATTCCTCAAAAATGGTTGTCTATGTTGTGAGTAGAGGCACCATGTCTAACTGATTTTGCATGTGCTTATAGGGAATATACCTCTAGCTGATTCAATTAAGGCGCCCCTGCCTTATCAAATCTCCTTTTTTCTCTCTATATATTATTGAAACTCGTATATCTCTATATAATGTGGTTTATGAGGTTTTCCTGATGTTAATATGATTACATTGTTCCAGGCTGCATCACTACCAAAGAGTTGGGTACCGTGATGAGGTCCTTGGGGCAGAATCCAACCGAAGCTGAACTGCGCGATATGATCTATGAGGTCGATGCTGACCGAAATGGCACTATTGATTTTGCTGAGTTCTTGAATCTGATGGCTCGTAAAATGAAGGCAAGTATATCTTAAAACCTCGAAGTTTTCATGCTTTGACTATATATAGTATTGATCATGTTTGTTTTTATCCTTTAAGCCAATATTCAAGTTTCTTCTTTCCTTGAAGCAAATATTCAGTGACATAATTTTATCGAGGGGAGGATAAGTACTTACTGTCACATAACTCTGTGCTTAAAAAAAGTAGCAATAATTGAGAAGATAATGTTGTCTGTTGTTTTATGTGTATCTGTTAAACTCATGATCATACTATTTCAGAGATGGTTAGCCTATTGGTAATAGCTTACAGTTGTGAGATATATTCAAGAACTGAATATAGCCTCGTTTATTGTATACCTAATCTGGATTTTTTGGTCTTAATTCATACTTAGTAATATAATAGGGGTTGTGTTACTTGTGTATAAGTATATTTATATAACGGGTAATGGGTCAGGTCCGGATCGTGTCCACTTAATTTATTGGTTATTTCTCTATTGCGGGTTCGGGTCCGGGTCGGATCCAATTTTAGTGGACCCGGACCCGACAAATTTCAACGGGTATTTATTTTGGACCCATACTCTACCCAAATTAGATCGGGTCGGTTCCGGTCCAACGCCGGGTCCGGGTTTCGGGTTTTAATACCAATGCTAGTAGAGATGAAGCAAAAAATTAGTTCATGTGATTGATGTCTAGGGTAATATATGAAGTAGTAATATATAAGCGTTACGGGTAGTGCTACACCTACAATCTTTACAACTTTACAATCTTATGCGACACAATTTTATTAAAGAAGTTTACGACCTATTCTATAAGATTGTACAAGATATTATTAATGAGATTGTATCACCTAAGATTATAAAAAAAATGTGGTAAGAATAGATTGCAGGTGAAATATTTGTTAGGTTTTGTGAGAAATTAACAATTGGGAATTAGGGTTTATCTCTAGATCTAAGTTGCTTGAGATATTCACCCTAAGTATCAAGATTGGAATACCTAGACTGCTATCACAAGCCAGTATTTATTCCTAAATACTGGTTTGGGTATCGAGTTATAAGCCCACAAACCCGCGTTCCAATATCCAATCAATTGTACGTTCATTACACGTATTACACATATGCACGTGCTATATTTATATAGAGAGAATATACCAATATATCCAACAATCTCCTCCTATATTCTCAATATATAAAGTACAGGATTATCTCATCAGATCAGTATACAACTGACTGGCTGATAGCAGTCCATAAAAGAAAAGTATCATAAAGATATAGTTTCATAAGAACCAATAGAATTATAAAACTGAATAGTTCAATCAAGACTAAACCAATATAATTAACTAGTTCCAAACCATATCCAATTCAGAATAGTCACAAAGACTAAACCAACTGGAATAATCTGTCATAGTTTCAAAATCAAACAAAGCAAATAAACTTCAAGAACAAAATATGAGTTTTAAGCTCATGAACACAAGAGTCTTAAACTCAACAGAAGTTTTACCATGCAAGTGACTAATTTATTCTCGAAAGAAATAAACTGAAATTATATCCTTGCACACTGCTTTATGTTTACTCCTCCATTTTGAGCAAATCATTATTTTTGAAAACTACGTTGGCAAATTCAACTCCTCCATCTTTGCTAGCTTATAGAAAACAAGAATATCAAGAGACACATCTCTAAGAATTCCATCGAATTTCACAAAGTATCTAGTTCCACAAAAGAACTTAATACAATTCATAATTAGCTTAGCAAAAATGTAACGCAAGCATCACAATCAAGTATCTTTAATAAGTAAAGTACATGAACTTTATAGTTTCTACACAAGAACCATACTATGTTTCATATTGGAATGAAAAGACTGCCGTTTCAATCATGGTTTAACATTGAATCATCAAAATTGGAATGGAACATGTATCCATAAAAGACATATCATCAAAATTGGAATGATATTTAGGACAATTTAATCATCGGAAACATATCGACAAGTTTTCATGTTTCGTATTGGAATAATATGATTATTCTAAGTAAATTTCCTAGATATATAATACCATCAAAATTGGAATGACATTATATATTTGTGGAATTTATGTCGAATCATCAAAATTATCTAAAACATGTCAACTGCCTAAAATTGATGCTTAAGTTTGAACTTCTCTATGGCTCCAATTGGATTCTAAATTTCAAAACAACTTGGATGTTAAAGCTTTTTACTCCATAGCTTTTAACTCCACTTTCCCCCACAGTTTTGATAATTACATCACTTTCAAGTCTCTTAGCAAGAGCATTAGCCATACTTGTCGCAATTGCACTTTATCTATGAGAAAGTTCAACTTGGCTTCTTTCAGCCTTAATATACTCCTCTTACTATTATAGAGTGAGTTATGAGCTACAGTGCATTGTAGCTTGATAGTCGCATAACAGAATTAGAGAGTTACTTAAACTTCTTAATGGATAACTAGCAACATTTTCTTCAATCCACTCAGCCTTTTTCCCTGCAGAGGATTACACATACACTACAAATTAATTAGGATACAGTGGCGTTTTTACCCCGACGCTTTAATTAAACGTCGGGGACGAATTAATTAAAAAAAAGACTTTTATTCACCGGCGCTTTATACGAAACACCGGGGTTAGCGTATATTCCCCGGCGTTGTATAAGAAGCGCCGGGGAAGTTAGCTAATTACGTTTTAATGTCCCAATAACCACAGTTTTATTCTTTAATAATTTCCTTTAATAAAATCCCCTCCTTCTCCATTTCGTCCAAAACCCTAGACGCGCGAAATTTTTGCTTCTCTCCAAAACCCTCGCGCGCGACTCCTCCGAATCTCCAAGTCCCCTCGCCTCCTCCAAATCTCCAAATCCCTCGTCTCCTCTCCAAACCCGTCGTCTCCTCTCCAAATCCTCCCTCGTCTCCAAATCTCTTCTCCAAATCGCCTCGCGCGTCACCCTCTCCAAATCTCCTATCGCTCATCGCCGCTACCTAAATCCCCTATCGCTCAAACCCTATCGCTCCTCTCTCAAACCCTATCGCTCCTCTCTCAAACCTTATCGATCGTCTCCTCCGCCGTGCTCCTCTACCGTGCTCATCCGCCGTACGCCATCGTTCTCCCCCTCTCTCTAGCTCTCAAACCCTCTCTTATCTCCGGTATGATTATTTTCGACTTTTAATAAATTTTTTATTTTGTAATGAAATTGTTTGGAATTTTGTGCTGAATAATCTGTGATTTAGGGGTATTTTGCGATTTGAGAATGGGTTGGGATTTGATAATGTGGACTAATTCTCAATCTTGAAGGATGCAAATAAATGAATGTAAATAATTTGTTGTATTTGAAGGATGCAAATAAATGGGTTGGGATTTGTGCTGAATAATTTGTTGTATTTGAAGGATTCAAATAAATGAACAATTAGCATTAGAAGGATGCACCTAATTTCTGACTTTTGACTTTGGCTAATGTCCATCCTTCTAATTTTATTTTAAAAATTAGAAGGATGCACCTAATTCAGATCTAAAGCCTAAAGCCTAAAGACTCATCAGTTGTTATTCACCTAATTCAGATCTAAAGCCTAAAGCCTGCTAAGAAAACTGCTTGATATTAGGGATGTTGATGTAAATGGAGTGAATTTGTGTATTTCATAAGCAAATGTTGATATTATCTGCATATAGAATATCCATGTTTTGTGACCAAAATTAACGGGTATTATTGGACCTGTCAAACTATGAAAAGAAATTGAGTTTAATTTAGTGTATTCCTTAAGTTATTCAATCTATCTGGGTATTGTCTGCGTTCCACTTTTTATTTATATTTGTTCATACTATAAGTTTTCAAAGGTAAGTATTGTACAACTTCAGTTTCATTATAAACATATGGTAGCTTACCATTTGGCCTTGCTTCATTTATTTTAAGACCTGGAGCAGTACATAATTTAATCAATTTGTTAAAAACAAGAAGAAAAAAAACACAAAGTTTATGTAAATCATCAGAAAGTGACGGAGACATACCCAAAAGGTTCTGATAGAAATCAAGTGACTTTTCGAGGTCATAAGTAAGATCCCAATATGGTGGATGCTAACAATCCCATAATCTGCACACATGTTGACAATACAATTATGTACTCCCCACTGTCTAAGAAATCTAAGGATAATACTTACCTTTGGTGATAAAACTTTCGTGCCGTATACATCATTGAAAGCAGGGGCTTGTGCTTCATAACTTATCACTACAAATTAAAAATGTAACCAAAATTTATGTAGACAATTTATGCTTCTCAGGAAACCAGTAAAACCATCCACATTCTTGAAAGAATGTATTCAATCAAACAATGCTAACCCCACTATCTATCATAAGTCATGATTTTTTTTATTTCAATTCTATCATATGTAAGAAAATCAATAATTTCATAAGTCATCATGATTTCTTTTATTTCAATTCATGTATTACTTTTCACAATAACGAGACAAGGTAATTTCATTTCACAATTTCTCGAAATTCATATTTAATCTCATAATTTTTCTTTGTATTCACAGGTCTAAAATCTCATTTATATAACCCAATCGAAATTATCCACATTTGTATTAAATCTCGAATTCTTAAAATGTTTTTTTTTATTTTTTGAAAGAATGTTTTTAGCTATTGGTAGTATCAGGCTTTTCAGTAGGAATGTTGGATTTTCTACTGGAAACATAAACTCTCAAAATAAAATGAAGAGCCTTTCAGAAAATTTGCAGCATTTAAAGAAGTTTTTGAATGAACGACCATCATATTAGGTTAGACTAAATGAATAGTTAATGTAATAATATTCCATCCTTCAAAAACATATGTTCACTTTCACATTACTTCATCTTAACTTTGTTTAACTTGATTTCAAAATAAATTCTAACTCAGTCAGCAAATATATATAATGCTTTATTACTATATGTCTAGCTTTTAGCAGCAAACAAAGTGATGCCGAGAGCAGAAACTAGGCAAAAATTAAGAAACACACAGATACAGAGAGTGCACCTCTTTGCTAATGAGGTGGCAGGATCAAATCTAACATGAAACCGCAGTTATGTAGTTGTATCAGGAAAGAAACTGGGTCCTCTTAAAAGAACCTTTGAATAACCACAAATAATCATGTGTTATTAGAAATTTTTTTTGTTGGTTAAAAGTAAAATTACAAAGTTCTGATTTTTCATCTCCTCTGTAGAATTGTGTATATGTGGTGATATATAGTTTTGAAATATATATCCCTAACCCTAACCCTAACCCTAACCCTAACTAACCCAGTGGAGTTTTTTAAAATTTTGTATCTTTCCGAAAAAGAAAAAAAAATATTAGTGTAATTATTTTAAACTGGTCCAAAACTTAGTGTGATTTTTTTAAATTTAGTCATGCCCACTAATATATTGCTAAATTAGTGTCAATTGTTCATGAAAATTAGTTAATCTTTTTTTTCCTTTCTGTCAACTCTTTACTCATTTAATTCATATGAATTAATTCTTTTTATACAATAACATAATTGAACAATTCATATTAACATTGCAAATGACACTCCACCATTAATAGGTGTAATAATAATTATTTCACACTATTCATGACCAATCAACATAGTAAGGTAGATGTTATTAATATTTAAATATATGAAATTTTAATTTCAGATTTAGTGATATTGTTGAAATGGATAAAAGCTGGATGAGCAAATCACGATTATCAAAGGAGTATCGGGACGGCGTTAAAGATTTCATTATTTTTGCCAAGAAAAATTCTCGTGATCCAAATTTGATTCTTTGTCCACACCGGCAGTGTACTAACTGTCATCTGAAGACATGCGTCGAAGTTGAAACACATTTGGTGATCAATGGTTTTCTCTAAGGGTACACACAATGGTTTCGCCATGGAAAGCATGCCTAGGCAATTCTGATTGAACCAGGTGTGTTAGAAGATGAAGACGAGCCCATATCAAATGACGACTTAAATGTGGCCGATGAGATGCAAGATTTATTGCGGGATGCATTTGGAATTCATAACAATCCAACACACTCCAATAGTTCAACAACACAAGTCCATAACGAGCCAATAGTAACTGTAGACATTAGTGGAGGATTGGAAGAGAAAAAACAAGATTCTGAAGTAAATAAAGAATATGAAGCCTTTACTAAGTTAATGGAAGATGCTAGTACACCTTTGTACCGTGATTGCTCAAAATTTACGAAATTTGCATTTATTGTTAGATTATTTCAGATTAAAACTTTAAACGGGTGGTCTGCTAAGTCCTTCAACATGCTACTTCAGTTGTTGAATGAAGCATTTCCCGAAATTTGTATTCCAGAATCATCCCATGCTACCAAAAAATTTCTGAAGTCTTTTGATTTAGGGTATGAGAAGATTTTAGCTTGTCCATTTGATTGTATGCTGTTCAGGGGGGATAAGGTAAGACTACAGAATTGTGAAATATGCGGAACGTCAAAATGGAAAGGAAAACTAAATGAAGGCCAAGAAGCTGATGACTCAGTTAAAACAAGTAGGAAAAAGAGGCTTACAAAAATTTTGCGATATTTTCCTCTTATTCCTAGGGTGCAAAGAATGTTTATGTCATCTAAAACTTCTTCGGATATGAGATGGCATGCAGAATGTCGCAAGGATGATAGGATTCTCAGACACCCGGCTGATTCTCAATCTTGGAAAAAATTTGATGAAAGATATCCAGATTTTGCTAAAGATCCTCGAAGTGTGAGACTTGGATTAGCCAGTGATGGTTTTAACCCATTCAGGCAAATGAGCAATACATATAGCATATGGCCCGTTGTGTTAATTCCGTACAATTTGCCCCCTTGGAAATGTATGAAACCTTCATCGTTTATGTTGTCAATGATAATTCCTGGACCAAAAAGTTCAGGAAATGATATAGACGTGTACCTTCAACCATTAATAGATGAACTTCAAAAATTATGGGAGGGTGTTCCAACCTATGATGCAACAGCTAAAGAAACTTTTTGTCTCAGGGTTGCGTTGACTTGGACAATCAATGATTTTTCTGCATATGCAAATTTATCCGGTTATAGTACCAAATGGCGTTATGCATGTCCTTGTTGTACTGATCAAACTGTTTCAAAATGGTTGTATAATGGTAGAAAATTTTGTTACATGGGTCATCGAAGATGGTTGCATGACACACACATATTCAGGTCAGAAACTTCAACATTTGATGGGTTGAGAGAGTGGGGGCATGCACCTGAAATTTTGACAGGGTCAGATGTGTCTAGGCGATTACAAGGTCATAACTTCAATTACGGCAAAGAACCAGAAGTCATCAAGAAAGGCAAGAGAAAAGCAAGGGATGAGGAAACCGACTTATGTGATGCAGATGAATGTGACAACATGGTTGATTTAGGGTCATGGAAGAAGAAGAGCATTTTTTTTGAGTTGCCGTATTGGGAATTCAACTCATTACGTCATAATTTAGATGTGATGCACATTGGAAAAAATATCGGTGAAAATTGTATAGGAACTGTCATGGGGGATGATCGGAAGACCAAAGATAATCTTAAGTGTCGCCTTGATTTAGTTGCGATGGGCATACGACATGAGTTGCACCCAGAGTATTTACCCAGTGGCAGAGTCCGTCTCCCTCCAGCAATTTATTCAATGTCCAAAAAAGAGTTGGGATTATTTTGCAAGGTGTTACAGGAGATTAAAGTCCCTGATGGCTATTCATCTAACATAGCACGGTGCGTCAACTCTAAGGAGAAGAAGCTTCAGGGTCCAAAGTCACATGACTACCACATATTGATGCAAGATCTCCTTCCCGTGGCTCTAAGATTTTCGATGTGTGAGCAAGTCACTGCCGTGATCAAGGATCTTTGTAGTATTTATAAAGGACTATGTTCAAGAGTTATACGTACTGAAGATCTTGACCAATTGGAGCAACGTGCTGCAGTGATACTTTGTCAAATGGAGAGGATATTTCCTCCATCGTTTTTTACTATAATGATTCACTTGATAATCCACCTGGCCGGTGAAGCTAGACTCGGGGGACCCGTACAATTATCGGTGGATGTATCCCATTGAGAGGTAATATTCATGCCTCATTGAACATCTATCTAGTTTCTCTACTTTATGTGATGTATTTATTTATTTTTTATGACCAAAATATTTAACTATATAGGTACCTTTATCGTCTTAAGGGATATGTTAAAAATAGAGCATATCCGAAGGCTCGATAGCTGAAGGCTATCTATCGGAAGAGTGCTCTAATTTTTGTTCAATATGTCTTATGGGTGTAGAAACAAGTCTGAATAGGCCAAGGAGAAACCCAGACATGTCAAACCTTGGCGGGGCTAAGTATCTCTTTCAGACTGCTGGCACTACTATTGGTAAAGTTGACGCATTTGAGTTAGATAACTTAACATGGGAATAAGCACACCGATATATACTAGATCACCATGAAGCAGTTGAGCCATTTCGAGCGTAAGTCAATTTTGTAGTCGTTTATATTGCATTAAAATCGAGACATAATTTTAACTAACTATCATTTCTATCATTTTATAATTTATAGTGAATTTATCCGTGAGATTAAAAGAACAGCAAGACCGAGAAGATTGAGACCACGTGATCAAAGTAAGATAATGAATGAAAAATTTCATACTTGGTTTCAATCTCATGTAAGTGAAATTCCAACTTATTAGCAAATATTTTATATCTATATTCATCACTGTACTTAAACGATCACTACAAGAAATTTGCCATATACCAACGGATACCTATAGTGACGGATCACTAAAACCGTGGGTATAGGCATCATATACCTACAGACGTATAGTAAACTGTGGGTATAGGTATCCTATAGCTTTAGAGCTTTTATTCCGTAACTATAAATTTTACTGACGGGGTAAAACACTGTTGGTATAGTCCAAAATTTATTTCCCCCCAACTTTTTCATTTTCTCTCTCCTCCCAAAATATTTCATTTATCCCTAACTCCTAAATCCCTCTCTCACCAAATCCAGTCTCTCCAAATCCAATCTCTAAATCCTCCTCCTCCTCCTCCTCCCGAGTCGGCGTCGCCCTCCTCCCGCCGCCGTCGCCCTCACTTAAAGGAAGGAGACGATCTCTCCCCTGCATCCTCCTCTTCTTCCTCGACGTCGATCTCGACGAGATCTTCCCCGCATCCACCGCCGCCTCCTCCTCCTCCGCAGCTGGTGCAATTGGAGAGCTTTCAATTGTCAAGTATGGAGAAGACAAAAGGATATCCCAACCGTTGCCTTCCTCCACCTCTCCAACTTGCTCATTTTTGTTCTTGGTTTGCTCTCTCTCATCCGTCTACTCTTTTTTTTATTTAAAGTTTTAGTTTTGCATTATCTTGTAGCTATTCACCCACCTCATTCACGAAACTGACATTTATTTCAATCAGGTAGTACCAACAGTGGCAATCTTGAGACAGGACATACAAAGAAATATTGAGGTCAGAAATAAAATTTTGCATTCTTTGTTTCTGAATTTTGAGGTAACTTTTCATGTTCCTATTTGCGCTGTTTTATGCAAGAGATGTTAATTTGTACTTTGTAGTTACATGGTCATTTAATAGTTAATACTGATATGCAAATGTTACTCTTGGTTTTCAAATAGATCTGGTGAGTTTTTTAAAAAGTTTTTTTTTATTGTTTAATTATCATCAAATATTGATCTAGTTCTGTTACCAAAATTTTGAGGATGCCACGCCTTACTCCAAGATCTCTAAAGTTGTTGGTACCAAAATTTGCGCTCCATACATCCTTCCAAAACTTGATATCCTTGCATATAACCAACCGACATTTATATTTTTAGCAATATGACAATTGTTTTCCAGTTTCTTCTTTATGTAGGCAAGGTAAATTTCAGGTTTCTTTTCGTATAATCATCAATACCAGTACACATTAACGGATCCTTCTGTTCCATACATTCGCAAATGCGCAGAAATTAGAAAAGATTTATGTTTCTGATCCATCGATATATGAATGTAAAGCTGCTTTCCCTTTTTGAAGGTATACACATTTGATACATTCAACATAATCATATATGGAAGAAGAAATTTTGCTTACTCTTTATTGCTTTGTTTATGTTCATTCAATGTGCTAAATCATTTTTGTTAATGTGCGTTTGGTTTGAATATGCAGATAAACAATGCTGGCACTAACAAAGGTTTCAGACCTTTGTTACAGTTTTCAGATGAAGATATTATTCAGGTATATATCTCGATTTCATAGATCATTTTATGTTCTCTTCCTTACAAAATCTTCCGGTATATTGTTCACATATTGTCAATCTTACCTTTCTGACAGCAGTGAACATGCCTATATTGTATTTTCACTCAGCACATGCATTTTCATATGCATTGCTTATCATAAATTCATAATAATAAAATAGTAGTTGCGAATAACACATAGGGTAATTAGCTTATGTATGAGAAACATGCATATGTAATTCAATATCACCTTCCATACCTGTATATTATATTTTAATGGATTTCACATTGTTCATCGATTAGATTGTCTCAACAAACTTGGTCGGTTCAGTACTCTGCACAAAAGAAGCCATGCATGTCATGGGATCTTAGGACAAGGGAGGTCATATATTCAACATGGATGGAGCAGGTTCTCGGTGGATCAAGCACTCCGCTGACAGCTATGTAAGTATTAGCATAGGCTTATAGGATCTGTGCTTGTTTGTGAATTGAAACCATTTATATAACTATGTAACTTGACACCAACAATCTCAGCACATCAAGTTGCGATTGGTTCTGGGTCTACATTACTGATTTGAAGTAATTTTCAAGAACAGGATCGAAAAACTTCTTACATATATAGGATTTGAAGTAATTTTCAAGAACAAGGGAGAAATCTACCCCATTCCCCATTCTCTATACATGCTGATTTGAAGTATTATATGTCGTTAACACCCCTACTGTGTCATACCCATTCCCCATTCTCTATACATGCTTCATTTTGACTAATGTCCTTTATCTATTTTGTCAGGGAGAAATCTTCAGCTGACAAATTACATATTTTGCAAGACAGAGATTCGCCGCTTGGACTCACTGATTTAAAAGTAAGAGTAGAGTGCTTTTGTGCCTCTTTCAGTTATTTGTTAAACCTTTTCGTTTTAGATTTATGTTTCTTAATATAAATTTTCAATTGAACTTACCTGGTTGAATTTTGGAGCAGGATGTTGTTAACTTTGAGGTGTGCATGAGGCACATGACGAATGAGGAACAACAGCAACTAATGAAGTATCTACCATCTATAGATAAGGCTAAATTTCCTGAAAGGTAAACTTATATATAATAGCTTGGCACTATAAGTGAATGTTGTACTTTATGTACTGTAATATCTCATTGCTAATTTTTTCAGTCTCAGAACCATGTTTACAAGTCCTCAATTCGTGGAGACCATGTCATTTTTCCAGCAACTACTTCGAGAGGGAGTTTTCGAGCCATCAGTTTTTGGAGAGAGTTTTGAAGAACATATGACTTTGAAGAGGCTTTTGTTACATACTTTGATGAGATCTACATGGGTGGAATACTACAAAAAGCTAAAGGTACAAACTGATTCATGTAATGTGTACATAGATGGACACAGCAAGTCATTTTGTTGATATTATTTTGATTTGAAGTAGTTTTCTCATAAAAGATTTTAACGAATGCTTTCAGGCTTGTTACAGTGGTCTTTCATACACATACACACTTTTTTGTAGTTATGCAGCAGTATAGATATAGCTTCAAAACTTACAGATAACCTTTAGTTCTAACTTCTAATCGAGCATCACATATTTGTCTCCACTTTGTATGTGATTTATAAGCTCTAGTTGCTATAGCAGAACTGGAGCCAGCGTAAGACTACAAACAAAAAGTAACATTAGAATTTAAACCTTGATAAAGATTTAGTTGAGCGAGAAACATAACCAGAGAATATAAGCATTGAGATTTTTAAGTAAATAACCTCAATACAGAAAACAGAAAGTGTAAAATCAAAGCTCAAGGAACCAATAAACAATAACTAGTCTAACCTACAGTTCATAGTGAAAAAACTAAAATGATTAGCTGCAAAATAGTCAAAAACTTTGTAAAGGAAAGCAACATATTAAATTCTAACCTCCACTGTGATCA
The DNA here is from genome assembly GCA_017893485.1 of Hemerocallis citrina. Taxonomy (NCBI): domain Eukaryota; kingdom Viridiplantae; phylum Streptophyta; class Magnoliopsida; order Asparagales; family Asphodelaceae; genus Hemerocallis; species Hemerocallis citrina. The sequence goes on along the minus strand of CM030366.1, from coordinate 224,051,357 downwards.
TGAGATGTAACATCTTATGCAGCTTGTAGTCTACAGGCATTTCAATTATAGTCTTTTATTTTTAGTTGTATTTACCTCTAGTTCTTCGAATCAATGTTTAGTAAGTATATGCTACATCTTTTGGTTTCTGCATGTTAGTTCATAATATCTTTAAAATAACCATGCACCTATAATCTTCAGCCATCAACCTTAAAATTTGAGTGGAAACTTTTAGCTAGGAGACTCAAATTAATTACTAAAGAATAAATACTCATATTCTATCTTTGTATCAGTCTATAAATCAACTCTTGTTATTGATCTACCACCCGTAGTTGTAGTTCTCATTACTGTGGACCAGAAATAAACGGTATATTCCAACCAAAGCTACAAAGATTTTGTTCACATAATATCAATCTAACTTCCTATTACTGCATAATTGATACTAACCAACAATTTTCTCCTCCTTCTGAATTTGTTAATGAGTTAGTTTAATTATCTAAACAATTTTTTTACTTGGTGTTCCTCCAACATACTTAACTGGATTCACTGATCCAGATAGTAAATGGTTTTTTTTTATTGATGTGAATTTCCTTAACTAATGTAAATACAAGACAGGTTTTGGCTAAGTGAAAATATGTTTGTTGGCTATTTTGAGTTAATCTAAATAAATTCTGTCTATATTTTGGAGTTGTTAGGGTTGTTGCTCAGGTTGCACCATAGCTGAAACAGCTAAGCCAAGAAGAAGGTTCTGAATTCGACATTTAACATCCCAGAGTTTATAAATCCCTTATATATCAGGATCGGGTTGGGTATCAACCTCTTATTTAATGGTACTATACTACTATCAGACATCAAAAGATGGCTACAGCTAAGAGAAAAAAGTCGGACATATAAAAAGTAATGGCAGGCAGTATGCAGATTGCTACAGCTAAGATCTGAGACCATGAATCATGTGTCTCTTTAGCTAGCTATGTTCATAGTTAACTTTAAAATAAAATCTTTTATGAGAAAACAAAGGCATTAAGAAAAGCTATGAATTAGGACCTGGCAAGGTATTTACAAACTGTATGGTGTCCCTGATGTTATTTTTTTAAAATCAATTTTCACCCAATTTTTGGTACAATCTGATCATCTTGCTGCTTGTAAACATCTACGCTTTCTAATTTTGACTTAGTGATTTTGGCTACTTCGTGGCTTGCAGGTTATCGCAGGAATAGTGAAGAGAATGAATAAGACTGCGGATCTCGAGAACATCAGTACAGGCAGGTGAAAGCCAAGATGGTCACCTTTCATAGGAAGAAGAATCTTCAGTACTATGAGATATCGACCAAGAGCAACTACAATTTCAAAAAGCCTTTCCTCTACTTGGCTCGAAAGCTTGCTGGGTAAGAAACTGAGTAGTTTGTCTTAATTGAGACTTACGTTTGTGAGAAGATAGTTATTAGGAAAGATTTCTTATACTGGAAGTTGGTTTAATTCAGGAATGCAAACCTTCACTTTGTGGAATCACCAGCAGGGTATGCACATTATCACTACGCGCCCAGCAGGGTTTCTGCAAGTGTTTTCATAGCACTAGGAAAAGGGAAGCTTCGGAGCCCTGGAGATGTGAGATTTGCTGTCTTAGATTCATGGTTTCGACATATGTTGAAGGATTTTGGATGGCTACAGAGGTGTCCAAAGGGCCTTCAGATTCGGATGTTAGAAGAAGGCCTCGGTCAGGCGATTCTCACCCTCCCATTGAATCAGCAGCAGAGTTTGTTCCTGGAGTGGTTTTAGTGGTTTGGTGGGAAAGGAACTGAGTGTCATAATCTAAAGTACTAATTTTCTGTTGATGGAGCAAACCTCGAAATTAAGTGGATGAGATTATTATAAGACTTTATATGCTTATTATATGTCAGTATGGTACTTTTAGGTTGACATTTTAACTATTTTGTAATTTGAATTTGACATGCTTGTAATACTTCATTAATTTTTAATATGATTGAAGTTTAATTTTATTTAATTTTGTTTCATAAACACATGTATTTATTTCATTGTGCATTTGGTTTATAATTGAATTAATATTATAAAAGAAAATATTAAATTATCATAAGCATATATAATTAATAAGAAAAAATTGTGTATAGAGCGATGAGTATATATTCAGATAATTGGATGCGAAAACTATCGCTAAAACCTATAGCAATGGAGCTTCAACCGTGGGTATAGGAAAGCAAAATGTGTCTTTAAAACCTATACCAACGGATACGAAACCGTGGGTATAACACCGAGGTTTTGTCCAACGGGTAAAAAAACCGTCGCTATAGGCTATAGTGACGGCATTTTGCCGTGGGTATAGCTAATTAAATACGACGGAAAAATATGTCTGTTGGTATAGGTTTTACGGGCTATACCTACGGTTTTTCGCCTTTTACCCACGGATTTTTGCTGTCACTATATGTCAAATTCCTTGTAGTGGATTAACCGTCACATATGTAGGTCTCTAAATTGCATGATGAGGATTTATCATCTGAAATAAAGATTCTGGCGAAAGGTCCCCATAAAATGGTTAGAAGATTCAGGGGATATATACACAATGGCTTCAGATTTCATACTAAAGATCGTGAACGCTATTTGAAGTCCCAGAACAGTGGAATTGTAGTCACGTCAAAGACTAGAAGTTATGCTACTAGGGCAGACGCGAATCCTATAGATGTAGATGTTGACTATTATGGGGTGCTCACGGATATCATCGAGTTGGATTATTACGGTCAATTCTGGGTAGTCTTATTTCGCGGGGAATGGGCTGGTTTGGATAAGAATTATCCAAATAACAAGGATAAATTAGGTTTTATAATTGTAAACTTCTCAAATTTGATTCACACAGGTATACATATTAGTCATGAGCCATTTGTGTTTCCAACCCAAGTCCTTCAAGTGTTCTATGTTGAAGATCCAGTTTGCCCCAAAACTGACATTGCACTTATTATGCAACCAAGAGATGTATTTCAGTTGGGCGAGGCTGCAGATGATGAGAATGATGACCCCATGAACAATTATATTGCTAATGAGTTTCCAATATTAGATGTAAAGATAACAGATGACAACAGTAGTCCTAATTGGCTCCGTACGGATGGAGAGCCAGGAGATGTCTTGGATGATATTGGATTATAATAAACATTCTATGTTCTGTTCTTAGATTCAAAGATGTAGTAATTTACATGTGTATTTGGTTTTTCTTTTTCTTTTTTGTTACAATCTTTATGAACAAGTATATGTGACTATATCTATCATAGAAAATTTTGTATATCAAAAATTTCAGTTTGAATATCAGAGTTTCCCATCAAATATCCAAACATAAAAGACTAGAAGTTATGTAGCATGATGGTTTATTGTTGTTCTAGTCCCACTACAAAAGATACTCGATTTACTGGCGAATATTCCCCGGCGTTTTACTAGTAGCGCCGGGGTAGGTAGCGAATAGGAATGGGGCGCCAGATGGGATGGTTATACACCGGCGGTCGAATTAAAACGCCGGTGAATCCGCGTATTCACCGGCGTTTTATTTAAAAATGCCGGTTAAGTGTATTATTCACCGGCGTGTCTAATTAAAATGCCGGTGAAAAGCTGCGATAAATCCCATCTACCCTAACCTTTCGCTCGCCATTTTCCCAAACCCCAAAAAAATAAAAAAAAGGGGGCGCTTCGTTTTCCCTCCCTCCTCGCTCTACTTCCCGCGCGTTTGCCTCTGCCGCTTCGTCCTCTTCGACAGCCTTCGACCTTTTGTCATCGTCCCTTCTTCCCTTCGCCATTTTCGATTTCCCTCCTCCCTATCCCGATTTGGAGGTGAATCGGCGATCGGAAACGACCGTGTCGCCCCGCTCTCTCTCTATCTCCTCCCCCCGCGCTCGTCGCCCCGCTCTCTCTCTCTCTCTTCGGTATCATCTCTTGATTTCCCTTATTTTTGAAACTTAGCATGTTTTTTCTGATAAATGCATGTTTATTTCCTTAACATGAATGGTTTAGTTGGGATGAAGAATTAATAGAAAAATATATGCTTAGGTACTGAAAATTTTCATGTTCTTTTACAGTTAATGAAGCTGATTTCATGCATCTGATTGTCTTCTTGGCATGTTTTTTTGATATAAAATGGGTTCACTGTGAACTGAGGATGCTATAGCTACGTATGCCAAAATGGTCCAGATATGCACAACAATTGGGTTTTAGATTTAGTTGGGCTAAAGAATTAGTAGAGCAACATATATGCTCAGATAATGGAAATTTTCATTTCAAGATACTGTTAAAGTAACCTGTTTACCATCTTTGGCATGATTTTTTAACAAAAAATGGGTTCACTTTCAAACTAAGTATGCTGCTAGAATTTTCATCTTCTTTTACTGTTAATGAAGCTTATTTCATGCATCTGATTGCCTTCTTGGCATGTTTTTTTGACCAAAATGGGTTCACTATGAACTGAGGATGCTATAGCTATGTATGCCAAAATGGTCCGAATATGCACAACAATTGGGTTTTAGATTTAGTTGGGCTCAAGAATTAGTAGAGCCACATATAAGCTCTAATAATGGAAATTTTCATTTTAAAGTAATGTTAAAGTAACCTGTTTGCCCTCTTTAGCATGATTTTTTAACCAAAAATGGGTTCACTTCCAAACTAAGTATGCTGCTAGAATTTTCATCTACTTTTACTGTTAAAGAAGCTTATTCCATGCATCTAATTGTCATCTTTGGCATGATTTTTTAACCAAAATGGATTCACTGTGAACTGAGGATGCTAAAGCTACGTATGCCAAAATCCTCCGGATATGCTGAACAATTGGGTTTTAGATTTAGTTGGGCTAAAGAATTAGTAGAGCAACATACACTACAAGGAATTTGACATATAGTGACAGCAAAAATCCGTAGGTAAAAGCCGAAAAACCGTAGGTATAGCCCTTAAAACCTATACCAACGGACATATTTTTCCGTCGTTTTTAATTAGCTATACCCACGGCAAAATGCCGTCACTATAGCCTATAGTGACGGTTTTTTCACCCGTTGGACAAAACCTCGGTGTTATACCCACGGTTTCGTATCCGTTGGTATAGGTTTTAAAGACACCTTTTGTTTTCCTATACCCACGGTTGAAACTCTATTGCTATAGGTTTTAGCGATAATTTTCGCATCCAATTATTTGAATATGTACTCATCGCTCTATACACAATTTTTTCTTATTAATTATGCTTATAATAATTTAATATTTTCTTTTATAATATTAATCCAATTATAAACTAAATACACAATAAAATAGATAAATGTGTTTATGAAACAAAATTAAAAAAAAATAAACTTCAATCATATTAAAAATTAATGAAGTATTACAAGCATGTCAAATTACAAAATAGTTAATAACCAAATACACAATTGAATTCATGTGTGCAGACATGAGAATCAATACTTTAAACTACGATCAACATATTCAATGACATTATAAGATAACATTTAATTAACTCCTCACTTGAGATACGACACTAACAATTTTCTTATTTTACGGCAACCGGATTTTGATTGATCTTGATTCTCTTTGCAGTAATCTTCTTTTAGCATCCTGCAAATCTTCTTTACAACCTTCTCCACTTCATCGTTGGCAAACACAAACTCGGCTGCATTTTGAGCGAGTTCAATCATTTCTCGCTTGTTGAGAGCCCTTCACAAACAAAACAAAGCAAAAAGATCCAACTTTGGTCATCAACAAATAGTCATAAAGAGAACAGTGTACTCTAGATCTGATTGATAGGAACCAGTCTGCTAGTACATAGTCAAAAAGAGAACGGCGTACTCTAGATCTGAATTGAGATTCTCCTCTATAGATAAATTGAACCAAATTACAACTATCAGATTGATGTCAACACTAGAAATTACCTAATTGATGACGAACTACAGCCATAGACATTCCGGCAAAATAAGTATAGGAATCACCAACAAAAACTGAAGAAGGATACCTGTCATTTAAGGGCAAACAGATAGCAAAGCATAATTTAAAGTAAAATGTAAAGATTACAGAAATATTTAGCTATTAATTTGTAACTATATTAACTTACCAGTTGAAGAAACGCAAAGCCAATGAAGTAGTCAGAAGGGGCATGACAAGATAAATAGAGAACGCATGTGCCTGCTTATATTCCGCATCTGAAGATGCACCAATTTGGACCTAAAATAAAGCCACCACCAAGACCAAGAAGTCCTCCGACTAGACCAGCAAGAACACCTGTCAAGCAGTATAAGAAGAGCCGAGCAACTTTCCAATCAGTCCCTTCATCTCCCTTAGATGCAATCACCTTTCTTCCTTTGAATAAGCCAACTGCCTCATATAAAGTGACTCCCACAAAGACAGGGACCTGTAAACGCATATGAAAACATGTCGGTTTAAGTTCCATATAGCATGCGCTACTAAACTCACTTGTAGAGAACCAAACAATACCTGCAACAAGTTTAAAATCCAGTACCATTTTGAACAAGTTGATGTATAATTCTGTGGGACAGATGGACAGAAAGAATAGATTGCTTAGCTATAAAATTGAAAACCAAGATTGAGTTAATTGAATTACATATCTTTTAAAATTTACCTTAGTAATTTGTATTCCTAGGAATGCCACCCAAACAAAGAAAAGAAGTCCAAGCTCCTTCCAGCACACATTCTGGAGGATTGGAACCTGCAAATTAATGGTCATTTTGTTTGTTATAAGATATAATTATTGGAACTTTCTCAAAAGCGGAATAGTTTTAGTAGTAAATAGATCAACATGCATTTGTCAGCATCTAAATCTTTTCCTATCATATATATATATATATAAAACGCTATGTTGGCTAATTACCTCTGGATTAGCAATTTGCCTAGTCTCTTTTCGAGCAGCATTGCTTGGGTCCGAAGGGAGAGCTTTATAATCTGCTTCTTCGCCCGCTATGCCAAATTAGAACCAATGGAGAAATCAGTTTGACATCACATGCGTAGATGACATTATATATAGGGTTAAATTGCCTACCAATGGATATTGCAAGTTTAGCTGCTTCCTGAAATTAGAACTTTCTGAAAGATTAGATTTCAATAGGAATCTGAACTAGCAATAAGAGAAATGTGAATGATTAATACTTTAGTTACTTTCTTTACCAACGTCTCCTTCTTCCATGTTTCAATTCCCTTTATGAATGCTTTGCTCGATGTGCCTATTTGAGAGAGATCATTTCATTAACAGGAAAATTTCAGCATACGAACCAATACAAAATATACCGATTTGAAGTATTTACCTATAAATAAAAATATAAGGAGAACAGTAACCATCCAATCAGCAAAAATTACATTGAACGCAACTCCAATGCTAATCCCAAGCATAAGCATCGGTTGAAAGAGCAACGCCAAGTCGTAGTCGATGATGGGCATGTCCAAAGTTGGATGCCTCAGTTTTAGATTGTAGTATACAGTTGAGCCTGCCGCTCCCATAATCATACCTATATAGCCAATTAATCAACACTGCAAATTAGATTATTGCAATTAATTTTTGTTTCAATTGAGTGTAGTTTGCTTCAAAACAAAGGCATATTCACAGACGTGATATTTACTTGCAAGTCCTGAAATTCAAACAATTTGTTAATGAGTTTTTTTTTCCGTAGAGAGTGAAGCTCCATTGTTAAGATACAGTAACAAATTGATATTATTAAAAAAAAAACTGAAAATACTGCTGCTAACAAATTCTATGATCTTAAAAAGAAATTGAAGAAGAATGTGCTTACATTTAGAGATTGCAGTAGATGACTTGGCATCAAACCCTATGATGAGTGTAAGCATAGGCACAAAAATTCCACCTCCTCCAACTCCTCCCACACTCCCAAATGCAGCACCGAAGAACCCAATCACTGAACCCACTACTATTTGCCACCCAAATTTTATTTCCTGCTCATTCAAAAACATAGAATTATCTCTACTACTATAATGGGAGAAGGCCTTAGTACTCTGTCCATCTACCAACCCATGCAACGGACGTGCATAACTATTGTAAATGAGGTTTTAGAACAAATTCAGACTACGTCTGAATTTTTACTTTTAAAAAAATTATATTTATTAATCTCTACTACTATAATGGGAGAAGGCCTTATTCTAATTTGTCCATCTACCAACTCGTGCCACGCACGTGCATAACTATTGTAAATGAAGTTTGAGATCAAATCCAGACTACGTCTGAATTTTTACTTTTAAAAAAACTATATTTATTAAGACGTGCATCGCACATGTAAACTACTAGTTCATATTTAATGGGGGAAAAAATACAATGGAATTGAAGAGTCAGTATCAATTTCTTTACCGGCCATATGTGCTGATAACCGCTCTCCTCCGGTTGCCACAAAAAGTTGACCACCTTGAGAATGTAGTACTCTTCAGAGTCCTGTTCAGCATTCTTCTCATTATGATCACCTCTCGGCTGAAGTCCCCGGTCTGCAAAAACCAAACCGGATGCTAATAAGAAACTGAACCAGATCGCCATTCTTCTCCATTTCAACTCCATTCCCAGATCTTCTTTCACTTTGTTTAGAGAAGAAGATTTAAATGAGCAAGGTTTTAAGGTGCATGCGTAAGGTGGAAATTTCTGAGAAGGTTAAGAATTAAATAGTGGATATGTATGTGTATATAACTATATAAGATGTGGTTAGTTTGTATTGTGAGTCACTACAAAAATGCGGGTTCTGTTTTGGTAGATTTACGGGTCTAAGAATACTTTGGATCCGTTGGTTGTTCAATAATAGTTATACGCTGTATATGTTAGTTAGGCGTGGTGTGTACATGATATTTGGATGCTTCCATACTTTAGACAAGCAGTCAATAATCTTTAGACCTAAACCAATCAATAACGATAAAACAGTATGAAAGTTGTCAAATCCTTACTTGCAATTCGGCTGTCCAGATCAATACCAAAATTTAAATTTTCGAACAAGAGTGGACCTCCTGGATAACCAAATGATGCATCACTGCAACAACAGAAAGCAAAACTCTTAAACAATTAGATGATGAAATAAGTAACCATTAAATAGTATTTATTCAACTTAGTTTCAAATGAAAGAAGTAACAAGATTAATTTGGTGGAAGTATACAAACAACCAGGTGTACCATCTCAGATGCAAATATTACCAAAAGCACTGTGATCAACAACTTAATACCTTAAGCAAGGTCCCAACTAGTGTCAATTAAACAGTTGGCTAAATTTTCTGATAGCATCGACATCAAGAATGGTAAGACAAGGCATGACTGTTATAAGGATGTGTGAACAAGGGAGTAACAACTACTAACTAGTGTGAGAACAACTGGATGGAAGACAGTTATTCAGTATCACCATGGGAGTATCAAGCCTTTAGGCCTTAGCATTAGCTAAGGATGAAGTTACCAGGCATATTTGTCAATTGATATTATCCTACTCACAGATGAGACTAGAGATGGTATATGAAGGAGATCATACATGTCCTTTCCCTTGTTCCACATAGGTATAGTTTCCAAATATTAGAAGGGAGAGACTTTAGAATCACAGCATTTGTCAGTAACTAGGGCAAAAACAGAGTACATATAATGCAACTATAGCAAGTACGCATAGAGTTCCAAGGATCAAAGATGGAAATACCGGCAAGTTACAACACTTGCATATGATGACCCCCCAACAATTGCATTCCCTTTTCAATTTCATCTCTCTCAAACTTCCCCTAATCACAATTTCGGATCTTTCAGACTTTCCCCAAATGAAACAGGATGGCAAAGAATTTTTTTTATAAAAAAAGTAACAAAATCGAATCATCGAAAAAGAAGAAGAAACAACTTACAAAGCCACAACTCTTCCATCATCTGAGCACTCAACTCCAAACCAAGAACAAGAATCAACAGCCTCCTCAACCCAATTTGACAAAGCCCCATAAGGGTCAACCTCCACCTTCTCCCTAAACCTCCACAGAGCCCTCCCTACATATATACCCAACAAACCAAACCATCAAAACCCAACCCCCATTAAAATTTTAAAAAAAAGAAAAAAAAAGGGGTCATACCTTCATCATTCGGAGATGCAGAAAGCTGCACACTTAGACACAGCAGTGCAGCAACAAACAAGATCAACCACCAAGGCTTGGACCTCTCCATTCTCCAAAACAGAAACAGATGGGTCATCAAAGAATGAGATGGGTTTTTGGTATGATGATTGTTGAAATGGTAGAATGCAATGTACGCGGAGTTGATGAGGAGGATGAGATGGGGGTGGAAATTCTGAGGTGAACGGCGGGTTCTTTTTCTATTGCTATTATTCTTGTACCCAATCAAAACTAAAAGAAAGCACATCAAGAATATAAAAAACTAAAATGAAGACAAACCTTTCCGATATCATTGCAACCCAGATCTACTAACATAATGTGTTCAGCACATTGTTTTAGATCGAGAGAGGAGATGAAGGCATGGATGGAGGTGAGGGGGCCGATGAGGTCAGGGACGAAGATGGGGCCGTCACGTGCGAAGCGCGGGCGACGGTAGCGGGAAGAGGCGACGGCAGCAGGGAAGAGGGGGGCGACGGCAGCGGGAAGAAGAGGATTTAGAGATTGGATTTGGGGAGAGAGGGATTTAGGAGTTTTAGAGGGATAAAATGAAATATTTCGGGGGAAGAGAGAGGGAAAATGAAAAAATTTGGGGGAAAATAAATTAGGACTATACCCACAGTCTTTTATCTCATTTGTAGGTATATGATATCTATACCCACAGTTTTAGAGATCCGTTACTATAGGTGTCCGTTGGTATATGACAAATTTCTTGTAGTGATATATGCTCAGATAATGAAAATTTTCATTTCAAGATACTGTTAAAGTAACCTGTTTGCCATCTTTGGCATGATTTTTTAACAAAAAATGGGTTCACTTCCAAACTAAGTATGCTGCTAGAATTTTCATCTTCTTTTACTGTTAATGAAGCTTATTTCATGCATCTGATTGCCTTCTTGGCATGTTTTTTTGATATTAAATGGGTTCACTGTGAACTGAGGATGCTATAGTTGTATGCCAAAATCCTCCGGATATGCACAAAAATTGGGTTTTAGATTTAGTTGGGCTCAAGAATTAGTAGAGCAACATATAAGCTCAGATAATGGAAATTTTCATTTTAAGATACTGTTAAAGTAACCTGATTGCCCTCTTTGGCATGATTTTTTAACCAAAAATGGGTTCACTTCCAAACTAATTATGCTGCTAGCATAGGCCTCATCTTCTTTCACTATTAATGAAGCTGATTTCATGCATCTGATTGTCTTCTTGGCATGTGTTTTTGATATTAAATGGGTTCACTGTGAACTGAGGATGCTATAGGTACGTATGCCAAAATCCTCCGGATATGCACAACAATTGGGTTTTAGATTTAGTTAGGCACAAGAATTAGTGGAGCAACATATAAGCTCAGATAATGGAAATTTTCATTTTAAGGTACTGTTAAAGTAACCTGCAGATTGCCATCTTTGGCATGATTTTTTAACCAAAAATGGGTTCACTTCCAAACTGAGTATGCTGCTAGAATATTCATGTTCTTTTACTGTTAATGAAGCTTATTTCATGCATCTAATTGTCATCTTGGCATGTTTTTTTAACCAAAATGGGTTCACTGTGAACTGAGGATGCTATAGCTACGTATGCCAAAATCCTCCGGATATGCACAACAATTTAATACACCGGTTTAATTATCTTCCTATTTTCTACTGGTTGGTGTTATTTACATTAAACTATGCTTAGTGTAATTTGAACCAAACTATCATTGTAATTTAATTTGTTACAAATCTCATTTTTTCAATTTTTTTATAATTATGTTGGTTTGTTAATCCTACTAAAGTACAAATTTTATGATAGTTATTATAAACATGTTATTAATTAAATTTGCATCTCTAAAGAAGTTATTGAATCCTTGACAGGTATAACATGCCGAGGCGTAGAAAGAGGATAAATATAAATGATGGCAACGAGAGCCATGGGGATGAGCAGCCACTACATAATAGTGGCAGTCAAACAGATGAGGGTGAGGGTAGCACGCCGCCCACTGTCAAAAAACATCGTGGGCGGACTAATATGACGAATATTTGGAGGCTTCAGAATGACGAAAGGATCGAGGTGGAGGTGAACGGTGTCGGGCAACCGGTTGGCGATAACGCCAGCAAATTTTCTTCCTTCATTGGGGTTATAGCAAGGAACCCCCGGATACTTCCTTTGTCATACGAGAGTTGGCCGAAGGTGCCAACCACGACAAAGGCCACTGCTATTACGACAATCAAGGTATTTCTCATCTAAAATACATAATTGGTCGGCACAAATTTATTATTGAAATATGTATTTTTAGTGATGGGTAATAAATTTTGCAGCAATTCTTCTCGTTCGCCGACTCCCTTACGCCTTGGGTTGAAAAGTCACTCTCCAAGAAGTGGAGGGACTACAAGAGTGACTTGAAGGCGAAGTTTTATGACAAAGACCTTTCAGAGGAGGAGAATGCAATGAATGTGCCAGAAAATGTGGAGCCTTCAGATTGGCAATTTCTTGTGCACTACTGGAGTTCGGCGATCGGTCAGGTATTTACATTAAACGCACAAAAATCTAATGAGTATGTGGTTGTATGGCTACTGTAATGAATTTTTCTGCTAACTTCATTGTGGCATGTACAGAAAAGGGCGGAGGTGGGAGTTGCCAGTCGGTCAAAGCAGCTAGTGTTGCACACCGCTGGTACACAGAGCTTCGCTCTGGTTTGGGAAGAATTGGTAGGCGCAATAGTATTGAACATTTTTTACTTACAGTTATTTGTTTATAACCATTTCATCTTACTAATATATAGGCAGAAGATTTGGGGGGTCCTACGGAGTTTGGCGACATTGACTTTTTCGATGCCACCCACAAATCGAAGGATGGGACGTATGCGAGCCCTGAGGCAGCACGGATTCTGGTAATTTGTGAACTAATATCTAATGAGTAGTCGAAATCTCATCTGCTTTTAACTCTGATTGTTATGTCCTTTTACAGACTAACGCTCGGAAAAGGTATGATGAAATCTCCTCTGCTTTAGATTCTGACCCCACGGCGGCATGCCCAGATTGGCGTACCCGGCAGAGAGTTGCCTTGACCGATGTTAGGGGAAAGAAGAGGCATGGATGTGTCCGTGGTATGGGCCTAGGACCAACCCCCTCGCGGCTGTTCGGACGGAGTGAATCTAGTTCAAGTGCCAATCGGGACGAGGAGATGACTTCCTTAAAGGCACAAGTTGCACTCCTCCAAGAACAAATGGCCAAATTAATAGGGCAGCAATCCCAAGTCCCACCCTCGGTAAGTATTTAAATTGGTATTTTTAAAAAGATTATGGTCTTGAATGCATGAAAGACACGTACTAGTGTTGGTGAGTCTGCATTGTGGCTGTCGTCTATAAGTATTTCGTCTATGTTTCTTAACTGGGCTGTGATTAGAAAGAAAGGGCTGGAGTGGAGATCTGGAAACCCAAATAGAGACATCTCGTTTATTATAATCTATACTTAATGTTGGACCAATCCCCTCTTGCTGTTGTTGCTGATGTCTCTATGTGTCCGTGTGTTGAAGGGAAAGAAGGGATGAGAGAGAGATGAGGAAAATGCCGCTATGTTAGCCTGGTGTATCCTCATTCTCTACCATCCCTCTTTCTGGCTCCATATATGGCTTATATATTAAATTGGTTTTCTTCCACGATGACAGTCCGTAATACTACACTTGATATGAGCCCTGTTCATAGCTGCACCCTATTGCATACTCACAAACAACTAATACGTGTCGTTCATGCATTGTATGACCAACCCCACTTTGGCACATAACATGCTTAGATGACATTATATAACCTGCTAATAAGGTTTGTTCAGCCGTGTTGTTGTACTGATTTGGAGGATTTTGGTATGCTAGCAGCATACTTAGTTTCACAGTGAACCCATTTTTTGTTACAAAATCATGCCAAAGATGGCAATCTGCAGGTTACTTTAATAGTACCTGAGCTTATATGTTGCTCTACTAATTCTTGAGCCCAACTAAATCTAAAACCCAATTGTTGTGCATATCCGGAAGATTTTGGCATACGTACCTATAGCATCCTCAGTTCACAGTGAACCCATTTTGGTAAAAAAAAACATGCCAAGATGACAATCAGATGCATGAGATAAGCTTCATTAACAGTAAAAGAAGATGAGGATGGCAATCATGCCAAAGATGGCAATCAGGTTACTTTAAAAGTATCTTAAAATGAAAATTTCCATTATCTGAGCATATATGTTTCTTTAACAGTGACTGTGACCAATTATTCTTAATTGGGCTGTGATTAGAAAGAGACGAGTTGGAGTGGAGATCTGGAAACCCATACAGAGACATCTTGTTCATAATAATTTATTATTATTGTTGTTCTTGTCGATCTTGCTATTGTTGCTGATGTCTCTATGTGCCCGTGTGTTGAAGGGAAAGAAGGGATGAGAGAGAGATGAGGAAAATGCCGCTATGTTAGCCTGGTGTATCCTCATTCTCTACCATTCCTCTTTCTGGCTTCTATATTTGGTTTCCTTCCACGATGACAATTCCATAAAACTACACTTGATATGAGCCCTATTCGTCATTTTCGATTTCCCTCCTCCGCTCTCTCTCTCGCTCTCTTCGGTATCATCTCTTGATTTTCCTTATTTTTCAAACTTAGCATGTTTTTTCAGATAGATGCATCTTGATTTTCTTAACATAAATGGTTTAGTTGGGATGAAGAATTAATAGAAAAATATATGCTTAGATACTGGAAATTTTCATGTTCTTTTACTGTTAATGAAGCTGATTTCATGCATCTGATTGTCTTCTTGGCATGCTTTTTTGACCAAAATAGGTTCACTGTGAACTGAGAATGCTATAGCTACGTATGCCAAAATCCTCCGGATATGCACAACAATTGGGTTTTAGATTTAGTTGGGCTAAAGGATTGACTCAGATAACGGAAATGTTCATTTTAAGATACTGTTAAAGTAACCTGCAGATTGCCATCTTTGACATGATTTTTTAACCAAAAAATGGGTTCACTTCCAAACTAAGTATGCTGCTAGCATAGGCCTCATCTTCTTTCACTGTTAATGAAGTTGATTTCATGCATCTGATTGTCTTCTTGGCATGTTTTTTTGATATTAAATGGGTTCACTGTGAACTGAGGATGCTATAGCTGTATGCCAAAATCCTCCAGATATGCACAACAATTGGGTTTTAAATTTAGTTGGGCTAAAGAATTGATAGAGCAACATATAAGCTAAGATAATGAAAATTTTCATTTTAAGGTACTGTTAAAGTAACCTGCAGATTGCCATCTTTGGCATGATTTTTTAACCAAAAATGGGATCACTTCCAAACTGAGTATGCTGCTAGCATCCCCATCTTCTTTTACTGTTAAAGAAGCTTATTCCATGCATCTGATTGTCATCTTGGCATGTTTTTTTGACCAAAATGGGTTCACTGTGAACTGAGGATGCTATAGCTACGTATGCCAAAATGGTCCGGATATGCACAACAATTGGGTTTTAGATTTAGTTGGGCTGAAGAATTAGTAGAGCAACATATATGCTCAGATAATGGAATTTTTCATTTCAAGATACTGTTAAAGTAACCTGCAGATTGCCCTCTTTGGCATGATTTTTTAACCAAAAATGGGTTCACTTCCAAACTAAGTATGCTGCTAGAATTTTCATCTTCTTTTACTGTTAAAGAAGCTTATTCCATGCATCTGATTGTCATCTTGGCATGTTTTTTTGACCAAAATGGGTTCACTGTGAACTGAGGATGCTATAGCTACGTATGCCAAAATGGTCCGGATATGCACAACAATTGGGTTTTAGATTTAGTTGGGCTGAAGAATTAGTAGAGCAACATATATGCTCAGATAATGGAAATTTTCATTTCAAGATACTGTTAAAGTAACCTGCAGATTGCCCTCTTTGGCATGATTTTTTAACCAAAAATGGGTTCACTTCCAAACTAAGTATGCTGCTAGAATTTTCATCTTCTTTTACTGTTAAAGAAGCTTATTCCATGCATCTGATTGTCATCTTGGCATGTTTTTTTGACCAAAATGGGTTCACTGTGAACTGAGGATGCTATAGCTACGTATGCCAAAATGGTCCGGATATGCACAACAATTGGGTTTTAGATTTAGTTGGGCTGAAGAATTAGTAGAGCAACATATATGCTCAGATAATGGAAATTTTCATTTCAAGATACTGTTAAAGTAACCTGCAGATTGCCCTCTTCGGCATGATTTTTTAACCAAAACTTGGTTCACTTCCAAACTAAGTATGCTGCTAGAATTTTCATCTTCTTTTACTGTTAAAGAAGCTTATTCCATGCATCTGTTTGTCATCTTTGGCATGATTTTTTAACCAAAAATGGGTTCACTTCCAAACTAAGTATGAAGCTAGAATTTTCATCTTCTTTTACTGTTAATGAAGCTTATTTCATGCATCTGATTGTCTTCTTGGCATGGTTTTTTGATATTAAATGGGTTCACTGTGAACTGAGGATGCTATAGCTACGTATGCCAAAATCCTCCGGATATGCACAACAATTGGGTTTTAGATTTAGTTGGGCTAAAGAATTGATAGAGCAACATATATGCTCAGATAATGGAAATTTTCATTTTAAGGTACTGTTAAAGTAACCTGATTGCCATCTTTGGCATGATTTTTTAACCAGAAATGGGATCACTTCCAAACTGAGTATGCTGCTAGCATAGGCCTCATCTTCTTTCACTGTTAATGAAGCTGATTTCATGCATTTGATTGTCTTCTTGGCATGTTTTTTTTATATTAAATGGGTTTATTGTGAACTGAGGCTGCTATAGCTACGTATGCCAAAATCCTCCGGATATGCACA
This sequence comes from Hemerocallis citrina, assembly GCA_017893485.1. NCBI lineage: Eukaryota > Viridiplantae > Streptophyta > Magnoliopsida > Asparagales > Asphodelaceae > Hemerocallis > Hemerocallis citrina. Next base: position 224,034,465 of record CM030366.1, on the reverse strand, counting down.
ACAATTGGGTTTTAGATTTAGTTGGGCTAAAGAATTGATAGAGCAACATATATGCTCAGATAATGGAAATTTTCTTTTTAAGGTACTGTTAAAGTAACCTGCAGAATTAGTGGAGCAACATATAAGCTCAGATAATGGAAATTTTCATTTCAAGGTACTGTTAAAGTAACCTGTTTGCCATCTTTGGCATGATTTTTTAAACAAAAATGGGTTCACTTCCAAACTGAGTATGCTGCTAGCATCCCCATCTTCTTTTACTGCTAATGAAGCTTATTTCATTAAGATCCAGGATGGCAAATTTTGATTGGGTTGTGATTGGTTTGTTCAGTGGTTGTTGTCTATGTTCTTAGTTGGGCTGTGATTAGAACGAGAGGGCTCGAGTGGAGATCTTGAAACCCATATAGAGACATCTTGTTCATAATAATTTATTATTGTCGTTGTTCTTGTCGCTCTTGCTGTTGTTGCTGATGTCTCTTTGTGTTCGTGTGCTGAAGGGAAACAAGGGATGACAGAGATGAGGAAAATGCCGCTATGTTAGCCTGGTGTATCCAAAGTCTCTACCATTCTTCTTTCTGTTTCCATTTCTGGCTTCTATATTTGGTTTCCTTCCACGATGACAGTTCCCTAAAAATACACTTGATATGAACCCTATCTTATTTTTCTTATTTTTCTTATATTTGGTTTCCGTCCACGATGACAGTTTCATGGATTGTCTGAACAATCTATGAAAGACATGCTTAGATACTGAATTTTCATTTGTTTTACTGTTTTAGGTAGTGGATATTCCCAATCAAAGGAGAATATAGAGTTTTCAAGTTAGATACTGAATTTTCATTTGTTTTGTTATTTTAGATATATTTAAAAAACAAAATTAAGTACCGGATTTTTAGCATTGCAATGTAATTATTTTACCTCTCTATATATCATTAACAATTCCATTTGCAATTGGCACTTTGATCTTATAATTTAAGATACAGTTAGATTTTTTTGCAAGTTCAAAAAATATGTATATTCTGTATTGTGGTCTACTGTTGAATTAAACTATTGTTTTTTTTTTCACAGAGCGGTCGCCCAGATGAAGAAAATTCTGATGATCAGAACTGAAACTCCTCGAGGGGTATGAATCCGTGGTCCTCCTTGCTGTTCTTGTGTCCTTGCTGTATGATTGTTCTTATGTCCTCCTTGCTATTATGTAAGACTGTTTTTTTTATGAGAGTTATGTCAGACTGTTAATTTGGGATATTTGTCAGACCTGAGATATTTGGGATGTTCGTCGGTATATTAATTCGTTAATTATGACTGTTAATTTTGCGGTGAATTTGGTTGTGATTATGACACTGTTAATTAGTTTGTTGAGATATTTGGGATATGACACGTGTTAAACTTATTATTCTTGTGTTTGGTTGTGATTTGCGCATTAATATGCAACGAAATTGGTTGAATCAGTTGTGAATTAGTTTACAGGTTTTGTAAAAGAAACTGTGAATTGAAATCGAACGGAAAACCAGAGGATGGAATACAAACGGGCATAGCTAGACCGGCATTTTATAAAACAACGGTCTAGCTATTGAATTAGTTGCAGTGTGCGATATACCGGCGTTCACACAAATGCCGGTGTATGCCGTCAACTGTAACGGTATTAGGAAACACCGGCGTTTTAAAAAACGCCGGTGTAGTTTGGTTCACCGGCATTTTTGATCACGCCGGTGCTTGTAAGTAGGGAAAACCGGACACTCATAAACCCACATACACCGGCGGTCACGGACCGCCGGTATACGTTCGCTCTACACCGGCGTTTCTATAAACACCGGTGAATTGATGATCACCGGCGGTTTATAGCCGCCGGTGAATGTATATTGGGGGTAAAAGAACGGCACTCAGAGACCCCCATACACCGGCGTTTTCTGGCCACCGGTGTATGTATCACATTTACCGGCGTCCACTAAAACCGCCGGTGTAGACCCCTTCCTTTCCGCGACGCTCGCTTCGGCGGCATTTGGACCGGCGCTATTATAAACGCCGGTGAAAGTTTCACCGACATAAAATAACGCCGGTAAAGACGTAAAAAAACGCCGGGAAATCGAGTTTCTTTTGTAGTGTCCCCATTTGATAGTTATGTTATTGTGTGTAGTTGGATAATAGTGTAGATTTTCGTCAATCTACAACTTTGTTTAGGCAAAGTAGTACAATCACATCTTGGGAATAAGTGTTTTGCCGGGACTTCATAACTTTATTCTAGTATGTTATATGACATTCCACACTCATTTTAACTTTTCAGGAAAGTATTAATGAAAGAGTAATCTTTGAAAAACAGAATAAATAGAAATCCAAGTATCATGCTTCATTAACATGTTCGAAATACAAGTTTTTACTAAGTCTTGACACATTTGACCTTTTCATTTTTTTGGCTTCATATTCAAACTTTATAAGGCATAGTATAGACATCAGCTTAACATGTAACTCCAGTAGAGGCTGTAACTACGGGAGTTGTTTCATAGTTAAAATGCTTATATTTTGCTTAGCTGATGGGAGCCATGATATTTGGTTGAAATACTTGTCTTACTTTGTGTTCAGCTACTAACCATGACCGTTGTTAAAATATGCAATATTTCGTATAACTGAAGTTGGCACTAAATTCATAAAATTCACTTCAATTCAAACAGTTTAATGTGGAAATGTTTGGACTTGAGGAGTAAATTTTTCCATCATATTTATTACTATTGATATGCCGGTTCTGTGAACTTTATATAGTATGTAATTATTGTTTGGTTATTACCAAAGTGAGATGACATGTATTAATTATGCTTTTCTCTAAAATAATTACCAATTGTCGCTTGTCCCTTGACTATTATACAAAATAAAACCATGACAAAAAATATAACATCGCATTTCCTGTAGGAGATACAAAATGAAGGAAATGTATATTTTTCAAGTAGAAATGGCCAATTTGTTTCCACAACAGCTGCGATGATATCGGTAATTTTTTTTCATGATGTATGCGTTCTTTGATTTGTTAAGTCGCTTATAGAAGTAAATAACTTATATAATTTTATGCCAATTTGTAATTTAACAGAGCACTGCCAGAATCAAGTATGCTGAACTGTCTTCCACAATGGGCCCCGACTCTACCACATCTGACTTTGACGCATTATCACTTCAGCGTCATGCTTTGATCGAAACAAGAGGCCCAGAGCGCCCTGGCCGTGTGCGTGGAATGGGTTTAGGCCCAACGCCTACTGAAGTCTTCAAAGCTCGTGCGTCTAGTGCTGAGGATCGAGAGACGAGGAGATACGCTCTCTAAGGTCAGATGTGTCACAGCTTAAAGAGGTAGTTGCAGCTTTGGTGAGGCAACAAAATCCCGAACCAGCCATTCCGACACAGGTTAGAAATTGTAACTTAGAATATACATTCAGCAGAATATATCACAATGTCTACTACTAGTTCACATGATCTTATGAATTAGTTGAATTTTGAACCCAAGCTCTTAAGCAAACACTGTGCTAATATTAACCATACATCTATCCATACTGATGAGAGAGGGACGTTATATGTGCCAATAAGGAGAGCAGAAAGAGTAATGATGAAGGAGAATGTGTATGTCTAGTGCTTCACACTTGATAGATATATATATATATATATATATATATATATATATATATATAGTGATCCTACTCTCTGCCCCATTCCAGAGAGAAATGTCTCAATAGGTCCAAATGCCAAGATTTTCTGTCGCAAAAAGAAAAAGAAAAAAAAATTATTAGGGTTTGATGATAAGTGTTAAATGAAGTTAAAAGTGTTTATTATAATGGTACCTATCAGCACCTATTAAACCAGACCGCCAAACTTTGTTGAAAGCCACCACAAATCAGCTTAAAGATGGATACAGTACTCAGGTAATAATGGAGTCAAACTTACAGTAAAAATTGAAAAAGAGAGGTAGGAGATTAAAGATGGATACAGTACTTTCACTTTTACTTTCTGCTAGTGTAGTTTTCGCTCTCGGGTGGCGCTACTAGCTGTCGCGGCAAGGCGCTTTCAGATTCCCGCGATCTTTTCTGGCAATTCACGTCACTTCAAGGTTAGTGTCTTGCCTTATCCTTAAAAAATGGTTAAGTTTTCTTCTGAGGATGAGACCCCCACCTCGGACCAAGACATCAGCCAAGCGGTGATGGTTAGGTCGGACAAGGGGAAGGAGATCGCCCAGCCGATCGAGGTGACAACGGTGAGGACCAACAAGGGGAAGGAAATTGCCGAGCCGATCGGAGTGACGACGATAGTCGAACATCCGAAGACGGCAGGTGAATTGGGTCGGCACCTGTCTATCTTATCTAGCGTTGGGGGTGTGCGGATTGTTGGAGAAGGTGACGCAGGGCACGGCTCCATCATATGAGGAGAATGATCCGAAGGACCCTTCCGAGGTGGATCAGATCTCCTCAATCTTGACCGAGTCGGACCTGCACACGCTGTGTGCACCATATGTGGTGCATAACGGAAGACATATATATATATATATATATATATATATATATAAAGAACTTTATATATATATCCTGTTCTTTATATATATATATATATAAAGAACAAGAAGAACAGGATATATATATAAAGTTCTTTATATATATATATATATATATATATAAAGAGCAGGAGTAGGAGAGAGAGAGACAGAAACAAAAAAGAGCTAGAGAGAGACGGACTTAGAGAGAGAAAATGAGAGAGAAAGACAGAGAAAGAGTGAGAGTTACAGTGAGGGGGAGCATGAGTGCGGTGACAGTGAGGCGATGGTGGCGCAGGCGGCGAGCCGTGGAAGGGAGCGGCGGCAGTGGTTCGACTGCGACGATGGGAGTAGCTCGAGGTTGGAGGTGGAGGTGGTTGCAGCGACGAGGCAAGGAGCTTCGGAGGTGGTGGTCGACTACAATGGAGATGGAAGTGGAGCTCAGAGGTAGTGGCAGTGATCGTCGATGGTCGGAGGTAGAGAGGAGCTTCAGTGGAGTTCGGCGAGGCGGTGGAGGTTAGCGGTAGCGATGGAGGTGGTGACGAAGGCAGTGGCGAAGTGCAGGTGAGGGTGGATCGGATGCTGACAGCAGCGAGGAGGAGAGGATGATAGGGTGATGATGATGGTGTGTGGGTGTGAGGCAGCGAGTGAGGGTGGAGCGTCGACTGGTGGTTGACAGGGTGAGGCGCCGGCGATAGTGATGGTGGAGTGCTCGCGCTGGGCCGTCGGGTTCCAAAGATGGACGAGTGGTTATCAAAGGTGGGGGAGGGTGGCGATGGCGATGGCGACGGCGACGGGTTTGGGGTTTTGGTGGGAAAACAAAGAAGGAAGTTGGGAACTATATATATATATATATATATATATATATATATATATATAAGAGAGCGTGTGAATGACTGAGAACGAAATGTAGGAATATATATAGGAGGGAGACGGAGCTATAGAATTAGAAGAAAAGAGAATTTTAGGATAGTGTATACTGTATTATAGAGATAGATTAACAGGTTTAGGGAGAGGTGGGTGTTGTGGAGTGGGAAGGAGGAAAGGGTTGAGGTAAGAACATAGTAAAATAATAGGGAGTAGTTTAGGATTTTAGATGGAAGTGTAATTAAATGAATTTGGATTTACAGAGGGAATTAGGATTAGGGATTATGATTAAGGGACAACTTAGATTTAAAATAACTCACAGCCTATAAATCGGGTTGAGAAACCGCAAGATGTTTTGGTTTCTAGACTCGATGAGCTACGATTTTCATGTATAAAGTTTCTCAATTTCAATGAAAAGAACTAGGTCAAATTTTCAGTGCAAGGTCAAGAAATTTAAAGGTAGCAAAGTCGAATATTTGATAATACGATAAATCAACGGTCTTATACTGAATCAAAAATACGGCATAATAAGGAGACCGAATCAATTAAATCGGAAAATTTTGAATGGATCCGAAAATATTTGGATTGGGTTCAAATAAAAGATCAAAAATGAATTTGAAAGATCGGAAAAAATATTTAAAAAATAGAAATACAAAATACGTCAAATATTTATATTAATAATATTACGGATATTATCCGTAACGGTACAAAAATACTCTTGTACAACACGTGCTAGGGAAAATTTGTCATAGTTCAATTTTGCGGGGTGTTACATTCATACCGAGCTCCAAGCTTGGGGTCGGTGCCGAGCGTCCCGATGGAGGCATTTTCTGAAAGAAGACTGTGGTGATGCTCGAGGTTCATGCTGAGCTCGAGCTTGCGGTCGGTGCCAGGTGCCTCGATGGGGGCATTTTATGAGAGAAGGCTGTGGCAATTCTCGAGATTCATGCTGATCTCCGAGCATAGGGTCGGTGCCGAGCTCCTCGATGAAGGCTTTTTCTGAGAAAGTTGTGGCGATGCTCGAGGTTCATGCCAAGCTCTGAGCGCCTCAATGGAGACATTTTACGAGAGAATGCTATGGCAATGCTCGAGGTAAGTGCCGAGCTCCGAGCATCTGTGAGAATGCTTGGTGCCTGCTCGAGATTCATGCCGAGCGTCGAGCTAGGTGGACTTGCTTTTTAGGTGCTTTTGTGGAAGTGTTGGGTGCCTGCTCGAGATTCATGCCGAGCATCGAGCCAAGTGGCCTTACTTGGAGACTTTTTTGTGGAAATGCTGGTTGCCTGCTCAAGATTCATGCCGAGCGTCGAGCCAGGTGGCCTTGCTTGGAGGCATTTTTTGTGGAAATGCTGGATTCCTGCTCGAGATTCATGTCGAGCGTCGAGCCAGGTGACCTTGCTTGGAGGTGCTTTAGTGGAAATATTGGATGCTTGCTCGAGATTCATGCCGAGCGTTGAGCCAGGTGGCCTTGTTCGGAGGCATTTTTGTGGAAATGCTAGATGCCTGCTCGAGATTCATGCCGAGCATCGAGCCAGGTGGCCTTGCTTGGAGGCAATTTTGTGGAAATGCTTGATGCCTGCTTGAGATTCATGCTGAGCGTCGAGCTAGGTGGCCTTGCTTAGATGCGCATTTGTGGAAATGCTAGGTGCGTGCTCGAGATTCATGCCGAGCGTCGAGCCAGGTAGCCTTCGTGACTGGCCAAAACCTTGTTTCTGTGTTTTTTCATTATGTCGAGGACTCAGTCTTGTTCGTCTGCCACTACATCGGGTCGGGATGATGACCCGCATCTCTCCAACTCAACATCTAGGGAAACAACAGAGAAGATTTATGACGTCACGCCGCTCCGCAAAATAAAGCCCTTCGTATTGGAGTCGAGCGACTCAAAAGGGAGCGTGCACAGGGAAGAGGGTCACGATGAGGAAGTTGTCGATGGTGTGGAGGAGGATGAGCTGATTGAGGGAGCGGGGGATGACGAGGGAGTTGAGGTTACCGAGGGGGACGAGGAAGTCGAGGGCGACCCCTCGGCAGAGGACGACCATCTGGCTCCTTTGGTGATGCCCTCTTCACCCCCCACCCCCCCACCTCCGGGTCATCGTGTTCGACGGAGGAAAATGAAGTGGATCCTACCGGACAGCCCGAATGAGACGGCTCCTGAAGTCAAACTCGATGTCCCCTTCACCATGCAGTCGAGCTCCATTAGAATGTACCCGAACGATGTCGAGGACTTGGTCCGGTACGGAGTGCAACCGTCCTCGTCTAGTCGACATAAATTCTCCATGGACAAAATACAAACTGTACTGATCGTGGATGACATTCCGATTATTTGAGCCAACCACTTCATTGGTCAGGAGTACGAGCTGTTGATCCCCAGCCCCGGGCTCCGCCCCACTGATAACTTGGCTCCCTACTTCTGTATGTTCCGGTGGACGCGTTCAGCTCGGGCTTGCGACTGCCACTCCACCTATTTATCCAGAGGGTTCTAAACTGAGCATCGTTGAGTCTGATGCAATACGGGCCTAACTCTTGGAAGCAGCTCGTGTGCTTCATGCTTCTTTGCGAGGAGAGGGGCGTGCCCCTGATATTGAAGTACTTCCCAGCGGTCTTGGGTATTAGCTCATCTAGCATGTATGAAGGGATCTACTACAACTCGCCTCGCCGAGGGAGGGTCATCCACGGGCATCCAGACTCGATAAATGGGTGGAAGGGGAAATACTTCATCGTTCGGAGTCTGACACCCTGGGTGATACCCACGACGTGGAGTTTTTATAAGCTCAACTTTAAGGGCCCTCGCAAGGCCGATTTGTTAGCAGAGGAGTGGGCGGACGTTGAGCAGATATGTTCGGGCAACAACATCGGTTGGCTGAATGCGACGGAGAGGCATCTGGCTAGGATCAGACTGAGCCCCACTCCTTCCAGTATGTCTTTTGTCTAAACTTCATTCAAGTATTTTCCTTCGTCTTATACGCTTCTTTTTCCTTTGCAGATATAGACGACTCAAAGATCGCTGCAAGGAGGGCGCTATTAAAGAAAAGGAAGGTCGAGCAGAGGAAGCCAGGGAAGGTCCCCTCCGAGGGGGTTTCAGATGAACCTTCCGACCCGATGCCGAAGAAGCAGAAGGCCTCCAAGTCGAGGCCAAGCTCCAGTAGCCTGAAGGTTACTGACGTGGTGAAGAGTGGCCTCCCCCCATCGCTCCAAAGGCCGAGACGATCATGGGTGACGTGGGGCTTTCACCATGGGCCCCGGACTGAGCCATTTGGGTCAGGGACACCTTGTCGGAGGGTCCCGTGGCCATCGAGGTGGCTGAGAAGCTTGCCCCACCTCGGGACCAGAAGGCACGGGAGTGCGATACCATAGAGTTCAGCTACATAAAGTGGGCTCTGGAGAGCGTGCAGGTAACCTTCGTTCTGTTCCGACTCTTGTAGTTTGATTACTATATATTTTTTGTCTAAGTCTTATTCCGTCGGCTATAGGCTTGTATGGAGCGCGCTCAGCTGATGAAGCTGCATCAGCATGAGCTGAAAAGGGAGGTGAGGAATGCTCAGCGCTACGAGCGTGAGATGAAGGACCTCAAGATATCACAGATGATGCTTGAGGCCCGCAACCATGCCCTTCAGGACGAGCTGGCTAACCAGGCCGATGCCAGCATGAAGGAGGGCGAGCTAAGGAAGGCAGCTGACAAACAAATAAGGAAGGTCAAGCCGGCCAGCATTGATAAAAGTCATAGCGGCCCAAGATGAGGTCTATGCCCTGGCGATCCGGCACGTTAAGTACTACCACCCTGAGTTGGATCTTACTCAGTTTCATTACGATATGAAGCTGCTTGACCACCCGCCGACTCCCAAGGGTAGCGATGATGAGGACGTTGCGGCAGTCAACCCCAATGCCGAGACGGCTGCCGAAGAAAAGGTTGGCCAATCCGGCAAGCAGTAGCCTTTGTTATTTACTTTTCCTCCTCTTTTCTCTTCGAATTTTGTAGTTGCCGAACGCGGACTGGCCACCGTATCTTTGTAAATATATTTTTGAGTAATGAAAAGAGTTTTTGGACGAATCTTGGGCATGATCTGCCATGTGAGATTTTCTGAATTTTAGTCATGTACATAGGACTCGGAATGATGTTTCTCTGTTTGCCTCTGTCATAAAGATGCGACCTCAGGAGTAGACCCCGGTCGTGCTGAGACGACGCGACTTGGGTAAGATCTCGACCTTAGAGTCCGCTCTGTTCCGGTATCGTAAGGAGGCCCGCGATCGAGAGGCAGCTGTTCAAAACTTCATGGATAAGTCGAAGGGAATTAGCTTGGACCTAGTGCGCTTTAAGAAGCTGATAGCCGACCGTGACTTGGGAAGTGCGGAGGATGTGTTTTCGATGGCCAGCACTTCCGCTCGGCGGTCGTCTTCTGAGTCTTTCCTTCGTGACGTCATTGTGGAGAAGGAGTTAGAGGTACAACGGTACAAGATAATGCTCAGGATGTCAGAATCCCAATCTGTTTCTTTTGAAAGCGCCTGCCCTTCTGCCGCAGCCTCGTTGTCGCCCTCGAGAATCGGGCCAGCAAGGCCCTGTGGCACACAGAGCTTGGTCGCGGGTGTCTACCTTAGGAACTCCGGAAATCCTGCGGAAGACCAAACTCGTTCGGCCGGTCTTGAACAAGTCTGTATTAACCCTGCGGCTCCGATGCAGGAGCCCTAGGTCGATTGCGAACGATGTAATAAAGTCTCCCCTTGTAATGATATACTTCCTTTGGATGGAATAATAATAAGAGAACATGATTGTATTGGTCTTTTGTGGGTTCTTTTGTCACGCGCGTACATCCGAATTCCGAGGATGGGTCTTCAACGTCTGGACCGGGGGGAGTTCGAACCGAGGGGTGAGGACTTGTAGATTAAGAGCTCTTGCGAAACATCTGGGGGACCGAAGGATCCTGAATGACTAGTAATAGAGAACGTTTCGTTTTCCAATATCATAAATGCGTATAAAAGACGTTTCGACTTCCCATGCCATAAATGCTCCCATTTGGGCTATATAATCCTCACCCCCCATCATTTCATTTCTCACTTTACAGCTAGCTCTGTCACTGGTGGCTCTCCTACCACCCTCTGAAAGTGAGAGGTAACGGCAATGAAGGTTGTTCTACCCCTAGCTGTCAGCGGGTGACAGGGGGGTCAACTCAGAGTGCGGGGCTCGAGGCACTTGTCGATGGTGAGTGTCAAAAGTAAAAAGTTGACCGAGGGTCCCTATGACCGGTGACTCTTCTACCACCCTTAGCTAATTAGGGATAGCGGTGATGAAGGCTACTCTACCCTTGGCTGCCAGCGGGTGAAAGGGGGGTCGACTCGGTGTGCGGGGCCTAGGCACTTGCCGAAGGCTAGTGTTAAAGATAATAATCTTGACCGAGGGTCCTTATGACCGGTGGCTCTCCTACCACCCTCTAACAGTTAGGGGTAGCGACGATGAAGGCTGCTCTACCTGGCAACAAGCGGGTGAAAGGGGGTCGGCTCGGAGCACGGAACTCGGAGATCCTCGCTGTGGGTGAGGACCGCAAATCAAATTAAAACTTGGGTAAGTAGTGAGTCGAAGTCCCCACCCAGTGGTTAGGACTTGAGGGATTGAGGAATCCCTCATAGGTGGTCGAAGTCGATGCCAAGGGGCGAGGACGTGAGTAGCCAAGGTCCAAGCCGAGGGGCTAGAACTTGGGGGATTGAAGAATCTCTCATAGGTGGTCGAAGTCCATGTCGAGGGGCGAGGACGTGAGTAGCCGAGTTCCGAGCCGATGGACTAGAACTTAAAGGATTGAAGAATCCCTCATAGGTGGTCAAAGTCCAAGCCGATGGGCGAGGACTTTAGTAGCCGAGGTCTGAGCCGAGGAGCGAGGACTTGGGGGATTGAGGGATCCCTCATAGGTGGTCGAAATCCATGCCGAGAGATGAGGACTTGAGGAATTGAGAAATCCCTCGTAGGTGGTCGAAATCCAAGCCGAGCGGCAAAGACGTGAGGGATTAAGAAATCCCTCGTTGGTGGTCGAAGTCCATGTCGAATGGTGAGGACTTGAGTAGCCGAGGTTCAAGCCAAGGGGCGAGGCTTGAGTTATTGAAGAATCCCTCACAGGTGGTCGAAGTCCAAGCCGAGGGGCGATGACTTGAAGGATTGAGAAATCTCTCGTAGGTGGTCCAAGTCCAAGCCAAGTGGTGAGGACGTGAGGGATTGAGAAATCCCTCGTTATTGGTCAAAGTCCATACCGAGCGGCGAAGACTTGAGGAGTCGAGGTCCGAGCCGAGGGGGGAGGACTTAAGGGAGTGAAGAATCTCTCGTAGGTGGTCGAAATCCCAGCCTAGCGGTGAGGACTTGAGGGATTGAGAAATCCCTCGTAGGTGGTCGAAGTCCAAGCCGAGCGGCAAGAATGTGAGGGATTGAGAAATCCCCCGTTGGTGGTCGAAGTCCATGCCGAGCGGCGAGGACTTGAGGAGCCGAGGGGCGAGGACTTGAGGGATTGAAGAATCCCTCGTAGGTGGTCGAAGTCCAAGCCGAGCGGCGAGGACTTGAGGGATTAAGATAAAGAAATCCCTCGTAGGTGGTCAAATCCATGCCGAGCGGCGAGGACTTGAGGGATTAAGAAATCCCTCGTAGGTGGTCGAAATCCATGCCGAGCGGCGAGGACTTGAGCCGAAAGGCGAGGACTTGAGGGATTGAAGAATCCCTCGTAGGTGGTCGAAGTCCAAGCCGAGCGGCGAGGACTTGAGGGATTGAGAATTCCTCGTAGGTGGTCGAAGTCCATGTCGAGCGGCGAGAACGTGAGAGATTGATTAATCCCTCGTGGGTGGTTGAAGTCCATGCCGAGGGGCGAGGACTTGAGGGGTTGAGAAATCCACAAATTTTGACTTGTTAAACAAAATTTTCCGTCTTTTTTCCATTATAGGCTCTCCATCACTTTCCCACTTGGAACTTGATTAGGTGCTCCGCGCTCCAGGACCTCTTAAATACCCTACCCCCAGGTTTTCGAGTCGGTGCGTATCAGGACGTACCAGTTGGAAGAATTTATATGGGCCTTCCCAATTGGAGGCTAGCTTGCCTCTGGCTCTGGACTGGAAAATTGCGAGCTTTCTGACTACGAGGTCACCTTCTTTGATATTGGTGGGACGGACTTTCTTATTATATAACCTCATAATTCGTTGTATATGGCCCGTCGGATGGTGGATCTTTCTCGGACTTCGTCAATGAGATCCAGGATCGCCCTGAGGTCGCTTGAGTTCGATCCCTCGTCGAAGCTCATGTACCTAGTCGAGGGGAGACCGACTTCCAGAGGGATGACCGCCTTGGTTCCGTATGCCAGGTTGAACGAGAACTTGCTGGTCGGGATTCTCTTAGTAGTATGGTGTGACCAAAGGACGCTCGATAACTCCTCGACCCAGAGACCCTTAGGGGATTGGTCCAACCGTTTTTTGAGACCGTCAAGAATTTGCCGGTTGACGTTTTCGCTTGGCCGTTCGATTAGGGGTGGGAGATTGACGAGAAACACTACTAAATTCTGAGGTCTTCACAAAACTTTTGAAAATTTTTGCCGGCGAACTGGGTTCCGTTATAGGTGATTAGCACGCGCGGGAACCCGAATCGACAGATGATTTGTTTCTAGAAGAATTGTTGGGCTTGAAGTTCTGTGATCGTGGCTAGAGGTTCTGCCTCGACCAATTTGGTGAAGTAGTCGATGGCCACGATGAGGAATTGCCTTTGGCCCGTAGGCTTTGGAAAGGGATCGACCAGATACATCCCCCATATGGAAAAGGGGGTGTGGCTAACGAGTGATTTTGGTTCGGCTTGGGGCGAGCGTCTAATAGGAGAACCTTTGGCAGGGATCGCACCTTTTTATCAGGTCCTGGACGTCTTGCAACATAATGGGCCACTAGTAGCCATGATTGAGGGCTTTTCTTGCCAGCGACCTGCTGCCCATGTGGCAACCCCCAATTCCTTCGTGTAACTCCTCCAGAGCATACTTAGCTTCATCTGATTTCAGACAACGGAGATAAGGTCTCCCGTCATCCTTGGTTTAGGAGCGCTTGAAGAGCACGTCCTCAATTAAGGCGAACCTTTCCGACCGAATCCTTGAAGTCCGTGCTGCAGCACGGTCCTGCGGTAGCTCGCCGTTGGTCAAGAACTTTCGTATAAGATCCATCCATGTCTCGGTTTGTTCGACAGAGCGGAGGCACAAGACTTCAGGTTCTTCGATGCTGGGTTTGAGGAGGACCTCGACTAATAGTGCGGTCTAATCCTCCGAGAGATGACGATGCGAGTTTGGACAATGAGTCGGCGTGACCGTTTTGTTCTCTTGGGATCCGTCCGACCTCTGCGTGCTCAAAGAGCACCAGGTGCTGTATCCCGCGTGCCAAGTACTGAGTCACCTTAGTGTCGCGAGCTTCATACTCCCCGGTGATCTGATTGACCACGAGCTGGGAATCACAAAATACCCGCTTTCGTCTTGCCCTTGCCCGGTAGGCCAGTGTGAGCCCGGCGATCAAAGCTTCATATTCCGCCTCATTGTTGGAGACTGGAAAATTGAGTTGAAGTGAATACTGGAGGACAAAGTTTTCGGAACCCCCCAGGATGACGCCAGCTCTGCTCACTATCTCGCATGATGATCCGTCCATATAGACGTCCCATGTCGGGACGTCCCCTCGATTTTCTGGGGACTCGGGGATAGTGCACCCCGTAATGAATTCTGCGAGAGCCTGGCCCTTGATGGCCGCCCAAGGATTGTAGCTGATGTCGTGCTGGCTGAGCTCGATTGACCACTTGATTAAGCAGCCAGAGTTCTCGAACATGTCAAGGATCACTTTGAGAGGCTGATCTATAAGGACGCGAACGGAGTGGGCCTGAAAGTATGGTTGAAGTTTCCGTGCAGCCATTACCAACGCGCAGGTGATCTTTTCCATCTTGGGGTATCGGACCTCGGCATCGTGCAGGACCTTGCTGACAAATAGAGGGGCTTATGCACCCTGTTCTCCTCTCTAACCAATACGGCGCTGGGCACGTGTTCCATGGTGGCCAGGTAGAAGAAGAAGAGGGCTTCGCCCGGCTCTGGCATGCTGAGGAGCGGGGGGTTGGCCAGGTAGGCCTTCAGTTGGTTGAATGCCTTTTGTTGGGAATCCACCCACTCGAAGCTTTTCGCCCCTCGGAGGGCCTTGAAGAATGGGAGCGACTTCTCTCCTGACTTGGAGAGGAAACGACAGATGGCCGCCAGTCGTCCCATAAGTCTCTGGACTTCATTAACATTTTTCGAAGGGACCATGTCGAGTATGGCCTGAATCTTTTCGGGATTCGCCTCAATGCCACGCTGACTCACTACAAATCCGAGAAACCTTCCCGAGGAGATGCCAAAGGCGCATTTGGAGGGGTTGAGTCTCATGTTGTGAGATCGCAGGACCCCGAAAGCCTCCTTGAGGTCGATGACATGATCCAGCCCTCTGCGACTCTTGACGAGCATATCGTCAACCACTTCCATGTTCCGGCCTATCAGCTCTTTGAAGACCCAGTTGATGAGCCTTTGATAAGTGGCACCGGTGTTCTTCAGCTCGAAGGGCATGACTCAGTAACAGTAGAGACCTTGGTCGGTCACGAAGGCGGTCTTCGGGTATATCCGGAAAGAACATTCTGATCTGGTTGTAGCCTGAAAAGGCATCCATGAAGCTCAGCAGCTCGTGCCTCGAGGTTTCATCGATCAGGGCGTCGATGTTCGGGAGAGTGAATGGATCTTTCGAGCAGGCCTATTCGGGTATGTGCAATATATGCATATTCTCCAGTTTCCATTCGTCTTGTTCACCATTACAACATTGGCCAACCACTCCGGATAACTGACTTCCTGTATGAACCGTGCCAAGAGGAGCTTGCCCACTTCTTTCCTCACACCGCCTGCTGCCTACCATGAAGGGTGGTTGGTTGCCACAAATGTCTGATACTACTAATGTGTCAGCTGATGTTGGGTTATCTCTGCATTGTTCCAGCTCGGTAGCTACTCAACCAGAGATTCAAAAGGTCCTACAACAGTTCAGCTTGGTTATTAGAGAAGGTATTGGCCTTCCCCCTTACAGAGCTTGCAATCACAGCATTCCCCTCATCCCTGGAGCTAAACCCATCAGTCAAAGACCTTATAAACATCCTTGGCATCAAAAAAATGAGATAGAAAAGCTTGTGCAGGAAATGTTAAGTGGTGGGATAATCAGACCCAGTAACAGCTCCTACTCCTTACCTATTGTCATGGTTAAAAAACCTGATGGGAGTTGGAGGATGTGTATAGACTACAGAGGCTTAAATGATATTACTGTTAAGGACAAATATCCAATACCCATCATTGATGAACTCCTAGATGAACTGCAAGGGTCAACCATATTTAGCAAACTTGATTTGAGAAGTAGATATCACGAAATCAGGATGAAGAAAGAAGATGTACACAAAACTGCATTTCGAACCCATGAAGGCCATTATGAGTTCCTAGTTATGCCTTTTGGTTTGACAAATGCTCCTGCCACCTTCCAAGCCTTGATGAATGACATTTTTAGGCTTTATCTAAGGAAATTTGTCCTAGTCTTTTTTGATGATATACTGGTGTATAGTCCTAGTTTGGTTGATCATGCCCAGCATTTGAAGGTAGTGTTGGAAGTTCTGCAGATGAATCAGCTATATGCCAAGCTTGGCTAGTGCTCTTTTAGGGTTGAGAAAGTGGAATATTTAGGGCATGTGGTCTCTTCTAAAGGAGGGGAAGTGGATCCTGGAAAAATTGAAGCAATTCAAGATTGGCCAATTTCGAAGAACCTTAAAGCTGTGAGAGGCTTCTAGGGTTTAACTGGTTATTATCGAAAGTTTATAGTTCATTACAGCTCACTAACTTGGCCCCTAGTTAAGATAACAAAGAAAGGGGCATTCCTTTGGACAGATGAGGCTCAGCTAGCACTTGAAGCAGTAAAAAATGTCCTAATTTCCTCTCCAGTGCTGCAGTTGCCTAACTTTTCCCTGCCATTTGTCCTAGAGTGTGATGCTTGTGGATTGGGATTGGGGGCTGTGTTAATGCAAGAGGATCATCCAATTGCATATCTGAGTCAAGAGTTAAAAGGAAAAAAAATGTTGTCAACTTATGAAAAAGAAATGCTGGCTATACTACTAGCTGTTCAAAAATGGCGCCAATACTGGGAAGACAGTTTATCATCAAGACTGATCAAAAGCCCCTCAAATACCTGCTTGAGCAAAGGTTGTACACTGAGGCCCAACATGAGTGGATGCTTAAGTTACATGGGCATCAGTCTGTTGTTGAATACAAGAAAGGAAGAGATAATTTGGTGGCTGATGGAATTTCAAGGAAATATGAAGATGGGGAGGGTACTCTTAATGCTTATACACTGGTGCAACCTAAGTGGCTCAGCTTGGTGTAGCAGGAGGTAATATCAAATCCTATTTTATCAGGATTTACAGTTGAAGAAAGCATCTGGAACACTCAGTATACCCTTGTGAATGGAGTATATTTTTACAAAGGCAAAGTCTTGTTAAGCCATAATTCTCCTCTCAGACAATGGTTGTTGCATGACTTTCATTCAACTCCTTTAGAGGGCCACGGTGGGATTGATAAGGTTTGGGGTTCTCTTAAACAAGTGGTGTACTGGCAGGGCATTAAGAGGGATCTCACAGAGTACATCAGATCATGTGAAGTATGTCAGCAGAACAAATACTTGAGTACAAGTCCTGCAGGTCTCTTACAACCTTTACCCATACCTGATAATGTGTAGGAAGATGTCAGTATGGACTTTGCAGAAGGGATGCCAAGTAGCAATGGGTATACTACAATTTTGGTTATAGTTGATCAACTCACCATATATGCACACTTCATACCCCTGAGTCACCCCTACACTGCAAAGACGGTGGCCTCTGTCTATTTGCTCAAGTGTTCAAGTTGTATGGGTTGCCGAAAACTATTGTCAACGATAGGGATACTATTTTTACAAGCAACTTCTGGCACGAGCTGCTAAGTGAGCAAGGCACTAAGCTCTGTTTAAGCACTGCGTTTTACCCCCAGTCTGATGGCCAGACAGAGATGCTCAACAGGGTTATAAGACTCAAGACTGGGTTATGGAATTTAGCTACAACACTCACATTCATAGTTCTACCAAGGTCTCTCCATATCAAGCTTTGTATGGTAAAGCACCACCATCAGTGTTGTCCTATGTGCCTCGTTCAGCTAGGGTGCAAGCTGTGGAAGATGATTTGATCAGTAAGGATGTGGCACTGCAAATTTTGAAGGATAATTTGGTTAGAGCTCAGGGACGGATGAAACACAAAACTGATTCCCAACGCACTGACAGAGCATATGCAGTTGGGGATTGAGTGTACTTAAAGCTGCAGCCTTATCGACAGGTGACTGTGGGGGGGGTATAGGGTCCATAAATTGTCTTCTTTATTTTATGGCCCTTACTAGGTGTTGGAAAAGATTGGTCCGGTAGCTTATAAGCTGATGTTACCATCGGAGGCTAAGATTCATGATGTTTTCCATGTGTCTCAACTAAAACGGCATGTTGGTTCTACTGTTGCATCTCCATCTGCCATCCCTGCCTATTAAGCAGACGCGGCTCCTGGTCCTTTGAAAGTATTGGATCGCAGAATGGTCCCTAAGAGGGGTATTGCAGTCACCGAAGTATTAATACAGTGGGAAGGGGCGCTGCACGCGTCTTCTACATTGTATAAATAGAACCAATGTAATTGAGAATGCGATGAGTAGAATTGAGACAATTTGTCCATGTTCATCTTCTTCTTCCTTCTTCCTTCTTCCTTCTTCCATTTTTGAGCCCAACCTTAGTGTTTGCAGGTCAATGGCGAGAAGACGACCCGCCACGTCTAACAACGCCGCTGGAGGTCGAGTTGGAACAATATTCTGGCCAGTCGAATTTTGGGGTAGTATGACGCCATGAATGACGTAAGACACATTCTCTCTACTTTTTGAGGTGTGTCATGCTTATCGGCCACATGGCATCCCGTGATTAGTGGGAATGGGTGTTTTTGGGGACTTGTCACATCAGCAGTTAAGAATTTCAAGGGTTTTCTAGCTTCTTCCCCTTTTTCTTCGTGCTGCAAAATATATGGGTTAGAACCTATTATCACATCAATAGTTATGAATTTTGAAGGTTTTCTAGCTTCTTCCCCTTCTTCTTCTTGCTGCTAAATATGTGGGTTAGAACTTATTTCTTCTTTCTTTCTATTCCCCCAATCTGTTATGTTATGTCCTCCTTCGTAATCATTTTTCTTGCTCTCCTTCGTCTCGGAGTTTCTGTTCCGACGAATAGATATCTCTCTCCCTCCTCTTAACTCGATCTCCTCTGATACTGTTTGATTCTTTTCCATTTGCGCTCCCCCCCCCATTTGTGTTGCTTGTAGCCTATTTCTTTTGTTCTTTTATTGTTTGTGAGCCCAGGCTTTAGGTTATTTTGGGTTTTGGAGTTTGTGTCTAGTCATCGCACATGAGTTGCCCCCTTGTTGTTAGGTCTTCGTGGGTTACAATGGTGCTCATAAATCTCCTCTAGTCTAGTTCTTCCAGCAGTCTCCCTAACATTCGAACTTTTTAGTTCTCCCAATTCGTCGGGCTTGGGCAACTCTTCAGCCACTTCTAAGCCTTCTTGCTTTCCAAGATGCTTTATGCCCCTTCAACGAGCACACCACTCAGTAAGCAGTTTGATTCCTTCCGACCGACTCACTTTTGGATCCCAATAGGTCGTGTGAGCAGACCCAATATCAACCATGACCTCCGAAATCCTCATTTCTTTGGATCTAAACACAAAAATATTAAGGGAGTTGGAAGAAACAATGAATTTTGTAGAAATCAAGAACTAATCTTTACATAAGAATCCCTGAACATATTAGGGTTTAGACATCTAAAATAGTTCGAAGTCAACTAAAACCTTTGAAATGAGTAGAAGAGGTTAGGTTTCCTTTTTCATAGAAAACTAGAACGAGTGGTAAATCGGGATTTCAATTCCATAATTTCAGGATTTAAAAAACCCAAACTAGAAATCAACTTGAGTTGTTGATGGAAAAGTGGATTTCATGCATTTTTTGACAAAAACAGTTTTATACAATTCACTGATACCCTTTCACTAAAGTGTCTTATATTAGAAATCAGATACTGAATGTGATGACTATAAGAAATAGTTTGGGATCCCTCCAAACTCATATACATGTCTAGTTGCGTGATCAGACACCAGGCACCAGAGGTATGTTACAATTATACATGAAAAACACTATACTTGTGAACAAGACATAAGAAACAAAGAAATAATATGTATGACTAGAGATGCAAACCTTAGTGTTTGAAATTTTTCATGCCCTCCTCACGTAAATGGTTGCATATCTTCCATACCTTGTTGAAGCTTTCTTATCAGGATTACCTGAATTTCAAGGTGAATGACAACAACACGACTTCTATAACTGTCCTACATATAAGCAGAACCAATAGTAAAACCTAATAATTCTCCAACAGGTAAGTAATTAAAACATCAATCAAGTTATTTTTAAAAATAGTTAGAAAGATAAGCCTCACACTCAAATACCTTAAAAACATGTATATGCTTGTAAATCCACTTTTGTTTTAGTAACACATCAATGCTAGAAATCCCCAATCTTACAAAAAAAATTCCGAGAGCAACAAATCAACACTGGAAATTTAAGCAACAATTTATTCCAAAAAAAACCACAGCAAATTTGTTCTTAATCATAAGACCTAGTAAGCATAAAACTCAACTTCAAAACGCCGTAGGCGGGAATCCCATTCTTCATACAAAAGAAAAGGATGGTTAAAAGAGAGTATCGATGGTAGGCGTAAGGTCATTAGGGAAGTGATTACGCCTACTCCGATCATGGCCGAATTCGAGAGTCGTTTCTCCAATTCCATCCTTCTTAAAGTCCACACCGGATATCCATCTATATAGGCTATTAAAGAACTTCTCTCCGATAGCGTGCGACCAATCTCAAGACTAGATTGGGACGTGCAAAAGCTTAAGGAAGATGTGCTCATGGTGTTTTGCAAGACGGACGAAATCACGAGAGAACTATTGTCCATTGGAAGCCTAGAGGGGGAAGATTTCTACATCACGTTGAGTAGATGGTCAAGAGCTTTCGGCGCGCTAAAGATGGATGCACGAGCGTCAATTTGGTTGAGACTCTTCAATCTCCTGCTCCAATGCTGGGTGCGATCAGCTTTCCAAAATCTGGTTCATAGCTTTGGGTCCCTTATTAGCATCGACAAGAACACGAACTTTCTTCTTAGACGTGAGTATGCTAGGATTCCAGTGGGGGTAGAGGATGTGACTCTCATTCCCTCGGTGATCGTGGCTCAATTTGAAGATGAAAAGTATGAGATTAAGGTGATACTGGAGAGGAAGAAGAAGGTGTCATTCCGAGTTCGCCGGAATATTATGGCTCTAACTCAGAGGCTGGATTCAAACAGATGGGGAGGGAGGAAGATGAGTGGGCCCAGTCCGATCAATCGAGGATCAATATCTGCCGTCAACAGGGGGATCAATCGCAGCTCAATCCAGTGGCTCTTGACCGTCCATCAGAGGGGACCAAAGGGAGTCACCATCGTACAAAACAGCATGCAGCGTCAACTCATACACGGGATCTCAAGGGTAGCGGAATAGAACTGGTACAGCTTAGGGGCTCTGGCTCTAGACAGGGACATGTCGATGGAGGCAATTACAAAGTACGAGGTACTGTGGCAAACAGTAAAGAAAGAGGATTTCCAGCTTGATGATTTGACTACCTACCCAGCTCTTCAGGGTCAGAAAGAAGGCTGTAAAAGTGGTCAAATGATACGTCATGGACCCTTGACTGATGGGAAGGGATCGGAAATCGAGGGGGAAAAGTGGAAGCAGCAGCTGCATCGGGGGGGCCCACACATAGGCAGGCGGATTTGATGGGGCTTTCCTCAGCTGATTTCAAAACAGCTCTAGATCTGGCGGTGCACTCCATCACGCAGAGCCTACTTCGTAACGGGCCGGGCCCATGGGCTACGCCAGCTCAGTTGGGGCCGGCTGTAAGGGAAAGTGACTTTTCTAGGAGTCCATCGATCAAGTCTGCTTCTAATTTGGCTAAGATTGTCAGCAGCAGGCATGGGAGGGACGAGGCGGAGGAGGACGGGGAGGAAACCGAGCAAGGACTAGGAGACAGAGGAGAAGAGGCGACAGGGGATACTAATCGGGGGTTATCTGAGGATTTTGTGAACGAGGATGGCATAATTGGAGCATTAAACGATGTGGGCAAGGAGATTATAGACTCCGATGGTGAATTTGAGAAGTGGGAGAGCGAGGTTAAGGCTCTAACACCAGTCATATAGGATAGTGCGGAGACAGATGGTGGGAAAGCAGTGAAAGGAAACGAGGAGTCCAAACGGAAGAGCAAGAGGCAAATCGACAGGTGGGGTGCTAAGGGCCCTAGTGAGGGGGACCTGATTAGGTCGGCAGCTAAAGCCAAGGAACCGATGTCAGCATGTGGAGGTTCGTTTTCAATTTTAAGTTTTATTTCTGATGATCTACTTCTTTATTATGCTACTATGTTTGGTCTTTAATATGGGCTCTTCGGGTACTGAACAAAATAGTAGAGTTAGAATCCTTAGAGAGGAAGCCTATAGGTTATGCTTATAGGACTCCTTCGCTAACTTAGGTAGGATAGATGTTCACTTAACTAGGTTTCCCATGAGTTACATCTTCTGGAATGTGAGAGGGATGCGCTCGAAGGTTAAGAGTAGGTTGGTTAATGACACGGTAGCTAGGACTAACCCGGTATTGTGCGCTATTCAAGAAACTAAGATCGCTGACCGGCAAGGAAATGACTTTGAGGGACCCAGGTCTTTAAAAGATTTTGAATGGCGTTCTAAACCGACTAGGGGTTTGTCGGGGGTATCGCGATAGGAGTTGACTCTAAATTGTTTGGCATTATAGACGACTTCGCTCATGAGTTTTCGGTGACCATTGTCATCAAACGTAAAGAAGACGGTTGGGAGCACATAGTTACCTCTATCTACGGCCCATATAACCCGTCTCAGAGACGGGGATTTTGAGAGGAACTGCAAACTATTAGGGATAGACGGAGGGGCCCATGGGTCATTGGGGGAGACTTTAATATCACTAGATTTGCTAATGAACACAAGGGCAGGGGCTCTAACGAGAGGGACAGACTTCAATTCAATAGAGTTATCAACAATCTTCGTCTCATTGAAATATAAACGACGGACCAGAAATTTTCTTGGACTAATATGCTGGCTAGCCCAACCCTAGCGAAACTAGATAGAGTGCTAGTGTCCACTGAATGGAGGATTTATTCCCTCTTGCGACGGTTAGATCACTCCCTAGGTTTACGTCTAATCATGTACCACTGCTGCTAGAATGGGGGACTAACAGGAGAGCTCGGCACCGCCAATTTAGATTCGAGAAGGCGTGGATGACGAGTCCTAGCATTATCAACGTCATTAAGAATTCCTGGGAATCGCCGACAACGGCTTCCGACGCAATTTCTAGATGGATCATCAAGCTACGTCGCCTGAGAAAGCGCTTAAAGAGATAGGCAAAAGATGAATCTGGGGATATCAAAGAAAAGAAAGAGAACCTAGGAAGACGGATTCAAGAATTAGAAAAAAACGAAGAGGATAGAGATCTACTGGAGGGGGAATTTGAGGAACTGGAAACCAGTAGGGCAGAAATCCATAGAATTGGTGAAATGGAAGAATGTTACTAGAGACAGGGATCAAGGGTCCAATGGCTTAAGGAAGGAGATTCCAACACGGCCTTTTTCCACAGGGTGACCAATGCTAGAAGACGACACAATCAAATTAGGGGACTGGTGGTGGATGACGTATGGACAGAGGATGAATCCGTCATTAGAAACCATATTGATGGGTTTTTCAGAGATCTGTTGGGAAAGAAGAAAGTACTGAGAGGGGAGTTGAAATCGGACATGTGGAGCGAGGGGGTAATTGAGGGTAGTGAGAGACTAGAAGAACCTTTTACGGAGGAGGAGGTGGCTAAGGCAATCAAGATGTTGGGGCAAGACAAAGCTCCAGGACCAGATGGATTTCCGATTTGCTTCTACACAAGATACTGGCCCATCATCAAGGAAGATCTTTTAGACATTTTCCATGAATTTTTCACTGGGGACGCGCAGGTAGAAAGACTGAACTACGCGAATGTGGTCCTGATCCCGAAGAAGGCAGAAGTACTTAGTTTTAAGGACCTCAGGCCCATCAGCTTGTTGAACGGATCTTTCAAGATCATCACGAAGGCACTGGCCAATATACTAACCCCAGTGTTAAGCGATATTGTTGGGGAGGCTCAAAGCGGTTTTGTTAAAGGAAGGGGCATACTGGATAGCATCGCGCCGGCACACGAAATGGTGTTCAGAGGCAACAAGAACAAAGTAGACGAGTTCTTGTTAAAGTTAGACTTCCAAAAGGCTTACGACACGGTAGAATAGGAATGTGTGGAGGAGGCGATGAACCTCAAAGGTTTTGGAGAGAGATGGAGGCGTTGGATCAAGAAGTGTATTAGGAATGGCAAGTCCTACATTCAATTCAATGGATCGATAGGAAAGAAAATCAGATGTAAGAGAGGCCTGAGACAGGGAGATCCGCTGTCACCACTTATATTTGCAATAATTGCTGATGGACTGGCTGAAATGAACAAGAGAGGAATGGAGGCAGGGCTGACTAAAGGGATTTCAGTTAAAGGGATTGCCAAGCCTTTGTCCATCCTCCAATATGCTGATGATACCATACTGTTCGGGTTAGCTAAGGTAGAAGAAATTTTGGCTGTACGGGTGCTTCTGAGATGTTTCGAATTTTGGTCCGGTCTGACAGTTAATCTACAAAAGAGTTGCGTTACTCCGCTACACAACAGTAATGCGACATCCACGGAGATTACATCCACTGCTTCAATGTGAAACAAAGGAGTATCCGCTCAACTACTTGGGAACGCCGATAAGATCTGGAAAGCTGATTAAGGAAGATTGGATTCCGCTGGTGGAAAAGATTGAGAGGAAATTGGCAGGGTGGAAAGGCAAATCACTATCCCTGGGGGGTAGAGTAACTCTAATCAACGCCGTGCTAAGTAGCATTCCAACTTACCTCATGTCGATCTATGAGATCCCCAGCTGGGCTATCGAAAGAATCGACAAATGTAGGCGGAGGTTCTTGTGGAAAGGAATGCGGGACGACAACAAGGAAATTAATCTTATTAGGTGGGATAGGGTCTGTAAGAAGAAAGAGTTCGGCGGACTAAGGATCCTCAACCTCAGAGATATGAACAAAGCTCTACTGTCCAAATGGTGGTGGAAAATGCATAAACAGCGTAAGGCTTGGTGGAGCAATTCATTCATGAGATACAGACGGAGGAAAGTTGTCAGATTTGGTGGAAAAAGTAGGCATGGGAAGGTTTCTGGCATATGGAAGGGTGTCGCAAAGGTAGGAGATATATACCACACAAACACAAAGTGCAAACTGGGGAAAGGGAACAACATTAGGTTTTGGAAAGACAAGTGGTGCGGAGATAATACGTTACAGTCTCTATCCCGAACTGGCATCGTCAGTTAAGAAGGTGGACGCTCTAGTGGTAGACGTATGGAAGAATAGGAAGTTGAGTCTGGAGTGGTCAGGGAGTATCTCGAACGATGCTCGGGAACAACTTGTGAGGCTCAATGCGATGCTTCAAGAGGAAGGTACCCGGGTGAGGATGGAGGAGGATGACAGAGTATGGACCCTGGGGCAGAACAAAACGTACTCGGTCTCTTCAGTGTATGGATTCCTTAACGATGGAGGGATTAGGAACGCAAATGCAAGGATCATTTGGAAAACTAAAGCCCCTCCTAAAGTCAAGACCTTCCTCTGGCTGGTGCTAAATGACGGAATTCTATCCAAGACTAACCTAAAGAAACGAAACATTCTGCTAGACGCGACGTGTCAACGATGTAACTTAGGGGATGAGGATATCAGTCACCTATTTTTCAAATGCCCTAGAGCTAGGTTAGTTTGGGAGATTATGGGTATCAACTTTCATGCCACTGTAATACCGAGTTGTATCGATCAACTCTGGGGGGATGGAGAACAACGCACATCAAAACAGACTATAGGGGACTATGGGATATCACGATGGGAGCCTATTCTGTGGAGTCTATGGCTAGATAGGAATGATTTCTGCTTCCGTAATTCTAGATGTTCTTTTCATATGTTAATCCATAAAATGCTTTTTCTAATAGAGGCTTGGACAGGTCAAGCATGTACTTGGAAGAAGCCAAGGCTGGAGGGAGCTTAGTAGATGTTCAAGGGTCAAGGCTTGGTCTTTTTCAGCGCTGATTGTGGGATGTTAGGCATGGATGCTCGGTTATTTTGGGAATCATATATGTACTCAATGTTGTAATTTCTTTTAGTTGGTGTGGAACTCTCTTTTGTAATAGACTGGATTAAGGTATTTTGTAGTGGTGAGATCTTTATGTTTCGTTAATCAATCATTAATGAAACCGGTGACCTATGGTCACTTTTATTTTCAAAAAAAAAAGATGGTTAAAAGTGCAAGTTTACTTTTCAAGCCAACTGTTTGATGATTAGCCTGAGATAGAAATAGTCCTCTAATTTAAAAGAACCAGTAGATGTATGCACGGTTGCTACTTACTAGTAACAAATATATAACAATTGATGATGAGTAGATCACTACATCAGCATATTCTTAATGAGATGACTGAAGATAACTCTAACAGAAAGAAACATCAACAGTTATTTATTAAAAAGTGAGGTATAAAAAACCCATCAGAATACACACTACTCTTACATATAATAGAAATACAATGAAAACTATGTATATGCACTAGAAATAACTGAAGCTAGTAGAAGTTCATCATGATGGAAAAATTTCTTAGGATGAGATAGATAGTGATCTGAAAGGCCAAAACATAGTATGTAGGGAAAATGGTACCTGAATAAGCTGATAATTTGCCCAGACCAGAAGAGTATCATTCTCCGGCACGCTATACTGTTCAATCCTTAGTTAAATGCCTCAAGTACCTAACAGAGGAACAGATTGTCAATAGACCTACATGTTAAATTTGTTTGGGCTAGAGAGAACGATAGAAAACAAATATATGACAACCAAATGAAAAAAAACAAGGTGACTGTGAATGCTAGCAGCGTTGTCACTCTACAAGATGATCTAAGGGCACTAGGTTGCCATATTTTGCGAGTTCATTGTATGCATCCTAAATTCCTAATATGCCAATACGGGTTGCAGGGGACCCAATGCAGGTCACCATTGACCTCATGGAATCCATAGAAATTGGTAGTGGAAGCATACTATGTCATTATGCACGCTATACTGTTTCATTAAGTTTTGATGTTTATTCAGTCATATGTTTTAGTGAGGGAAACAAGTGTGCTGATCATGTTGTAAACCTCTGTAGAGAGAGTAAATTAGACAATGGATTAATAAGAGACTGAAAGTCTTATGTCTTTAAAATGCTGCTTGATGCAGATGCATGACGTAGTGAGTGTGTGTTTCTATCTATAAAAAAATTTAAATATGCAGCATCAGATCGAAGTAAAAGCATGGATGATGGAGACTAAGAGACATGCAGAGAGCAGCTACATATATATTTAGAAGAATTGCAGATCCTACGTTGATCTTACTATCACATTGTAGGTCTAATTAGCATCTGGGCCCATTCCTCTTAAAATCTGGACCTAACTAACTGCCACCTTTGCAATTAGCTGCTAGTATAGAACAGGAACAGGAGAGACAGAGTCAGGTTCTTGTAAGTGTGAGAAGATAAGTAAAACAAACTTATCAATAAAATAAACGCAAACATGTCTTCTTGCTTTGCACTGTATTTTCCACACTTTTCTTTGCTTTCATGCCTTCATATGTTTGCCTTCTAAAATCCCGATTGTGATAGCTGCTTACCAATAGAAGAAAAGTAGAAAACTAATAAACACAACAAATTCACATTCCCTCTTACCTTCTTTTCTGCTTCATCCATTTTTCTCTCTGAAATCCCAATTTCTACCATGGCCGCCCTGCCAATTGCAGGGACCATATGACATGATATCAGCCTAACTACCATCTTTGTGATTAGCGGTTGAGGATAAATAAGAGACAGAAAATCAGGTGTATGTAAGTATGTGAAGAAAGTAAAACAAACTCATCAAAAAGATAACTGCCCACATTTCCGCATATTCTTCACCACCTTCCCCACACTTCTTCACTTCATCAGTTTGCCTTTTCTGCTTATCTATTTGCTCATAGACTGGGAAGACCCCCATTTCCACCATTGCTTCTAAAATCATAATTTTCCAGATTAGGCGACAAGAAATTGAGGAAATAGAGTTGTCATGAAAATAATCAAAAACTAGAAGTAAAAAATAATTATGAAAAGAGGATGTATAACTGACATGGAATTGAGTCCTCGGTGTATAATAACACGCAGACAAGGAAGAAATGCATGATTGAAACTCTGAGATCTTCCTTTTGATGGCAATTTTTTTAGAAACCAGTTTCTTCCTTGTTTGCATGTTATTTTCACTTTTCTTTCCAATTTCCCTTACTACAAGCGAGATCACTTTTCTTTTCTGTCTTTCCATAGTCTATATGACTCAGTCAAGAGTCTTATTTAGTCTATGCTCGTCAATTTCACGAGTTGCTTAAGACTATTATTATAAATAAATAAAGTATGTGAAATGTACGCGCTAGAAATCTTCAGATCACCATAAAAGAACATAAACTCTATAATATTTGTGATAGTAGAGATAGAGAAATTAACTTTAAGATGTGCTCAGCCTTGAGGAGGTTGTTGAAGGTAGGGCACCTCTGACATGCAGGTATAATGAATTTTTTTTATCCCTCTGCTCCTTATCTCGTTGTACAGGTTGAGCTCAGCTGCCGGGTCTTTCTCCCACATCCAGCTATCTAGTGATTTCCTGCCATCCTCAATTGCACCGTACTGCCAACAAAGACCTAACTAAGTTCCACTTTTGCGATTAACCAAATATAAGACACAAGTAAGGTGTTACCAAGTGTGATAGGAACTAATCGATAAAATTAATAAACACTCACGTTTTCTCTTTTCACGCATTTCTTCTTTGCTTCATCTTCATGCATCTCTCCGATTACCTGCTTACTGTAAATAGGAAAGACATTCAGTTAGAATTTGTAAAAATGTGTGAAGAAAGTAAAACAATATCTAGTCTAACTGCCCTTTTGCGATTAACCGAGCATAATCAACACATACACAAGTAAGGTGTTTCTAAGTGTGTGAAGAAACTAAAACAAAGTTATCGATAAAATTAGTATAAGAAATCACATCATGTTACCTCTTTTCACCCCCTTTCCATAATTCTTTGCTGCTTCATCTCTTTTCTGAAATCCCAGTTGTGATTAGCTGCAGAGAATAAGTAGGAGCAAGACAATCAGGTGTTTGTAAGTGTGTGAAGAAAGTAAAAGAAACAAACAAACTTATCAAGAAATTATCACATTTCCCTCATACCTCTTCTTCTCCGCTGCTTCATTTATTTGCCATCTCTATAATTATCGGCTGAGTATAAATAGGAGAGAAAGTAAGTATGTGAAGAAAGTAGAACAAACTTATTAATAAATCAATAAACGCTCACATTACCTCTCACTTTTCTACACTTTCTTTCATTCATCTCTTTCCCTTTGAAATCCCAATTTCCACCATAGTTTCCAAAATTCAATTTTTTTATATCTGGAACAAGATTGAGGATATGGAGTTATCATGATAATAGAAAAATGATTTATTTTTGATAAAAAGATGACTCTGCCATCGCTTCATTAATGATAATTAACGAAACAGTCATATAATAATACATAGAACACCCGAAGGTAATTAAAACATCCAAAAATCCCAAATAGAGGCTATAACCTCAAAATCCTACACGATGCAACAAAATATAAAAGATAACATCTAGTCCAGAATCTCCCATATGACGACATGTCGCCCGACCACGCCTACTCCTCTTCCTCCAGTCGCAGTCTCTTCTTGGATCCAAAGTGCCCTGTCCATTCATGAATGCAGAAATGAGTTTTATGTATCAAAACTGAAAATCAATGATTTACACTGTGAAAACAAAGTTCATTTCGGGCAAGCCATAGGTTCCAAATCGTAGATGCTACAGTGATGTCCAAATCTAGTCTATCCTCCTTTCTGATCCTGTTAGATCTAAATGTAACCCCAAACCTCCGCACTCGACCCTGGACACTCTAAAATCTCAAATCTAGGTCCCATACTTTCCCACACCAGCCTAGCTCTGGGACCTATGGTCAAGCCATAGGTTCCAAATCGTAGATGCTACATCACTGTAGCATCTACGATTTGGAACCTACGGCTTGACCGAAAAAACTAGACTATCCTCCTTTCTAATCCTGTTAGATCTAATGTAACCCCAAACCTCCGCACTCGACCCTGGACACTCTAAAATCCCGAATCTAGGACCCATACTTTCCCATACCAGTCTAGCTCTGGGACAATCAAAAAGGATATGATTTGTATCTTCGTCGTGTGTTAGACATCTACTGCACCTAACGTCCACCAGAATTCCCCGTTTCGTCAAATTAACCTTGCATAGAATCGCATCGTTGTCCTCCAGCCAGAGAAAAACTTTCACTTTAGTTAGAACGTTTATGCACCAAATGACGTCTGCAACCTCGTTTCTTCTTCTTCCATCGTTGAGCCGTTTGTACATCGAGGAAACTGAGAACCTGAGACTCGGCTCCAACAGCCATCATCTCTTGTCTTCGTTCTCTTGGGTGTACCTCCCTTCTATACAAATGAAGTTGTTTAGACTTTGGAGTTGACTGATAGTAACTTGACCTAGATCATCCTTGACTTCAAGCCTTAGCCTGTTGTTACTCCAAACGTCATTGACCAGAGTATCACTGTTAAGGACAACCTTTGCTGCTGACAGGAAAAGTCCCATGAGTGTATTGTCTCCGCACCATTTATCCTTCCAGAATCTTGTATTCTTGTCGTTCCCTACCCTGCAGGTAGTATGACTGTGGAAGACATCTCCCATCTTGGAAACCCCTTTCCATAACAAGGAACTCCTACTATATACACTTTCCCCCCCGTATTTGTATTTCTTCCTTGCCCTATACCTGATGAAAGATTTACACCACCAATTGTTTCGCCTAATAGCCAACTTCCACCACCATTTACTGAGCATAGCTTTGTTCATATCTCTAAGATTGACTATTCTCAAACCCCTGAACTCTTTTCTTTTGCAAACTCTCCCCAGCTTATTAGATGTATTCCTTTTCCTCCTTCACTTGTCCCTTTCCAAAGGAATTTCCTTCTACATTTGTCAATTCTATTGATTACCCACCCGGGTAATTCATAAATAGACATGAGGTAAATAGGAATACTATTGATAACAAAGTTCAACAGAGTAATCCTTCCTCCCAATGTGAGCATGTTCTCTTTCCACCCTGCTAATCTTTTCTCGATTTTTTCAATAAGCGGTTGCCAATCGTCCCTTGTTAATTTTCCCGGTCTAATAGGAATCCCCAAATAAATTAGCGGAAATTCTCCGTTGTTGCATCCTAGCATCTGCTGGATCGAATCAATGGGAATAGAACAACTTTTGCTTAATGGGATGATACAACTTTTGTTGAAATTGACATTCATTCCGGACCAAGCCTCGAAACATTTAAGTACTGTACCCATTGCTATGATATTGTCCTTTGAAGCTGAACCAAACAGCAACGTGTCGTCTGCATACTGAAGGATGGATATAACTTCCTGGATACCTTTGATTTTGATGCCCTGGATGGCGTTCCCCCTTCTTCCGTTAACCATCATTTCTGCTAATCCGTCTGCAACTATGGCAAATAATAATGAAGATAGTGGATCTCCTTGTCTTAGCCCTCTTTGACATTTGATTTCCTTTCCCTGCACCCCGTTGATAAGAATAAACGATTTTCCTCCTCTGACACACTGGTTGATCCATCTCCTCCACTTTTTCCCGAATCCTTTTAGAAGTAAAACCTCTTCTACACAATCCCATTCTACTGTATCGTATGCTTTTTCAAAATCCACTTTGAATATAAAACAAGTTGTTTTGTCTTTGCTTCCTCTGAATATGACTTCGTGTGCTGAAGCGACACTGTCCATAATGTCTCTTCCTCTAACAAAATCACTCTGCGACTCTCCGACAATATCTTTCAACTGTGGGCCCAGTCTATTAGCCAAAACATTTGAGATGATTTTGAAGGACCCGTTGAGGAGGCTGATTGGCCTCAGATTTCCAACCTTCTTTATTTCTGCTTTTTTAGGAATCAAAACAATGTTCGCGTAGTTCAGCCTTCCCAAATCAGTCTCTCCATTATAGAAATCTTGGACCAAGCGCATGAACTCTGCTTTGAAGACCTTCCAATACAGTTTATAGAAGAATAACGGAAAACCATCCGGTCACAGTGCCTTGTCCTGCCCCAAACTCTTAATAGCTGCTAACACTTCATCTTCACTGAACTCGCTCTCGATACTATCACTTCCATTAATCCTCGTTGCTCTCCACATATTCTGGTTCATTTTACATCTATGTTCTCTTCTTTTGCCTAGCAAGTCCTTGTAAATGCCATTAATGTGCTGCATGATTCTACCCTCATTCTCGCACCATTCTCCGTCCACCTGAAGTCCGGAAATATTGTTACACTGCCTTCTACCATTTGCAACCCTATGGAAGAATTTGGTATTGGCATCCCCTTCCTCTAGCCATTGAATCCTTGACCGTTGTATCCAATATTGCTCTTCCATGTTTCCAATGTGTAAGATGTCGAGTCTATTCTGACGTAACTCATCGAATTCAGCCTCTATTAGATCTCTTTCTTCCTCTATTAATTCCCAACTGCTGAATCCTATCCCCAATTCTATTTTTCATCCTTTGATTCAGACCAAATTCTGACTTTGCCCACTATCTCAGTCTATTTCTGAGTCTCCTAATCTTTTCCACCCAACATCCAACCGCCGAGCTCGCGACCGTGGTAGCGCTCCAAGACTATTCGGTCACCTTACGAGTCCCTTCGCACAACGTCCAAGCCTTCTCGTATCGAAACTATACTCTTTTCGTCCTCTCTCCTACCCCGCAATCCAGGGCTAGCGGAGTATGACCAGATGTGAATCTGACCAAGGCTTTGGCCTTAGCCAAAGGAAATTTATCCTCCCATTTAGCTGTCACAAATATTCTGTCCAACTTTGCCAAAATGGGTACGGCCTGCATGTTCGTCCAAGTGAACTTCCTATTCCTTGCATCAATTTCTATTAAATCTAATTCGTTGATGATTGAATTAAAATTGTCTCTATCGCTCCTTGACGCTCCTCGTCCTCTGTGCTCATACTGAAATCTAGTGATATTGAAATCTCCTCCTAAGACCCATGGACCTCTACATCTATCTCTTATATCTTTAAGTTCGTTCCAAAACAAGCTCCTTTGATTTGACTCGTAAGGACCATACACTGAGGTGACCGTATGTATCCAGCTATCACTACGACGTCTAGTAACCACCATGACTGAAAAAAGCCCTGCAATATCCTCTATAATCTCAAAAAGCCCTGCAATATCCTCTATAATAGACAATGATTATAAAGGTAAAATGATCAGTTAGATATATGCAATAATGCTAGTAAAAAAATATATAAACCTATGCCACATTTGAGCGAGAGACTTACAACATTCCTTTCAATGCAGAACCTGAACATGCACATGTTCCTTTCAGCAAGCCTACAAATGGCAAGTCATCCTGCACCATTGAATCTACCGACAAATAGTCTGAACCAAATAACAATGAAATTACTGTTAGAAACCCCAATATATTCCCCAATTGATATGGAGAAACAAGTAAAAATCATGTCTATACCAAGAGAAACAAGTGAACTCAACCTTCTTCTCAATCCTGCACCCGCAGTAGCAATTTCACATCTACAAAGTTCAAGACATCTGATAAATGTAAAATTACTACCTAAATACAGTGATATTTGAGGTCCAATGATTACCGAAACAAAAAATTTGTTAGTGATTGGAAAGGGAGAGTGAAAAGTTCAACTTAAGTTGGCCTCGAAAGTTAAACCAATTGATGATGAGTAGATCTCTAATTTCATTGGCTTATACTTAACAGTTAATAGTCGACTAAAGATAACTCTAAAAGACGGAAACATCAACAGTTATTTATTACACAAGTAGAAGTACATAACCCCCTCCCTCTTTAACTCGCAGAATATGTGCACACTACTCCTACAAATAATAGAATCACAAATGAAAATTAGAAGTCAATATTAGTTCTTTGTGATGATGGCATTTCTTAAGATGACATAACAATGAACCTGAAACGAAGATGCTATGCAGAAGAATAAACTGGTAGTTCAAAAAAAAAAAAAACAAAGAAGAAGCTGATATTGTTTGCCCCAACAAGAAGAGTCAATCACCCTAACAGCATGAATACACACTATATTGTTAAATCCTTAATTAAATGCCCTCTGCAAAAATCATGCAAATCACCCTCTACCCTGACCCTAATCTAATGCAGGTTACCAAGTGGTGGGAGCAATCCACTTCAAGATGCAACTATGATACTGCATCAACAGCCGTGCAGGGGCAATGGGTTCAGGTAAGGGACTGCAAGTCTTAGGTTATGTTTGTAGCTCGTATCAGTAAGTTTTTGCTTTCTAAACTAAATTCGCAACATAAAACTGAAGTAAAAGCAAGATGCTGTGAATGAAAAACTTGGATGATGAAGAGTTGGACTATAAGTAATGAAAAACATACCAACTTGTAAAAAACCGAGTTGGTATCAGGGCCAATTGCAGGGACCACATGGAATGATGGCAGCCACCATCTCTGTGATTAGCTGTTATTCGTTAGTAGTTAATTTGCAGAAGTGTGTGAAGAAGAAAGTAAAACAAACAAATTTATCCACAATCACATTACCTCTTCATCTCTGCTTCCTCCATTTTGCTCTTTGAAATCCCCCACCCTAGCCTCTTGAATCCCCATGACAACTTGATATTAGCCTGACCATCTATGTAGTTGGGAAAAGATTTAAACGCCATATTACCAAATTACCAAAACATTGAAGAACAGGAAAGATGTAACTTGGACAATATGTAGATGCCATATTACCAGGCATAACATTGAAGAACTGAGTTGGCATCTGGTCCAATTAACTGCCATCTCTGTCATCAGCTGCTTGTAACTGTAAATAGAAGAGAGGGACAATGACTTAATTGTTTGTAAGTGTGTGAATAAAAGTATAACAAACAAACTTATCAACAGAATCACATTCCCTCTTACCTTTTCTTCTCTGCTTCAGCTATTTGCTCCATCCCAATTTCCACCATAGCCTCCCAAATCCAAAATTTTCAGATCAGGTGTCTAGAAATTTAACAAACAGAGTTTTCATGAGAATTGGTGAACAAGTTGAAATCAACAAACACAATGGGTACTGGTTTGAAAATAACTAATCTTCATGTACGATTCCAGAGAATAAGTAGACTAAATGCCAGAATATTCTACCTATGAGGTGTATGATATCCAAGTTTTCAGCATCAAAGCTATCTAATGAGTTATATATTTCAGCAAAAGACTATTTGAACTTTCTCTTAGTGAAGTTGTAGAATAGTAAGTAAACTTAAAATGCTATAAGTATTTGATTACTTTGCTGAATCCTTTCCTCCAGTAGTTCACCCTACATGGAATTGATTGGTCTGTTATGTGATTAATTAATAAAGGTTTCGGCCTTTGTTACCCAAAACTCAGTATGAAAAGATATTCTATTAAAAACAAGGAAAGAGTGACAGTAATACAAGAAGCGTGTGAGAGATTCGGACACATGATGCAACAACAAGCTATCAATGACACCAACGCATGGATCCTCGACGTAAATTACACTTTTCTTTCCAATTTCCCATACTACAAGCAGGAAAACTCTAAGTGGTAATCTATCTTTGTATAGACAAAGTGTAAGCTCGTCAATTTGCAAAAAGGTTTCATCTTTACTACTGATCTGAACGAAAACATGATTTTCTCATAAAGTAAAAGCCAGATGCTCCTAATGAAAAACTTGGACAATGTAGAATAAGAAACATCTTTACTAGTGATCTAAATGACGTAAGTCACATTCTCTTTCTCTCTACTTTTGAGGTGTGTCATGCTTATCAGACACGTGGCATCCTGTAATTAGTGAGAACGGGTGGTTTTGGGGACTTGTCACATCAGCAGTTAAGAATTTCAAGGATTTTCTAACTTCTTCCCCTTCTTCTTCCGGCTGCTAAATATATGGGTTAGAACCTATTATCACATCAGTAGTTATCAATTTCGAAGGTTTTGTAGCTTCTTCCCCTTCTTCTTCTTGCTGCTAAATATGTGGGGTAGAACCTATTTCTTCTTTCTTTCTATACCTACAATCTGTTATGTTATGTCCTCCTTCATAATCATTTTTCTTGCTCTCCTTCATCTCGGAGTTTCTGTTTCAGCGAATAGATATCTCTCTCCCTCCTCTTACCTCGATCTCGTCTGATACTGTTTGATTCTTTTCCATTTGCGCTTTTTCCCCCCATTTGTGTTGCTTGTCCCCTATTTCTTTTGTTCTTTTATTCTTTGTGAGCCCCCTAGCAGTAGGTTATTTTGGGTTTTGGAGTTTGTGTCTAGTCATTGGCAGATGAGTTGCCCCCTTGTTGTTAGGTCTTCCTGGGTTAGAATGGTGCTCATAAATCTCCTCTAGTCTAGTTCTTCCAGTAGTCTCCCTAACGGTAGACTTTCTAATTCTCCTAGTTCGTCGGGCTCGGGCAGCTGTTCAGCCACTTCTGAGTCTTCCTGCTCAGGTAGTCCTCCCACTCGGTTTTTTTCCGATCCCGACCTGGAACCTGAGCTTTCCAGGACGCTTTATGCCCCTTCGACGAGCACACCACTCAGTAAGCAGTTTGATTCCTTCCAACCGACTCGCTTTTGGATCCCAAGAGGTTGTGTGAGCAGAGCCAATTTCAACGATGACATCCGAAATCCTCATTTCTTTGGATATAAACACAAAATATTAAGGGAGTTGGACGAAACAATGAATTTGTAGAAATCAAGAACTAATCTTTACATAAGAATCCCTCAACAAATTAAGGTTTAGACATCTAAAATAGTTCGAAGTCAACTGAAACCTTTGAAATGAGTAGAAGAGGTTAGGTTTCCTTTTTCATAGAAAACTAGAACGAGTGGTAAATCGGGGATTCAATTCCATAATTTCAGGATTTAAAAAAACCCAAACTAGAAATCAACTGAGTTGTTGATGGAAAAGTGGATTTCATGCATTTTTAGACAAAAACAGTTTCATACAACTCACTGATACCCTTTCACTAAAGTGTCTTATATTAGAAATCAGATAGTGAATGTGAAATGAATATGATAAATAGTTTGGGATCCCTCCAAACTCATATACATGTCTAGTTGCGCAACCAGACACCAGGCGCCAGAGGTATGTTACAATTATATATGAAAAACACTATAATTGTGAACAAGATATAAGAAACAAAGACAAAATATATATGAATAGAGATGCAAACCTTAGTGTTAGAAATTTTTCATCCCCTCCACACGTAAATGGTTGCATATCTTCCATACCTTGTTGAAGCTTTCTTATCAGGATTACTTGAATTTCAAGGTGAATGACAACAACACAACTTCAAGCAGTGCTATAACTGTCCTACATATAAGCAGAACCATTAGTAAAACCTAACAATTCTCCAACATGTAAGTAAAATTAAAACATCAATCAAGTGATTTTTATAAATAGTTAGAAAAATAAGCCTCACACTTAAATACCTTAAAAACATGTATATGCTTGGAAATCCCCTTTTGTTTTAGTAACACATCAATGCTAGAAATCCCCAATCTTACAAAATAAATCGAGTGCAACAAATCAACACAGGAAATTTAAGCAACTATATATTCCAAAAAAAACCACAGAAAATTTGTTCTTAATCATAAGACCTAGTAAGCATAAAACTCAACTTCAAAACGCCGTAGGCGGGAATCCCATTCTTCATACAAAAGAAAAAGATTGGTTAAAAGTGCAAGTTTACTTTTCAAGCCAACTGTTTGATGAAAAGCCTCAGAGAGTCTAATTTAAAAGAACCAGTAGATGTATGCACGGTTGCTAGTAACAAAAATATAACAATTGATGATGAGCAAATCACTACATCAGCTTATGCTTAATGAGTTGACTGAAGATAACTCTTAACAGAAAGAAACAACAGTAATTTATTAAAAAAGTAGAGGTATAAAAACCCATCAGAATACACACTACTGTTACATATAATAGAGATACAATGAAAACTATGTTTATGCACCAGAAATAACTGAAGTTAGTAGAAGTTCATCATGATGGAAAATTTTCTTAGGATCAGATGAGATAGATAGTGATCTGAAAGGCTGAAACAAACATAGTATGTAGGTGAAATGGTACCTGAATAAGCTGATAATTTGCCCAGACCAGAAGAGTCAATCATTCTCTGGCATGCTATACTGTTCAATCCATAGTTAAATGCCTCAAGTACCTAACATAGGAACAGATTGTCAATAGACCTACATGTTAAATTTGTTTGGGCTAGAGAGAACAATAGACAACAAATATATGACAATCAAATGAAAACAACTAGGTGACTGGGAATGCTCATGACCATCTACTAGCAGCGTTGTCCGTCTACAAGATGAGCTAAGGGCAGCGGGTTCCCGTATTTTGCGAGTTCATTGTATGCATCCTAATATGCCAATACGGGTTGCAGGGGACCCAATGCAGGTCACCATTGACCTCATAGAATCCATAGAAGTTGGTAGTGGAAGCATACTATTTCATTATGCAAGGTTTGATGTTTATGTCAGACATATGTTTTAGTGAGGGAAACAAGTGTGCTGATCATGTTGTAAACCTGTGAAGAGAGGGTAAAATAGACAATGGATTAATAAGAGACTGAAAGTCGTATGTCTTTAAAATGCTGCTTGATGCAGATGCATGACACAGTGAGTGTGTGTTCACTATCTATAAAAAAATTTAAATATGCAGCATCAGATCGAAGTAAAAGCATGGATGATGGAGACTAAGAGACATGCAGAGAGCAGGTACATATATATTTCGAAGAATTGCAGATGCTGCATTGATCTTACTATCACATTGCAGGTCTAATTAGCATCTGGGCCGATTCCTCTTAAAATCTGGACCTAACTTAACTGCCACCTTTGCAATTAGCTGCTGAGTATAGAACAGGAGAGACAGAGTCAGGTTCTTGTAAGTGTGAGAAGATAAGTAAAACAAACTTATCAATAAAATAAACGCTAACATGTCCTCTTGCTTTGCACTGTATTTTTCACACTTTTCTTTGCTTTCATGCCTTCATAAGTTTGCCTTCTAAAATCCCAATTGTGATAGCTGCTTACCAATAGAAGAAAACTAATAAACACAACAACAAATTCACATTCCCTCTTACCTTCTTCTCTACTTCATCCATTTTTCTCTCTGAAATCCCAATTTCTACCATGGCCGCTCTGCCAATTGCATGGACCATATGACATGATATCAGCCTAACTACCATCTTTGTGATTAGCGGTTGAGGATCAAAAATATAACTGCTCACATTTCTGCTTACTCTTCAACGCCTTCCCCACACTTCTTATTCACTTCATCTGCTTAACTATTTGCTCACAGACTCAGAAGACCCCCATTTCCACCATGGCTTCTAAAATCACAATTTTCGGGATTAGGCGACAAGAAATTCAGGAAATAGAGTTGTCATGAAAACAATCAACAACTAGAAGTAAAAAATAATTATGAAAATAGGACGTATAACTGACTTAGAATTGAGTCCTCAGTGTATAACTGACTTAGAATTGAGTCCTCAGTGAAGAAATGCATGATTGAAACTCTAAGATCTTCCTTTTGATGGCATTATTATTAGAAACCAGTTTCTTCCTTGTTTGCATGTTATTTACACTTCTCTTTCCAATTTCGCATACAACAAGCGAGATCACATTTCTTTTCTGTGTCTCTGTAGTCTATATTTCTCAGTCCTTAGTCTATGCTCGTCAATTTCACGAGTTGCTTAAGACAATTATTACAAATAAATAAAGTATGTGAAATGTATGCACTAGAAATCTTAAGATGACCTTAAAAGAACATAAACTCTATAAAATTTGTGATAGTAGAGATAGAGAAATTAACCTTAAGATGTGCTCAGCCTTGAGGAGGTTGTTGAAGGTAGGGCACCTCTGAGATGCAGGTATAATGAATATTTTTTATCCCTCTGCTCCTTATCTCGTTGTACAGGTTGAGCTCAGCTGTCGGGTCTTTCTCCTACATCCAGCTATCTAGTGATATCCTGCCATCCTCAATTGCACCGCACTGCCAACGAAGACCTAAAGTTCCACAGACATTACACATTGAGCAGTAAATATTACCATCTTTACTAATGATATTGAGAAAAAAAATTGTAGATAACATCTTACCATAAAATTAGAGGACTTATTTTAAGTTGCAGAAAATGCAGATGCCATACTATTACCGTCATGGCCATCTGCACAGTATAAATAGACAAGAAACAATCACTCAGTTGTTCAATTGTAAGTATGTGGATTGAAAGTAAAACAAACAAATATATCAACAAAATCACAATACCTCTTACCTCTAGTTCTTCTCTGCTTCATAAATTTGCTCTCTGAAATCGCCCAATTTCCACCATGGCCTCTGAAATCCGAAAATTTTCCGGATCAGGTGTCTAGAATTTAAAGAAATAGAGTTTGCATGGGAAATAATCAACAAGTAGAAATTGGACATAATCAAAAGAAGATGAAGAACTGACATTGAATTGAGGTCTCTATGATAACATGCAAACAAACATACAAAATACTCTACCCGTAGAATAACAATGACGTGTATTGCTTCAACTTTCTATTAAATAGCCAACCATATATCTCTTCCTGTTACACCATAAATTATTTGAAGGGGTGGATTAACAAAGACGGTTGTGCTGGCAGTAAGTAAATGATTCAAACTACAAAAATGAAGAAACGCACTTGCTGTTAACGGATTTTCTAACTTATATGAAACGATAGTTCTAGATCAATCTACAGGGCCCTATGCGCTGGTATACTGAAACAAGAGTTAAAGTAAACATACCCAAAAAGGCCAAAACATAAACTGACAGATTGCTGGTTTACTTTGATGTCCATAACAATTTATGTATTGTAAATGCTGAAGCAAAAAAGAAATTATAAAAAATAAATAAATAATCTTTACCTCTTTGTATATACTTTTTCTACCACGAGGGAATACGAATGGCATAACCTTAACCTCATAACCTCATCGAGTACTCATAGAGAATCAGAGCTGCTGGGGTACACAGAAAAGCATCTACAAATTAGAGAAAATTTGATCAGATCATTTGAATGTCAACATTTTAAGAGTGTTCTACTGGCGTTTCCTCATAACCTAAGGATGCTTGACTCGTGAAACATATGCTCATATGCTTATTTTGCATTGAAAATATGAACATACGCCAAAAACAGATTGCATAAGCATCTCATTCGAGTAAATAAATGCCAAACTATCTACTTAGATTATATGAGAATATGCAGAGAAGGAGAACGAGTTTTCCAAGATTTTCAGCATCAATGACATCTTACAAGTTATGTGTTTTAGCAAAGATCATTTAAGCTTTCTCTTACTGAAGTTGTGGAGTAGTAACTAAATATACCATGCTCGATTATTTGAGTAATTAATAGTGCACTTGAATCCTTTCCCCAAGTAGTTCACCCTGCATGAATTTGATTAGTCTGTTATGTGATTAATTAATAACGGATTCAATATTTTTTCCTCAAACCTTATTATCAACAAATATTTTATGACAAGGAAGAGTGGAACAATAGAACTCCTGTATATAGTGTACAAATCATAATAATATAAGAAGAATGTAAGAGACATCAGACACATGAGGTAACATCAAATCATTGATACCAATGCATGGATCCTTGATGTGGATTAAAACTGTACTTTCGAATTTCCCATACTACAAGCATAACAACTCTAGGTGGGCAATGTATCTCTGTATGTATATGACTATCAGTCAAACCCTTATTTAGTTGTTGCTTGTCAACTTCCACAGTTAAGATTATTAATATGAAATGTATGTGATATGTGTGCACTAGAAATGCTAATATGACCAAAAAAAGAACATAAAAGCAATAAAATAGAGATGGTATAGAGATAGAGACCTTAAGATGAGCTCAGCCTTGATTGATGAGGTTGTTGATAGTAGGGCACCTATGAGATGCTTCTTCCCTGCAGGTATGGTGAATATTTTCATCCCTCTGCTTCTTATCTCTTTGTACAGGTTGAGCACGTGCCCATCTGCTGGGCTCTCCTCATTCATCCATCTTTTTTGGTGATCGCCTATCATCCTCAATTGCACCGCACCCCAACCAAGGCCTAAACTTCCACAAACATTACAAATTAAGCAGTAAAAGTTTCCATCTATAACAAGGATATTGAGAAACAATGTAGACGCCATCTTACCATCAAATATCAGTGATGATTTCAAGTTGAGAAAGAAATGTAGCTGCCATCTGCCGAGTAATAAGCAAACTTATCAGTTAGTTGTTTAATTGTAAGTGCATGAATTGAAAGTAAAGAAACAAACTTATAAACAATACACATTACCACTTCTTCTATGTTTCACCATCTATTTTCTCTCTGAAATCCCCAATTTCTTGAACCAGGTAGATGACTAGAAATTGAGGAAATTGAGCTTTAATGAGAAATGATGAATTAACAGAAATCAACAACACAATTACCATAAGAAGAACTAAGCTGATCTTCAGATTACTTACATCAGGGCAAATTGGAGGGACGACATGACATGATATTGGGGGATATAACTCAAATTATAGAAAGGAATCCCATTCTCCCTACAAAAAGGAAGATGCTTAAAAGCGTAAATTCTTGTGGCATGCCAACTGTTCCATGAAATACCAGAAAGAGAAATAGTCCTTCAATTTAACAAAAATTTATGTATACATGAATGCCAGTAAGAAAGATATTTACCTATGCAATATTTTGAGCAAGAGACTCACATCAGTCCTTCTGAGTCCTTTTGATGCAGAACCTGAACACATTCCTTTCGGCATGCCAGCAACTGATCCTCCACCAATGGAATCTAACAAGGGAGAGTCTGGACAAAATAGTAACAAAAAATCTGTTAGCAAGTCATATGGAAAAACAAACAAGTAAGATTCCGGTCTTTACCTAGAGAAACAAATGAACTCCATCTTCTTCTTCTAGGTCCTTCAATCCCAAATTGGAATTTCACACGTACAAATTTCAAGAGATCAGATACTGTAATGGAAGGCAAAAATGTAATTTCGATGGCTGTTTTGGCTGAGTGTGTGTACGTAGGTGGGGATTTCTTCTTACAGAGTTGTTGCTCTATTTATCAGGCTGTCAACTTAACGTGGCATGGTGCAGTATGCAGAAGGTTCATCATATGACATCATGGAATCCCTACAATGTGGTAATGGGAGCATTCTTCTTCAGGATGGAAGTATAATGCTCCATCAACAACCAGAGGCCTATCTTAGTCATGTGTTGATCATGCTCTGAACCTCTAGAGATGCCAAATTCACTTGTACGGATAGTACTGGGTGCGTGTGCATGATTTTTACTCTATCAAAACTACAAAAGTATGGATGATGTAAAAGACATGCACACATGATATCAATCAGCCTATCCTAACTAAGTTCCACTTTTGCGATTAACCAAGTATAATACACAAGTAAGGTGTTACCAAGTGTGATAGGAAAGTAAAACAAACTAATCGATAAAATTAATAAACACTCACGTTTTCTCTTTTCACGCATTTCTTCTTTGCTTCATCTTCATGCATCTCTCCGATTACCCGCTTACTGTAAATAGAGAAAGACATTCAATTAGTTATTTGTAAAGTGTGAAGAAAGTAAAACAATATCTAGTCTAACTGCCCTTTTGCGATTAACCGAGCATAAACAAAACATACACACGTAAGGTGTTTCTAAGTGTGTGAAGAAACTAAAACAAAGTTATCGATAAAATTAGTATAAGAAATCACATCAGGTTGCCTCTTTTCCCCCCTTTCCATAATTCTTTGCTGCTTCATCTCTCTTCCTTCTGAAATCCCAGTTGTGATTAGCTGCAGAGAATAAGTAGGCGCAAGACAATCAGGTGTTTGTAAGTGTGTGAAGAAAGTAAAAGAAACAAACAAACTTATCAAGAAATGATCACATTTCCCTCATACCTCTTCTCCTCCTCTGCTTCATTTATTTCCCATCTCCGTAATTATCAGCTGAGCATAAATAGGATAGAAAGTAAGTCTGTGAAGAAAGTAGAACAAATTTATTAATAAATCAATAAACGCTCACATTACCTCTCACTTTTCTACACTTTCTTCTTTCATTCATCTCTTTCCCTTCGAAATCTCAATTTCCACCGTAGCTTCCAAAATTCAAATTTTTGGATCTGGAACAAGATTGAGGATATGGAGTTTTCATGATATTAGACAATGATTATAAAGGTCAAATGATCAGTTACATATATGCATTAATGCCAGTAAAAAAAAAACTATGCCACATTTTAGCAAGAGAGTTACAACAGTCCTTTAGTCCTTTCAATGCAGAACCTGAACATGCACAAGTTCCTTTCAGCATGCCTACAAATGGCAAGTCATCCTGTATCATTGAATCTAATGACAAATAGTCT
The DNA here is from genome assembly GCA_017893485.1 of Hemerocallis citrina. NCBI lineage: Eukaryota > Viridiplantae > Streptophyta > Magnoliopsida > Asparagales > Asphodelaceae > Hemerocallis > Hemerocallis citrina. The sequence goes on along the minus strand of CM030366.1, from coordinate 223,990,292 downwards.
GAACCAAATAACAATGAAATTACTTTTAGAAACCCCAAAATATTCCCCAATTGAAATGGAAAAACAAGTAAAAATCATGTCTATACCAAGAGAAACAAGTGAACTCAACCTTCTTCTCAATCCTGCACCGCAGTAGCAATTTCACATCTACAAAGTTTAAGAGATCTGATAAATGTAAAATTACTACCTAAATACAGTGATATTTGAGGTCCAATGATTACCTAAACAAAAAAATTGTTAGTGATTGGAAAGGGAGAGTGAAGAGTTGAACTTAATTGGCCTTGAAAGTTAAACCATTTGATGATGAGTAGATCTCCAATTTCATCGGCTTATACTTAACAGTTAATAGTCGACTGAAGATAACTCTAAAAGAAGGAAACATCAATAGTTATTTATTACAGAAGTAGAGGTAAAAAAAACCTCCCCTCTTTAACTCGCATAATATGTGCACACTACTCTTACAAATAATAGAATCACAAATGAAAATTAGACGTCCATATTAGTTCTTTGTGATGATGGCTTTTCTTAAGATGACATAACTATGAACCCGAAACGAAGATGCTATGTAGATGAATAAACTGGTAGTTCAAAAAAAAAAAAACCTAAATAAGCTGATATTGCTTGCCCCGACAAGAAGAGTCAATCACCCTAACAGCACACTATAATGTTAAATCCGTAATTAAATGCCCTCTGCAAAAATCATGCAAGTCACCCTCTACCCTGACCTAATCTAATGCGGGTTACCAAGTGGTGAGAGCATTCCACTTCAAGATGCAACTATGATACTGCATCAACAGCTGTGCAGCGCACTGGGTTTAGGTAAGGGACTGCAAGCAAGTCTTAGGTTATGTTTGTAGTTCGTATAGTAAGTTATTTTGCTTTCTAAACTGAATCCGCAACATAAAACTGAAGTAAAAGCAAGATGCTGTGAATGAAAAACTTGGATGAGGAAGAGTTGGACTGTAGGTAATGAAAAACATACCACCTTATAAAAAACCGAGTTGGCATCAGGGCCAATTGTAGGGACCACATGGCATGATGTCAGCCCGATGCCATCTCTGTGATTAGCAAGTGTGTGAAGAAGAAAGAAAAACAAACAAATTTATCAACAATCACATTACCTCTTCTTCTCCGCTTCATCCATTTTGCTCTCTGAAATCCCCCACCCTAGCCTCTCGAATCCCCCTGACAACTTGATATTAGCCTGACCGTAATCTATGTAGTTGGGAAAAGATTTAAACGCCATATTACCAAATTACCAAAACATTTAAGAACGGGAAAGATGTAACTTGGACAATATGTGGATGCCATATTACCATGCATAACATTGAAGAACTGAGTTGGCATCTGGTCCAATTAACTACCATCTCTGTCATTAGCTGCTTGTAACTGTAAATAGAAGAGATAGACAATGACTTAGTTGTTTGTAAGTGTGTGAAAAAAAGTATAACAAACAAACTTATCAACAAAATCACATTCCCTCTTACCTTTTCTTCTTCAGCTATTTGCTCCATCCCAATTTCCACCATAGCCTCCCAAATCCATAATTTTCAGATCAGGTGTCTAGAAATTTAAGAAACTGAATTTTCATGAGAATTGGTGAACAAGTTGAAATCAACAAACACAATGGGTACTGATTTCAAAATAATTAATCTTCATGTACGATTCCAGAGAATAAGTAGACTAAATGCCAGACTATTCTACCTATGAGGTGTATGATATCCAAGTATTCAGCATCAAAGCTATCTAACGAGTTATATATTTTAGCAAAAGACTATTTGAACTTTCTCTTAGTGAAGTTGTAGAATAGTACGTAAACTTAAAATGCTAAAAGTATTTGATGACTTAATACTGTACTTGCTAAATCCTTTCCTCCACTAGTTCACCCTACATGGAATTGATTAGTCTGTTATGTGATTAATTAATAACGGTTTCAGCCTTTTTTACCCAAAACATAGTATGAACAAATATTCTATTAAAAACCAGGAAAGAGTGGAGCTATAAAACATCTTCTCTCATTCTTTTCACTTCCTCTTCCACTAATTCACTATGACATCACTGCTCTCTTTTTTATTTATTGTGCACACAGGGAGGGAGATGTGGAATTGAACATGTAAGCAAAGATTAACTCTCAGTCTCTAATTATAATAGATAGTATTGAGGTTTTTAGTTGTAGATTAGAGAGAAATGAAAGAAATTAAAATTGATTATGATGGAGATAGAACAAAGAATACTTCATATTCATTTAGATCTCCGACTCTTTCTATATAAAATTATAAATTTGATGTTATGTTCCACTATGTCCCTTCTATAAAGATTAATTAGTTCTATGAGTGTATACACAAAAAGAACAATAAATTAGCATCTATGTAGTTAGTTAGTAAATAATAAATTAAAATATCACGAACGGAGAAATCTTATGTGCAGTGAACATAGAGCCTAGAGGACTTTCGACTTGTAACACTAATACAAGAAGCTAGCGTGTGAGAGATTCGAACACATGAAGCAACAACAAGCTATCAATGACACCATCGAATGGATCCTCCACGGAAATTACACTTTTCTTTCCAATTTCCCATACTACAAGCAGGAAAACTCCAAGTGGGTAATCTACTAATCTATCTTTGTATAGACATAGTGTAAGCTCGTCAATTTGCAAACAGGTTTCACCTTTACTATTGATCTGAACGAAAACATGATTTTCTCGTAGAGTAAAAGCCAGATGCTCCTTAAGAAAAACTTGGACAAAGTAGAATAAGAAACATATTACCTTTTGAAGAACTGAGTTGGCATGTGGGCAAATATTTACAGGGACCAACACGATATCAATCAGCCTGACTGACTGCCTCCTTTCCAACTAGCTGAGTGTGAACTGGAAAAACACAAGTCAAGCCTTTTTTCACTGTATTTCCCGGCTTCATCTGCATGCATCTAAGCCGAGTGCCTACCATCTCCGTATTTTGCTGCCATTTTAGTGTAAGTAGAAGAGAAAGACAATCAGTTAGTATTTGTAACTGTATGAAGAAAGTAAAACAAACAAACTTACCAACTAATCAAGAAACAGAAGAAATAATCAAGAAGTATTCATGAGAAATAATCAACAACAAAATTACGATCAAATTCTTTGGATCTGGTGACTACAAATTAAGGGAATTAAAATTGAAATCAAGAACAGAATATTAGGACTTAGTCTGAAAAGAACTAATCTTTATGTTTGAATCCCTAACCAAATTAGGGTTTAGACATCTAAAACATCAAGAAATCGATTGAAATCATTGAAATAAGAAGAGGATTGGGGTTTTCTTTTGTCATAGAAATCCAGGACGAACAAGTAGTAAGTAAATTACGGTTTCGATTCCAGAATTACAGAATTTCAAAACCCAGATTACAAATCGAAAGAAAAAAAAAATCCGATAGAAAATTTGGGTTTAAGAAATACTAGTGCTAGTAGATTACACACAGATTAGGAATTCATAACCCTAATTTGCTTCTTCTGAAAGAGGAGAATTCATTACCGAACAGTGTCGCACTCATCCATGCCTTTCGATTTGCATTGTGATTCGGAACAAATCCGTACAGTATTTTGACGAAAGAGATATCCGTATTTGTCGAGAGAATATTTTGCCCAACAAGCCTGATCATATCTGTCAGTATTTGATTTTTGAGATGATGGATAGACGGTGATGTGACTGACAAGAAAAGGACAGTCAGAGGTGCTATTTATACATGTACCCGCACCATGTCCAAACCGCATCTTATTCTGCTTGATTAGTAAGCTAACTAAAAAATTTAGGTTAATTATTCTGCTTGATTAGTAAGCTAACTATAAAAATCCATAGGTCTATACTGCTTCTACTTTCTTGAAAAAATACTCTATTCTATATCAAAATATAATGAAATAATTGGTCAAATATATTTTTTCGTTAAAAATTCAATTTTGTTTACTGTAGGAGTAAATTTATTTTGGCCAACTAAAAATTTTTCTGTTTAATTTTAGGGAGCGTGTTTAATGCGTGTTTAATGCATGGTAACGTGTCAGGAAATTCTAACTTCTTATCTTATTTGGTAAATGACGATCATGTTTTTTGAATAAAAAATGAATTTCCAGGAAATTCACAATCCTTAATTGAAAAGATTTATTTTATTCCCTCATAGAACTATGAGATTTCATATGCAGTTTGGGGTGTTTGGTACAAGAATCTTTTTTTTGTTCCCAGGAATCTGAAATCTTGGAATTTATGATTCCTATGAATCATAAAACATATTTGGTATGTCTTAAACATTTCTGATAATGTTAGTTGAAAACTTAATTTTCTATATTTGGTTGAGCTACATATTTATTGAGAATTTTAATCTTATTGTCCAAAATATCACTTTCATCCTCAAATAATAAAACAAACTATTTGATAAAATACCTGAGTTAAAAAAATGATACAGATCTGGGCCACAAAATACAAACAATTTTAAGTGGTAACATGACTTAAAATTGAAAGAGACAATATATTTGGAGGATATCAAACAAAAGACTAATGTATTATTATTCAAAGAAATTCAACAACTAAAGATGCACTTATAATTCAATCACACCAGAAGTTGCCTAAGCTATCATTGCAAAAATCCACAAACCACCCAAAAAACATAGAAACTGCAATAGGAATTTATTTTGAATTTTTTTTCCTAAAGCTCAACATGACATCCTATTAGTTCGGGAAAAAATTGCCAGAGCACCACAATTTTACACCAACTAGAGGCTTAGAGAGCATGTCCTGATTTCATTTTTGTGAGAACCTAGGGACTAGGGCCATATCAGTCTGAGAATGAACGATTTCAACTCCCCAGAAGCAATAGTTTTGCAAACAACGAAATAAAAGTAAGCCAAGTTTAGGGATCTGTTTATTTTAGGGGCAAAATTGTAATTTTATATAAATAACATTTTCCAAGCACCTGGAATCCCCACCCCCCCCCCCTTCCGGAAATTTTTTTGGGGGAATTATGGCAAAAAGAATTCCTATGAATGTTAGTTTTCTAGGATTTTGAATTTAAAAATTAGCATACCAAATATGGGAAACTAAATTTCCAAGTTAAGATTCCCATGAAACAAAAAAAAATCCTTGTACCAAACGCCCCTTGAGGTTTCCACATCAAACAATAGAATAATTCAAAAAACAAAAACAAAAACAAATACAACAATAAATGATTCTCGATAATGTAATTCATTATATCAAATGTAATAGTGGAGCATAGTCGAGAATTTCATTTCCACCCTCACATTCCCAAAGTTCCTCTCATTTTTCCGGAATTTTGTAATCCATGTACCAAACTCCCCCCTCAAATAAATGAGATAATAATTGGAGGTTTATTTGTGACGTGCTCTTTAAGGATGGCATCGAGTCCGGGCCAGCCCGGGACCGGCCTGGCCCCCTCCTACCCGGGCTTAACCGCAACCCGGCCCCCTTAACCCCCAGTCTTGGCCGGTCCCAAATTTTTGCCAGTTAGCTCGCGAGGCCCGGGACCAGCTGAACCGGCCTGCCCGGGCTCGGGCCGGTCTGTGCCGACCGTTGGCTACTGGCCAAATTTTTTTCCTTTTTCCCAGAAAATAAAAAAATTAATTTAAAACTAGGAAAATGCCCCCCAACGGATTTATACTGGCTACTCTTGGGGGGTACTTTAGAAAATCAAAAAAATGGCATACTCTATAAATACCATACAATTTCTTTCATTTCTCTTCACTAATTCACTCAAATCTCTCATTCTCTCTACTATTTCTCTAATCAACAACAACAATTAGGTGATCAACACTCTCTCAAGTGATCAAGATCAAATCTCTCTACATTTGAAGGAAGGAAAATCAACAACAATCAAGTGATTAACTCATCAACATTCAACAACAACAATCAATACTACTTCTACTCCTAGCTCTTAAGTCTCAACTTTCTTACGGTATTTTAGTATTTTAATTTGTAGAATTAACATAGTTGATTATTCATTATTCTCATATAATTTGGATTTTCTTGATCTTCTTCTTCTCATTTTTTTAGATTTTATTTTAAATTTTGGTAAAGTGGTAAAAGAAACATACATTACTCACTCACCAGTTCTTGATATTGTTGTTATTTTTTAATTGAGATAGATTATTGTTTATTTTTAATTATTAGTTGTCATACATTTAGTTGTTGTTTTCTCTCTAATTTTTATATACACTAGTTTTTTATAGTTAAATGGCCTCTAATCGATCACGCGGTGGTGGTAGACATAGTAGTCAAGAATCTACTAGTCATCACATTCCTTCCATTCCAAACCCATATATAAATAGTGAAGAAACATTCATGAATTATGATAGTTTTCCCGATTTGAATGAAACACACTCAAATCCTATAAAAATAGAAGATCATGTAGAAGCACAACCATCGAAACAAGGTCATTCGCTAACCTCAAGGAAAACAAGAGGGACTATTTCCGAAGTATACAATTATTTCAATTTTGTCCCTCCACAAAATGATAAGAGTGTAGAACTTATAATATGTAAGAAGTGTCAAACACTGTATAATTAAGTTTAAAATAGGATCAGGCACGGGTACACTTCAACGTCACTTAAACAAGTGTCAACCACAATTTTCGAAAGATAATCTCACACAACAAAAAATATATCATAAAACCGGTCAAGTAGATAGTCATAGCTATGATCACGATCTCGTTCGTAGGGAAATTGCTAAATTAGTAATTAGGAGTGAATTGCCATATTCGTTTGGTGGAAAAAAATATGTAGAGACTTTTGTGCAAACCTCCTTCAACCCCCATTATAAAAAGATTGCTAGGAATATTGTTAAGAGTGATTGTAAATTAGTTTACAATGAGACTAAGGATTTTTTTGATAGTAACACTAAAATCACTAAACACTAGAGTTTTATTGACATCGGATGGGTGGGCATGAGTAAACGGCGTTCCAATGATGTGTGTAACATGTCATTGGATAGATTCGGATTGGGTACTTCAAAAGAGAATAATTTCTTTTGGATATGTTAGGTACCCACATAAGGGTGAAATTATAGCCACACGCATTATGGAAGCATGTAATAATTTTTGTATTTATGATAAAGTGTTTGCTATTGGTTTTGATAACGCCTCCAATAATACTAAGGCAGTTGAGAGTTTAAAATTTATTTTATATCCTATAGAACCCGAAATTTTTCATGTTAGGTGTGCTTGTCGCATTTTAAATCTTTGTGTGTAAGATGCACTAAAATATGAAAATGATAAACTAGAAGCAATGATAGATTATGTTCATTATATTACATTGAGTGGTCCAATTTATCAAGCTTTTCATGATTGGTGTAAACTTAGGGGCATTGTATGTAGACTTTTTTCTAAAGATGTACGACATCGTTGGAATTCTATCTTTGAATTATTAGGTGTTGTTCTTCATTATCGTTTTAATCTTAGAGATTTTTGTGTTGCAATGGGTATGCAAAATTGTATGTTAGATGATGATTTTTTATTTTTTGCTATAGTTTGTATAAATTTTTACAACCTTTTAACGATGCAACTTTGCAATTTTTAAAAATATATACATCTACATCTAGTGGTATTTTACTTGAAATTGTGACAATGATGACAACAATTAAATATTTGCAAAATGACCCTTTTATTGGAGATATGGTTAATGCGGCATATGTTAAAATTTTGAAATATTTTCATCCAATTCCTATGTTATATTGTGTAGCTAGTGTAATGAATCCTATGATTAAATTAGATGGTACAAAAAATTTAATTGAAATTGTCACGCCCCGCTTCCCAAAATATGGGAATACAAGCCCGCGACGAAGGCCCAGCGAATGATATTAACATCATTCATAAGCTGTACCAGTCTCAACTCAACAATACTCAGAAAATTAAATCACAACCACGCAGATAATAACATCACAGAACAATATCTGAATTCAAGAATTTAATAATCAAACATGATAATCAATACTGAGAAAACAAATAGCAGTTACGGGTCAAAAGCCCGGGATACAAGTCTAAACAAATGAATTACAATAAAACAAAGAAAACATGGAAAGAAATAGTTTATTCTAATGCATCCTCTGCTCCAGCTAGAAATACTGCTCGCCAATACCTTCTGGCAATTCCTCTGGCTCACTTGTAGCTGGGTTAACTAAAGAAGAAAAAGAAATGTCCTTAGAGCAAGTACGGACAGCAAGTAGTGAAAAACAGAGAGTAAATGAGTAAGGTGCATGTAAGAATGTGAATCAAGATCAAATTGCAAGAACAATAATGGTACTAATAGCAATGGTCTTAATCAAGTATATATACATGTCAAGTATGTCTATTATAGTTGTTCTTCCTATCTAGTGCACGTACTACTGCGTCCCATACCACAGGTTCGATGCACGCACAACAGTGTTCGTTTTAGGCTTCGTGGTGGGGTCTACAGAGCGTGTACTCGGTGTATCACGACAACAAGATAACAAGATAACAAGTTCACGTCTTCACAAGTAATTCTCCACCTTCCATGTCAAGTTCATGTAACAAGATAACAAGATAACAAGTTCACGTCTCCACAAGTAATTCTCCACCTTCCATGTCGAGTTTTCATACAACAAGATAACAAGACAACAAGTTCACGTCTCCACAAGTAATTCTCCACCTTCTATCGAGTACATTTTCTGAGACTGTCCACTACTAGGTCAACCCTTAGAAACCCCGGCTTGTTTAGTATTTTATTACTAAGTCATATATCTACATGCAAGTATTTATTAGAATGCCAAGGGGATGATAATAATGTAGCAACATGATGCATTACACAATAATAATAAACAAAAAGTAGCAAATCTGAAACAGCTGACACAGTTACACTAAGACAGGGATAATTCCTAAACTACAACTCCAAATTCGAACATCCAGGATTCTGTGGACATCTGGACAGATAGGGCTACGATTTGTATTCAGTAACTTTCTGCTAGTTTTGACTGTATCTGGGTTAAAAACTCCATTCTTTGTAGATTGGCTGTTCTGGCTGCAACTAGATGTCAATTCCTAAGGGGTGGAAACATGGTATAAATACACTATAAAAATCTACAAAAATTTGAGGTGAACCCTCAGCATGTCTATAAGGTTCCTGGAAAATTTCATATCATTCTAATATTGTTTACATGATATTTCACTATAAAATATGTCGATGATACAATAATTCTGCAGTCTAAAAAATGCAGACCAACAGGAACTAAAAAGATGATATCTCACAGCTCGGGACTCCGAATCAGAATCCGTCACATGGGTTGGAAACTAGACTCAGTAGGCTAGAATTCTCGTTTGTATCAGGTGCGCTAATTCTTAAGTTAACAGGGTCGAAACCTCTGTGCCAAACAGTACATGTAGCAAAGTTCATAAAAGCTACTGCTCATTTTTTCATCAAAACTAGGGTTGTATATCGGACCGGACGGGATCGGACAACCAAATGTTTAAGCTCGGACCGAAATTCCTCTCGGACGGGCTTATGTCTGGCTCGGTCCAGATCGGTCAAAATTTGTATAGTCCGAGCTCGGTTCGTTACAAAAGCAGAAGGCTCGTGTCCGGCCCGTTATGCTTGTTCGAACAAATCGGACGCGGGCCGGATTCGGACCGGACTGACAATTGTTTTGCAAATTTGACTGCTGTAACTTATTTTAAGAAGAAATATGATACTAGCTAGTGTTTTGCCAATGAAGTTCAAAGGTGTTTAATAATATGCAAAATGAGTAACTGGTTTAAAATCAGCATGAGCCATATTTTCCCATAATATCAACGAGACAATACAAAGAAATTTAAAGTGCACAGCAGAAAGTCTGATAGGCATTGCAATTAGTAAATCTTTAAAGAATTTCTCCAAAGATCATTGAGTTGTTTGATTCATTGGATAGTCAAGGATCTTAGAAGTTCATTTCTTACATTAGTAGACTTCCATTCAGCATGCATCAAAATTTAAACACACAAATGTAACAAAAATCCATTCAACAAAAATATCCAAAACAAAAATTATCAAAAGAAAACACAACTCAAAATATCTATTTTGCATCAACAAAGTTATAAAGTTTCATCCTCGAAATAACTATAACAAAGGTTATGCCAAAACATTATTAAAATTCAACTTGATGGTTTGAACTTTGATTGATGCTCCACCTTCACTTGAATGTTCCACTTGCATTTTACCGAACCTACAAAATGCTGCCATATTGAAAGGAACATAAAATAAGTATAATTGAGAATTTTCCTCACGAAGTATATAGTTTACATATAACCTCATATATAAGTTAATAACTAACATTCAAAATTACAATTACGGAATTACCTTATCTCTAAAATTTCAATTTCAATGAGATTAATCGAAATCCATCATCTGCATAGCCTCCTTTTCAGATTGAGCCTATTATAAAAATACAAAAAAACAATTTAAACTTTTTAAACAATAATTGTATTAATAACAATAAGAATGGTTCTCAAACTATGTACAATAATACAAAGCTTGCTAATAACAATAACAATATACAAAGCTTGCTAATATAAAGTAACACTAAAAGGGCATGAATGCAGATATAACATGCTGACATTTTTTTTGATATATCGGATAGAGCCAAAAGGCTCCAGCCATCAAAAAATATATTAATCAATAATAACAGTAAATTTACAAATAAATAATCGATGGCTTTACAAGATGTAAAACAATAATAAGCGAACAATAAATAAAACAAACAAAGGCTGATGAGCCAACAATACAGATAACAGCGCCACAGCAAACGCCCACGCCGAGACAAGAGGGCAGAACAAACGGCGAGACAATCGGCCAGACAATCCAGACCGCTGAAATCGATAGAGGAGCAGGACTTGAACGACTGGGCCATGAAACCGAAATACAACCCTCCCCCCACGAAGGCATCCCAATCCGCTAGCAGTCCAACGGAAAACTCTAGCGGCACAACGGAGCGGCACAACGGAGGCGACGCACTGCCAATATCAAGGGTGTCAACGAGAAGGCAACACTACAAAATAAGTAGGAATATATGGCGTACTTTCCCCAGCGCTTTGGATTTTCGCCGGGGAATTCCCCGGCGCTTTTTAATATAGCGCCGGCCATTCCACCAATCCCCGGCGCTGGCAAACGTCGGGGAAAACCCCCACCAACGCACTAAATTCCCCCACTTCCCTCTCTCTTTTTTCGTTCGCCCCAAATTACTCGCGCCCTAAACCCCCCCACCCGCGCCTCTCTCCCGAAAACCCTATTTCTACGATTCTTCTTTCTTTCGATTCTTCTTCGATTTCGTTCCTCTTTCTTTCAAATATCATTCTTCTTCGATTTCGTTCCTCTTTCTTTCGATTTCGTTCTTCTACGATTTCGTTTCTCTTTCTTTCTTTCTTCGATTTCGACGCCCCAATCTCCACTTCGTTCCTTTTTCTTTCTTCGATTTCGATATCGTCGATCTCGATCTCGTCGCCTGCCGCTTGCCGTCGTTGGATCTCGTCGCCGCCGTCGTTGGATTGGTGAAGATGGTGAGTTAGTTACTATGCAATCTGCGAATATGGTGTGGATTTTTTTTGTTGGTTTGGATCTTGAATTTTGTTGCTTTATGGTGTAGACTTTTGTTGATTTTGATTGAATTTTGTTGGTTTATGGTGTGAATTTTGTTGGTTTATGGTGTGGATATTAAATCTGCGTATATGGTTGATTTTGGTAGGAGTTTAGTTAGTGAATGACGACGAGACTCTGAGGGATTGTGCGCAAGGGTTCCAAACAAGCTGCAAGATTGGGCAAGTTGGATTTGGGTCTGTTTATAAGGTGACTTTCTCTACTTATATTCTCTTCTTGGAGACTGGTGGTATATTCTGCTATTTGATTGAATTAGTAATTATACTGCTATTTGATTGAATTAGTAATCAGTCACATTATTTGATTTGCTTAGTCATTTGCATATATCAAAAGATGAGCTCATTACTTCCATTTTCATAATAATCTTAATCTGTTTATTGGTAATTGCATAGTATAATAGTATCTTTTATTAATCTATGATAATTTCGACGTACTCAGTCAACTTATAAGCAAATACAGTTAACTTAATGATCATTACACTAATATATAATTTAGACGTAATCAGTTCTTTTAACCCATTCATCAATTTCTGATGGAAGAAAATTTGTGGTGTTCATGTGTATACTTTCGAAGAAGTACTGTCATCAGAGACTTCATGAAGCTTCATAAATATATAATGTGTAAAATTTATAAATTCATTTGTTTCTTCAATTTATTATTATTATTATTATCAAGTTATTCAATTGTCTTGCTAATTTAGTTTTTGTTAGTTGGTATGCATTTCGAGCTCTTCTTTTTTATGATTTTTTAAAGTTATTTTTATTATAACAATCCTTTAACTTAATCATTTGAAAATGATTTCTTTTGTGGAAACTTATGCTTAATAGTCAGCATTTAAACCAAACTTTTTTGAAGTCAGCCGTGTATGCATTTAAACCAAACTTTTTTGAAGTCAGCCGTATATCCTATGTGCAAAAGACAGTTTCATTGGTCTTGTATTTGACGTACATTGGATGTGCTCCTAAAGCTAGTTGTAATGAAAACTGAAAAACCTATACATATATTGTTCATGATGATAAACTAAGATGCACAGATTTTCCTTCAAAAGAAATAAAAATAAAATATGTATAGATCATCTCTGTTGGAAACAGATGTTCTGAGTACAAATACTTGAAGTAACATAACATGTCCCCACTTTTTTGGATAAATGTGGTTTGATGTATTGATTCCATCTCAATATATATTTGTTCAATTTAATCAAATTTAATCCAATTTAATGTATTAATATGTTGAGTACTTTATCTACACATGACAAAGAAAATGACACAACAAAGATTAAGGGCAAAAACACATGCACTAATGCATTTCACGTCTCTTCTCAAGCTATACATATTATACATTACTTATTAAGCTACACTTGAACTATATACATTAAACAAATTGAGGAATGAAGAATTTCTGTTGTTGTTTATTATTCTTTTTAATAACACAGAGCTGTAGAGAGCTCCAGCCAATATATATGAAAGAAACTTGAGAGAGAGAGTAGTACAACAAGAGGATTTTCCAACTGGTCACCCAAAATTTTGTTGTTCTATTTTGAAAAGTGAATTATTAGATGGTGGAATGAGTGGGACTAACCTCTCCGATTCCGGAAGAAGCGCCGGTGATGAGAATCACTTTCCCTCTCAAGTCCTCTACCATGAATGGCCTCACAAAGATGAAGAATATCAATCTCCATATTGAGGAGATTGGCACATACAACACTAGAACTAGTCCAATGGCAACATGAATCACCATACCAGTCCAATGGCACATGCCGCAATCAGAATCTAATATATAATGCCACCCCAAACATCTAAAAAATTCAACCAGCAAGACAAATCACATGAACTGCTAATCATCCTGGACTAGAAGCGAACTAATTGCAAGACTACAAAAACTAGTGTAGAACAAAGTTTTAGGATGAACACTCAGATCAAGTTTGGTATTACATCTATGTCAGTTTCTATTTCCCTCTTAGTTCACCATCACACCTACAATGCGAAGTATGAATTTGATTGTTTTCAAAAGCATACCGAACCTTCATCCATTCCATATTTGACCAAGTGAAATTTAATTTTCAGATTGAGTGATATTATTAAAATGGATAAAAGTTGGATGAGTAAGTCACGATTATGCAAAGAGTATCGAGATGGTGTTAGAGCTTTCATTATCTTTGCCAAGCAACATTCTCGTGGTCCCAACTTTATCCTTTGTCCATGTCGCCGATGCGTAAACTGTCATCTGCTTCCATGCTACGAAGTACAAACACATTTGGTGATTAATGGTTTTCTGCAAGGGTACACACTGTGGTTCTGCCATGGAAAGCGTGACACATCGATTCCGGTTGGACAAGATTTGTTGGAAGAGAAAAAAGAACCCTTAGTGAATGACGATGACAGTCTTGCCGATGAGATGCAAAATCTAGTGCGTGATGCTTTTGGGATTCACAACAATCCAATGCACACAAATAGTTCAACAACTCAAGTGCATGATGAACCGGCCGAAACCTTGCACACTGATGGAGACGAGGGTGGAGTGGAGGAGGGTAGGCAAAACTCTGAATTTAACAAAGAATATGAAGCATTCAGTAAGTTGTTGGAGGATGCTAGTACACCTTTGTATCGTGATTGCATCAAATTTTCGAAGTTCTCATTCATCGTGAGGTTATTTCAGATCAAATGTTTGAATAGTTGGTCTGCCAAATCCTTTACAATGTTACTTAAATTGTTGAATGATGCATTTCCTGAAATTTGTCTATATACGATTTTTCCTACCGCCTATATACAATTTTTCCCCCAAAATGACATACTTTTTGAAAGTTTTTTTCAAACTGACCTACTTTTAAAAAAAATTTCCAAACTGACCTACTCGTTGTTTCAAAAAACGAGTTTGATAAAAATCTTATCGTTTTTTGAGACAGCGAGTGTGAGGTTTGAGTTTTTTAAAAATTTCTCCCAGACCAAGACTCGTTGTCTCAAAAAACGAGTGGGGTTTTTCCCAAGCTCAATTTTTGAGACAACGAGTGTCGTTTGGGGGTTTTTAATATTCCAGACTAGTTTTTTTTTCCTCTCCTGATTTCCATTCTAATAGAGGATCTTAAAACATTTAAACCATGTCAAATTCCAATATGTTTGTATTTATTTTGTCAACTTTGTAGTAGTTTGTAATTGTTGTATTGTGTGATGTGGACTTTTCTACTGATTTGTATGCGTTTAATTTTTAACTATGATAATTCCCATTTATTTCAAAATCATTGGAAGTTTAGAGATTGTAAATGAATTCAGATTCATAGATGTTGGAGTAGATATGAAGTTTAGAGATTGTGAATGAATTTGCATATGCAGTTTGAATTAGATTTTTTTTTTTGCCTAAACTCGTTTTTTTCATAAAGTGAGCCTGGTATTAACCTCTTCGCTTTTTGAGAAAGCAAGTTTAGAGTCTGTATAGGCAAAAAAGTTTCCAATTCAAGAGATTGTGAATGAATCTAGTCCAAAAAAATTTCCAATTCAGGAGTTTAGGCAAAAAAAAATTCAATATGTTTGTGTTTGTTTTGTCAACTTTGTAGTAGTTTGTAATTGTTGTATTATGTGATGTCGAATTTATACTAATTTGTATGTGGTTAATTTTGAACTATGATAATTCCCATTTGTTTCAAAATCATTGAAAATTTTGAGATTGTGAATGAATTTGGATTGATAAATGTTGGAGCAGATAAGAAGTTTAGAGATTGTGAATGAATTTACATATGCAGCTCGAATTAGATTTTTTCCCCCCTAAACTGGCTTTCTCAGAAAGCGAGTCCGGTTTAAACCTTCTCGCTTTCTGAGAAAGCGAGTTTAGAGCTGAGAGATTTGGAAATTTCTCAACTCAAAAGAGATTGGATTTTGCCTACAGTCGTTTTCTGAAAAATCGAGTGTACGCAAAACCACATCGCTTTTCTGAGAAAACGATTGTGGAGTTGAGAATTTTCCAAAGACTGCTTTATCAAAAAGCGAGTGTAGGCAAAACCATATGCAAATTCATTCACAATCTCTAAACTTCATATCTACTCCAACATCTATGAATCCAAATTCATTCACAATCTCTAAACTTCTAATGATTTTG
Organism: Hemerocallis citrina; assembly: GCA_017893485.1. NCBI lineage: Eukaryota > Viridiplantae > Streptophyta > Magnoliopsida > Asparagales > Asphodelaceae > Hemerocallis > Hemerocallis citrina. The sequence continues at coordinate 223,974,586 of CM030366.1, read as the reverse complement.
AAACAAATGGGAATTATCATAGTTCAAAATTAAACACATACAAATTAGTAGGAAGTCCACATCACATAATACAACAATTACAAATAACTGCAAAGTTGACAAAATAAACACAAACATATTGAAATTTGACATGGTTTAAATATTTCGAGATCCTCTATTAGAATGAATATAAGGAAAAAAAAATGAGTCTGGGGTATTAAAAACCCCCAAACGACACTCGCTGTCTCAAAAAGTGAGTTTGGGAAAAACCCACACATTTTTTGAGACAGCGAGTCTTGGTCATGGAGAAATATCAAAAAACCAAATCTCATACTCGCTGTGTCAAAAAGCGACGGAATTTTTTACCAAACTCGTTTTTTGAGACAGCAAACAGGTTAGTTTGAGATTTTTTCCAAAAAGTAGGTCTGTTTGGGAAAAACTTTCAAAAGTAGGTCATTTTGGGAAAAAAATCCCTATTTATCGTGTCTCTACCGCATATGCTTCGGCATATTGTGTTAATTCCCGTATTTACCGAGTATACTAGTATAAACCGCGTATAATTGGACGTGTTGCGTTAATCATAGGCTAATCCCCTGGTTATTAAAACTAACCCCTTGTTTAACATCTCAACAACGGCAAAACGCATAACGCCAAGATACTCTCGCATCTCAAAGCAATTAATCATATATCTCTTCTCTCTCATCTATTCCCCAAATTAAAATCGACCACCGCCTCCGACGAAGCCACCGCCGGTCTGACCGCCGGAATCGACTGCAGATCCCCTGCAAGGGGCTCAAGGTATGAAACTCTCTCTCTCTCTCTCTCTCTCTCTCTCTCGCTCTCTCTTTCTCGTCTTCTTGATTTCCCCCTCAAATTTCTAGGCTTCAAACTTGAAACCCTAGAACCGGCTCTGAGTTTTTAATGTGTTTTCGTGCAGGATTGACTCATCGAAGGCTTCAGAGTTGCAACCGAGAGCAACAGAGCAAGGTTTGAGTCAATCAATCTCGCTTCCTTTACCTAAATCGGGTTTCTTGTTTTTTCTGTTAATTTAATTGTATCTTATTGCTTTTGAATCTCTATCTTGAAGTGATCAAATCAGTGTTGGTGCAAGTTATTTTTAGGGGTTTGACATAAGATTAGGGATTTCCTGCAAGGTAATTTCAAACCCTAGATTCTGAGTTATTCTATGTCTTGTGTAGTAGGACTGACTCATCAGGGGCTTCAAAGGTGCAAGTGCGACCAACAGAGCAAGGCATTGAATCTCTCTCTCTCTCTCTCTCTCTCTCTCTCTGTGGTTTTAGTAGCTGTAAATTTGTATCTTTTGAATCTATATCTTGATGTGATCATCGTAGCTGCAAATTTAGGGTATGTCATTGGCGATAATTTAGGAAACTCTAGGCTTCATAAGAAGCATGAATATGTGTGAAACCATTAGATTTGGCAGAAATGAATCGATATATTGCAATTTGCAGTCTTACTTTTAGCACTTTACAAAACCAGGTTGGTTAGTGATGGAATTTACCCTACATTAGTGCTTGGTCTGACTTTTGACATTTAGAGTTGTGAGTGAAGCAGCAACACATGTGTGAAATTAGTTAGTTTGCTGATCTATGTGTTGATGATGACTTCAGAACATAGTGGAGGTATGAAGGACGACTATTTAGGATGACTAGCAAAGGTGTGCAGTAGCGGATAATGAAATATGTGAAATGGCGACTGGCTCGAGAGTATTGAAAAGCTGGAGAAGTCGATACAGGATTCATGCTGGTGAAAGGACGGAAAATTGACTAGAATGGGAGCCAAGGTGAAAGTAAAGACCATTACTGTAGTTTTTAATGAAGAAGGTACAGAAAATGTATATATGTGGATTCGGTTTTATGTACTAGGATTAACTTTAAGTTTATGGAAATTTTGACTTTATGGATCTGCATATTGAAGTGTTTATAGTTTGAGAATGAATGTACTATGAAAGTAATATGATATATTTTTAGTGCTTCTCTGCATGATGCGAAGAGAAATAGAACAGAGATGGTATATTATTGAATATAAAATGTGTATTATCTTATGTTGGAAATAAGAAGGAAATAACTATGCGAGGATATCACCAGATTATTTGGGATATCACAGTTATGACTAGATTATTTGAGATTTCACAATTGTAAATATTTAGAACTAGTCAATGCTACAAAATAGGAAAGTTGTTTTTAAGTGGTTAATTAGTTCCTACTTTTAAGCCTATCACCTATAAATAAAGGTGTTGTGTACATTATTTGATGAACTAATAAATGAGTAATAATACTTCCTTTCTAGCGTATATGGTATCAAAGCCAAGTTCTATTCTCTGACTTTTCCCCCAAAACCCTAGAACCTCCTGCTAGCTGCCCTTCACCATATCAAAATCCACCATTAGTACATCCAACACTGATTCTCACTTTGTACAAATCACCAACATTAAACTGAATGGTGATAATTTTATGCGTTAGTCTCAATCGGTTTGGATGTACATTCGGGGTCGAGGAAAGATTGGATACTTGACAAGTTAAAAGAAGGCACCTGCAAAGGAGGACTCGGTGTATGCTTCCATGGTCATGACATGGTTAGTGAATTCCATGGAAGAAGACATCAACTCCAACTACATGTGTTATGCAACAGCCAAAGAACTCTTGGATAATGTCACCCAGATGTATTCAGATTTGGGAAATCAGTCCCAAATATATGAATTGACAATTAAACTTAGTGAAATTCGTCTAGGAGAGGACAGTGTCACTAAGTACTTCAATTCTCTTAAAAGGTTGTGGCAAGATTTGGTGTTCAATGACTATGAATGGAAATCAACCGAGGACTGCAATCACAGTAGAAAGATGGTGGAGGATCACCGTATCTACAAATTTTTGGCCGGATTAAACATCGAATTTGATGAAGTTAGAGGGAGAATAATTGGCTGCCAACCTCTACCTTCTATTGGTGAAGTCTTTGCTAAAGTTAGAAGGGAAGAAAGTCACAGGAATGTTATGCTTGGAGAAAGGGGAGCTACTGCACCTGTGGAAAACTCAGCCATGAATACATCAGATGCAAGTGCAAACAAGGTTTTTAAACCACAATAGAAAGATATACCTCGAGTATGGTGTGATTACTGTCATAAACCACACCATACCCGGGAGAACTGCTTGAAGATCCATGGAAAACCTGCAAATTGGAAGAGCAAGACCAGACCAACTCATGCATCCTCCTATGCAAACGAGGCAGAAGTAAGTCCATTCAGTAAGGAGCAAATGGATCATCTTCTTAAACTGCTAAAGTTCAATTCATTATATGGTACTCCTAGTGGTTCTCTTGCACAAACAGGTAACGATCCTAATGCTCTATCCTATAGTCAAAATTCAGCCCCTTGGATCATTGATTCAGGGGCATCTGATCACATTGACTTCTTTATCTTCCTTGTTCAATACTTATTTATCTTGTTCTGAAAGTGAAAGAGTTAGGATTGCTGATGGTAGTTTCTCACCCATTGTAGGAAAAGGTCAGATAAAAATTTCAGAAAATATAACTCTTCAATCTGTCCTTCATGTTCCTAAACTAGCATGCAATTTGTTGTCTGTCAGTAAATTATCCAAATACTCTAATTGTCGTGTTGTTTTCTTCGACTCTCATTGTGAATTTCAGGACTAGAACTCGGGGAGGATGATTGGCAGTGCTAGAATGGTCAATGGTCTTTACTATTTTGATGATGATCTCTCTAGTAATAAAACAGCTTAAGGCTATGGTAGTAGTGCCTGTTCAATTTCTGCTCGCGAACAAATAATGCTTTGGCATCTTAGTACACATTTTTGAGTTATAGAAATGTGTTCATATTTGTTTGTGCATGTGTGCATGTACACACAAATGTACTTAGACCAAATCATGGGCAAGGGGGGGGCCGGTTTTCATGAAGAGAAGAGAGAATGAATGTGAGTTAAGGTATGGATTAGTGGGGAGATGAAGAGTTGTAGGTTTTAGGAGTTTAGAACATGGAGAGTTGTAAGAATTATTATGGAGAGTTATTAGGTGCAAAATTATGCATAATAGACCCTAACCATACCCTATAAATAGAGCCTCATTTCCTATATTTCTCTTGCACCAAAAACAATATAGAAAGAAAGAAAGAAAGAAAAGAAAGAGAGAGAGGGTCCTTTTGCTTGGAGGGATTGCTAGAGGAAGCCATTGCTAAGGAAAGGGAGCTTGCTAGGAGTTGTCTTGGAGCTAGAAGAAGTGTCTCATCTTTCCCTTCAATTGTTCAAGCTTCAATAAGGTGGGTGTCTCCTACTTTCTAAATTTTTTAATGTGCATGCTAATAAAAATAAATGAGTAGTTTATAAAATAGAATAACTATACTATGAATGTGGTGAATCATGCTATGTTGACAAATGGACTAATATTATGTTTGTGGGTGGTTTCATCTAGACTATGCATGCTAAAAACACATGAATGTATAATATAAATTAATGAGAAAATTATTGATAAGATCCTGTGAAATCTCGAATTTATCCTTAAATGTAAATTCGGGGCATTACAGACTAGGACATCCCAGTTTTTCATATCTTAAACATTTGTTTCCTAATTTGTTTAAAAATTTGGATTTTTCTTCTCTTCAATGTGAAAGTTGTTATTTATCTAAAAGCCATAGAGCTACTTATCTTGCAAAACCCTACTGTGCCTCTAAACCATTCTACTTGATTCACAGTGATGTGTGGGGTCCCTCCAAGGTCACCACCATGACTGGTAAAAGGTGGTTTGTAACTTTTATAGATGATTACACTAGACTTTGTTGGGTTTATTTAATGAATAAAGAGTGTGTTTCAAGATTTTTACAAAATTGTTGAAAATCAATTTCAATCAAAAATCAGTATTTTTCGATCTGATAATGGAGAAGAGTATTTCAATGAATATCTAGGGAATTTTTTGAGAGAAAAAGGAATTTTACATCAATCTACATGTCGTGACACTCCTCAACAAAATGGTATTGCCAAAAGAAAAAATAAACATTTAATGGAAGTAGCACGAGCCATAATGTTTTCTATGCACATTCCAAAATATCTATGGGGAGATGCCGTTTTCACAGCATCTTATTTAATTAACAGAATGCCTACCCGGGTTTTGCAATATGCCACACTCCTAGAATATTTCAAAAAAAACCTTTTCTGATTGCAGAATTACTTTAGATTTGCCATTAAAATTTTTTGGCTGCGCTGTTTTCGTTCACATACCCAACCAATTTCGATCCAAACTTGATCCTAGAGCAGAAAAGTGTGTTTTCATAGGATATGCCCCAAACAAAAAAGGCTACAAGTGCTATAATCCTCAAACAAAAAAATTTCGAGTGAGTATGGATGTCTCCTTTCTTGAAAATCAATCCTATTTTGCCAAAAATTCTCTTCAGGGGGAGAAAGAGAGAAAGGAAGAAGATTTTTGGGAGGCAACTTCGGATCCCTTACCATATCCTATTCTCTCATCTTCGTCCCTTGTTTTTGAAAAACAAGTACAACAGGATGTTCAAGATATGGATAACGAAGGAAACCCTAGTCAAATTTCTCCAAACATAGATTGCTCACAAGCATGGGGAGAAATACTACTGATATGGCTAAAAATAGGATTAAATCGGGGCCGTTCAAATCGGACACGAATCTTAAAGCTCAAGGGTAAAACGGTAATTTTACCTACTAAAGGGTCTGAAATGGGAACTGGGTTTTTATTCAAAGCCCAATAACCCATAAACGGATCCACCTCAACTAGGTACGGGTCCCAACCCGAAATGAACCCAGTCCAGCAGGATAGAATTAGGGTTTCTGATTAATACTAATCAACGACCCTGATTCACATCTATCCTTTCACTGGGAATTAGGAATTACATTCCTTATCTATACACAGGAATTACATGCCTAATCTGATCCCTAAGACGCCTATAAATACCCCCCATCCATCTCCATTAAGAGGTAATCAATCTTTTGCCAGTTTTATGCTCTGTCATAATCACTTCTGATTATTGACTTGAGCGTCGGAGGGTGCGTCGCCGGGATCAACCCCGGTGTCTCGCACTTTTTGCAGGGTCGCAGCAGCGGCAAGAGACCAAGTCAACAAGTCGGTGAAGGTCAACAGGTCAATAGGTTTGCCTTGTTCGTTTTCTCAAGAATCCACAAATACTATCTGTTTGCCCCCACACCAGATTTAGCGGTAACAGATTGGCGCCGTCTGTGGGAAACGAAAAAGCAACCTGACCTCTCTTCATCAACGATAACAGTTTCAGGCCATGCATCCAAAATAGAAGGGGAAGGCAGCGGTCTCCAACCGAAGAACTGTTTTGCGGAATACGAATGGACCACCAATCAAAGAAAGAAATAGCGAGAGAAAAACAGGAAAAACAAACAAACACAAGGACACAAAGATTTAATGTGGTTCGGCAAAACAAGTGCCTACGTCCACGGGGCGGTTGGGGTTTCTTCTTCAAATAATCACCAATGGGTGAAACAAACCCTTACAGAGATGACGGCTGCAAAATCCGAATAGAGGTGTTTTTCTTTACAAAACCCTAACGGGTGTATTTATAGGGAAACTACTGGGCCTTTCGAAATGGGCCTTTTCTAGTTCACAAACCTGCCTACAGTCGACTGGTCTTCTTACCAGTCGACTGGTCTTTAGTTCTGGACAGTCGACTGAGACACACCTTCAGTCGACTGCTGCTGCTGTATCCTTAGCCTTTGAAACTTCTCTCTGGACAGTCGACTGGTTCCCATAGTCAGTCGACTGATGTACTGGAACTTTCGATTGCTGCAGATACGACGGATATAAACAAACTGAACCAGAATCGAGCCATTATCCTACAATCTCCACCTTGGCGAGATCTTCCAAGTAGCCCAAACAATCTCCCGAAATACTCCAAAACAAATGCTCATCATCAAATGTAACAAAAACAAACTCCACCTTAGTATGATATCACATACTAACCAAACAAAACGAAGCACCATTCCAACCGCCCATTCCAAATCATCAAGCATGCAAAATATTAGCCAGGTTCATGCAATGTTTGAACTTGGCTGCCCCAACAATTTTGGTCAACATATCAGCAGGATTATCAGCTGTCCCAATTTCACCAGAAGAATATCACCATCCTTTATCAAATCACGCACAAAATGATAACGGACATCTATATGTTTGGTCCTCGAATGATGAACTTGGTTCTTCGCTAAATGGATAGCACTTTGACTGTCACAGTGTACCTCCACCTTCTCCCGATGAATTCCCAAGCTCTTCAAAAGTCCATGAATCCAAATGGCTTCCTTCATGGCCTCAGCAACTGCCATGTATTCAGCCTCAGTAGTAGACAACGCTACAGTGGACTGCAAATTGGACCTCCAACTTATAGGTGCTCTAGCCATAGTAAACAAATAGCCTGTAGTAGACCGCCTCTTATCTAGATCACCTGCATAGTCAGAATCAACATAACCCACCAATAACCTGCTAATATTGTCATCCCTCTCAAACTTCAAACCCACATCTGTGGTGTCACTTATGTACCTCAAAATCCATTTAGCTGCTTGCTAATGCTCTCTGCCTGGATCATGCATATATCGACTAACCATACTCACCGCCTGAGAGATGTCTGGTCGAGTACAAACCATGGCATACATCAAACTGCCAACCACACTAGTGTAAGGTACATTAGCCATATACTGTCTCTCTTCATCTGTACTTGGAGACTGAGAAGCACTAATTCTGAAATGAGTGGCTAAGGGTGTACTGACTGGTTTAGTTTTCTCATCTATACCAAACCGTTTCAGCACCTTCAAAAGATATTGCTTTTGTGTCAAACTCACTATGCCCTTTGCTCTGTCTCTAGCTATCTCCATCCCAAGTATTTTCTTGGCTTCACCAAGATCCTTCATCTCGAATTCAGAACTCAGCTGATTCTTCAAATTTTGAATCTCCTTAGCATTTTTAGAGGCAATCAACATGTCATCCACATATAATAACAGATATATGAAAGAGCTATCCTGCAACTTTCTGAAGTAGACACAATGATCATACTCACTTCTGGAATATCCCTGCACTTTCATAAACTGATCAAACCTCAAATACCACTGCCTTGGAGATTGCTTCAACCCATAGAGAGACTTCTTCAACCTGCAAACAGAACTTTCCTTCCCAGCAATCTTAAACCCATCTGGCTGCAACATATAAATTTCTTCATCCAGGTCCCCATGTAAGAATGCAGTCTTCACATCCATCTGTGTCAATTCAAGATCAAACTGTGCTACCAAAGCTAACAAAATCCGAATAGAAGGATGCTTCACAACTGGAGAGAACACTTCATTATAGTCAATTCCTTCCTTTTGAGCATACCCCTTTGCAACTAGTCTAGCCTTGAACCGAACACTGTCTTTTGGACCTTCTTTCTTCGTATATACCCACTTGCAACCGATAGCTTTCTTCCCCTTTGGCAATTGCACTAGATCCCAAGTCTTGTTCTTATGAAGAGAGTTCATCTCTTCATCCATAGCAACTTTCCAATCTGCATTTTCAGAACTTCTAGTAGCTTCTTTGAAGTTGGAGGGCACTTCATCATCAACAATGGGAAGGGCAAATGCAACTGTTTCTGTAAAGCGAGATGGTCGTTTGATATCTCTTCTTTGCCTTCTTGCTGCAATTGATTCTTCCTGCTGGGGAGGGTCTTGGATAGGAACTTCTTCCTCATCCTCAGTATCAACCACATCATCTTCATTTTGGGCAGGAGTAGAATTTTCAACTGAACGCTTTTCTAACTCCACCTGTTGGAGAACTCTCGCACCAGTCGACTGAGAGCACCTACCAGTCGACTGTCCCGAGCTAATCTTCTGCTTCTCTTGACCAGGATCACCAGTCGACTGCATATGAGGACCAGTCGACTGTCCCGAGCTGATCATGCTGGTCTCATCAAAGGTAACATCCCTGCTGATTACTAACTTTTTCTATTCTGGACACCACAACCTGTAACCTTTGACACCAGTACTGAAACCAACAAATATAGCCGTTTTGGCTCTTGCATCAAGTTTAGTTTCAGTTACATGAAAATAAGCAGGACAACCAAATATATGCAAAAAACTATAATCAGATGCAGGTTTACCACTCCATACCTCAATAGGCGTTTTGCCTTCAAGTGCTGCCGATGGTAAACGGTTGACAATGTGGCTTGCATATAAAACAGCTTCTGCCCAAAATGTCTTCTTCAATCCAGACTGTGCTAGCATACATCTCACCTTCTCAAGTAAGGTTCTGTTCATCCTTTCTGCAACCCCATTTTGCTGTGGAGTCTTCCTAACTGTGAAGTGCCTCTGGATCCCTTCATCTTCACACAATTTCAGAAACGGATCGTTCTTGTATTCCCCTCCATTATCTGACCTCAGAACCTTAATCTTCCTTCCAGTCTGGTTTTCAACTTTCTTCTTCCAACTTGTGAACAATGTCAAAACTTCATCTTTGTGTTTCTTGGTATATACCCAAACTCGTCTGGAGTAGTCATCAACAAATGTAACAAACCAGTGTCTACAACTCATAGAAGGTGTCTGAGTAGGGCCCCAAACATCTGTGTGCACATAATCGAGGATACCCTTTGTCTGATGTACAGCTGTACCAAATTTCACCCTAGTTTGCTTACCTAAGACACAATGTTCACAAAATTCCAACTTGCAACCTTTAGCATCTTTAAGCAACCCTTGCTTCACAAGCCCTTGCAAGGCCTTTTCTCCTGCATGCCCGAGTCGCATATGCCACAACCTAGTAGAGTCGGGAACAACCTGTTTAGGCCTTTCAGTTACACTGGCAACCTGACCCAAATATGTTTTTCCCTGCAAGAAAAACAAGTTCCTTTTCCTTTGCCCTTTCATCACCACGAGTGATCCGCTAGTCATCTTCAGAATGCCACCTTCACTAGCAAATTTCAATCCACTGGCCTCCAAAACACCAAGTGAAATCAAATTCTTTTTCAAATCTGGAACATACCATACATCTGAAAGCTCCCTAATAAGACCATCGTGCATTAGCAATTCAATCTTCCCGATTCCTACCTTCTTACAAGGTGCATCATTTCCCATCAAAACTACCCCACCATCCATATACTCTAAGGAAGTAAACCACCCCTTTTTCCAAGACATATGATAGGAGGCTGCTGTATCAAGAAACCATACTTCTTGATAAAGTGAGGGACTAGTTGCAAGTGCATAAGAGAAATCATCGTCACTATCTACATTATCAACAATCACATTTGCAGTCGAATTTTCCTTATTTCGTAGCTTAGGACAATCCTTTTTCCAATGCCCCCTTTCATGACAGAAAACACATTCATCTCTGGCTGGTATCTTTCTGTCCTTTGAAACTCCTCTCGATTTGGAACGAGATTTGTTTCCTTTATTCCCAGATTTGGTCTCAGATCTGGTCTCAGTTCTGCCCCTTACAATCAATGCTTCAGAAGTTTCTCTATCAACCATTTTATCCCTTCTCCTAGTTTCATTATTCAACAGAGCATTTGCAACATCTTCATATTTAACAGTGTCTTTTCCATATATTAAAGTAGTTGCTAAATGATCATAACATTCGGGTAATGAATTCAACAGAATTAGGGCTTTGTCTTCATCTTTAATTTGCTCATCCAAATTTAACAAATCAGCCAATAATTTATTAAATGATTCAACATGAGCGTTCATAGACATACCTTCAGTATAGGTGAAGCGAAAAAGTCTCTTCTTCAAATACAGCCAATTCTCTAAACTTTTCCTCATGTATTTGTCTTCGAGTTTCTTCCACAACACCGCAGCAATGGTATCCCTCATCAAATCATACTTCTGAGCCTTCGCGATAAAGAGCCGAATAGTCCCATACGCAACTCGATTCAACTTCTTCCAATCTACATCGGACATATTCTTTGGTTTTTCTTCCTCCAAAGCAACATCTTGTTCTTGTTGAACCAGAACATCCAACACCTCACACTGCCACATCTCGAAATTGTTTGTTCCATCAAATTTTTCAACTTCAAATTTTGCGTTGTGAATCGTTGTTCTGGACGAACTTGATCCCGCAACATCCTTGGTTGCATCTGCTTCACTCGCCATCTCCCTCTAGGTCGAACCGAAAGCTCTGATACCACTTGTTGTGCGGAATACGAATGGACCACCAATCAAAGAGAGAAATAGCGAGAGAAAAACAGGAAAAACAAACAAACACAAGGACACAAAGATTTAATGTGGTTCGGCAAAACAAGTGCCTACATCCACGGGGCGGTTGGGGTTTCTTCTTCAAATAATCACCAATGGGTGAAACAAACCCTTACAGAGATGACGGCTGCAAAATCCGAATAGAGGTGTTTTTCTTTACAAAACCCTAACGGGTGTATTTATAGGAAAACTACTGGGCCTTTCGAAATGGGCCTTTTCTAGTTCACAAACCCGCCTACAGTCGACTGGTCTTCTTACCAGTCGACTGGTCTTTAGTTCTGGACAGTCGACTGAGACACACCTTCAGTCGACTGCTGCTGTATCCTTAGCCTTTGAAACTTCTCTCTGGACAGTCGACTGGTTCCCATAGTCAGTCGACTGATGTACTGGAACTTTCGATTGCTGTAGATACGACGGATATAAACAAACTGAACCAGAATCGAGCCATTATCCTACAAGAACCACTTCCCTTTCTCCTCTCCCTCCTCCGGTTCAAGGTGCTCCTACTCAACAGGCCCCTCAAAGGTCTCGGGGGCTGCCCAGGAGGGCTCCTGTCAGAGTCATCCGAAGCAACATCCTCCTCATGACCAAGTCACGGGTCCCAATCCTTCAGTTGAATCCCTGGCTTCTCAAAGCCCTCCCGAGCGGGATCTTCGTCAAGTCATTGCCGACCGCCAAAAGGGAGTCGATCTTAGAACTCGCCTGAATGGATGGCGGGCCCTTGGTCGAGTCCATCAACCTGAGAACTCAGGAGCTTCAAGAATCCGAACCCCCCGACGACCGAGGACTAGAATATTCCCTCCCCCGAGGAAGCAAAGAGAATCCCTTCAGCGTCATCGGCGGAGAACTCATTCTCCAGTAAGCCGAGCCACACATAGGGACCGCCAAGCTGGAGGGGCACCAATCACAAGGGCAGATCTTCAAGACTTCCAAGCGATAGTCTTAAGGGCCCTCAACATCGCCCCAAAGAATGACCAGAGGCCACCTACTCATGAACTAGCTAGGAGCCACCGCATTCACACTCTTAGTCCTCGTCCTTCTCCAAGCTACCTTCGCCGCAGTCCCAGTCCATCCTCGTACGAAGATGAGTCCCGGGGCTCGGCAAGGTATGATCAAACAGAAGACTCAGTCTACCGCCGTCTCCACGAGATGGAGAGGCACCTCGGCCGAATTGACAAGGAAGAAGAGCAACGGGTGATAAACCTCCGCCCGTGCATACCTCCATTCTCCCGCACCATCATGGAGGCCCCCATCCCAGAGAACTTCAAGCCGCCTCACTTCGAGACGTATACCGGGGAGTCAGACCCTGCAGATCACATAGAGTGTTTCAAAACTCTCATGATGATCCACCATGCTTCAGACGCCCTCCTCTGTACGATCTTCCCTGCCACGCTGAAGGGATCTGCGCGAGAATGGTACTCTCGACTCGCCCCGGCCTCCATCTTCTCATTCGATCAGTTCGAAGCGCTCTTCCTTACTCATTTCGTGAGTAGCCGCCGGGCCGAGAAAATAAGTGTATCTCTGGTGACCCTCAACCAAGAAAAGGGTGAACGCCTAAGGGATTACGTTCGACGCTTTACCGCCGAAGCCCGGTCCATTTCCTCCCTCAACCAGTCAGTAGCCTCTGCCGCATTCGAGCGCAACGTCACTGATGCCAACCTCAGGGCATCCCTTGCCAAGAAGCCTCCTCGGGACTTCTCAGAGCTCCTACTTAGGGTGGAGAAGTACATACCGGCGGAAGAGGCTCTCAACCCCTTTGCTCTTGAGGAGACATCTTCCGGGAACAAACGGAAGAACACAAGTGAAGAAGGGTCCCAAAAATTCCAGAAGGACAGTAATGGCCAGCGCTGCCCGACTCCACGCTTTGAGAAGTTCACCCCTCTCATTGCTAATATATCAGAAGTTCTTATGGAGGTGGACAAGGAAGGACTACTCTGCGCTCCCCCTAGAATGAATACCCCTGGAAAGAAGAGGATATAAGGATAAGTTGTGCCGCTTTCACAGGGACCACAGCCACGACACGGATGATTGTCGGGCTCTCCAGGAGGAGATCGAAGAACTCATACAGCGGGGGCTCCTGACCAAGTTCGTCTAAAAAGAGGGGGCCGAGCTTCGCCCCTGAGGAGCCAATAAACGAACAGAAAGGCCCGCCGAGCTTCAAGACTCAGAACCCCCCAGCTCCTCCCAAGAGGTCTTCACCTTATCGTAGAAGTAGGATTTTGATTCTCAATAAGGCTGATGCTTGTAATCCGGCCAATAGCATGTAATAATGGCTCGCCCTATTGAAGCAGCCACTTAGTTTATCTCAATAAAACTTTACATTTTTTCATTGAAAATTATTGCTCTTGCTTTTCTATCTTTCCGAGTCACAACTCGCCAAATGGTGAGTTCGGAGTCCAGCTTCTTCTACATTGCTGCTCCCGCAACTTACTAAGCTCTTTACAACGAGTTCGGAGTTCAACACTTTGCTCGATTCCGCTTCAAATAACTTGCTCGTAAGCGAGTTAGAACTGGTTCGCCATTCGGAATTGCTCCCACAACCGTTGAACCTCTCTTAAACGATGAGTTCGGAGTCCAACACTTGGCTCGATTCTGCTTCAAATAACTTGCTCGTAAGCGAGTTAGAAGTGGTTCGCCATTCGGAATTGCTCCCACAACCGTTGAATCCCTCTAACAATGAGTTCGGAGTCCAACACTTGGCTCGATTCTGCTTCAAATTATTCGCTCATAAGCGGGTAAGAAGTGGTTCACTATTCGGAACTGCTCCCACAACCGTTGATTCTCTCACTTAAGCAGCAAGTTGGGAGCATAACTCTCTCCTAGAGTTCCTCCTCACACTTGTCTCACAAATAGCTCTCTTCCAGAGCCGAGCTCTTCACTCCGCTCGCCTCCAAAGCGGACCCCTTCTCGGCAAGTTTGGAGCACAACTCTCTCCTAGAGTTCCTCCTCACACTTGTCTCACAAATAGCTCTCTTCCAGAGCCGAGCTCTTCACTCCGCTCACCTCCAAAGCGGACCTCTTCTCAACGAGTTCGGAGCACAACTCTCTCCTAGAGTTCCCCCTCAAGCTCGTATCCCAAATGGCTCTCTCCTAGAGTCAAGTTTTTCGCTACGCTCACCTCCAAGGCGGACCTCCTCTCAACGAGTTCGGAGCTCACAACTCTCTCCTAGAGTTCCCCCTCAAACTCGTCTTCCAAATGGCTCTCTCCTAGAGTCAAGTTTTTCGCTCCGCTCACCTCCAAGGTGGACCTCCTCTCAACGAGTTCGGAGCTCACAACTCTCTCCTTGAGTTGCTCCTCAAACTCGTTTCCCAAACGGCTCCGATCGCCCCACGTCCCTCGGAACCAAAATCTGAGCAACAGGCGATCCGACCCCAATGACCAAGTGGATAGCTCGGATTCCGAGCAAGTACCAATCCAAGCTACGAATCGGAGAAAAATGACTTTCCCCTCAAAATTCGTGTAAGATTTCGATCAGACGGTCCGGATCTTGCCAGTGCGACTAAACGATAAGATAGTATTTTCTTGGAAACTGTACCCGCCTCGAGATCCGCGCTGAGATCCGACGGCTCAGATCGCTCCACGTCGCTCGGTATTCCGTGCCGAGCGACTAGCGTCCGAGCCTTTCGCGCCCCTTCTCCGCCCCTAGGGTCTTCCTAGCACATCTTCCTAGCACATTTTACAAGGATCTTCCTAGCACAAGGGTCTTCCTAGCACATCTTCTCCGTCCCTAGGAGTGGAGCTCCTCTTCCAAAATCCCCAAGACCAAAACACTCCTCAACTTCATGAAGACAAGGATGTTGCGGGGCTATTTTGACCACGAAGGAGGGTGAATCTTCATTCCACTCCTAAAGAGAAGTTGTAGATCTTCGAATTAGCTTTGAAACGAGGGGTCGCACGCCCCGATCGGACCTCCGTAGCACCGGAAAAGTGGATCGCAATACAGCTGCGCCGAATAGCTCCGAAATCCGAGCCGAGCCACTCGCGCGAGGGAAAAACCGAGCCACATTGCTCGGATTCCGAGCAAGTGCCAATCCGACCCTTGAAAGTGAAGAAAAACAATACCGAGCAACTCCAACTGTTGGATCTTTGCGAAAATCGCGCAAAAGTTGATGAACGGCTCAGATCGCGCCACGTCTCCACAAAACGACAAGATAACGTTTTCTCGAAATTTGAGACTCTTGTCTCGTGATTCGCGCCACGATCGTGATCAACCGTCCAGATCGAGCCACGTAGCTCGGATCCACAATCCGAGCTACTGTCTTATCGAGTTGCAAAATGGCAAAAATTGTCCCTTAAAATCCGTGCTCGGATTCGCCGAAAAAAAAAGAGCACAAGGGTCGGGTTCGGACCCGTTAAGGGATCCAAACCCGAACATCCATACCCTTCTCCATTCTCCCGCCAAAACCAGAAAAGGAAAAACCCATCGTTGCCGAGCTTCTCTTCTCCACTGCCGAGCTCGTCTTCGGTCGTCCACCTCCAAAGCCGAGCTCTCACCTCGCCGAGCTCCGACGCCTCTTCGTCAGCCTCTGCCGAGCTCACCAACCTCATGGGCGAGCTCCAAGCTCCTCGCCGAACCCATCGTTGCCGAGCTTCAACATTCACTCCGGTGCCGAGCATTCAAACCTTCACGAGCGCGAGCTCTCATCGACTCCGAGCTCCCATCCCAATGTCGAGCTCAACCACGTCCACCACTTTCGACGAGCTCCCCCCTACACCGAGCTCCGCCACTCCTCCAAAGCTCCGAGCTCGCCTCCATTCCTTGCCACCTTCGAGCTCGAGCTCCTCCATCGCCACGCCATCGGCGAGCGCTCTCTTCTCCTTGCCGAGCTCGACGCCTCCTCTCGACCCCATCGCCGAGCTCTTTAGCCGAGCTTCCCGACGAGACGAGCTCGGGAGCGAAGGGATGGTCGAAGAAGAAGGACGAACCCATTACTGACGAGCTCTCGCCCACCGAGCTCAAGAGCTCCACCTTCGTCTCCACTACAGTGCCGAGCTCCACCTCCGACGAGCCCCACTCCGCTCGTCGCCTCTCGCCGAACTCCCAAGATCCATGTCGTGCTCCCATCCATCACGAGCTCAGCCGTGGCCTTGACGAGCCCCACTCCGCTCGTCGCCTCTCGCCGAGTTCGCCGAGCTCTAGTGGCGCTTTCAGGGACGGAGACGGAGTTGGGGTCGAAGGCATGCTTGGGTCGAAGGCTGAGAGAAGAAGAAGAGAAAGAAGGGAGAGAAGAGAAAAAAAAAAAAAAATTTATGCCATGCCACGTGGCTTCACCTCATTGGTCGGCTCCGAGGTCGGATCCGAGCGGCGCAAAATGTGGGCGAAGTTGCTCGGATTCCGAGCAAGTGCCAATCCTAGCACAAAATTGGAGAAAAATGTTGTCGAGCTACACGCGCCGTTCGATCTTTTCAAAAATCGCGTCACGACACGATCGACGCTCAGAAACGCGCCACGTGTCCAAACGTGATCTGCTTTGCGATGCGCGCACATCTGATCATGATCGACGCTCAGAAATGCGCCACGTGTCCAAACGTGATCTGCTTTGCGATGCGCGCACATCTGATCATGATCGACGCTCAGGAACGCGCCACGTGTCCAGGTAATATTTAATTTATTATTATTATTATTTTTTTATTTAATTGTTTTAATTATTTAAAAAATCCGAAAAAATATTTAAAAAATCAAAAAAAATTAATTAAAAATTCTAAAAATAATTATTAATTCAGAAAAATTATTTTAAAAGTTCTGGAAAAATAATTATTAAATTAGAATAATTAATTAATATTTTCGATATTTAATTATTTAATTCGGAAAATGAATAAAAAATTCAAAAAATGGGAAAAAATTCAGAAAAATCTAGAAAAATTACCAAAAATCCAGAAAATTCTGAGAACATTTTTGGGTATTTTACAAGCCCAGAATAACACCGTTACACCCTGAGCAAGATTCCAAACTCCCTTAAGAACACCGATAAAATTCCGTACGCCATTAGAACAACAAAACTACTCCTCGAAGACTGTAAATCTCAGTCTCCAGGAGTGGGGGTCTCGTGATATGGCTAAAAATAGGATTAAATCGGGGCCGTTCAAATCGGACACGAATCTTAAAGTTCAAGGGTGAAACGGTAATTTCACCTACTAAAGGTCTGAAATGGGAACTGGGTTTTTATTCAAAGTCCAATAACCCATAAACGGATCCACCTCAACTAGGTACGGGTCCCAACCCGAAATGAATCCAGTCCAGCAGGATAGAATTAGGGTTTCTGATTAATACTAATCAACGGCCCTGATTCACATCTATCCTTTCACTGGGAATTAGGGATTACATTCCTTATCTATACACAGGAATTACATGCCTAATCTGATCCCTGAGACGCTTATAAATACCCCCCATCCATCTCCATTAAGAGGTAATCAATCTTTTGCCAGTTTTACGCTCTGTCATAATCACTGCTGATTACTGACTTGAGCGTCGGAGGGTGCGTCGCCGGGATCAACCCCGGTGTCTCGCACTTTTTGCAGGTTCGCAGCAGCGGCAATAGACCAAGTCAACAAGTCGGTGAAGGTCAACAGGTCAACAGGTTTGCCTTCGTTTTCTCAAGAATCCACAAATACTATCTGTTTGTCCCCACACCAGATTTAGCGGTAACAACTACAAATGGAACAAATTGTTCCCGAACCTGAGTTGTTGGTTTATGCTTGGAAAAAGACTCAGAAAAAAGGTAAAGACCAGTCGACCATCCTGCCACAAAGCCAATCAGAATCTCTGGAAAAAGGTCCATCATGTAGTTCAGGTAATCCTAATCTGGTTCCTCCTTCATCTGTCTCTACTCCAACTCCATTTCCTTCAACTGATTTACCTAATGTTATACCCACAAATCATGATCTTCCTATAGCCATTCGAAAAGGAGTCTGAGAGTGTACCCAACATTCCATTGCAAAATATTTATCCTATGATAGACTTTCCATTGGTCACAGAGCATTTACTTCAAAAATATCTAACCTATTTGTTCCTAGAACTATTAAAGAAGCCTTGGATGATTCGAATTGGAAATTAGCAGTTATGGAAGAGATGAATGCTCTGGAAAAGAATGGGACTTGGGAGTTGTGAACTTGCCTAAGGACAAGAAGATTGTAGGGTGCAAATGGGCATTTACATTGAAGTGCAAAGCTGATGGTAGCGTGGAGAGGTATAAGGCGAGACTTGTGTCAAAATGGTTTGCACAAACCCTTGGGATTGACTACCAAGAAGCCTTTGCTCCGGTTGCCAAGATGAACTCAATTCGGGTCTTATTGTCGTTGGTTGTGAATTACAACTGGCCTTTACATCAATTAGATGTAAAAAATACCTTCTTAAATGGAGATCTAGAGGAAGAAGTCTATATGAGCCCAACCCCAGGTTTTGAGGAGAAGTTTGGTGTAGATAAAGTCTGCAAATTAAACAAGTCCCTATATGGCCTTAAACAATCCCCAAGAGCGTGGTTTGAACGCTTTGGGAGGGTTGTAAAGAACCATGGATACTGTCAAAGCCAAGCAGACCATACTATGTTCTATAAACATTCAAGAGAAGGTAAAGTAGCTGTTTTGATTGTTTATGTCGATGACATAATTCTTACAGGTGATGATAGTGCCGAATTGGAAAGGTTGAAGAAGGAACTTGCAAAAGATTTTGAGATAAAAGACCTGGGAGCACTGAAATATTTTCCTGGAATGGAGTTCGCTAGGTCCAAGGAAGGTATTTTTGTCACTCAACGCAAGTACACACTTGACTTGCTCGGTGCAACAGGCTTGCTTGGATGTAGAGTTGCTGAAACACCAACCGAGCCCAACTTGAAGCTACAGCATGCTAGAATCGAAGACGTGGTGAATATGGACCAGTTTCAAAGACTGGTTGGAAGACTAATCTACTTATCTCATACACGTCCTGATATAGCATTTGCAGTGAGCATAGTCAGCCAATTCATGCATTCACCAGGACCGGAACACTTTGAAGCAGCTTACAGAATCCTAACGTATTTAAAAGGAACTCCTGGTAAAGGTCTGTTGTTTAAAAAACAAGGGCATCTTCAAGTGGAAGTATATACAGATGCGGATTGGGCTGGAAGCATCACTGATCGAAAATCTACCTCAGGCTACTGTATGTTTGTTGGAGGAAATTTGGTTACTTGGCGGAGCAAAAAATAAAACGCAGTGGCTAGGAGTAGTGCAGAAGCTAAATATAGATCAGTGGCTCATGGAATTTGTGAGGTTTTGTGGATCAGGAGGTTACTGGATGACTTATATAAAGATTCCAAGTACATCACCAATGAAAGTGTACTGTGACAACAAGGCAGCAATTGCAATTGCTCATAATCCTGTTCTTCACGACAGAACTAAGCATGTGGAAGTCGACAAGCACTTTATCAAAGAGAAGGGATTGATATGCATGTCTTATTTACCTAGTGCAGAGCAAATTGCAGACGTTCTTACAAAGGGATTACACAAGAGGCAGTTCGACTACTTAATAAGCAAGCTGGCCATGGAAGACATATTCAAGCCAGCTTGAGGGGGAGTGTTGGAAATAAGAAGGAAATAACTATGTCAGGATATCACCAGATTATTTAGGATATCGACTAGATTATTTGAGATTTCACAACTGTAAATATTTAGAACTAGTCAATGCCACAAAATAGGAAAGTTGTTTTTAAGTGGTTAATTAGTTCCTACTTTTAAGCCTTGTATCACCTATAAATAAAGGTGTTGTGTACATTATTTGATGAACTAATAAATGAGTAATAATTCTTCCTCTCTAGCGTATATCTTATATGAAAATTTGTTTATAGTTGTGATGGTCGAGTATTTTTTTTATATATTATGCAGTTTAAATAATTGCACTACTTTAAAGTGGTTAGTGATATAGCTTGTTTGCTTAGTAGCTGGTTGAGAAGAAGAATTGGAAACTATGACGTGCTTGATGTGGGAACTAATCTGATGTGGAACTTATGGAAAGGACGGTGTAACGCTCAGCCTTCAATGCGAACGGGTGGCCAGCAACGCATTGGCCAGTATCCAGTGCACTGTGGGTGTTCGACAAAATGCCAATGCGAATAATAGTGAGAACACATCAGCAACAGGTTCATGCCAAGTGAGGGATTAATGAAGATAAACTGTGATACTGCCACTAGAAACACAGAGAGTGCAGCATTAGTGACAGTGAAGATTGTCGACTCTGATGTGACAATATTAATTTTGATTCATATCAAGTACTGGGATAAACTAAGTTTATGAAATACCGACTTCGTAGGGTATATGGATCTATATTTTGAAGTGTAATGTTTGCATTGTAAGAATGCGTGTATTATGAAAATAATATGATGATATTTTTATGTCGATGGATATAAAGTGAGGAGGATTAAGGTGGGTAGAGGATTCTATTCAGTTGGATTAGCGTATTTCATCATTCATTCAAAGTTGAGGAGGTTTAAGTGAGTCCTAGGTTCAATTTTCTCTGAAATTCCTTTTTTCAAATTGTTAATCATGGTACTCTAGCAATTGTAGAAGCATTCAGTTAATCAAACTTTTCGTTTTTTGTTAGGTAACCATGTAATCATCCGAAGGAACACTATTAAACAAACATATCAAGGGTGATCTAATTAGCCAACACATAATAAGTGCATGGATAAAAACAACAAAAGAAAAGTAGGTTTTAATTTTGATTAATAAATAGTTTTATCGATTATTGATATACAAATGAGTCGGTCAGTTAATATTATAAAACATAAAGGTGGGGAAATTGGATGTAGTAAAATAGAGGGGGTTAAGAGGGTTTACCAGTCGAGTACCAAGGGTTTTGAACTGAAGGGGGATTCAAGTTTAGGGAATCGTAGCTTGCTGGAGTTTATAAGATAGGACTAAAGCGACTTAGTAATTCCACTCCCACTTCTTCCAAAAGATAGTTTCTGAAAATACGAACTGATTTTGGTCTTACAAATTTCAATTTATGCAGCCAGATTTTCTGGTTTTTTAGAAAAGAAGTATGCTACTAAACCGGCTTCTACACTATCTGGATTAAGAAATGGTTTTTCTTTTTCCAAAATTGGATTTTAAATTCATTTGTTGTGTTCCTACTTGGATTTTATGTTAAGGGATTATGTGTAGATTCATTCAGAGGAGCATTACCACACAGTCACCCGCTTAGGAGAAGATTCATTGGAAGGAGGAGCATTCACACTAACTGTGCCAAAAGATACATCATGGAATTCTGATTGAACATTCACATAAAATCGGACCATGAAAGGGTAAGAATTCTTCACCTTAATTGAAATTGTTATTTGTCTTTATTGTGTTCTAACTTGGATTTTAACTCAAGGGTTTATGCGAAGATTCATTCAAAGGAAAGGCATGAGGAGTGGGTACCTAAAAAGATGAAGAGCGAAGAATTGAGGTACCATAATTATTCACTTTATTCAGTTCGTTGCATGCATTTTTTAGCTTTTGTAGTATTCAATTGGATAATATTATGGTTCGGAAGTAATTCACATCTGCTTATACTAGGTTAAGTGGGAAATGGTAATACCTTTACTTCATTTTTATGTTACCCTATATATTTTCATCAAGTAGTTAATTAACAAAAGAACTCCCACAAAGATCACCCTGACCAGCTTATGATTCACAATCTAGGTTGATAGGATTAACCATTGTTTTAGAGGAATTATGTAGAAATCAATTCTAGTTCAATCTTGAGTTTTATAATACATTTGTTTTGGTGTGGCTTCTCTGGAGGGTCATGGGGTAAAAACGGTGGAACTGACATGCTACAATATAATAAGTAGAGAAATAACTTGAAAATGGGTTGGAAAATGTTTAACTTGTAAATGCTGGATTAACCATCCAAACATTACTTACTAAGGCTAGGTTTGGTCCTTACCAAAAAAAGCAAGAAAAAAAAACTACTTTTTGTATTGTCTTTAACAAAAAGTATTATGATTAAGAAGCGTATAAATATGTTATTACGAAGTACGGAGGAAAATGAGAGGACCTCAGGTGTGGCCTAAATATGTACGCTTTACTCAGTTTTTACCTAACAGTAATGTTAACCATAATAAAGTCAAAGGTACATTTGGCTCACAAAAAGCAATATTAGACATAGCATTTAGAGGGATAGATGGCCATTGACACTTGCACTTACAATTTTACATAGTTTGTACCCGAAAAAACAACCTTTTCACTTTTCAGAGCATTGAATGCACTTGGAGATACGTGCCCACTACATTATCTCCTCAAATTCCTAGGATATCATTCCAGGTACTTTGGGATGAGCCCCTTATGCCATCTAGTGAATCGGACAACTTAATTGTTAGGCATTTCTGTGAATCTTTCCCACAATTGAAGAGAAAGTTCTAAGGTACCTGCTAGGATAATTCACCAGTTCTTTGCATGCATGCCTTATCTATCAGCTTCCCAACTTGAGGTGTACACACATCGAATGTGTCTCCTGCAGCCTTATACATTATTTCCTTTCATGGGTAGCTTTAAAGTAAACAAACCGTCAAGAACAAGTCTAACGGAATAAAAGAAGTAGTATAGACTTATTTACAAATACAAACTAGAAACATGGCTTAGTTATAATTTGGTCGGATCACAACCACGTGAATAGTGTATACAACACCTAACAAGCCTTGACCAGGTGAATATATACAACACTCAATTTACAATACTATTATACAATGTTCAAAAAAGAGATTTTAAACGGGATTTTCTTTTCTCTATTTCTACCCACAAGAAAAATTCGTGCTGTTATTGCTGCCATCTTTTCAGATAGTGGCTATTTTTTGGTAAGAAACTAGGCAAATACTTTGGAAGAAAAATTCTCTCTTTCTAGATAATTGGTCGGGCAACCAGAAGGGAAGAATTTATTTTTTTCTTCTTTTAGTTTTATTTGTGGGTCTCTGCCAATGCATTTCCCCCCTTTAAATTGGAAACAATTTTATTCTGTAGACTGTAGTTGACAGGTCTATGCTGCGGATCCTTTTCTTTGAAATTTATTGTCCATTTCTGACTACTCATTGAATGACATGCTATTGTGAATAATACAGTGATGCATTTTATCTTGGCATTGCATTTCTTCTTAAGTTGTAGCTAGAGCATTACCTACCCCCTTAACCTTTAGGCTTTGTTAAATGTGACATTAATTTTATGTGTTTTCGTGTAGGATTGACTCATCGAAGGCATCAGAGGTGCAACCGAGAGCAACAGAGCAAGGTGTTGAGTCAGTCAATCTTGCTCCCTTTTATCTACAATTAAGGGTTCAAGTTTTTTCTTCTTTTAAATTAATTGAGTCTTACATTGCTTTTGAATTTCTATCTTGAAGTGATCAAATCAATGTTGCTGCAATTTTTTTTAGGGGTTTGTTATTAACATCAGTTTAGGGATTTCCTGCAGGGTAATTTCAAACCCTAGATTCTGGGTATACTATGTCTTGTGTAGTAGGATTGACTCATCAGGGGCTTCAGAGGTGCAGGTGCGACCAAAGAGCAAGGTATCTCTCTCTCTCTCTGTCTCTCTCTCTCTCTCTCTCTCTCTCTCTCTCTCTCTTCCCTATATTTTGGGTTTTAGTAGCTGCAAAATTTTATCTCGATCTGCTTTTGAATCTATATCCTGATGTGATCATTGTTTCTGCAAATTTAGGGGTATGCCATTAGCGTTAATTTAGGAACGTTTATGCTTCAGAAGAAGCATGAATATGTGTGAAACCATCAGATTTGGCAGAAATGAATCAATTAATATATTGCAATTTGCAGTCTCACTTTTAGTATTTTACAAGACTAGGTTGGTTAGTGAAGGAATTTACTCCTACATTTGTAGTGCTTGGTCTCACTGTTGAAAATTAGAGTTGTGAGTGAAGCAACAATACATGTGTGAAATTAGTTAGTTTGCTAATCTATGTGTTGATGATGACTTGAGAACATAGTGGAGGTATGAAGGATGACTATTTAGGATGACTAGCAAAGGTGTGCAGTACGTAGCGTATAATGAAATATTGAAAAGCTGGAGAAGTCGATTCAGGATCGATGCTGGTTAAAGGATGGAAAATTGACTAGAATGGGAGCCAAGGCGAAAGTAAAGAACATTCTTGTAGTTTTTAATGAAGAAGGTACAGAAAAAATATATTTGTGTGGATTTGGTGTTATGTACTTTTGTCCTTATAAGTGTATGGATTTTTAATGAAGTTTGAGAATGCATGTACTATGAAAGTAATATGATGATATTTTTTTAGTGTATCTGCATGATGTGAAGAGAAATAGAATAGAGATGGTATATAGAATATAAAATGTGTTTTATCTTATATGAAAATTTGTTTATAGTTCTGATGATCGAGTATTTTTTTATTTATTGACAGTGAAAATTGTCGACTCTGATGTGACAATATTAATGTTGATTCGTATTAAGTACTGGGATAGACTAAGTGTATGATAGGTTTGACTTCGTAGCATATATGGATCTGTATTTTGAAGTATAATGTTTGCATTGTGAGAATGCATATATAATGAAAATAGTATGATGATATTTTTATGTCTTTGGACATAAAGTTGGGATCGAGGATTAAGGTGGGTAGAGGATTCTGTCCAGTTGAATTAGCTTATTTCATCAATCATTCATAGTGAGGAGGTTTAAGCGAATCCTTGGTTCAATTTTCTCTGAAATTGCATCATTCAAATTGTTTATAATGGAAATCTAGCAATTATAGAAGCATGCAGTTAATCAAACTTTTCGGTTTTGTTAGGTAACCAGGTAATCATCCGATGGCTCACTATTAAACAAATATATCAAGGGTGATCTAATTAGCCAACACATTAAGTGCATGTATCAACAACAACCAAAGCAAAGTAGGTTTTATGGTTAATTAGGAACATTATCGATCATTGATAAACAAATGAGTTGGTCAATGAATGTTATAAAACATAAAGGTGGGGAAATTAGTAAAATAGACAGTCGAGTACAAGGGTTTTGAACTGAAGGGAGATTGAATTTAGGGAATCGTAGCTTGCTGGAATTTATAAGGTGGGACTAAAGCAATTGAGTAATTCCACTCCCACTTCCTCTAAAAGATAGTTTCTAAAAACACGAACAGATTTTGGTCTTACAAATTTCAAACTTTCGGTTGATATATAATATCAATTTGTCCTGCTAGATTTTCCGATTTTTAAAGAAAAATATAGCTAAACAGGCTTCTACACTATCTGGACTCAGGAATGGCTTTCCTTTTTTTTTCTTTCCAAAATTGGATTTTAATTCATTTGTGTTCTTACTTGGATTTTAAATTAAGGGATTATGTGAAGATTCATTCAGAGGAGCATTACCACGGTCTCCCGCTTACGAGAAGATTCATTGAATGGAGATTCACACTAACTGTGCCAAAAGAGATACATTGTGGAATTCAGATTGAACAATCTCATAAAATCGGACCATAGAAGGGTAAGACTATTTACCTTAATTAACTGAAATTGTTATTTGAAGTCTTTGTTGTGTTCTAATTTGGATTTTAATTCAAAGGGTTTATGCGAAGATTCATTCAAAGGAAATGCATGAGTAGGATAATGAGTTCCTAAAAAGAAGAGCATCTCGGAGTTGAAGAAGAGAGCGAGGATGAAGAATTGAGGTACCATAAATATTCTCTTTATTCAGTTCATTGCGTGCATATTTTAGCTTTTGTAGTGTTCAATTGGATTATACATTATGGGTTGACAGTGATTCTCTAGGATAATTAAGAAAGGAAATTTCAGGAATCAGTGTAGGGAAAGGTCTTACCCTTAGGTTTATTTTACCCCATTTACTTCCATCCATCATGCAGTTGATTAACAAAAGAACTCCCATAATGATCACCCTGGCCAGTTTATGTTTGACAAATCTAGGTTAATTGAATTAACCATTGTTTTAGAGGAATTCTGTAGAAATCCATTCTAGTTAATCTTTATTTCTATCATACATTTGTTTTGGTGTGGTTCTGACAATGAATATGATGAGCATGGCTTCTCGGGAGGGACACGGGCTAAAAAGGAAACCGACACGTTACAATATAATTAGTAGAGAAATAACTAGAAAATGGGTTGGAAAATGTTTTACTTGTAAATGCTGGATTAATCATTTGAATCTTATTTACTAAGGCTAGTTTTGGTCCTTACCAAAATAAAATGCAAGAAAAAAGACAATTTTTAGTATTTTGTGAACAAAAATTATTATGATTAAAAAGCGTATAAACATGTTATTACGAAGTACGGAGGAAAATGAGAGAGACCTCAGGTGTGGCCTAAATGCATCATATGTACGCTTTACTCAGTTTTTACCTAATCATTATGTTAACCATAATAAAATCAAAGGTACATATATTTGGCTCACAAAAAGCAATATTAGGCTTAGCATTTAGAGGGTTAGATGGCCACAGACAGTTGCACTTACAATTTTACGTAGTTAGACAAAACAACCTTTTCAGAGCATTGAATGCACTTGGAGATACGTGCCCACTACATTATCTCCTCAAATTCCTGGGATATCATTCCAGGTATTTTGGGATGAGCCCCTATCCCATCCAGTGAATCGGACAACTTAACTGTTGGGCATTTCTGTGAATCTTTCCCACAAGTGAAAAGAAAGTGGGGTCCTGCTAGGGTAATTCACCAGTTCTTTGCATGCAGGCCTTATCTATCAGCTTCCCAACTTGAGGTGTACGCACATCGAATGTGTCTCCTGCGGCCTTATACATCATTACCTTTCATGGGTAGCTATAAGGTAAACAAACCATCAA
Source organism: Hemerocallis citrina (assembly GCA_017893485.1). Classification (NCBI taxonomy): domain Eukaryota; kingdom Viridiplantae; phylum Streptophyta; class Magnoliopsida; order Asparagales; family Asphodelaceae; genus Hemerocallis; species Hemerocallis citrina. The sequence continues at coordinate 223,947,612 of CM030366.1, read as the reverse complement.
GAACAAGTCTGATGGAATAAAAGTAGTAGTATGGGGACTTATTTACAAATACAAACTAGAAACAGGGCTTAGTTATAATTTTGTGGGATCACAAACCGGTGAATACAACACCTAATAAGCCTTAACCAGGTGAATATATACAGCACTCAATTTACAATACTATCACACAATGTTCAAAAAAGATGTTTATACGGGATTTTCTTTTCTCTATTTTTTCCCACAAGAAAAAATCATGGTGTTATAGCTGCCATCTTTTCAGATAGTGGTTATTTTTTTATTAGAAACTAGGCATATACTTTGGAAGAAAAATATCTCTTTCTAGATATTTGGTGAGGCAACCAGAAGGGAAGAATTTGTCTTTCTTTTCCAGTTTTATGTGGGTCGTAGTTAACAGGTCTATGCTGGGGATCCTTTTCTTTGAAATTTATTCTCCATTTCTGACTACTCATTGAATGACATGCTATTGTGAATAATACAGTGATGCATTTTATCTTGGTGTTGCATTTCTTCTGAAGTTGTAGTTAGAGCATTACCTACCCCCTTAACCGTTAGATTCTGTTAAATGAGACATTGATTTGATCCAGTAAGATGGTAAAGCTTACAAGCCATTCTTTGGAGTCGGGTTTCCGGTGAAAAGTGAGATTTTTTTTTCTTTTTAAGGGAGGGGACAGAAGGATTTTGTGTACTCACTAGTCGCTATATGTCTCCAGGTAGATAATGTTGCTTAATTCTCAAATGTCAAGGGTTAGTATTAACATCTTTATTCGAGATCCTGCCCAGTTAAAATGAAGATAATTTGTCAAAATATGAGAAAATTCTAGTTTTGGGCTGAGTATAACTGCAGGCTACTTACACGAAGGACTTCTGATTGAAAAGTCAGATGAAGCTGCATTATGAAACAGTAAGACTGCTTCACCCTGCTGAAACTATTAGTCTTTTAATTTTTTACAGCTTGTGCACTTTTTTCTTTGGTCATTCTTTATTTTTTTATCGGTAGCTTTCAAGTATCTCTGGATTTATATTCCTGGCAGTATCCTAGCGAGGAAATACATGAAGAGGAGGATAGTTAGAAAACCCGAAGAAGATCATGGGGTTGAACAAGTGTGACAATGATGCATGAGGTACCTTTAGTATATATGCTCATCTCAGTTCATTCCATGTGTACTTCAGTTTTCGCAGTATTAGATTGAATAGCATTTCAGTAAGGTAATTAACTTTTTAAATTATATGCTAGGATAAGAATGAAGATTTCAGCAATTATGGTAGGGCAAGATAAGACACTTAGTCTACTATTTGTTGCCATCCTTGGTTGTAGGAACTGTTGAATTATGGTGGAAAACTGGGCAGACCTTTGATATGGCCTAATACACTTGTCTGTTTTTCTTTGCCATCACTTGTTTATAGCATACATAGTACAGAAGTTTGGAGCCAAAGGTACATCTGGCTCACTGAAAACAATATTGAAGACAACCGTAGAGGGTTTAATGACCATCCCTTACATGCGCGTGCGTGTTCATACATATACACATAAACACGTGTGCACGTGTTCATACATATAAGTGAATAAAACAAGCCACATACACACATGTTGAGAGGTTGAAGTGCATGAGCATGCACTTGCATTTACATATAAATGAATAAAACAAGCCACATACACACATGTTAGAGAGGTTGAAGTGTGTGCACGAACACACTTACACACCCACGTGCATATACTTATATATATGGGAATAAAACAAGACACATATATTAGAGAGATTGAAGTGCATGCCACTCACACATACACAAGCAAGTGAAACAAGGCCCGAGTTTCTATGCTATAACCCTTGCACTTAACTAATCTAGTTCACCTTATCTTCTCAATATCACCATAGACTGCCAATTTAAGAATTTCTTGCTAAAGCAAAAGCTAAGATCTTCCAAATCTCGGTTACTTATCCCCTGTACACATCTATATAAAGTTCTATTAGAATTTTGCATATGTTAAAGGATCCTTATAAAACTGAAATTGGCTTTTTGCAATGTTTTAAATATCCTCAATATATTTGATATATTGAGTTGGAGAGTAAACGTCACGATATACTAAATATGTAGTATATGTCTTTTTGGGAAATATATCACCCGCGATATTTTTCCAAAATGTGTCGGTGATAATTGTTCAAAAAGAATTTTGGTTTTATGGGTTTGAATCAAATCAAACCCTAAACCGCTATCCATACCAACCTAATTGAGCCCAATAATTTTTGGATATGTTTGAAATGATTATGACATTTGAAAACTTTATTAGTTTGCTTGGATTCCTTTAAGTTGTTCGTTTTTTTTGTTTCGAATTAGATATGTCAAAATTTGTGAGGATCTCAATTTCTAAAATCTATATATTTTGTACATTTTGGTGTTTTCTCAATTTCAAACCTATATTTTATTTCATGCATATGTATGTTTAGCATCATATGATTTATTGTATATAATAAATGTGCATGCGTGCTTAATGCATGTGTGTTCATTAATTCGTTTAGTTTCGTATTATTTATGTTATTTATGTAATAAATGTGAGAATGCAATGTATACACATGCCATGTAGATCATACCTAGGATTTTTTTTTCTTTTTTCTGTTCTACATAACTCGACATATTTCGATATACTGATTTGTCCCAATCTATATAATAAATTACAAAGAAAGCTATCAAGTGGCTCACAATCAATTCCCTCAAAATTAAAGGTCCATATCAAAACTCACAAAACATATTTTTCCTCCAAAATTTCAAACCCCAAAACCAAATTTTTCCCCCTAAAAAACTTATTACTTTATTACTATTTATCTCTTCTCTCTTTACTTTTTCATATTTCTCTCTTTCTCTCTATATCTCTCTATCCCATTCTTTCTTTATTTACTTAGAAATTAGATTTTAAGATTTCGGTTTTGTAAATTTTCAGAATTTTTAATAGCAAATATCTCTTCAACAATTAAATTTCATTATTTTCCACACTTAAAGTTCTAAGAAGTTGGATTTTATACCCTCATTTATAATTATTTTTCAACATATACTAATGGAAACATAGACTTTTATTTATAACTAATTATTGTCATGCTATTGAAACTTGAGCTACATAATTATTGTTTTACTGTTTACATGGCTTTTCGTGAATTCGTGTTTTGTATCGTTCCGAAGACGTGCCGTAGGCACGTGCCCACGGGCAAATCTAGTATACACATAAATTCTTAGGCTGACACGACACTAATTTCCGACATTTTAAACATTGGCCTCTTGTACTGATGTAAAACATAATCCTAAATAGAGAATTTCCAATATGTTTAAAGGATTAATTTTACCAACATATAAGGCGGATCAAGTTAGAAATTAAAACAGTTAATTGGTTTGATGGATTTTCAAGAATTGAATTATGTTTAACAAGCCCAATTAACAATTCAGCTCTAACAACGAATGATTATATCTCTAAGCGCTCTAGCAAGTAAAAGATGCAATATTGATTTGTACTCTAATTAGCAAGTAGAAACACTCACTCTCAATATTTTTGGTCGACAGATAAATGAAATAATATAATAGAGATGATAAGATAGTCTAACACAAATAATTGAAAAGTAGAAAGAGTATACCGGAAGTTCAAAGAACAGTTGCGACAATCAAAGAAGAAGCTACTGTTGGAGTTGCGGGTGGCTAGATCCGCGTGGTAGAAGGTCGGGGATGTTGGTTATCGACGATGGCGGCAGCCAAGGGAGGTGGTGGCGACGGTCGACGGGGGACCGTCGGGAAATCGACCGGAAGAGGAGGGCGCTGGGCTGTGCTGGCGTGGGTGGGAGCTGCACGGGGTCCCGAAGATGGGGCGGTGGAGGTTGCGGTGGTGATGTACAGTGGAGATGGGGGCGTCGAAGGTGATGGCGGCGTGGGGTTGGGTTGACGGAGGCGGACGGGAAGTCGAAAGGGGGAGTCGGGGTAGGGGAGAACGATGGTGAGGGTAATGGGCAAGTGGTTTGGTGGCGGTGGTGGTCGAAGACGGTGAGGAGGGTTGGGTTTGGTCGGGAGTTGGAGGAGGAAGAAGAAGGGTTAGGGTTTTGGATTTGGGGATTAGGGTTTTGATTTAATTGATTTTGGGATTTGGGGTAGTTTTAGAGTTTATCACAAACCCTAAAATTTTATTAGCACTTATCACAAACCCTAATAATTGGATTTCAATTGTATTACACAAAATGAGAGATGAAGAGCAAAACTCAACACAATAATTTTTTATTATCAAGAATAACATTACTTCTCATTAAACTCAAGGCCTATATATAGGCTCAAAACAAATCTTGATACAAATCTCAAGATATTCTAAAATCTCAGAAATATTCTAATGCATAAAAGAAAGATTGCATATGGCTATGCTATAATTGCCAAAAACAAATATGGTACTGAAATAAAATACTAAACTAAACATAATAGATGTCCTCATCATGTACTCATTAATTCTGAATAACTTTACAACATTAATTCATGATAATTCCCACACTCACTTGGTAAAAACTATGGTGTTTCTACAATCTATATTTTGTATATTGCAGTCACTTTTAGCACCCTCTTGGGGCTAGTGCGAAAATTTGCCATACATTCTAGTGTGGTATGAGTGTTGAAAATTAGAGTTGTGAAGCAGCAGAAATACGTGTGCAAAAATTAGTTGGTTTGCTAATGTTTGTATCCGGTGTAAGGTTACCTTGTGGTAGAAGATTTGGATTCAATGGGGTCTCTTCTTTGGGGACTTGCACAACAAGCACAAAGAGTATAGCTCATTAGGGGAATGGTCGGGGGTTCGACCAATCGCCCTCCGATGCCTAAGTCGGTACTTGCATAAGAGAAGAGATAAGAAATGAATTAGGGCTAGGGTTAGGTTTTGTACATTACCTTATGTAGACGTAGGGGGTATTTATAAGGGGTTGTTGGGGTTGCTCTTTTGTGGATGGGTGACACTTGGTTGTCTAAGATGCAGACATGTGTAAAGCCTATTTTGTCCTGGTACACTTTACTTGGGGCCCAAATCGTGTAGTTGGTGGGCTTTGGCTCTTTATTATGAGCTTGGGCCTAAGCATGCCTTGTTTGTGGGCCTCCTATACATTGTCCCTGCTTTGTTGGAGGTCATGCTTCTTAGGCATCCGTCGGAGTAATTCCTCATTTAAACATGCCCCTGCCGCTAGTGCTTGATTATATGTGCCTGCATTCCTCGGACATTCAGTCTCAGTGCACTTCTGTATTCTCGGGGGAAAGGTTCCGACGGATTTGACTGTCCACAAAGGTTCAGACGTTGACTTGCCCCCGTGTCTGTTGCTCTAAGGGTTTCTCCTGCTTCCTTGGGGGTATATAGTTGTTTGGTTAGAGATATGTTCGTAGGCCACGGGGTTGCATAAGTGTCTCCTTGTAGCTTCACGCATCGCTCCACGTGGCTTCGTGCATCACTACACGTAGTTGCACATGTGTACTCCACGTGGATCCATGTAATTGTACACGTGGTTCCACGTGTAGCATTGTCTTTTTGCTTGCCCCATGATGGCATCATGACACGTGTCGCACCTGTGTTGGTGGAAACTGAAGCGATGTGACTGTTGGTCTCCTTACGTCTTTTCAAATTTTGCCGCTCATTCACTCTCCCCTTCGCCCCCACTATAAATACTTAGTTTGGGACGAGTGGTGAGATTTTTACTTTTCTCCTCCCAAGAACTTTTGTGCATTCATCTTTTGCCTTCCGAGCATTCAAAGTCCCTTGAATAGTAGGCGGTTTAATTTCACTTTCTCGGCACTAAATTGTTTATAGGTGTGTTCGTGCTTTCCTTGTCTATGCTTTTTATTGTTTACTAGTTCTTTATTCATTTATTCCTTTCACCATCGGTTATAGAAATTTCATCCGAGGGTTCAAGGGTTCAAGGGTTTCTAGTTCAGGTTTTCCTATCTCGGAAGGTTGGAATAGTGGGACTGAACCAAATAAGTCGGAAATTAATCCTATAGAAACCACTGAAGCCCCTTCCGATATGCATGCTTTTGTAAATAGGATAATCAACAATGAAACGTACCCAATTCTTGCTCGGCCTCTTAGGGCTCGCAAACCACTAACCGAGTCTGTTGGGGAGTCAATATCTGTTGGAAAACTGATGGCTGACAAAGGGAAGACTTTGTCTAGTTCAGTGGAGCAGTCTGAAGTTCCCATCGGAGGCAATGTTCCCGTGTCGGGGTTTGAAGAGGTCGAAGAGTCAAATCCTACTGTCGGTGCGGAGACGTCACTTATGGTTGGGGGGAGCCAATAGATCCTCCTCGGATAGTGAGGGATATGGCTAGCATAGTTGGGACACCCGAGAGAGTATTTTAGGATTATCGAGAGCTTTGGGCTTTATGTTTTATGAAGCCAGGTTGGATTTAGAGGGTTCCTGACCGAAGACGATATGCCCCATAAGCGGGAGGCTTGGGGATATGACAGTCTACCTTAAACATTTGGAGGGTGGTCTCCGTTTTCCACTTTCCCGTAAGTTAGCCCAGATTTTTTTTGTTATTATGGTTTTGTGTGTCAATTTCCTCCTAACTCTATTATAGTGACCTTTGTCACTTGCCTCCATCTATCTGGTTACAAGTTTTCATTAGATTTATTTTAAGTATTTCAATGCTACGGGTCAGAGGAATGGTAAGCTTGATTCCACATGGGTCATTGTCAAACCTCGCGCTAAGTTCCGAGGTTTCATCGATGTTGCTCCTACCTCCAACACATCTTGGAAGGATCATTATATCTTCGTCAAGGTCTGCCCGGCGAGGAGTGGCCTTGTCCTACATAGTGGATGCCCCTTACCACAGATCCTGTGCCGGAGGATAGTTACATAAAGTTCTTGAATAAGTTTCGGAAGCAAAACCATTGGTTTCGTCTTATTGATTTCTTGTTCCATCCCAAAGTGCTAAACTTTTGTGGCTTTACTTATGTTGCTGATAGTTTCATTTTTCTTTCTAAGTTGGTAGGACACACCTTTAATCATCAATGGATGTTTTGTGGTCTTTTGTTGGGATGAGTTGAAAATTGATGAAGCAAAGGGGGGTGCAACAGGTGCAGCCGATGGAGAAGGTTGCCAAGGAAAAAGAGGAGGGTTAGAAGAAAGAGGTGGAGGCTTCCTCCAAGGGTGAGATGCAGTCCAAACCGAAGAAGGGGCCCGTGGACAAGATTGTTGTGTTTCGTCAGCGGTTCCGATGGTCGTGGAGCCTGTAAAAAAGAAAGTTGATTCTCTCAAGTTGAGAAGTAGACCTAAAATGAAATCTCAATGATAAACTACGGAAGAATTTTTCAGGTTTGAGGGTTCCGATGAGGAGACTTCCATGAACATTCCTAACACTTCCCTTGTTAAACAAGTGCAACTGCCGATAAGCAAGAGGCGCCTAAAAAGCTTACACTAAAGGTTGTTAACCCCTCCACTGCTTCGGCTGCTTCTAAGTGCCCTCCGACTACTGCTCGCAGGTGTCCTTCAAAGAAGGCACACGCTAGTCAACTAAAAATCACCGATAAGTTGGAGCATGTTATAGTTTATTTTGAGATAGCTGCCCCCTCTGCTAATGCTGCTCCTGATACCGATCTTGCTCCTAACGCCGCCGACACAGATGATTTAGAACTCGTCATTCCTTCTGCCTTCTATGGATGTTGCGGAGCTGACGGTAGTGGGCCTTCGTAATATTAGGGTTCTGAGGTGATTGGTTGTCCTTCTTGAGTCGATAGGCAAGCCCATCCGTAAGGAAGACAAGTTAGGCCCTTTTAAGGCGTGAGCAGACACTTGTTGATTTCGTCAGTAAAGGGATGTGCCCAGATGGTTGTGCATAATATCGCTCTCCCAAAGGACTGGGAGGATATGCTGAAATTGGACTTGGAAGTAATTTTGAGTATGCTTATCTCCTTTTCACTAAGGTATTTTTGCTGGTGTTTGCCTTGGAGTATGTTTTGTTTTTCTTTAAGAGTGCATTGAGCTATTTTGTTCGTCTTTCAGGTGACTTGTATTGCTGGCTTTCTACTTGAGGTGATCTCCGAATTCTCTCTCGAGTATGCCGAGCTCACCAATATACGTGATCAGCTGGCTCAGAAGGCCATCGATATGTGACAGCCCTTACGTAGGCCAAGCTCAATGCAGAAAAGGCTAGAATATGGCGGAGGACCGGATCAAGCTTGCTGAGGGATTGACCCCGTAGAATGTCAGAACGTCTAGATTTGGTTAAAGATTTGGTCGGGGGAGCTTTTGGTAGCTCGGCACCTTCTGGTTGCTTCCCCTGGTCAGGACTTTCAACGAGCTGCTTCAGATACACGGTCGTTTGGGCTATTTGATGGTCGGACTTAGCCCGACTTTCGCACATGTCCTAAAGCTGCTGCTCGATGGAGCCCCTCCCTGCTGACTCCTTAACGGCAGGAGTGATGGCGAGTGCGGACGGAGAACTGTCTGTCAATTCTTCGATGATTGATGCATCTCCGTCGTTTGTGGACGACATACCGTCCACTTGGCCTTCCATGCGTGAGGTAGTGGTTATGTGTTTTATGGGGGTGATGAAGGTTCCATGGGAATGAGGATTAGGAGAATTTGGTCATGCATCTATATTGTAAAGTGTGGGTTGTCTGGAGTAGGCTTTTAGGTAGGCCCTCCTTCTAGCGCTAATGTTTCAGACCTGTTGGTAAGATGCTATTGTGATCCGGTGTGAGGCTGCTCTATGGTAGGAGATTTGGATTCGATGAGATCTCTTCTTTGGGAGACCTGCACAAGCACAAAGAGAAGAGCTCGTTAGGGGAATGGCCAGGGGTTCTACCAATCGCCTTCCGATGCCTAAGTTAGTACTTGCACTAGAGAAGAGACAAGGGAGGAATTAGGGTTAGGGTTTTGGACATTACCTGACGTAGACGTAGGATGGGTTGTTGGGATTGCTATCTTGTGGATGGGTGAACTTGGTTGTCTAGGATTAGAACATGTGTGAAGCCTATTTTCTCCTGCTGCACTTGACTTGGAGCTCAAACCATGTAGTTGGTGGGCTTTGGCTCTTTATCATGGGCTTGGATCCACCTCCTGTACACAACCTATGATAAAAGTATGTGAAATGGTAAGTGGCTTGAAAATATTGTAAACTTTGAAGGCGAAAAGTGAAGCCTGGTTAATGGATGGAAAATTGACTAGAACAGGAGCCAAGCTAAAGTGGGGGAATATTGTTGTAGTTTTTGACGATGAGGAGAAAGTATGTGTCGTATTGGTTTTAAGTACTAGGATTTGATAGCAATCAAAGTAGAATAGGCAAGGACTATATGGAAAATAAACTCCAAAACAAGGATTTGGAAATAAACAACTATTTATTTCTTCTGCAAACAAAAGCACTCACATACTGAACTTTTCAACAACTCACTGACTCGCATTCTCTCACATGGTGTTTCAACACCTCCTTTTCACTCTCACTGTACTTTAACTCGCACACACCACAACATAAGAGCTTTGGGCTCTATTTGTAGTCTGTAATAAACCGACCCTTCAACTATTTAAAAAAAGTGAGTGATGCTGAAAGTTGGTGACGTACGCATCAAACACGTCTCGACTGTACATGAGACACAAGTTAAAGTCAAACCAAGTACGATTTGGTCAATGACTACCAAATCAAAAATCTTTACTTTTTTACTGCTGACAGAAAGTGCAAAGCAAGCAAATGTAAAGTATGACAGTAGTCCTCCTCAGTGTTCAATCTTTCATAGCCATCTCTTGCCTTTTTCTTGGGCTGCATTTAGTAAGTTTATTTTCTAAGATGGCTTGTTGAGTAAAATATCTCACAAATGAATGCATTGTGGTTCCTAGTCTCACCTTCCATGGTAACAATATGTTATGCTATGTAAATGGGTAATACTAATCCTGCAGACACTTTACTTCCAATGTTTTTATTTTCTGCACTTCAGATGATGACAGCTAATGAATGATTCTTTCTGCATCTTAGGTTAACATGACCACTTTCTTTCCTTGTTTAGTTTTAAGGGGAGAGGAGAGACAGAAGGTATACAGATGCAGTCTCCTTTTGCGTGATAACCTGGGAAAGAGCAGAATAAAGTGTGATCGATGGACAAAGGGAGTAGTAAAATAGAAATTGGAGAAACTGACACAGGGTCGATTTCGGTGATTACCTGGAAAGCCATCATCATTAACTTACATTTGAATTTTATTAGAAAAAGAAATTGAGACATTAAAGACATCTTTGAAAGCAGCATGGTCACAGCGCAAAAGATTGATCACATGTTTAACAAATCAAATAACACAGAACTGCTACTTTGAGACATTTTTTGAACGAATAGAACTTGTTTTTCGACCATCTGTTCCTCTGTTCAGGTACTTGGATTTTTTGGGAACATGCATGCTTAAAGCTTGTCCAGACTATTGTCTTAAATTGTGTAATAGAAATTCAACTCAAGATTCAACCATATCTCATGCTGTGAGGTTGTTGGGACTCTCCTTTCTGTAGACTTGGAGCCAGGCAGGCGGTTCAGGTATTCATTGGAGTTATAACTTCTCTTTTATTTGTGAAGGTGATAACCATATATTGAGCAACTACTTCTCTTGATGCCAATAGTTTTGTCATAGTGCTAACATCATAACACGAATGGAGATTTTGCATCTTCATTTTGAACACTTCTTGATCTGACATACTTATTTTGAACATTTTTCGACAATGATGATGATTTTTGAAGAACTGGGTGAATCTGTTGTGGAACTGATCATTGCAGGTGGGAGCCAATTTTGTTTTTATTATTATTATATAATCTTCTTTAAGTTTGTTAAGTGCCAATGATTTATACACGTTTTGCTAATGTGTGAATAGACATCTCAATGTGGTATAGCCATTTCCATTATCAATTGCAAAGAACAGTGAATCATTGATCTAGTCATAGTATACTAAATATCTCTGTTGTGCATTGCCTCCCATTACTTTGCTTGTTCTTTATTTAAGCAAACATATAAAACACATCATATAACGTATCCAATCCTTTGTGCTGATTTTGTGGTACTTCGCAAAAACACAGTCACGCAACTTCATCAGAGCTAAATGCTTATTTTCCCAAGTATTTCTTGAATATGGTTATGTAGTTTTCCATGCTGTATGATTTTTCTATACCTTTGCCAAATCGGCAGTATTTCAGGGATTCTATGGATAGAAAATTTCTTTTAAGGTCTTTGATTCCCTCTGTAATTAGTTGTAATTTTTTGTGCGCATTATCTTTGATTCCTCTGTATATCGTTTGCCTCGTGCTCCAATTTCATTGTATGGCTGGCTTGATTTTGTATGACAGGCTGCGTAGTTCTTATATTTTGACGTTTTCTTGTTGTCCATAGCTTTTGAGTTACATTGTGTTAGGTTTTGTGAGAAATTAACAATTGGGAATTAGGGTTTATCTTTAGATCTAAGTTGTTTGAGATATTCACCCTAGGTATCAAGATTGGAATACCTAGACTGCTATCACAAGCCAGTATTTATCTCTAAATACTGGTTTGGGTATCGGGTTATAAGCCCACAAACCCGCGTTTCAATATCCATTCAATTGTACGTTTAATGCACGTGTTACTCATGCACATGCAATATTTATATAGAGAGAATATACCAATATATCCAACAATCTCCTCATATATTCTCAATATATAAAGTACAAGATTATCTCATCAGTTCAGTATAAAACTAACAGGCTAATAGCAGTCCATAAAAAGAAAAGCATCATAAAGGTATAGTTTCATAAGAGCCAATATAATTATAAATCTGAATAGTTCAATTAAGACTAAACCAATATAATTAAAAAGTTCCAAACCATATCCAATTCAGAATAGTTCACAAAGACTAAACTAACTGGAATAATCTGTCATAGTTTCAAAATGAAACGAAGCAAATAAGCTTCAAGAACAAAATATGAGTTTTAAGCTCATGAACACAAGAGTCTTAAACTTAACAGAAGTTTTTTACCAAGCGAGTGACTAATTTATTCTCGAAAGAGATAAACTGAAACTCTATCCTTGCACACTGCTTTATGTTTACTCCTCCATTTTGAGCAAATCATTATTTTTGAAATCTATGTTGACGGATTCAACTCCTCCATCTTTGCTAGCTTATTGAAAACAAGAATATCAAGAGACACATCTCTAAGAATTTCAACAAATTTCACAAAGTATCTAGTTCCATAAAGGAACTTAGTACAATTCATAATTAGCTTAGCAAAAATGTAACGCAAGCATCACAATCAAGTATCTTTAATAAGTAAAGTACATGAACTTTATAGTTTCTACACAAGAATCATACTATGTTTCATATTGGAATGAAAAGACTGCCGTTTCAATCATGGTTTAACATTGAATCATCAAAATTGGAATGAAACATGTATCCATAAAAGATACATCATTAAAATTGGAATGATATTTAGGACAATTTAATTATCGGAAACACATCGACAAGTTTTCATGTTTCGTATTGGAATAATATGATTATTCTAAGTAAATTTCCTAGATATATAATACCATCAAAATTGGAATGACATTATATATTTGTGGAATTTATGTGGAATCATCAAAATTATCTAAAATATGTCAACTGCCTAAAATTGATACTTAAGTTTGAACTTCTCTATGGCTCCAGTTGGATTCTAAATTTCAAAACAATTAGGATGTTAAAGCTTTTGACTCAATAGCTTTCAACTCCATTTTTCCCACAGTTTTGATAATTAGATCACTTTCAAGTTTTTTAGCAAGAGCATTAGCCATACTTGTCGCATTGCACTTTATTTATGAGAAAGTTCAACTAGGTTTCTTTCAGTCTTAATGTACTCCTCTTACTGTTATAGAGTGAGTTGTGAGCTACAGTGCATTGTAGCTTGATAGTCGCATAACAGAATTAGAGAGTTACTTAAACTTCTTAATGGATAACTAGCAACAGTTTCTTCAATCCACTCAGCCTTTTCCCCTGCAGATGATAACACACAGAGGTCTGATTTCATGGATGATAGCACAGTGTCTGTTTGCCTTTTTATTTCCATAATATTTCTGTTTCTCCTAGTGTAAACACATATCTACTAGTTATCGACTTTCACTAAATTCTGAGCATTATAATGCATCAGATCATCCATTCATTCGAAGAATGACTAGAGTAGCACAAAGCAAACTCTTGAATACCACTCAGGTATCTCAATAGCCTCTAAAGGGCACTCAAATGTGTATGGGATTATTAGTAAATCTGCAGATCATACCTACCTCAAAGGCTATGTCTATTATAGTGCAGATCTTTGTATACATGAGACTATCAATTCCTTTAGAATGATCTACCTGTCTCATAGTTGCACCATCATTAGGTGTCAACCTTTTATCATAATCATAAGGTGTTTCAAAACACACTTTCAATCACTATATCCCCACTTTTGAAACACATTTTGATTTGATGAGTTTGACTAAGAGTTATTTCTTGCCAACTGAAAACTCACCCTTATACCTATGGTGCCCACAGTGCCTAGGTTTTTATGTTGAATTCTTTGGATAGCATAATTTTAACTTCATTTGTAATAGAGATGTCACTTCCAAGAACTTGCATATCAACAGAACAAGTAAATAATGCCACTATATTTGACACACCACAAAGTTGAAGGCACTGATATGAATTCTTTGATTCATATACTAGGCACTTTTAAAATTTTATCAAATTATTTATTCGTTGGCTATACATGTTTTAAGAACATACAATGATTTTATTAAATTATAAATCTTGTTCACTAAACATATTAGTTCAAAACTTTACAGTACAAAACTGTTCAGTACAAATCCTTTTAAATATCCTTTATGAATGACAAAATTTTCAATAGATGTAAAGGTAAGAAGAATACTTATTGTAGCAATATGACAAACATGTGAGTAGACATCAAATAAATCTACCCCATTTTTCTCGGTCAATCTGTTAGCTACTAAAAAGCATTAAAATTGCTACTGAACAATCAAAATTAAGTTTCTTCTACGAAACCTCACTTACTTACTATAGTTTTAGCCCATTTCGGCCGATCAACTAAATTAAAATATTATTGTACGACACAAAATCATCTCATTGTCTACTAAAGACTCTTCTAAGCTCATTTGTCATTCAGGTTTTCAAGTGTCAGTAAGGTTGGTTCTTGATTTCAACCGTGAATCATTGAACGTGTCTGTAGGACTAGATTATTTCATACATTTATCTTTGATGAACATATCCTCAAAGAACTTTGCAAGTCTAGATTCTTCTAACACAAATTAGATAGATCCAACATCTGTCCACATAGCTACATTCTGCATTTTCTAAACACACAAATATTTTTGTAGGTCCTACTTTAGGCCTTCTAGGGTCATGTATTCTAACAAATGTTTCACAACACAAATTTTCACTTTAACAGAATTATTTGTGTTTTCATGTCATGATCTACAAGGTGTATTCAATTTAGAGTGTAGTAACACATTAGAGATATGATTAACAATATAACATCACTCATAATTGCACAAGACAAACAACAGTCAATAATATAGAATTCAACATTTCACTAAGTGTTTGATTCTAACTTTTATCAATACCGTTTGACTGTTGTAAGTAGAGTGCACTAGAGATTATGCCCAATGCAAACTTCTCTTAAGTTGTTAAAACATATTCACCACCTCTATCAAGTCTGAATCCTTGATTTTTTAGCATTTAACTATAATTTTTAATTTATTAAGAATAACAAGTGCTTTATTCTTCATATATATGACAGACTTATATTAATCATCTACAAAAGCGATTAAATACTTCTGACCAGCAATCGTCTCATCTAGTCACGAAGCTATTGAGATCACAAATATCAGAATGTATTGACTCAAGAAGTTGTGTGCTTCTAGAGACCATACTAAATGATTTTTTAGTGATCATAATCTGAGCACAACTTTCATATTTGTCATATTTTAATGGAGTGTCATTTAGTAGAGTTATGAGTTTTAATAAGAACAAACAATTTAATATATAGTTCATAGTGATTCTAAATTTCAAAACAGCTTGGATGTTAAAGCTTTGACTCAATAGCTTTTAACTCCATTTCCCCATAGTTTTGATAATTAGATCACATTTCTTCACAAACAATTGAATATATAGTTCTCAAATCTTAGCCAATTATGCTATGTTCAAGAACATAATTAGAACTATTATTATTAATTGTCTCATTTGTTAAACTCAACTTATACATACGATTGACAATATATGCATTTTATATACAAAATTACTCGTATCACATTTTACAAGAATTATTTACTTTCTCTAATGGTTCTAACAATGTCCACTTGCTCAAACGCATTGAGCAAAGAGTTATTTCCTTTATTCGTTCTTCATCATCTTCCTAACGCTAAATGAGATAATGACTAACATATTACAATTCAACTTTGCACACAGTACAATGAACGAGAAAGAACAAAACATAACTAATAGAGTCATATTCTACATTAAGAGACGTTCTCTCCTAAGTTACAGACATTTGTTATACATATTATACAATTTTTATTTTATTTTTTAATTATGAGAGAAGCAAATATGTAATCTCACACAAACTGCAAACAGTGGATTTGTCAAAATATCTATACACATAGTATGATAAAACACTTAACAACCCTAAACATGCTAGTTTTCCAGAGCAAGAATAACTATGATCTAAAACTCTCAATCATATGATCAAATGCACAAAATGTTAACACATTCATCACATGAAAAATACTAAGAAAATTAGAGTAGATCATACCGACACTTCAAGTTAGAAGTGTTTTTTCAAATTCGATGGAGAAGCCTGCGTAGTGCAGACTTATCATACCATGATGAAAATCCATCGTCTCCAACATACACAATTTATAGGTAACATTAAAGTTCCTACATTCATCAAATTGTTAAAGATTAGCCAATTAAACAAATTATGAGCGCATCTAATTCTAGCAACAATTTGATTGGAGATCCGAATTTTATAGTCAACATACAGTTTAACTTATAAAAAAAATATATTTGGTTTTAGCACATAGCCAAAACAACTGTTCAACTTGTATTTAATTAAACAAATGATTAATACAGTCTTGAACTTAACTACTTAGCATCACAGTAATTCTATAGTTCAAAATAAACTTAAAACCAATGTTTTGAACTTCCAGCACATAGCAAAATATTTGATAGGAATTTAATATGAGAAAAGTAAAGAACTCATCTTTCACTGTCTCTCCCCTTCAATTGATTAGATTCAAATCTGTTTCGAAACAAATCCGATCTATCACGTATTGCACCCAAAACACCACACAACAGACTCAATCTGGAGGAAAGCCTTATCGACAATCCAGAGTATCTCAATTTGTGCCAAACCCAATAAGGAACAAATCCATTGCTGCACTCTTTGATCAAATCCCACCCATTTCTAATCAAACCAATCTCAATTTCAAGGATTAAACTCGGTGGGGGAATTTCAACAGACAGGTTGTGGGCAGTTCTGAATCGAACTCAAACCCCTGTCACTCAAATGAGAGAGGATCCAAATGTCTTCTTCTTCACAATCCAAAGACCAGAGCAAGAGAACCCCACTGTCTTCTTCTTCACAATCCAAAGACCAGAGCAAGAGAACCCCACTGTCTTCTTCTTCACAATCCAAAAGCTAGAAGACAGTTTCTCAATGAATCGGGTTTGGATCCGACTACACAGCACGACAGAGAAGAGAGGAGGAAGATGGGCTTGCGGGTCAGGTTCGCTGCAACAGGGTTTGACACTCAAACCCTAGGTGGCCGGAGAAAAGGGGGTTGACAGCACACGTGTGACTGTATGCGAGCGGCGACGTCGACGAGGTCAGCGGCTGATCGTCGGAGCAAGGGCGGGATCTGATCACAAACCCAGATCGATGCCTCGCCTGATCGTCAATGGCCTCGCACGAAGGAGGCGACGAGTTGCGGCGTTCGTTTATGGGAGCGACGACGCCGACCAAGATGGCGATCGTCGATGACGATGGCCTCGAAGGCTACGACGGCGCACGGTGACGGCGTTGGGTTCCGGTAAATCTTTTCTCTCAAATCTCACAAATTAATTTGTACAATATCTCAAGATTGTTAGGTTTTGTGAGAAATTAACAATTGAGAATTAGAGTTTATCTCTAGATTTGTTTGAGATATTCAGTATCAAGATTGGAATATCTAGACTGCTATCACAAGCCAGTATTTATTTCTAAATACTGGTTTGGGTATCGGGTTATAAGCCCACAAACCCGCATTCCAATATCCATTCAATTGTACGTTCAATATATGTGTTACTCATATGCACATGCAATATCTCTACTACTACTATAATGGGAGAAGACCTTTGTCCATAACCCAACCCGTGCAGCGCACGTGCAAGTAAATTTTTTTTTGCCCTTTTCATTCCCCCAATTTTTTCCTACGTGCACAGCACGTGTATAATACTAGTTTATATAGAGAGAATATACCAATATATCCAACACATTGCACCTATCTTTCTGTTACACTGATAATCTTACAAATTGTGTTTCTGCATAGTTGTAAGTATTAGTTTGTCATGTCGACAGTTTATATATATTTTAAGACAGAGAGTAATAGACTCCTAGCTTAGTTACTATACACAGAAATAGGTACACTATCCAGTACCAATTCTGACAATCCACTATGGATTGACCTGGAAGAGTTATTTCATGTAGTGCAGTTGATGTTCGTTAACTGAATCAAGGATTTCCTTCATCAGTAATCTATTTATTTGGGATTACTTTAAAATTGGTTTTCTATGTCGTACTGGTAAAAGTACCCTTTCAAGTGCTAGATATGCTTTAGAGAATCATGGCCATGGCCTAGGTTATTTTTTCTTTTGTTAAATAAGCGCTTTATCCCAGCGATTTTAATAACACACACGCCGGGATAGACCCCTAATCTGTTGCGACGCTCACTGCAGCGGCATTTTTAGAAGCACCGCTACGATCTATTCCGGCGTTTAAAAACGCCGGGATAGGTCAAACAAAATGCCAGGATATCCGTTGCGTTTAGTAGTGAGTGGAGCTGCATTTACTTCAAATTTGAACTTTAAGACATGTATGTTATCAATGTTCCTGTTGCAAGTAATTCTCATTAGCTTTCTTAGTATTGATCACACCTTTGCTAACATCCACTTCATTGTGTTCAAAATTTTGTTTGAGGTGTATATTGATTTCACTACTCGTTGAAATTACTTTGAACTGACATTCAATTTAAATTTATGGACCTCTTTTAAATGTCAAAATTTTGACCCATTGTGGTACATTTTTTTCTCCAGAGTTTATTTTATACTTTTTGCTAGCACATGACAAATATGGTTGCTGTGTATATCGTCAGTCTTTAATGGCCAGCTTTACATTGGTTTTGCTGCCTTTGGTAAGTTCATTTTCTGAAGATGACTTGTTGAGTAAAATCTGACAAAAATGAATGCACTTTGGTTACAAGTCTCAACTCATGTAAATGGGGTATTCCTGCGGACACTTTGTTCCAATGTTTGTATTTTCTGCCCTTGCATCTATTAGATTATGCTATCTGGTGCACCACAATAATATTTTATGTGGTGTTTGGATCAATTTTAAACCTTTTTTTTTTGTTTTGTTTTTTTGAGAGAGAGAGAGAGAGCCGTAGTCTTTTATTGCAAACAAATAGTAGTTTACAAGAGAAAGCACATCATCAACATCATCAAGGGTCTTTTATTGCAAACAAATAGTAGTTTACAAGAGAAAGCACATCATCAACATCATCAAGGGTCTTGTAAATTAAAATGCATGCAACATTTAGCAGTATCGTGGGCTGCTACATTACAGGATATTGGAGTGCTAAGTGCTAACAATGGAGGTATGGCTGTAATCATGGAGGATGACCTTTCCTTCGTTGATGTGGTGAATGAAATCCTAGGGGGGGGGGCTGAAATATTATGTCATCTCTAAACCAATTCACCCCAAATGCCACTTCTGTTTTTTCGGATCGGTGGCGGCCTCGTCCAGGTAGGCTGGAATGTGTCATTCATGGCATTGGAAGCATTTGGTTGCTGCTCACTGGTCGGTTTGCTGGTCATGCTCAAACTCTCAGAGATGACATCCCTTGGTTCAAAACTCCTCCCACCAAATACTAATTGCCATCTGTTCTTCCAAATGCACCACATGATGGAAGCTCCTACATTGAACTAGTCAAGATCCGACTCTTCACTAACCACCCATCGACTTATGACCTGGCCTACACGCATTTTCCAT
Source organism: Hemerocallis citrina (assembly GCA_017893485.1). Classification (NCBI taxonomy): domain Eukaryota; kingdom Viridiplantae; phylum Streptophyta; class Magnoliopsida; order Asparagales; family Asphodelaceae; genus Hemerocallis; species Hemerocallis citrina. Next base: position 223,928,348 of record CM030366.1, on the reverse strand, counting down.
AATGTTGTGTTTGATACGAGCGAGGTGCCATACCTGCTTGGTAATTGAGCAGTGCAACAACAAATGGTGCACAGTTTCCATATCTTCTCCGCATAGCGTACACAAGCCAGAGACTTGGACGCTGTTTGGGCTTTACGGCAGTTGGTGATACGGCATCTTCATAGCTCCCCAAATAAATGATGTATTCTCGGTTGCACATCTTTGTGGTTATGAGACCATTATAAGCAGAGCGAATTTTAAATTTACCCGATTTCTCAGGGAGCCACAAGAATTTATATTTGCCTTCAGGATCATGAGTGTATATATATAGGAGTAAGTATGGCCTGAGATGTTTGTGAGTCGAAATAGTCAAGTGATCAGGTCTTCATTCCAACCCCTTCCATCTAGCCTCATGATCCATATCGGATATGTATCAGTTTAGTATTTTGGTTCTCGGTTCTCTCCTATATATAGGTATAGGAGTCATTGTACTCAGTTGTATTCAGTTCCAATAATCCAATCATATTTTTCAATCTCTCTGTTAACCTTATCATGGTATCAGAGCACAATTATACAAATTTAATTTTCTTGTTTCCCCCATCAAAACCCTAGAATCTCAACCCAAAAAAAAAAGTCATCGTCGACGTCATCTGCCTCTCGTCGCCCCCGTTCCCAATCTCTACTCCAAAACTCCATCATTAAGAAATCGAAGAACCCATCGTCGGCAATCAGCGTCATCGTCATCGTTTGTCATCCAACCGCACAGTCAACAACTTCGTTTCTGATGGCGAAGTAAGTCCCGCCGCCTCCCTCCCACTTCCACTCCACTCCAAACCCGCCTTCGCCAGCAACCCATCTTGCTCTACTCCCTGTTGCTCTCCCTCAACAAATCCTCGCCGCCTATCCCCCCGAACTCCATCGCCCCCATCTCCTATCCTCTCCAAAACCCTAATCCAAAAATTGAACTCCAACGCCGCCATCCTCTTCTTAACCCCAACCCGAATCGAAATACTGGAAACCTACAATCCATACCTGACCCTATATCCCAAACCCGAACCCCCCCGTTTCAAAATAAAAATGAAAATTTGCAGGTACTTGTGTTTCTCCATGGAACCTTAATTTTGACAGTATCTTCCAGTTTTCACTGATGATATGATTATCAATGGGGACGATTCTGCAAGTATTGTCTCTATACAGTACCTTTACCGACAGTTTCATATAAAAGATATTCACAAATTACACTACTTTCTTGGCCTAGAGATTGCCGACGGGTCTCGGGGGCCACTTATTTCTCAACAGATATTTATCTCCGCTGCTTGTCTATCGGACAGTCGATCGGCCGACACTCCTTTAGAGCTTCATGTGAAACTTTGTTCCACAGATGGTAAGCTCCTTCCTAACCCTACTAGATACAGACAGATTGTTGGAGAGCTTGTCTACTTATGCATGACCAGACCCGATATTGCTTCTGCAGTTAGTATTGTTAGTCAGTTTGTTTCCGCTCCTACATCAGCTCACTACAGTGCTCTTCTTCGGATCCTCATATATCTTCGAGGCACTATCACTCATTATTCATGCCTTCTGCATCCACCTTAGAGCTCCGCGCATATTCTGATTCAGGTTGGGTGAGTGATCCTACCACCAGACGATTTATCACAGATTTCTGTCTATTTCTTGGTAATTCATTATTCTCGTGGCAAAGCAAGACGCAGGCAGTTATAGCATGTGTTTCAACCGAAGCTGAGTACACAGCAATGACAACCACTACTAGAGAAATTGTTTATGTTTGTTGGCTGTTATCAGATATGGGTGAAACTCTCACATGCGCTACTCCTTTTCATTGTGATAACCGGAGTGCATTGCACATTACAAGCAACTCGGTCTTTCATGAGCGAACAAAGCACATAGAGATAGACTTCCACTATGTTCATGAGCACTTTGAAGTAGGAACCATTTCACTTCACTTGGTTACTTCTTCACAGCAGGCAACAGACTTCTTCATCAAGTCTCATACTGTCCAGGGATTTCGTTACTTGGTGGGAAAACTCACAATGTTCGACCCATAGCGAGTTTGAGGAGGGTGTTTTTTTTATCGTAAAAGGTTGGCAATTGCCTCCCCCCGTGTTTCATTAAAAAAATTAACGAAACAAACAACAAAAAATAAGGCTTATGAAGTTCAGATCGCAACAGGCTGAGTTCTGGAATTCATACACCCCAACCAACAAACAAAAATACAACGAAATCTAGTCCTACCGATCGGTCACCCCCGCTAGAACAACTTTCTCGGTGCCAATTTGGGCTCATTCTCTCATCAGTGCCTCGCTTGTACGTCATTTATCCTCTCCAACTATCGTACGCTCTGCCTCGTTGTCCCTAGCAGTGACCCATACGACAAGCGTAAGCACTATATGAGAGACCCCGCAGGCACTCCACCAATCTGACAACTCCATATCAAGATTGAGTCATCGTTCTCATCCCATCGCTTTACCCTCGATGACTCTCACCGCAACCTCGCAATGAGGGTAGACGTCGCACCTAATCTCTGCGAGCCCTCTGACATAAAAGAACCAAAGGCACCCCTCACTTTAACCAACCAAGGTCAAAGTAGAACCCAAACTATAAAATTGCCCGACAATCGTCGCCTACACCAACTAGGATACATTTTGTTGTTATTTGTAAGTCGGTTGTAATTTGGATATTAGGGACAAATTTGGATCTTAGGGACTCCACCGCATCAACTCAAATTTCAAAACTCAATTTGAAATTCAAATCTTCCCCCTACCGCAGCACTCCCAAATCAGAAATTTCCCTCCCCCCCACTCTCTCCCCGACCTCCCCCACATGCCACCACGACAGCCTCGACTACCCCGTAGTTTGCCGCTCGCCGCTCCACGCCGACGCTAGGAAGCACTCCCGCCACCAGCCCGATGCCACCAGTCCAAGCATCGCTGCGATTTGCGTCGCCATCCCCGATGACGCCAGCCCCAGTCAGCTCATCCCACAACCACGGTCACAAACGAAGAACTACATTGCAAACCATCATTGGAGACTTCTCCAATGAAGAGGAAGACTCACGAGTTGCTACGGACTCCCCAAGAACCCCCGATCTGACCAAAAGGCGGCAATCACGAATGCACAAGTCCAACTTGGCAGACACCGAATCTAGAAAGCTTTGCATCTGGAGCTTACCAACGGAGGCACCAGAAGACGACGAGCATTGCTCAGCCAATATCCCTCTCCGACGCCGTCGCATCCCTCGCGCGGCACCTTCGGCCTCGCCAAAGATTCGGCGTTCTTGACCATCGCCGTCGCATCCTCTCCAACACCGGAGTAGACCCCAAATGACGACCGAAATCTGAAAAAGAAAAGTAAGGAATAGGGGAAAAAATAACAGGGAAAGAGAAGATGAGAGTTGGGAGAGAGGTTGAGAGGAAGCCGGGGGGGGGGGGGGGGGGGGGGGGGCGCTGACACCCTAGTCGCCGGCCGCCACCCAAGCTCAGATCTAGGGTTTGGGTTTTTGGTTTTTGGGGTTTTTAGGGGAGAGCTTCTCTCTCTAGATTTTCTAGATAGAGAAACTCCAAAAAAGAATGCTCCAAATGACCGTTTGAGGGGGTGTTAGATATTGTATTTTGTCCCATATTGGATATGTATTAGTTTAGTATTTTGTTTCTATCCTATATATAGGAGTGTATTCAGTTGTGTTTAATCCCAATAATCCAATCATATTTTCCAATCTCTGGTAACTTTATCATGATCAATTCACTTACATAAATAATATCAATCTGGAAAGCCAACAGGTCTGACTATATTTGATTGGATTTCTCTAATCCATGTGTCTTTGCACCACCTTTAACTACTGACCACCTAGAGAAAGTGTAGGAGGGAATGAGGAGCTCTGCAGATCATCATCTGAAAAGCTACCTGGGACTCGAGAGGAGAAGGAGGTGGGTTTTTGGAGCACACGCTATCAAGTTCATTTTCCAAACTTCAGACCACCTAGAGAAAGTGTAGGAGAGAATGAGGAACTCTGCAGATCATCGTCCGAAAAGCTACTTGGGGCTCGAGAGGAGAAAGGGGGTGGTTTTTGGAGCACACACTATCAAGTTCATTTTTCAAATCAGTAGACGTCAAACAACCCAGAGTTAACAACTTCCAGATCCGCTATGGGGTCTTAAAGTCTAATGTGGTCGTGGAGTGTGGATTATGACGATCATGAAGAAGTCTGTACAAGATGTGGTAGCTTTTACAACTCATACTCCTTCCAACAATGCAATGCTGAACCTGGTTCACTATACACAGCAATGATAATGCAGTGGGAATGGAGGAGGAGGAGGAAGTTCTCACAACAACGATGGGGGTGATAATAACAATGGAGGGGGGGACCTCCGGTCGTTCTGTTCTCAAGAGGACACTGAAGAGCAGGACTTTGTTCTTGAGAGTGACAGAGATAGAACCAGGGTGGCGTTATTCCAAATAACGGCATGAAAAGAAAAGTAAAATAGATGCCGTTATTTGGAAGAACGACGTCGAAATAACCTATGCCGTTATTTCCAATAACGGTTCTTGTTGACGTGTCCTAAACAAGGACATATCGCTAATTGTTTTGGGAAGTGGGGCATAGCGCTAAATATTTTCAAAAAGTGGGGCAGTACGGCAAAATTTTCTCTAATGTGGTCATGGAGTGTGGAGTATGACGATCGTTAAGAAGTCTGTACAAGATGTGGTAGCTTTTACAACTCATACTCCTTCCAACAATGCAACACTGAACCTAGTTCGAACTGAGGTTGTAGTAGGTTCACTGTACACAGCAATGATAATGCAGTGGGAATGGAGGAGGAGGAGGAAGTTCTCACCACAATGATGGGGGTGATGGGGGTGATAATAACAATGGAGGGGGAACCTCTATAGGTCGGGGGTCGTTCTGTTCTCAAGAGGACACCGAGGAACAGGACTTTGTTCTTGAGAGTGACAGAGATAGAACCAGGGTGGCCAGCCCTGCTCCTAAAACCCAAGAAGAGAACGATGGTGGGGATGATGATAAAATGAGTTGCTACTCCTTCAAAACAACTACATCTGATCTGACTTACAAGAACCACCAGGCTTGGCGGACCTGCAGATCTTGAATGACATCAAACACTTTGCCCTCAACGTATCAGCCTGCATTCAATGAGAATAATGGACCATGTCCTCTTCAGATCTTCTTCCACGTCACTGCACCAGAGATCGACTCCGATTGGGGTTCATATGTGGCATCGAAGGCTCAACTTTCTGACATGGGCATCGAGGAAATGAAATTTCTAGAAAATTGACGTCTCATCTTGGTTGCTCTTGAGGAACATACAACCAACACCAATCAGGGAGTCTTAATGGATTCCACACTCCAAATCTTATCAGGTTTGGATTCTGATGCAGATCCACTGCCCAACAAACCAGACTCTGTCCTGTTTGAAGTTGGTAATGGTGTCTAGCACTGTCGCATTTATCCGATACCCGAACTCGACTCAGATTCGGTATTGGACCGGAACCGACCCGATCTATCTGGGTCCGGATCCTAAAATAAGCTCTGATGCACTTCTGGGTCCGGATCCGCGTTCGCTCAAAATAGATTCGACCCGGACCTGGACCCGTTAAAAAATACCCCAAAAATATGAAATTTAAATAATAGGGTTATAGGGATATACATATAAAAGTAATTGTTGAAGATAGAAGTGTAAATATAATATTTATTCATGTACTTTAGCGCAAAAAATGTTGGAACCGTAGGGTATCAGGTGCAAAAATACTTTAATAAGTGCAAATATTTATTTTCTGCTACCGAACCTGACAGGTAGATTTTTTTTACTAGAATCCGGACCCGGTTCTTGCAAGTCTGGATCTGGATCCAATTTTTAAACCCGTGAGGTACCAGATCCGGATAGTGGAGGATCCGACCATATAAGACCCGATACCAGCTCTAGGTGTCCATGCTTGCGAACCACTATTTGTTCGAGCTCAGGATCCGAAGAGATTTCACCAATTTAATAGTGAAAATTTTGCCGTACTGGCCCACATTTTGAAAATATTTAGCGCCTTGCCCCACTTCTGAAAACAATTAGCGATTTGCCCCTGTTTAGGACACGTTAGCAAAAAACGTTATTGAGAAAAATGGCATAGGTTATTTCGATGCCGTTCTTCCTAATAACGGCATCTGTTCGGAAAAAAGTTTCATGCTGTTATTCCAAATAACGGCATCTGTTACTTTTTGTCCAAAAATCTAACAGTCTGAATTGTGAGCTGAGAGAGAATTGTTAAAGTAAATTAACCTATGCCGTTCATGATTTATACTGAAGCCGTTATTTTGAATAACGACATCAGTTATTTTCTTTTTGCACAATTACCTATACTCATATTCCCCCAAACCTTTCTCCTACCCTTTGTCGTTCATTGTTTTCTCTCTTTCTCTTCACTCCCGTAACCCACAAACCCTAGAGCCCTAAATCAAAAAATTCCAACCATTGGAGTGCTCTAAAATTTCATATATGCTACCTCCTTACTCCCACTCTCATTTCATTCTTCATCCACAACGATTTTTCAAGCTAGCGGCGGTACGGTCTAATTTGAAGGTATTATTATCTTAACCGTATGTTTGATATGTATTCCCATATTATGCTTATTATGAGTAGTGAATGACTTGAACATGTTTGAATTTTTATGGTTAGGTATGAAATTTGATATCCCTATTTGGTTATATTTTAGGGGTGAAGTAATTAAAGATCCCAAGATTGGATATTCTTATAGTGATGTTGAACCGGTAATTATTTGGGTTCCCCGCAACTTTATGTACTCAGAATTAATAGATAAGATATATGAAGTCACCAATTGGGATAGAAGTGAAATGAGTGTAAAAATCAGAGCCCGTTATGCTGCTGGTAAAGGGGATGTGCAATATTTTATGTTGGTACCCGTAGACAATGACAATTCTTTGAGGTCCATGATGGGTAGGACACTTGATCCAAATTATAGTTGGAACGCAGTTGAGTTATATATCGACCAAACGAGGCTTCCAAATACTAGACGGGGTGTTATTCAAAGTCCAAGGCCCGCACGGACATTGAAACCATCTGCTGAGTCACATGCTAGAATTTCAAATACAGAAGAAGATACTGGCACAACTCCAACGGAACCTATTTCCTTCGAATACGAGTAGGTACATCCGCCGATATTGTCACAAAATATTTTGGTAGCCGGCATGGCAATGGAAGATTTTGACAACGCCGTTGTAAATAACGATTTGGTCGAAGAGGAAGAAGATGAGGAACACTGTCTCGAAGATGATGATGAGGAGGTTGCCATTGAAGCTCCGGTTGTTGATGTCAATATTGATGTGCTGGTTAACAATGCCCGCGTGTTGCCAAGTCAGGACACAAGTGCAGCTATGCATGGATCTCAATCCAATGAATGGATGTCTCGTGCCACCATACATGAACATGGACAGTTTTCTGTTGGCTCTTCCAACTTGGATGAACTCTTCATAGGTCAAAGATTTCCAACCAACGATGCTCTACGATATCAAGTGAAGATGTACGTCGTGGAGAACCACAGAGAATTCGTGACGGTAAAATTAGATCGTGGTCTATACTATGTGAAATGTAAATACGCACCCATCAACCATTCAGCCGAGGACATTGCAGAAAATCCGTCACTTCAAAATATAGTTGGTTGTCCATGACGGTTGCGTGCAATTGTTCCAAAATGCCATAATTTTTTCGTGGTAAAGAAACTTGAAGGTGCACACCCATGTGTGAATCCTACATTGACTCAGGATCACAGCAAAATTGATTCCACGGTTGTATCGTCGGTCATATTGGATGTTGTGAAGGAACAACTCGCAATAACACCAAGAGCCATAATTGGAATAGTGAAGGGTAGGTAAGTTGGTCTAACTTATTAATTGTTACTAACCCTAGATTCTTCCCCTCGATAACGATAAATGAATCAATATTTTTTGCTCTATTTTTCCATAGAAATGTGTTCGCTCAAAAAAAGTTCCATAAGATGTTAATCGTCCAATACACAGTTTCATACTGGAAAGCTTGGAAGGCTAAACATAAAGCAATTGAGCGACTATATGGTTCTTTTGAAAAAGCTTACACTAAATTACCATATCTACTCAATTCAATTCAAGCTTCAATTCCGGGTACTGTTGTACATTGGGCGAAGATTGCGTCCGGTCCGGGCAAAGAAACTTTTAAGGGTGTTTTTTGGGCATTCGGTCCTTCCATTGAAATGCGGAGTGAGTGGACACAATAGACGGAGTTGTAAAAATGTACAGAGTGTGGGGACTTCGCAGTCTACCGGCACTTGAACTTGTATCCGGTTATTGCATTAATATTGTAAAATCTATCGTTAAGTTAGTATGAATTGGAGAGCTTTTATTTTATCCTGAGTAATTTAAGTTTAAATAGTTAAGCATGAGATTTGTGGAATGAATGGTTGTTGAATTTGAGTAAATTTTATTTTAGTAAGAGATCTCCACAAAACATGCACAAAAAACATGCACTACTATTCATATAACAGATATCGTTCTTCTAAATAACGGCATATTCAAAAGATGTTATTCAGAGGAACGACTGTGAAGACAGAAAGAATGACAGAAGTCCCAAAAATTCTGATTTTTGACACCTAAGAGATGTCGTTATTCAAGACATTCTTAGGAGATGTCGTTATTCAAGATAACGGCATCCTTAACTGATGCCGTTATTTTGGAGAACGACTGTGAAGACAGAAAGTTTGGCAGATGTCCCAACTTTTTGAATTTTGCCTTTTAACTGATGTCGTTATCTTCAAGAGCATTACAGGATTCACATACCGTTATTTCCAATAACGGCTTCTGTTATTGCTGTTTTCAACTTAAAACATGCACAGACATGCACAAAACTCCTACTCCACTTCAATACCTGCACATTACACAATTTCGTCAACATTTTTCCACATTTCAACTCATCAATTTATCACTTCGCTTCAAGTTTTTTTGAACTCTTCAACTCCTCAACTCAGCCATTCAACAACTTCAAGCACAGAATTCATACATTAAATTCAATACGTCAAATTCAAGCACAGACTACCATTACACAATTTTCTCGTGCACTTAAAATTCAAGCACAAAATTCATACAACCCAAACACTCATCAAGTTAGATCATTTTTTTCAATAACATACATTTACATAACATGAAACTAGTAGTCATCAACATTTTCCTAGAATTACATGAAAACTCCATTAAAAGTACAACAACCTACGCATAAAGTTGATTCATGAAAAAAACTAACTAGACATATATTGTTGTGGCATCCTCCTCTTTCGAACCGGGACTTTCCTCCTACGATCCCCAATCTCTTGTGTCGCAGGAGAACTTGGACCAACATCTCCTTCTTGACCACCTCCAACTACTTCAATCTCAGGGTTTGTCAATTCACTATGTGTAGGAGGAAAGCAAACACTCTTACCCCTTCTCGAAGGATGTGAAGGAGTTTGTGGTTGACTTCGAAGTGGGGCGAGGGATTCTGCTTCAACTATTTGTTGGGGTGGAGGTGGTGCTCGGCTTACGTTTGGTCGGGCTGTTTGAGTTGGTATTCCGGTTGAGCGTAGAAGGGCATCGAAATGCGAACCGTCACCAACTTCTTCAAGAGAAGTACGACATGGAAGTAGGAGTTCTCTCGCCAATTCCTTGCATGCCTTCGAAGCGTTGCTCTTAGAGACATGAGCACATTTTCTTGCAATGTCCCATGTGTTGTCAATCTATACTACGATTAAAAATTATTACTAGTAAACCAAACTTTTGTTAAACAAACATAAGCAAAATGATGTGAATAAAATTTATTAACACTAACATTACTTTACCATTAAACGATAGGAGGAAGCTTTTGGTTGATACATGGGTTGCGATGTGGAATGTGCGGGTGGTGGTTCCACTTGGTGCGCGGGTATCGATTGTTGGATACCCGCGGGGAGATCCATTCTTGGCACTATATACAACCGTGTGATACGACGGTACTGTTACCTCTGAATCTGGTGTGGGGGTAAACAGATAGTATTTGTGAGTTCTTGGAAAACCTGAATAGCAAACACCTAACCTGTTCTGTCGGAGTTTGACCACTGACTCCCGCCGTTCATCTGCAAAGAAGTACGAGACACCGGGGTTGATCCCGGCGACGCACCCTGCGACGCTCAAGTCAGTAACCAGAAATGATTATGAAAGAGCGTTTAACTAGCAAAAGATTGATTACCTCTTAATAGTGGTGGATGGGGGGTATTTATAGCCGCCTTAGGGATCAGATTAGGAATGTAATTCCTGTGATCTAATAAGGAGTAAAATCCTCTTAATCAGATTAGGAATGTAATTCCTTAATTCCCGGTGAGAGGATAGTCGTGAATCAGGCCCGTTGATTTGGTTGAATCAGATACCCTAATTCTATCCTGTCGGACTGGGTGTGTATCGGGTCGGGATCCGTACCCAGTTGAGGTGGATCCGTTCGCGGGTTATTGGATCTGTGAGAAGGAGACCCAGTACCCGTTTCGGACCCATTTGTATGTGAAATTACCGTTTTACCCCTGAGCTTTAAGATTTGTGTCCGATGTGAACGGTCCCGATTTAATCCTATTTTTAGCCATATCACGAGCCCCCCACTCCTGAAGACTGAGTTTGATCAGCCTTTGAGGAGTAGTTTTACTGTTCTAATGGCGTACGGAATTTTATCGGTGTTCTTAAGGGAGTTTGGATCTTGCTCGGGGTGTAACGGTGTTATTCTAGGCTTGTAAAATGCCCAAAATTATTCTCAGAGTTTTCTGGATTTTTGGTGATTTTTCCAGATTTTTCTGAATTTTTTCTCATTTTTTTGAATTTTTTATTCATTTTCCAAATTAAATAATTAATTATCGAAAATATTAATTAATTATTCTAATTTAATAATTATTTTTTCAGAATTTAAAAATAAATTTTCTGAATTAATAATTATCTTTAGAATTTTTAATTAATTTTTTCGATTTTTTAATTATTTTTTCGGATTTTTTAAATAATTAAAACAAATTAATTAATTAATTAATTAATTAAATATTACCTGGACACGTGGCGCGTTTCTGGACATCGATCGTGATCAGATGGCGCGCATCGCAAAGCAGATCATGATCTGGACACGTGGCGCGTTTCTGAGAGTCGATCATGATCAGATGTATGTGCATCGTAAGGCAGATCACGTTTTGGACACGTGGCGCATTTCTTAGCGTCGATCATGTCGCGACGCAAATTTTGAGACGATCGGACGGATCGTGTGGGTCGGCGAGTATTTTCTCCAATTACAGGGTCGGTCATCAGCACTTCGGTTCGGCACCTCGGCAGTTGGCCAAACGCCGCGAGACGAAGCCACGTGGACCGCCACGTGGCGTTTTTTTTTCTTCTTCTTCTTCTTCTTCTTCGCTTCTCCTTCTTGTTACTTCTCCCCCGTCTTTGACTTCACTGTTCGACCTCGCTCCTCCGACGTCACCTTCGTAGGAGGCGAAGCTCGACGGAGGCAGAGCTTGGCGAGGGGAGGAGTTTGGTCGAGGAATTCTGGCAACGAAGGAGTTCGTCATTGGAGCTCGACGGAGATTCGATTGCGATCGGCGAGGAGCTCGCGAGTTCGGCGAGCGAGGCGAGGAGCTCTTCGAACTGGAGATGGGGTCGAGCTCTTCGGAGGACCACTCGAGCTCGGTAATGGCGTGAGCTGGCCATGGCGGGAGACGAACATGGAGTTGGCAACGAAGGGGAAGTCGGAGCTCGGAGTTCGACTGAAGTGGGTTTTGAGCTCGATGATGGAGAGCTTGATGCTTGTGGAATAGGAAACTCGTCAGCGCCATGGTTGTAATGCCCTGATTTTTCAATTAATGAAAAATTATTTATTTTGCACGTAGTGTGCACGTGCAATATTTTAGTTAATATTTTCATCAAGATGAGTAAAGATATTTTAATATGTGCTTTTAATTATTTTATGCAAAAGCCTTATTTTAATTAGATAAAAAGCCTTTTTCTTTAAGCCCAAAGTTAATTTAATTTATTATTTTTATAATAACTATTTTGGGCCCATAAACTAAAGCCCATGGACTATATTTTTACACAACTTGTCATGTAGAATACAATTTAAAAGACTATTTTATTTTTATACAAAAATTAAATGTACAATTTTGGGCCTAGTTGCATGCACGTGCACTACACGTACACGTGCAAAATGCATTCTTTCTCTAGGCCGGTTGCATTCTTTTGGAGGGAAACTCAAATTTTGAGTGGTGATCATGGTATGGTGGTTACTTAGATGTGGGTAGTTATTGAAACTCCTACTTTCATCCTAGCCCTCCATCCTACAACCAACCAATTGATCCTAGCCCTCCATTCTATTTGATTTTTAGTATAAATACCCCCCCCCCCCCCCCATGGCTAGTTATTTTGTGCTTAATATTCTCTTCCAAACCTATAGTCTAATAGCATTATCTAGTAGTAGTTTGTGAGTTAAAAGATTGAGTTGTAAGTGGGTATTGTGCTTGCTTTCAAGAAGAAGGAGAGGCCGGCTATTCAAGGAGAGAGCTTTCGGTTGTGGGTGTGTGCTTGGAGGTTCGTGTGCGCGCGTCTAGGAGGAGGTGCACTCGTGTTGCAAAGGACTTTTGTTGCTAATTGTGTTTTTCTCTCCATACAAGGTGGGTAAAATTTTCCCTATTTCTAAAGTAGGAATGCATGCTAGTTTATTTAGAAAGAATGAAGCATGAAAATGATTAAGAAGAGCACACTTTAATTGGGAAAAATGACTTCTTGAATGATTGAAATGTGGACATACAAATTTATATGTGGTTCTATTATTTGAGTTGTATGTGAATTGATTAGAATCATGGATTGATTAATGAAAACACATTTATTACTATCAAGAACTACACACAAAAGTTAGTAGTTTGATTTTACCATTTCATGTGTTAAATAGATCCTTTGTGTTGATATGGGCATGAGTAAATTAAAATATGTGTTTGATGTTAGGAAAAGGATTAAAGTCAGAGAATTAATGTGAAATTTATTGACAAAAAGATTAGAATGCTACAATGCGAAGAAATGTCGAAAAAGAGAAGAAATGTAGTGTTATAATGTATAATTTGAATTAGTGTATGAAAATACGTTTTAATTATTACAAAAATTATTTTGCTCTTACTGATAAGCAAATTATGTGAAGTAGTATTAATCTGGAGTTATACAGTATTTTTTTAATGAAAGCAAAATGAAACGAAGGCTAGTTGAACATCGAAATGTTTAAGCAACAGTGAGAATCGGTTCAAAAAGATTTTGTGTTGTACTTAGACAATCTGAGCACATAGCTCACGTGGTTAGAGCGTGCGGGTGGGTTCTCTAAGGTCACGGGTTCGACTCTTGAGAATACCATCTTTATGAGTGTTTATTTTTAAAACCGATCAGTTCGGAACCAAAGGCATTAACTGCCATTCGCTTCTCTTCTATACCGCTGGCACAAACCGGCCTAGTGGTCTGTGCTCTGGGCCGTGTCTCAGGGGTGCTGGGTTCGAATCTTGCCCTCGGCAAGAATGAAAAATTGATTTTTTTGGGGTTTTAATTGTCCAAAAATTATTTAAAAAATATGGTTATTCTCCTAAAAATATAAATGACTTAATAAAAATGATTTGGGAGTTATTTGCATGAAATACACTATGATTTGAGAATAAAAGGCATATATAGAACTATGGTTCTAGATATATACTTTGCGAAAAGTTATAACTTACAAGAAGAAATTGAAACGAAGGATTAGAAGATTATTTGACCAAAATAAATTTTATTGTGTGACATAATGCAATTTATTCTCATTTGAGAATAATGTGGAAAATATGAATTGTGAATATTTGTTAGTGATGTGAAATTTTGATATGAAGTGATAATTGATAAAGCATATGAAATTCATGTATAGTTATGGACTATTTGAACAAATTAGAAATCATGATTTGAAAAGAGAATATACATTTGAGTATGATAACTCAACATGGGAATTTATGAGTTGGAAATGCTCATTTTGGAAATTGTGAATTGAAAATTGAAATAAAAGAGTAGCTAAGTCTCCCCCGGCATTTGGAAATGAAATGAAATGAAATTTGAAAAGAAAGACCAAGATTGGTCATGTTGAAATGAATGAATAAGTCCGGTTTAGTGGAGAGGCTAACTCTAGAGCTTCGATTTTTGTTCATGATTTTGATAAAAGAAACTAAGGATTAGTACATAGTGGAGACGTGATGAAAGTAGGAGAAAAACACGAGTATGAGGGCCATCGGATTGGCGGTGTGAGAGTGATCCACAGGTTGCCTGCTTGATGCGTCAAGACATGGCGTGGGCACTACTCCAGAATTATCGTCCCGGTGGCGACGCTTGTGAGATGTTTGGTGACTGCAAGAGGATCGTGTGACATGAAGTGAGGCTGAATTGTCCATAGGTTGCCTGCTCGATGCGTCATGTCAGTGCGTGGGATTCCCCTCCAGAATTTTCTGTACACGAGCTTGTACTCATAGATCATCTAAGATACCTACCGTAATTACAGAAGTATATTAAGTCATAACGAGGGATTGAACCCTATAAAGATGAAGAACGAATAAGGGCTTGCCCTCTGACCTATGTAGTATGGGATGCATAGAATCCGAACAAGTGCGCATTAGTGTCATGTAATATAAATAAATGCATTAAGGACTAAGTGCACAATCACAACACGACATCAATAGGGTAGTCCCTTTAGTTTGAAATGTGATAAGTTTGTGTTTGCTAAATATGGAAAATTAAGTTATACTATTTCCGGCATAGAGAGGATGGCCGTGTATAATGATCGTCGGTTGAATAAACTGACGTACCCACAGTCTTATATGCAGGTAAATGGCTTGATAAAGATTAAAGAGGAACAAATGCTTAAAGATTACTCCATGTTGTTGTATATTTATTTTCATTGTTGTAAAATTTTACTTCCGCTGTACAATGTAAAGTGTAATATTGATGTAAACGCTGATGTAAAGTGAAAATTTTAAATTTCCTTATAAAATTGTACTAAAGGAAGCGGAAAGATCCTGAAGAACATCTCGAATTCAGTGTATTTGGGATTCGGGGCGTTACAGAGTGGTATCAGAGCCACGCTTCTACTCTTTCCACACTTGTACAAATTTATAAGGAACGACACCCTAGAAGTGGACATTAGAGTGTGTGTTTGAGTCTAGAGATTTAAATGTAAGTGACTTACATTTGTGTTGCTCTATGACTTATGCTTCTTCCTCCCTATTTTCTAAGATGGCTGATCACTTCGACCCTGCTGGAGACGACGACTGGCATATCATCGAGGAAGAGTACCATCCTGGACAGGCAGATTCCGAGGACGAGTACTACCCAGGGCAAGTAGATTCTGACAGAGAAGAATGTCCTGAATCCCGAGAGATTACCCCACCTCCGGATTCATCTGATGACTCTTCTTCTGACGAAGAAGAAGAACCAGTTCCGAATAGTCTTGTGAATTCTCTTCAGAGGCAGGTAGAAACACTGCAAGAGAGAGTCGGATTATTGGAGGCCCAGCTGGCAAAGCGAAAGGACGACTATTCTGTTCTCAGTCATCGGATATGGGAACTCGAGAAGAGGAGGAATTTGACCGATGTGCTAAAGGATGAAGTTGATGAACTACGGGGAGAACTTCGAGAAACGAAGAGGAACCGTAGGAGTTAGACTGTTGTAGCTTCTACTATCTTTCATTCTGATGTCAAGAAATATTTTTCAATTCAAATATATAAAGTTTGGAATTCAATGAAATGAAAATATTGACTTGAAAGTTCATGTCTTATACTTCGAATTCAATGGATCTTTTGCATCAGAATATGGAATGAAAGCTGTTGTGTTGTTCGATACTGGATCCTCTCATACTTTTGTGTCTCCTAGATTTGCTAAAGTGTTGGGAGTTGAACTGAAGATTTTTCCAGGCAAGATCTTAGCAGTAGCTACTCCATCAGGGGAAACTTTAACCACTGATCGGTATTACGCTGATTGCGAGATTGTGATTGGGGATCGAATCTTTGGGATTGATCTGATCGAGCTGACTATCTTGGGAGTCGATGTTATCATTGGCATTGATTGGATATCGGTGTACAGTGCAAACATCGAGTGTAAGACCAAGACGGTAACAGTGAAGGCTCCAGGTGGACCTGAAGTCACTTTCCAAGGGAAGCAGAAGTGTTCTAGGCTGGTGGCAACTATCCGCAAGGAAGAAACTCCTGTGGAAGTGCAAGGGATTTCTGTGGTTCGGGACTATCCGACTGTGTTCTTGGATGATTTTCCTGGGTTACCCCCACATCGTGATGTAGAGTTCAGCATCACTGTTCAACCGGGAAGTGCACCCATTTCCAAGGCACCGTATAGGATGGCTCCAGTGGAACAGGATGAGGTGAAACGGCAGATTGAGGAACTGTTGGAGAAAGGCTTTATTCAACCTAGTGCGTCACCTTGGGGAGCACCAGTGCTTTTGGTAAAGAAGAAGGATGGATCGATGAGAATGTGCATTGATTACCGGGAGCTGAATAAGGTCACTGTTCAGAATAAGTATCCTATTCCTCGAATTGATGATTTGTTCGATCGTCTACAAGGAGCAGCTGTATTCTCCAAAATAGATTTTCGATCAGGATATCACCAAGTTCGAGTGAAAGCTGAAGATATGCACAAAACTGCATTTAGAACTCGACATGAGCATTATGAATTCTTAGTTATGCCATTCGGAGTGACGAATGCACCCGCAATCTTCATGGATTTGATGAACAGAGTTCTGAGGCCGTTCATTGATTCTTTTGTCGTGGT
Organism: Hemerocallis citrina; assembly: GCA_017893485.1. Lineage (NCBI taxonomy): Eukaryota > Viridiplantae > Streptophyta > Magnoliopsida > Asparagales > Asphodelaceae > Hemerocallis > Hemerocallis citrina. Next base: position 223,911,508 of record CM030366.1, on the reverse strand, counting down.
TTTTATCGACGATATCCTCGTGTACTCCAAGTCGGAGGAGGAGCACACCGAGCATCTGGCAGCAGTTTTGAAGAAGCTGGAAGAGCAGAAATTGTATGCCAAGTTATCCAAGTGTGATTTCTGGAAATCTGAAGTGGCATTCCTAGGTCACATCCTTTCTAAGGAGAGAGTGGCAACTGACCCTCAGAAGATAGAGGCAGTGAGAAATTGGGCTAGGCCTACTACAGTGAAGGAAGTTAGAAGCTTTCTTGGGATGACTGGATACTACCGGAGATTCATTCAAGGTTATGCTCAGATAGCCGTGCCGCTTACTGGACTGACCAAGAAGAATGTGAACTTCAAGTGGACTGAGCAATGTGAGGCAAGCTTTCAGGAGTTGAAAGAGAAGCTGACTACTGCACCTATTTTGGCTCTGCCTAGAGCAGGTGTTGAGTATGATGTTTATAGCGATGCTTCACATCGTGGGCTTGGTTGTGTCTTAATGCAAGAAGGAAGAGTAATCGCTTATGGGTCTAGGCAACTACGACCACATGAGAAGAATTACCCAACTCATGATCTAGAGTTGGCTGCGATTATCTTTGCCCTGAAGCAATGGAGGCACTACATGTACGGTGAGAAATTGAACATGTACACGGACCACAAGAGCTTGAAGTATATATATCAGCAGAGGGATCTGAATCTGAGGCAGCGAAGATGGTTGGAAGTGCTTGAGGATATGCGTCCTGAGATCAAGTATCATCCTGGGAAGGCTAATGTTGTTGCTGATGCACTTAGTTGCAAGAGCAGTTTAGCCAGTTTGATTATAACTCAGAAGCATTTGATTGAGGAATTGGACCGAGCAGGTATTGAAGTTGTCTTGCAAGGATTGGGAGCATCTTTGGCTCAGTTGAGGCTTCAGCCTACACTGAATGGAAGAATCATTGCAAGTCAGGAGGTTGATGCTGATATTTTGGAGATGAAGGAGCAGGTTGGTGCTGGCAGGTTGCCCAGATTTCAAATCAGGGATGGAGTGCTGTGGTTCGGAGATAGGCTATGTGTTCCAAATCAGGCGGACCTGAAAGAGAGTATTCTTCAGGAGGCACATGCTACTCTTTTGTCAGTACATCCTGGAAGTACTAAGATGTACAAAGACATCAAACAGCATTTCTGGTGGTCAGGTTTGAAGCGGGATGTGGCTGAATTTGTGGCGAAGTGTGAGGTTTGTCAGCAAGTCAAAACCGAAAATCAGAGACCCGGAGGTCTATTACAGCCGTTACCTATTCCGGAATGGAAGTGGGATAACATCAGTATGGATTTCATTACGGGATTGCCTAAGAGTCCTAAAGGCAATGATGCGATTTGGGTTATAATCGATCGACTAACCAAATCCGCTCACTTTCTGGCGATGAAACTCACTGCTTCGATGGACAAGTTAGCTGAGTTGTATGTTGGCGAGATTGTCCGGCTTCATAGTGTTCTGTCAACTATTGTGTCTGATCGAGATGCGCGGTTTACTTCGCTTTTCTGGAGGAGTCTTCAGACAGCTTTGGGTACCAAGACAGATTTCAGCACTGCTTTTCATCTGCAAAACGATGGGCAGACCGAGAGAGTCAACCGTATTCTTGAGGATATGCTTCGGTGTTGTATACTAGACTTTAGAGGCAGTTGGGAAAGGCATTTACCTTTGGTAGAGTTTGCCTACAACAACAGTTTTCAGGCTAGCATCGGGATGGCGCCGTACGAAGCTCTGTATGGCAGAAAGTAAAGGACACCTGTTTGTTGGTTTGAAGTTTGGGAGCGTCAGTTGTTTGGTCCTGATCTTGTACAACAAACTTCTGAGAAGATTGTTCTGATCAGAAAAAGGTTGGTAGAAGCTCAGAGCAGGCAGAAAAGCTATACAGACAACCGGAGAAGGGATCTTGAGTTTGAGATTGGTGACTTTGTCTTTCTGAAAGTATCACCCAGTAAAGGTGTGGTTCGATTTGGCAAAGGCGGAAAGTTAGCCCCGAGGTTTATAGGCCCGTACAAGATATTGAAAAGGATCGGGAAAATTGCTTACCGGCTTGAATTACCGGAAGAGTTATCTCAGGTGCACAATGTCTTTCATGTGTCTATGCTGAGAGGTTATATTCCAGATCCGAGTCATCATTTGCCTGAAGTGCCGGAAGGTTTGCAATTGGATCTGAATTACATCGAGTCTCCTGTCGAGATTATTGGCCGTAGAGAGAAATTCTTGAGGAACAAAACGATACCGATGGTCAAGGTAGTCTGGAGAAACCACTTGGTTGAAAAGGCTACTTGGGAGTCTGAGGAGAGGATGTTGAAGGACTATCCTGAGCTTTTTGCTTGATTGTATCTTTGTATCTTTTTGTTCTTGTGTGAGTGTTGTATTTTGTTTCTCTCACTCTTGACTGTAGTTCCGGGGACGGAACTATTCTAAGGAGGGAGTGTTGTAATGTCCTAATTTTTCAATTAATGAAAAATTATTTATTTTGCACGTAGTGTGCACGTGCAATATTTTGGTTAATATTTTCATCAAGATGAGTAAAGATATTTTAATATGTGATTTTAATTATTTTATGCAAAAGCCTTATTTTAATTAGATAAAAAGCCTTTTTCTTTAAGCCCAAAGTTAATTTAATTTATTATTTTTATAATAACTATTTTGGGCCCATAAACTAAAGCCCATGGACTATATTTTTACACAACTTGTCATGTAGAATACAATTTAAAAGACTATTTTATTTTTATACAAAAATTAAATGTACAATTTTGGGCCTAGTTCCATGCACGTGCACTACACGTACACGTACAAAATGCATTCTTTCTCTAGGCCGGTTGCATTCTTTTGGAGGGAAACTCAAATTTTGAGTGGTGATCATGGTATGGTGGTTACTTAGATGTGGGTAGTTATTGAAACTCCTACTTTCATCCTAGCCCTCCATCCTACAACCAACCAATTGATCCTAGCCCTCCATTCTATTTGATTTTTAGTATAAATACCCCCCCCTTCCCCCCCCCCCCCATGGCTAGTTATTTTGTGCTTAATATTCTCTTCCAAACCTATAGTCTAATAGCATTATCTAGTAGTAGTTTGTGAGTTAAAAGATTGAGTTGTGAGTGGGTATTGTGCTTGCTTTCAAGAATAAGGAGAGGCCGGCTATTCAAGGAGAGAGCTTTCGGTTGTGGGTGTGTGCTTGGAGGTTCGTGTGCGCGCGTCTAGGAGGAGGTGCACTCGTGTTGCAAAGGACTTTTGTTGCTAATTGTGTTTTTCTCTCCATACAAGGTGGGTAAAATTTTTCCTATTTCTAAAGTAGGAATGCATGCTAGTTTATTTAGAAAGAATGAAGCATGAAAATGATTAAGAAGAGCACACTTTAATTGGGAAAAATGACTTCTTGAATGATTGAAATGTGGACATACAAATTTATATGTGGTTCTATTATTTGAGTTGTATGTGAATTGATTAGAATCATGGATTGATTAATGAAAACACATTTATTACTATCAAGAACTACACACAAAAGTTAGTAGTTTGATTTTACCATTTCATGTGTTAAATAGATCCTTTGTGTTGATATGGGCATGAGTAAATTAAAATATGTGTTTGATGTTAGGAAAAGGATTAAAGTCAGAGAATTAATGTGAAATTTATTGACAAAAAGATTAGAATGCTACAATGCGAAGAAATGTCGAAAAAGAGAAGAAATGTAGTGTTATAATGTATAATTTGAATTAGTGTATGAAAATACGTTTTAATTATTACAAAAATTATTTTGCTCTTACTGATAAGCAAATTATGTGAAGTAGTATTAATCTGGAGTTATACAGTATTTTTTTAATGAAAGCAAAATGAAACGAAGGCTAGTTGAACATCGAAATGTTTAAGCAACAGTGAGAATCGGTTCAAAAAGATTTTGTGTTGTACTTAGACAATCTGAGCACATAGCTCACGTGGTTAGAGCGTGCGGGTGGGTTCTCTAAGGTCACGGGTTCGACTCTTGAGAATACCATCTTTATGAGTGTTTATTTTTAAAACCGATCAGTTCCGAACCGAAGGCATTAACTGCCATTCGCTTCTCTTCTATACCGCTGGCACAAACCGGCCTAGTGGTCTATGCTCTGGGCCGTGTCTCAGGGGTGCTGGGTTCGAATCTTGCCCTCGGCAAGAATGAAAAATTGATTTTTTTTTCGGAGTTTTAATTGTCCAAAAATTATGAAAAAAATATGGTTATTCTCCTAAAAATATAAAGGACTTTATAAAAATGATTTGGGGGTTATTTGCATGAAATACACTATGATTTGAGAATAAAAGGCATATATAGAACTATGGTTCTAGATATATACTTTGCAAAAAATTATAACTTACAAGAAGAAATTGAAACGAAGGATTAGAAGATTATTTGACCAAAATAAATTTTATTGTGTGACATAATGCAATTTATTCTCATTTGAGAATAATGTGGAAAATATGAATTGTGAATATTTGTTAGTGATGTGAAATTTTGATATGAAGTGATAAAGCATATGAAATTCATGTATAGTTATGGACTATTTGAACAAATTAGAAATCATGATTTGAAAAGAGAATATACATTTGAGTATGATAACTCAACATGGGAATTTATGAGTTGGAAATGCTCATTTTGGAAATTGTGAATTGAAAATTGAAATAAAAGAGTAGCTAAGTCTCCCCCAGCATTTGGAAATGAAATGAAATGAAATTTGAAAAGAAAGACCAAGATTGGTCATGTTGAAATGAATGAATAAGTCCGGTTTAGTGGAGAGGCTAACTCTAGAGCTTCGATTTTTGTTCATAATTTTGATAAAAGAAACTAAGGATTAGTACATAGTGGAGAGGTGATGAAAGTAGGAGGAAAACACGAGTATGAGGGCCATCGGATTGGCGGTGTGAGAGTGATCCACAGGTTGCCTGCTTGATGCGTCAAGACATGGCGTGGGCACTACTCCAGAATTATCGTCCCGGTGGCGACGCTTGTGGGATGTTTGGTTACTGCAAGAGGATCGTGTGCCATGAAGTGAGGCTGCATTGTCCATAGGTTGCCTGCTCGATGCGTCGTGTCAGTGCGTGGGATTTCCCTCCAGAATTTTCTGTACACGAGCTTGTACTTAGAGATCATCTAAGATACCTACCGTAATTACAATAGTAGATTATGTCATAACAAGGGATTGAACCCTGTAAAGACTAGTATCATACACGTGCACACGTGCACGTGGAAAAAATTAAAGGGTTAATGAAAAGGATAAAAAGAAAATAATTTCCAAACTGATCCACTTCCAAAAATATTTACCAAACTGGTCCACTTTCGAAAATATTTACCAAAGTGGGTTATTTTGTCAACACGTGCGCTGCACGTGTTGGCTTCAAAATGACGTCAATGACAGATGACACTAAGCCCTTCTCCCATTATAATAGTAGAGATGTAGAACGAATAAGGGCTTGCCCTCGGACCTATGTAGTATGGGATGCATAGAATCCGAATAAGTGCGCATTAGTGTCATGTAATATAAATAAATGCATTAAGGACTAAGTGCACAATCACAGCACGACATCAATAGAGTAGTCCCTTTAGTTTGAATTATGACAAGTTTGTATTTGCTAAATATGGAAAATTAAGTTATACTATTTCCGGCATAGAGAGGATTGCCGTGTATAATGATCGTCGGTTGAATAAACTGACGTACCCACAGTCTTATATGCAGGTAAATGGCTTGATAAAGATTAAAGAGGAACAAATGCTTAAAGATTACTCCATGTTGTTGTATATTTGTTTTCATTGTTGTAAAATTTTACTTCCGCTGTGCAATATAAAGTGTAATATTGATGTAAACTCTGATGTAAAGTGAAAATTTTAAATTTCCTTGTAAAATTGTACTAAAGGAAGCGGAAAGATCCTGTAGAACATCTCGATTTCAGTGTATTTGGGATTCGGGGCGTTACAATGGTGATGGGTTCGGCTCGGCGACGGAGGGAGCTCATCGAGAGTGAGAGCTCGAAGGTGGTCGTCGGAGGTGGAGCTCGGCAGCGGAGCTCGGAGCTTCGAGCTTCGGAATATGGCGAGGTCGAGCTCGTGTGAAGTGGAGGTGGATCGCAGTGTTGGTGAGCTCGACCTGGGCATCGGCTCGCTTGAGGGAGAGCTCGGCAATTGGAGCTTGAAGGAGGTCCTGTGGAGCCATCGATGATCGTGACGAAGCTTGGGCGAGCTCGGTGCTGTAGTGGAGCCGCGACGGTGTGGAGAGCGTCGGAGGTTGAGGAAGAAGGTATTGGGTTTTCCTCTTTGGTTGGTTTTGTTTTGGCGGGAGAGTGGAAGGGAAGAAGAAGGGAAGGGTTCGGGTCTGGGACCCTAACGGGTCCGACCCGACCCTTCTCTAAAAATTTAATTTTTTTTTATTCTTTCTTTCTTCCTCCTTCCTTGCTGTTCGGCAGTTGCTTCTTGCTCGGCGGATCCGAGCACGGATTTTGAGGAGCATTTTTGCCACTTTGCAGTTCGGTAGATCGGTAGCTCGGATTTGAGATCCGAGCTACGTGGCTCAATTTGGACGGTTGATTACGATCGTGGCGCGAATCTCGAGACAAGAGGCTCAAATTTCGAGAAAACGTTATCTTGTCATTTTGTGAAGACGTGGCGAGATCTGAGCCGTTCATCATGTTCTTGCACGAATTTTGAGATGATCCAACGGTGAGATGGGATCGGCAGAATTTTTCTCCATATGTGGAGGTCGGTACCTCGTCCACTCGGCTCGGTAGTTCCCCCTCTGCCCATAGTAGCTCGGTGTAGAGGAGGGGTCGGAGATCTACCTCTGCTCTTCGGCTCGAGAGGATGGGTCGGCATATGGGAGAGGTGAAGAGCTCCGGAGCTCTACCTCTATTCTGTTTGGTTTGGGAGATTTTTTGAAGAGGAGCTCCACTCCTAGGGGGGAGAAGAGGTGCTAGGAAGATCTTCGTAAGAGCCATGAGAAGACCCATTCTTTCAAGTGAGTGCAAGGAGCAACTCTATGGGAGAGTTTTGAGCTCCGAACTTGCTTAGAAGAGGCCCGCTTTGGAGGCGAGCAGAGTGAAGAGCTCAGACCTAGGAGAGAGCAATCTGGAAGACCTGTTTGAGGAGCAACTCTAGGAGAGAGTTTTAGCTCCGAACTCGTTTGAGAAGAGGTCTGCCTTGGAGGTAAGCGGAGTGAAGAGCTCGGCTTTTAGGAGAGCCATCTGGAAGACGAGTTTGAGGAGCAACTCTAGGAGAGAGTTGTGAGCTCCAAATTCTTTGAGAAAAGCTTCGCTTTGGAGGCGAGCGGAGTGAAGAGCTCGGCTCTGGGAGAGAGCCATTTGGAAGACGAGTGTAAGGAGGAACTCTAGGAGAGAGTTGTGCTCTGAACTCGATGAGAAGAGGTCCGCTTTGGAGACGAGCGGAAGTGAAGAGCTCGGTTCTAGGAGAGAGCGATTTGGAGGACGAGTTTAAGGAGCAACTCTATGAGGGAGTTTTAGCTCCGAACTCGTTTGAGAAGAGGTCCGCCTTGGAGGTAAGCGGAGTGAAGAGCTCGGCTTTTAGGAGAGCCATCTAGAAGACGAGTTTGAGGAGAAACTCTAGGAGAGAGTTGTGAGCTCCAAATTCTTTGAGAAGAGCTCTGCTTTGGAGGCGAGCGGAGTGAAGAGCTCGGCTCTGGAAGAGAGCCATTTGGAAGACGAGTGTAAGGAGGAACTCTAGGAGAGAGTTGTGCTCTGAACTCGATGAGAAGAGGTCCGCTTTGGAGACGAGCGGAAGTGAAGAGCTCGGTTCTAGGAGAGAGCGATCTGGAGGACGAGTTTGAGGAGCAACTCTAGGAGAGAGTTTTAGCTCCGAACTCGTTTGAGAAGAGGTCCGCCTTGGAGGTAAGCGGAGTGAAGGGCTCGGCCCTGAGAAGAAAGAGGAAGGGGAGGAGAGGCATTCGGGTTCTCTCCTCTGCCTTGTTCTTTCGCACAGTGAAGAAGAGCAGAAGTGTTGGGTACTTTTGGCGGGAAGACTAAAGAAGGAGAAGAATGAAGGAGCTAAGAAGGGCATGGGTCGGACCGTGGGTATCGGATCTGACCCCGACCCGTTAGCCTCTTTTTCTTTCTTCCTCTTTATCTGCTTGCTTGTTCGGCGAATCCGAGCACGGATTTTGAGGCACATTTTTCGCCACTTTGCTGCTCGGTAGATCGGTAGCTCAGATTTCAGATCCGAGCTACGTCGCTCCATCTGGATGGTTGATCATGATCGTGGCGCGAATCACGAGACAAGAGGCACGAGTTTCGAGAAAACGTTATCTTGTCGTTTTGTGGTGACGTGGCGCGATCTGATCCATCCATCACGCTTGAGTGCGAATTTTGAGATGATCTAACGGTGAAATCGAGTCGGCGGTATTTTTCTCCATATGTGGAGGTCGGTACCTCGTCCGCTCGGCTCGGTGACTCAGTAGTTCACCCTCTGCCCGTAGTAGCTCGGTGTAGTGGAGCTCGGAGTTCGGACAGCTCGAATGTGAGGAGAAGCTCGGCGAGTTGATGAAGGGGATGGGTTGGCATATGGAAGAGGTGATGCTCTGTTGGTTTTTGAGGTTTATGAAGAGGAGCTCCACCCCTGGGGGTGGAGAAGAGGTGCTAGGAAGATCCTCGTAAGAGTCATGGGAAGACCCATCCTTTTAAGTGAGTGCAAGGAGCAACTCTAGGGGAGAGTTGTGAGCTCCGAAATCATTGAGAAGAGGTCCGCTTCGAAGGCGAGCGGAGTGAAGAGCTCGGCTCTGGGAGAGAGCGATCTGGAAGACGAGTTTGAGGAGCAACTCTAGGAGAGAGTTTGAGCTCCGAACTCGTTTGAGAAGAGGTCCGCCTTGGAGGTGAGCGGAGCAAAGAGCTCGGCTCTGGGAGAGAGCCATTTGGAAGACGAGTTTGAGGAGCAACTCTAGGAGAGAGTTTTAGCTCCGAACTCGTTTGAGAAGAGGTCCGCCTTGGAGGTGAGCGGAGCAAAGAGCTCAGCTTTGGGAGAGAGCCATTTGGAGGGAGAGTTTGAGGAGCAACTCTAGGAGAGAGTTGTGAGCTCCGAACTCGTTGAGAAGATGTCCACTTTGGAGGTGAGCGGAGGGAAGAGCTCGGCTCTGGGAGAGAGCCATTTGGAAGACGAGTTTGAGGAGCAACTCTAGGAGAGAGTTTTAGCTCCGAACTCGCTATTTAAGTGAACAGAATCAACAGTTGTGGGAGCAGTTCTGAATGGCGAACCACTTCTAACCCGCTGAAGAGCAAGTTATTTGAAGAGGAATCGAGCCAAGTGTTGGACTCCGAACCATCGTTAGTTATTCAACGGTTGTGGGAGCAATTTCGAATGGCAAACCACTTCTAACCCGCTGAAGAGCAAGTTATTTGAAGAGGAATCGAGCCAAGTGTTGGACTCCGAACCATCGTTAGAGTTATTCAACGGTTGTGGGAGCAATTCCGAATGCCGAACCACTTCTAACCCGCTGAAGAGCAAGTTATTTGAAGAGGAATCGAGCCAAGTGTTGGACTCTGAACCATCGTTAGAGTTATTCAACGGTTATGGGAGCAATTCCGAATGGCGAACCACTTCTAACCTGCTGAAGAGCAAGTTATTTGAAGAGGAATCGAGCCAAGTGTTGGACTCCGAACCATCGTTAGAGTTATTCAACGGTTGTGGGAGCAATTCCGAATGGCGAACCACTTCTAACCCGCTGAAGAGCAAGTTATTTGAAGAGGAATCGAGCCAAGTGTTGGACCCCGAACCATCGTTAGAGTTATTCAACGGTTGTGGGAGCAATTCCGAATGGCGAACCACTTCTAACCGCTGAAGAGCAAGTTATTTGAAGAGGAATCGAGTCAAGTGTTGGACTCCGAACTCGTTGTTAAAGGTTAGTAAGTTGCGGGAGCAGCCATGTAGAAGAAGCTGGACTCCAAACCCACCATTTAAGAGAGTCGTGACTCGGAGAGATAGAGAAGCAGGAGCAATAATTTTTAATGAAAAGATGTAAAGTTTGAAAAAAATTAAGTGGCCGCTTCAATAGGGCGAGCCATTATTACATGCTATTGGCTGAGTTACAAGCATCGGCCTTATTGAAAATCAGGATCCTACTTCTACAATAAGGTGAAGACCTCTTGGGAGGAGCTGGGAGATTCTGAGTGTTGAAGCTTGGCGGGCCCTTCTGTTCGTTTGTAGGCTTCCTCAGGGGGGAAGCTCGGCCCCCTCTTTTTGGACGAACTTGATCAGGTGCCCCCGCTGTATGAGTTCTTCGATCTCCTCCTTGAGAGCCCGACAATCATCCGTGTCGTGGCCGTGGTCCCTGTGAAAGCGGGCACCACTTATCCTTGTTCCTCTTCTTGCCAGGTGTATTCATTCTCGGGGGAGCGCGGAGGAGCCCTTCCTTGTCCACCTCCATAAGAACTTCTGATATATTGGCAATGAGGGGGGTGAACTTCTCAAACCGAGGAGTCAAGCGACGTTGTCCATTGTCGTCCTTCTGGGATTTTTGGGACCCCTCTTCGCTTGTGCTCTTCCGTTTGTTCCCGGAAGATGTCTCCTCAAAGCCCGGGAGATTCTCAGCTTCTTCAGCCCGGATGTACTTCTCGCTCCTAAGAAGGAGGTCGGCAAAATTATGTGGGGGCCTCTTGGCAAGGGAGGAGCGAAGGCTAGAGTTGAGGACGTTCGATTGGAAGGCGGCCGCTGCAACAGGCTGATCAAGGGAAGCGATGGATCTCACTTCTGCAGTGAACCTCCTCACATAGTCCCTCAACTTCTCTCCCTTCTCCTGGCGGAGCTGGAGTAACGAGATGTTGGTCTTCTCTGTGCGTCTGCTACTCACAAAATGAGTGATGAAGAGGGTCTCGAATTGCTCGAAGGAGAAAATGGAAGATGGGGCGAGGCGGGAGTACCACTCCCGAGCCGAACCCTTAAGAGTGGCGGGGAAGGTTTTGCACAACAAAGCATTGGAAGCTTGGTGGATTAGCATGAGGGTCTTAAAGCTTTCGATGTGGTCCACGGGGTCCGACTCTCCCGAGTAAGTTTCGAACTGCGGGGGTTCAAAACCTCTTGGGATAGGAGCCTCCATGATGGTTCGGAAGAAGGGAGGTCTGCTCGTGCGGATGGTCCTTCCTCTTAACTCCTCATCCTTGTCTATTCGGTCGATGAGCCTCTCCATCTCGTGGAGACGGCAGTAGAGAGCATCGTCCCTTCGACGGTAGTCAAACGAACCTCTGGACTCGTCTTCATAGGAAGGGGAGCGACGACGGTAGCTCTGGGAGCGGCGAGGGCTAGGCATGTGCTGTTGGTTGCTAGGAGCCGGAGGAGGAGTTATGGACCGATGGCGAGGACTTTGGACCCGTGGAGGGGTAGGAGCCCTCTGAGCATTGTTATTGTTAGGTCGGAGGTTGAGGGCTTGTAACACCGTTGCTTGGAACTGCTGGAACTCAGCACGGGTGATGGGTGCCTCATCGTTCCTCGGATGTTGTCGACCGGCAGGGGAATGAGGTCTTCTCCTATGGTGTTCGGGGGACTCTTTCATCCCTCTTCGGGTAGGGGACCTTCTGTAGTCTCGGCGGTGAGGAGATCGCTCATCCGGACGCTGTTGGAGGGAGGCTCCCTCTCGGGCCCGCTTTACGTCTAGACGGCGGCGAAGATCCTCATCCTTCTGCCGATTGAGGATGGTATTGCGGAGGTTGGAAACTCGAGGATTGTGGGAGGCCATGGAATCCGAAGAGGCATTGTGTACCGAAATGCGGTCCTGATGGAGGGGTTGCTTCTGCGGGTTGGGACGCGAAGCCCCCGCACCGACATTCTGAGGACTGGCGGGACCCTTAGGGGGTTGCTGATTCTGAAGAGGAGGTTGATCTTGTTGAAGAGGGTCTTCCGCTTGGAGAGGAAGTTGCCCCTGCTGCTGAGCGGATTGGATGGGGACTACCTCTTGCTGATCAACGGGATTGGGTCCACGGTTGGACCCTATAGATCTTACTTTTCTAGGAGGCATGGCTGGAGGAGATCTGACCAACGGGAAGAGGAGAGGCTGCTATTCGTATGTTTTCCCACAGACGGCGCCAATCTGTTACCGCTGAATCAGGTGTGGGGGTAAACAGATAGTATTTGTGAGTTCTTGGAAAACCTGAATAGCAAACACCTAACCTGTTCTGCCGGAGTTTGACCGCTGACTCCCGCCGTTCACCTGCAAAGAAGTGCGAGACACCGGGGTTGATCCCGGCGACGCACCCTCCGACGCTCAAGTCAGTAACCAGAAATGATTATGAAAGAGCGTTTAACTAGCAAAAGATTGATTACCTCTTAATAGTGGTGGATGGGGGGTATTTATAGCCGCCTTAGGGATCAGATTAGGAATGTAATTCCTGTGATCTGATAAGGAGTAAAATCCTCGTAATCAGATTAGGAATGTAATCGCTTAATTCCCGATGAGAGGATTGTCGTGAATCAGGCCCGTTGATTTGGTTGAATCAGAGATCCTAATTCTATCCTGTCGGACTGGGTGTGTATCGGGTCGGGACCCGTACCCAGTTGAGGTGGATCCGTTCGCGGGTTATTGGATCTGTTAGAAGGAGACCCAGTACCCGTTTCGGACCCATTTGTATGTGAAATTACCGCTTTACCCCTGAGCTTTAAGATTCGTGTCCGATGTGAACGGTCCCGATTTAATCCTATTTTTAGCCATATCAGGTACCATGCCAAGTACCCGGTTTGCAACGTTCTGTCGTACGGCACAATCCCTTCTACAACCAAGTCATACTTCCTCTCATTCCAACATGCTACATGAGCACGGTGGTGATCGGCCCAATCCATATTCGGTAAACGACCTTGGCCGGTAATATTGTGAATTCTACGGTCGTACATTGAGTTTCCGGGGATGGGCTGCTGTGCATTGAATTGGCGGAGGACACGGCCGGGGTAATAGAACTCCACAATTGAGAAATTTACAAGTGGAGCTAATGTCAACCATAGTTGATTATTGGCGGTGCAAACGGGGGGTAGACATTGTAGCCTATCGTCTGTATACGGTGTCCAGTGGACGTACTCTTCCCTCAGCTGATCGAGTTCATCCCTGTAATATGTGAGCACACCGCGTGGGTCATCTCTCCACGTGAGCTTACCCATCCAGTATGCACCAAGAGGAGCTCTCAACACTGGATTTTCATGTTGCACACTCCAACTATTTGAAAGTACCGTTACCCGGGGCCGGCCGAGATGTATTCGTTCCCAACACCATATCTGCAATATCCCCATCGGCCTGGTCATTTGGATCGATCCCATCGAATAATTGCACAGGACACGGTAGAGGGAGGCCAGAGCCGCACTTCCTCAACTATATCGGTCGGCTCTTTGTAGGTCGGAGATCAATGGAAGGTACATCAAATGCACTACATCACCAGAAGAATTAGGAAATAGAATACCTCCAATCATCAACAAAAGATAAACCCGCGTATAACATTGGAGTTGGAAGTCCATCGGTACGTCTGGCAGTTGATTATTGAACTCCGTATACAACCAAGAACGTCGGACTGATTCCCCAACGAATACACCCTTATCATCTTCATTCACCTCGTGCCCAAGATAATCTCTTAATAATGCCACTTTATTGAACATCAAGTTTCCGGTGACGGCCACCCCATCGATTGGAAGACCCGATATGACGAATATATCTTGTAGGTGACCGTCATCTCCCCAACTGGTAAGTGAAACGTGTGTGTCTCCGGCCTCCATCACTCCACAAGAGCGGTAAGTAGTGCGTGGTCACATTTTACTTTCGCCAACTTCGACATTCCATAAAATCCACTACTTACCAAATAATTTTGAATACGAGGGTGCGTCGCCATGATGGTGTGCATTCGGAAACTCATTTTTTCGACATCTCCAGTCCAAACCGCCTGCGACCTTTGATCTTCTTGCAAATAAAGCACAGTAGGATCTACAGGATCCGGATGTCCCCGCGGTCCATGCGAAGTACCAGATGAAGCACCTACATCATGGGAAGAAGATGGTTGTGTAGGATCCATTTGCCTGTTAACATTAAATATAACGTGTCAACTACAATATTAATGAACATTACGAGACTTGAGATACTAAAATTTGCACTAAAATATTACTAAACATAACTAAACATTAACAAACATTCACCACCACAACATCTCCACACACTACAAATAGATGAATCTAAGCTCGCAAAGATAGCAATATTGGTCATCCACATCTCAATCTCCTATAAAAATCACTTCACATATCTATTAGTTACGTGGATCTATTCTACATCAATTTTACTATACTACCAATATAGCTCTTACTAATCAACAACAATTTCACAAAGCCTAGATCAACAATTCAACATTTCACAAACCCTAGATCAACAACAATCCATAAGTACATTTCCACAATTACTACTTAGATAAAATAAATCTACAGCACTTGTACTATACTACCAATGTATACAGTTCTCATACATCAAAATCAACATTGTACGAAAAATTAGGGATTTTGCAAACTTACCACAATTTTGGATTCCGGATTCTTTCGAAAATAAATGGGAGAATCAAGACTACAATCTATGTTTAATTGTTGTTTGGAAACTAACAAATCACTCCAATAGTTGGGATTTTAGTAATTTATGATTTACGGATCTAGGGTTACGGGAGTGAAGAGAAAGAGAGAAAAGATCGAAAGACAAAGGGAGAAGGAGAAGAGTTTCTGAGTATAGGTAACTGTGCAAAAAGAAAATAACTGATGTCGTTATTTTGAATACCGACATCAGTATAATCGTTGCCGTTCTCTCAGAGAACGACATAGGTCAATTTACTTTAACAATTTTCTCTCAGCTCACAATTGAGACTTTTAGATCTTTGGACAAAAGTAACAGATGCCGTTATTGGGAAGAACGGTACGACAAAATTTTCTATAGTAGTCAGCCTACTTTATCCTTCTGCTAGACGACATCTGGACTCAAATGAGGGAAATACAAATAAAAAGTTGAAGATGGTGTCTTTTGCTATTGTCCTTACTATTGATGATATGGGGCTTATAAAAATCGAGATTTTAAGCGCATATGTGAGCATTCCCAACTCTTCATCCTCCTCTTCACATCTTCAACTTATGAATTCTTGAGATGCTTCGATCCAAAAGGATGTGGATAAAAAATCTACAATGCCACGAGAGAAAAAGAATCCGAGTCAGCAGAGTTCAGGTTCTCTCTCTCTGTCACAATTATAGGGGGATGGGACACTGATGGTTGGCTTTTCAATTGTGATAGTAGCAATTTGTTGAATTTATGTCTTTTATACTATGTTCGAAAAGAAGGAAAGACGGTGATGCATAAAGAGGTTCGAAGTGTCGATGGTGGAGGAAGCAACAATAACAGCCCATAGCAATAGAAATTGACACTCGACTACCATACTGGGCAATAGATTGCCACTGCTTTCTATTTGGTCGAGGTTCATTGCAATTGACTACCTTTTGGGGCAGTTGACTACAACCTGTGGGTAGCAGCAGTGGATTCGGATCTGGGTGATCTGATTAAAGCTTATTTTTTTCTCCAAGTTAGATCGTACGTCCCTCATCGTGTGGTTATTATATCAAGATATCAAACTAGGGTTTCTCTATATCTCGATATATATTGTGTAACGGCTTCCTTTGAGAGCAAAGGGAGAATACTTCCTTGAAGAGAGTTTAAGAGATTTTCCTATTGTAAACAACATGTATCTTGTGGAAAGGCTTAAGAGATAGATATGTTTTTAGTGAAAGTGATTGTAACTCTTATATTTTCTCTAGTTGAATATCATCTTGGTTATTTCTCCCCTAGATTATGGTTCACCCCAACCAGGACAAAAATGAGTGATTTGGTGTGTTTGGTTTGATCTATTATTTGTCTTGGTGATTTATAGTGATCGTGCCGCATAAATTCGGTAGAAATTCATAACAATTGGTTACAGAGCTTTCGCACAAATCCTAACAATTGGTATCAGAATGTCAAGTTGTAAATTTTTGTAGTTCAGAAGTTGTTTGAGTTCCTTGAATATGGCTGATCAATTCACAATAATGGAGTGGTTTGATGGTAAGATCAACTTTGATCTCTGGAAGGTGGATATGCACGACACATCCCTTCAACATGGCTTAGATCTAGACCTAGAAGGAGATAAATGGAGACCAATCGACACAAAGTAGGAAATTTTGGAGGAGATTTATTCAGAAACCTTGGATTTAATACGACCGTTATTGACGAGTAAAGTCAGATGCAGGAGAAGCGCGGTGAGTCAGTGGGCAAGACTCATAACTGACCACTTGGAATCTCCGTTACAAGATCGGATGTAGTAGAAGAGAAAGTTGTCATGTTTCTCAATGAAAAAAAATACCGCTCTTTTAGATCATATAGTGGAGTTCAATATGGAGTTATCTGAAGAGAGAGAGAGAGAGATTAAAGCAAATGATCTAAAAGCTTCCAACTTGATATATTCATAGTCAAATTTATCCAACTTGATAACCATCATGTTAGACAAAAAATCTGCCAATGAGAAGTTTTCGGCAGTAAGTGTGGTCGAGGGCTTGGAGGAGGATGCACTTAGGAAGGAGAGTCAAAGATTGACGTCTATTTATGTGAGTTGCTTGCCAGTGGATGATACTTCGATTGGAAGAAAAATGCACGTAAGGGTGGGTTTTGATACCACCGTTGCAGAGAGATTTGACATTATAAGAGAGACTGTTGCAAGTGGTTGAATTAGAGGAGTGCAACCATGGTCAGCGATGTTGAATCAGGTGATAACTTAGACTGTTTTCTTGTTTCAAGTTCTTTAAATGTGGATCCCGACTGGATTTTTTATTCGGATAATTTTTCTCATATTGAGATAGATGGTTTGTACTTACAAGTTTACATTAGGTTGTTGTGTGAGAACAAGAGTTGGTGAAATTTGTGAAGTAATGTGTCAGATATGTCAGACGAAAAAGGTACACATTAGAGAAGAAGATGCATATTTCTTTGTTGAAATGGAGTGTTATATCCGGGAGAATTTTGGAAGCACGGGGTTGTAGGTACACAGCTCAAGGTGGAGTTCTTTTAGTTTGGAAAAGTTGTCGTAAGTTGATGAAGAGTAAGAGGAGGATTGGGCAGAGTCGGCACAACTTATACTAACTTTAGGGAAATAGGAAATCTCGGCTGAGTATTTGGAATCTCATTATTCCTAAAGCATTGTCTAGTTTGTCACCATTAGAATCACAAATATCATCAAAATATGGAGAGTGCCTTGGGGTATGTGGAGTTCCTGCGGAGGGTGGTGCCTTCGTGTTAACGCTTACTGGGGGTGTGCCTTTGAGAGGCCTACAAATTAGAGAAAAACAAGTGGAAGTAGATTTAACTAGCGGAAGAAGTCATTAAACCGGGTTGTTTGCAAAAGAAAATGTAAGAGTCTAGAAGAGTTTAAATCACACAAGTGTCGGTTCATGGGTATGCAATCCAAGGTAAAGATTATTGGGTTTATGTCTTGCACAATATGTTCAAAAAGAAGAGAAGGCAGTGATGGGGTAAGAGATTCGAAGCATTGAAGGTGGAGGAAGCAATAACAGCAGCTAGCAACAACAACAATTGACAATCAACTGCCACTGATCTCTGTTTGGTTGGGGTTCATTGCAGTCGATTGCTTTGTGGGGCTCTCTGTTTGGTGATCTTTGGCGTTGACACCTTTGACGTCGGACGCCATGCCGATGGAGGTATTCTTCAAGGACTTTTTGGCGATGAGGTCTTCGTCGTTGGATGCCATCCTGAGGGGATGGGTCCAAGAATTTTGGCATTGAAGTCTTCAGCGTCGGATGTCATGCTGAAGGAGATGTTCTTCAAGGTCGGGTCTCAGATGCCCCTTGCAAGTGATCCAATAAGTTGAATTTGGAATGAAAATTAAATTATATTCATTGGCTGCTGAAGGGCAAGTACATGTGTGGGCTCATTGGGCCCTCATTACAAGTGAAGACCCTTGGGGGCCTTCGTAGAATTTCATCGAGTGCTCGGCGTTCTAGTTCCTCTTGATTACCCTCCCCCCTCCTCAAGTCGGTATGTACCTAGATGGACCAATTTGGAGACCATATATGGTCATCCCAGTTGGGCATGAGTTTCCCTTTTTTGCTTGGTTTGGATATCTCGAGTCGCCTGAGCACTAGAACGCCTTCTTTGATGTTGGTGGGTCGGACCTTCTGATTGTCGTTCTATCCACTATTGGTACATGTTTTTGTTGGTGTATGTCCTAGAGGCCAGTTGTGTATTGATATTACTAGTTTACATTGCATCATGACATTTATTTCATATATGAAGTATTTTATTTATTGTGTTTTTTTATTGTGATTAAATGAACATAATAAAGTCCTTAGAATAGCAGGTTCATTACCATGGGATATCAAGTGTAAGACTTGTTTGTGAGATTCTCTTGGTTGTAATCAGAACACTATTCTTAAATGTCTCTAGTCAAGTATTATTGTGAATTAAGACAATAATAATACATAGAGACTAATATATGCATAGATTGATGATCATATCTCACGGGTCATGGATAAAGATATCAAGTCTTCATATGGGTATATATTAGAGTAATAATGTACTGGACTGACCCACCATGAGAACGTTGTAAGGATCGTTACGTGAGTGTCATAAGCGGTTCTCACAGTGACCATGGTGTACGTAGTCCTTTGACTTGAAGTCACTACGGTTTCCTACATGAGAAGTTGTATGTTTTAATATCGTCAAACGTTGCCTGTAATAAGGTGATTATATAGTCGACTATTGGATATACTATAAATCATGCGGAGGGATGTGAGTGACTTTGATATGATTTGTCCCTCTTACATAACATGAGCGATGATGCCGAAGGAACTTTCTTGCGGTGATGCCGAAGGCACACTTAGAACGGTTGAGTCTCATATTATGCTTCCTCAGGACCCCGAATGCCTCTTTCAGGTCACTTACGTGGTCTGCCCTGAAGGTTTTTTGTAGAACCCCGTATTTTCAAATATTATTTTATTATTTGAAAATGAATTTAAATGAATTTTTGAGGATTTAATTGATATTTTCTAAAAAGATCTATCTTTTGTACACGTGCAAAACACATGCAAATGACTTTTGAGATGCTTGAAAAATTAAGTTTTCTTTATGAAAAATCATTATTTATTATTTTGGAATTATGTAGTATTTTTTCGGATTTTTCTGAATTTAATTAATACTATTTGCAATTTTAAGAAAAGAAGGACCTTTTTGTAAAATTTACATATTAAGGGCTAAAATGCAAAATTGGCATCCTGGACGTTTTGAACAGTATTGGTTAAGATTTAAAAGTGTATTTTCATATAAATCCTAATTTTAATGAGTTTTAGATGAATTTCCAAGAGAAGATATATATATATATATATATATATATATATATATATATATATATATATATATATATATATATATATTTGTATGTTGGAGGGATTGTTTTGTAAATATATTCCTAAACCCTAAAACCTAATTCCCGGCCTATATAAGGAGAGTCGCAGCCGTCATTCGCTGCATAACTTAGATCTTATTATATTATTTTCTTGGTGATTTGGAGAGGAGTTCTTGGATCTAGCAAGAGGAAAGCTTTTGTGGATTCTTCTTGATTCTAAGGTGAGTGATATAGACTTGTTTGTTTATATGTATGATTGCATGTTGTTTTGTTTGATGATTTCGTATCTTGTATGAAATCGATGCCATGGTTGTTATTCATTTTATGCATGTGAAATCCATGATAGATTAGTAGATCTCGATTGACAATTCTTGATTGCTTGAAACATGTTAAGATTTGAGGATAGTCATGAAAATAAGAAATTGGATGGATGAATCCCTGGACCTTGTGATTACGAATCGGATTAGATTGGAGTTGAGGAAGAGATTTGGTATTGAGATAGGCTCCAGTATTGATTACTGATTTCAGACCTAATTGGTGAGATTTGTAGGCCGACAGTCGACTGGGGCTATGTATCAGTCGACTGGTACGACTCTACTTTTGTACATTCAGTCTTTTGAGGATTCGTTCGGGACAGTCGACTGAGACCCTATTCAGTCGACTGGTCTGCTGAATATTTTGTTTGTAAAGTGTCTCAGTTTCTCGTCGGGACAGACGACTGATGATTTCTTTAAGTCGACTATAGTGTTGGATTGTTTCTTGAGAATTATTAATAATTGTCTCTGGGTAATCGGCTGATGGTTTTCTTGAGTCGACTTACTGTACTTGTTATAATCTTGAATAATTGTTCTCGGGTCAGTCGACTTACAATAGCATAGGTCGACTGGTGTTGATGAGTTTTCATGATCTTGAGGGTTCTTGATATCTTTAGTTTGTTTGTAGATGAATATGTTCGTCGGTGTCTTGGCATACCGGGTTCGTATTCTATCTATACCCTCTTAGTTTGTTTGTATATGAATATGTTCGTCGGTGTCTTGGCATACCGGGTTCGTATTCTATCTATACCCTCTTAGTTTGTTTGTAGATGAATATGTTCGTCGGTGTCTTGGCATACCGGGTTCGTATTCTATCTATACCCTCTTAGTTTGTTTGTAGATGAATATGTTCGTCGGTGTCTTGGCATACCGGGTTCGTATTCTATCTATACCTTCTTAGTTTGTTTGTAGATGAATATGTGCGTCGGTGTCTTGGCATACCAGGTTCGTATTCTATCTATACCATCTTTTGTTTTGTAGATGGATATATGGGTATCCGATCTATGGCATTATTGGTGATCGATTGATGGACATACATCGTAGTATTGAGATTTATTGATAGTTGGGCATGTTCAGAAATGTGAGGATTATTGTTTGTTCAGAACAGTCGACTGGTTCCTAAGACAGTCGACTGTACCGTACAGTTGAACTGTACATATTTTGAGAGAGATTGATTGATGGATACTTGATCGTTGATATTGTTTCTTGACTCGGCTTCACTCATGTACTGGCCTATCGTTTCTCGTTTTAGATTACATGTTTAGTTTATGTATTTTCGTTCAGTACATGTTGCTTATGTTTATTTGTTTGTTTATGTTTGTTGTTTTATATCACTCACACCATTTATGGCTGACCCCGTAGTTTTGGGGGTTAGGGTTCAACTCTAGCCTCATATGATGCAGGTGCTTAGAGTTGGAGGCTTGGAGGCTTGGGTTAGCTTTGGATTTTAGAGAGTGATATAATAGAGCCTTGGGTAATTTTGTAAAGAGAAAGTGTTGTAAAAGAATTATTGTATTTTAAGGTGTTTTGTAATTCCGCTGCAATTGAAAAAGATTATTGTAATAAAGATTTGGAATAAAATGATTTGAGTTTTGGTCTATGTATATTGTTACATTGAAGTGGATCGCTGGGAAAGTGCCACGTATTTTCTAAGTTATTATGTTAGAAATTCGGGGCGCTACACTTTTGATGATCATGTCATCAACATAGACCTTCATGTTCCGACTGATCTGCTATTCGAAGACCTGGTTAACGAGCCTCTGGTAAGTGGCGCCTACATTTTTTAACCCGAAGGACATGATTTTGTGGTAGTAGAGTCTCTGGTCGGTGATAAAAGCCATCTTCAGAATAATCCTTTGGCTGCAATTGTTTTTTTTTCTCTGACTTTTTCAATGGATTTTAATGAGAATAAAATTTGGAGAAAAAATACTAGAATTTCTGCAAAATGAAATAGAGTTTATTAAAAAGAGTTGTAGAATTTTTCTAGTATATTTGAGATATAAAAATAGAAATTTGAGATGAGAAAATGAATTATGTGACTTCAAATCTGTTATTTGAGAATAACACTTCTTTTTGTGAAGAAGAGTAAAATATTATTTTTTGAAGTAATTTTCTCTTGAAGAGATTACACTCTTATTTTGTTTAAATAATATTTTGAAGTGAGTTGAGACATTGTATGAGCTTGAAATTGTTAATAAGATTTTATGTGATGAAATTGTGTTCTTGAAAAGAATTATTTGCTTCTGAAGATCATGAATGGATAAATGGATTATGAATAGTGTCAAGACTAAGAAAATGATTACTTTGTGAATAAGTGTTAACACAAGATATTGATCATTTGTGAATGAGTTGAAGATAAGAATATCTAAGTTTAAGGGATGTTTATTAAAGGGTATGTGTACCCATGGTTCCTTATACATGAAAAGTTGTGATTTAGAGTTAGTGGGACCTCGGGTATAGGCACTATTGAATTGAAAAGAGTTGAGATATATTTTGAGATATGGCCATGGAGCTATCTCGTATTTTGTTGATTAAGTACGGTAGGAGGTAAAACTAATTCTAGGTATGGAAATTTATTCATGTCTTGAACTTAAGAACTAGGCACATAAGTGAAGATGTGGTAAACCCTGGGCAAACATAAATGGGGCTCTCCATATGGTCGGGCGGTGGTCTTGCTGCGGCGGTTCACCGGAACTATAGACCCAGTCGGGCAGTGTACCCCGGGACTGTGGTTGTCTCGTGGGAGACGAGCTTTTATTTTAAATCCAGGACTATGCGTAGTCGGGCGGATAGTTTGTCGTTCCCCAAAGTTTATACGTATACCGGGGCTAGAGGGGCACTTGCGGGAAGTTCGCACGACGAGGAGTATGTATAACAATCGGGTGGGGATCTTGCTGCGGCGGTTCTCTGGGACTGGGATCCATACTCGTGGAACGTTTCAACCTTGTTTTATTACTGGGTAGTTTGTCATGGAAAGGGATCGAACCCTTTATTGTGGAGTACGTATGTGCTTGCCCTCGGACCTATGTAGTATGGGATGCATAGAATCCGAACAAGTATGCATTACTGTCATCTTAGTATAAAAATGTGTGCATTAGGCATTAAGGCATCGCATACACTTACATGTTTAGAATAATCACTTTTGACACTTTATTGTTGATTCAAATTTGTGGTTTGTTAAAATATTGAGATCGTTATATGTACGACATAGAGAGGATGGCCGAGTATAACATTTTCGTCAGTTGTAAGTGACTGACGTGCCCAGAGCTTATTATGTAGGTAATAGACCATTTTCATGAAGAAGTAAGATGTTATGTTGCAGTTTATGACTTACATTGATAAAGTTGCATAAGTTGTATTTTATTTTCATTATTGTATTTCTTTTATTCTTCCGCTGTGTAAACAAGATGTAAAGAACTCTAATATATGTTGAAAAGTTTTAATTTCCTTGTAAAATTGTACGGAGTTAAGTGTAAAGATCTTGTGGAATCTCGAATTCGGTCTTATTTGGAATTCGGGGTGTTACAGATGGTATCAGAGCCACGCTTCATAAGTAGTACAAATTTGTAAGGAACGACACCCTAGAGTGGACATTAGAAGTGTGAGTTCAGTTTATAGAGATTTAAATGTAAGTAATTTACATTTATGTTGCTCTATACACTGATATTTTCTTTTCTCTTTCCCTTTTGGATGGCTGGAGTCGTAAATGAAGTAGCTATTGAACTTTCATTCATGATGTTCTCCTCGTATGCAATGTGAGATTATATGAGAGCATGTTTTCCCTGGGTATCAGAGTAGTGCGTGGAAGCGTGGTTGGCTTGAACCGTCATTCATGATACATTACACTTAAACACACTGCCCTTTCAAATTATTTTTCGTGGATTTTATCATAGTACTTTTCAACCTTCAATATTTTTCAAATGAATATTTTCTTATACTATTAATCACTTGAATATCTATTATTTTGTCTATCTTCTCTAGTCTTGATCTTTTGAATTTGTTTTATCTGTCTTTCAATCTTAAAGATTTGTCCTTCGTGTTTTTGTGTCACTTTATGTTTATCCTTTCACGTTTGTTATTACTTTTCGTATTATTGCAATTATTATTTTCTTCGATTATTATTTCTATTATTTTTTGAATTTTACTTATAAATTGCTTATGTACATTCATTTGATTTTGTGATACTATATTTTTCATTTCCTCATATTGTCTTATATATTTCAATATATTTTAATAAGATTGAAATTTTCTACCCATATAAATATGACCTACCATTTGTTTTATTGTCTACTGATATGGCTAAAAATAGGGTTAAATCGGAACCGCCCAAATTAGGCATGAATCTTAAAGCTCGGGGGTAAAATGGTAATTTCACCTACAAACGGGTCTGAAACGGGTTCTGAGTCTTCTTTCCAAAAGACCCAATAACCCACGAACGGATCCATCTCAACTGGGTGCGGGTTCCAACCCATAGCAAACACGGTCCAGCTGGGTAGAATTAGGGTTTATGATTAATCCTAATCAACGGCCCTGATTCGTTCTATCCATTCACTAGGAAGTAGGGAATTAATCTTATCCCGAAACTGGTCCCTATGGCGGCTATAAATACCCCCCATCCCCCACCATTAACAGGTAATCAATTTTTTGCCAGTAAAAGCTCATTCATAATCTTTTCTGATTACTGACTTGAGCGTCAGAGGGTGCGTCACCGGGATCAACCCCGGTGTTCGCACTTTTTGCAGGTGAACGGCAGGAGATAACGGTCAAACTCCGGCGGAAAGGTTTTAGGTTTGACAATTCAGCATCCCAAAGAATCCAAAAATTCTATTTGTTTGCCCCCACACCAGATTTAGCGGTTACAGATTGGCGCCGTCTGTGGGAACCCACGAATAGCAACCCTTCCTCTTCTAATCGGTCAGATCATTTCGAGCCATGCCTCCAAGGAAACTAAGATCCAGAGGGTCCAACCGTGGACCCACTCCTCCTCAACCACAACAGGAGATCCCCCTCCAAACTGTCCAATCGCAGGGGCAACTCCCTCCTCAGCCTGATCAGGCCTCGCAGCAGGACCAACATCCCCTTCAGAACCTTCAGCCCTCGCGGGGTCAAACCGGGCCCCATAATGCCGGTACAGGGGTCTCCCGTCCCAACCATCAGAAACAACATCTTCACCGTGACCATGTCTCCGTGCACAACCCCTTTACCGATTCGATGGCATCTCACAACCTCCGGCCTTCCGAAGACCTCCGCAATATCCTTATCAATCGACAGAAAGAAGCGGACCTTCGCCGCCGTTTGATGAAAGGCGGGCCCGCGAGGGAGCCTCCCGCCCGGAACGTCCAAATGAGCGATCTCCTCATCGCTACGACTACAGGAGGTCCCCTCCTCACAGAAGGCGGAGAGAGTCCCCTGAGCACCATCAAAGAAGACCTCACTCTCCAGCTGGTCGGCAGTCCCCGAGGGATGCTAACGCGCCTATCACCCGTGCCGAATTCCAGCAGTTCCAGGCAACCATCTTGCAAGCCCTCAACCTCCGACCAGACAACAACAATGCTCAAAGGGTCCCCACTCCTCCTCTGGTCCAAAGTCCTCGCCACCGGTCCCTAACTCCTTCCCAAGCTCCTAGCAACCGCCATCATATTCCTAGTCCTCGCCATTCCCTGAGCTACCGCCGCCGTAGCCTCCGCCCCCCTTCGTACGAAGACGAGTCCAGAGACTCATTTGGCTACCGTCGAAGGGATAGTGTCTTCTATCGTCGTCTCCATGAGATGGAGAGGTGCCTCGGCCAACTAGACAGGGAAGAGGAGTTGAGAGGAAGGACCCTCCGTCCAAGCCAACCTCCCTTCTCTCGAACAATCATGGAGGCTCCCGTTCCAATAGGCTTCTAGCCCCCGCAGTTCGAGACTTACTCTGGGGAGTCAGACCTTGTGGACCAAATCGAGAGCTTCAAGACCCTCATGTTGATCCACCAAGCTTCCGATGCTTTACTGTGCAAAACCTTTCCAGCTACTCTCAAGGGTCCGGCCCGGGAATGGTACTCTCGCCTTGCCCCATCCTCCATATTCTCCTTTGAACAATTTGAGACCCTCTTCGTCACCCACTTCGTGAGTAGCCACCGCACCAAGAAAACCAGTATTTCGCTACTCTACCTCAGTCAGAAGAAGGGTGAGAAGCTAAGAGACTATGTGAAGCGATTCACCGCGGAAGCTAGGTCCATTGCCTCCCTCGACCAATCGGTCGCTGCAGCAGCCTTCCAGTCAAATGTCCTTAACTCAAGCCTTCGGTCCTCCCTAGCCAAAAAGCCCCCGCAAAACTTCTCCGACCTCCTTCTCAGAAGCGAGAAGTATATCCCGGCTGAGGAAGCTGAGCATTGCCCCACTTTTGAGGGGTCTTCCTCCGAGACCAAGAGAAAGGCAGCTGAAGAAGAGGGAGCTAAGAAGCTCCAGAAGGACAACGGGGGCCAGCGTTGCCCCCTTCCCAGATTCGAGAAGTTTACCCCTCTTAATGCCAACATTTCCACTATTCTCATGGAGGATGAGAAAGAAGGGGTTCTGCCTCCTGCCCCGAAGATGAATACCCTTGGCAAGAAGAGGGATAAGGATAAGTGGTGCCGATATCACCGAGACCACGGCCACGACACCAATGATTGTCGGGCTCTAAAGAATGAAATTGAAGCTCTCATCCAGAGGGGACAGTTGTCTAAATTCTTGAGGAAGGATCGAGTCGATCTTCCTCCTCACCCCAAGGGGGGCTAACAAACGCCCTGAGAGGCGCGACGAGACTCCCGAACTTGAAGAGGAACACGTCTTGCATCTCATTCATGGAGGTCCCATGGGAGGAACCTCCAACTCTTCTCGAGAGGCTTTTATACGAGAAGTCAATTCGGTTCACGGCATACCTCCCCCCAAGGGCCTCGGAGTCCCGGTCACTTTTTTAGATGAAGACCTTTAGGGTGTCCGAACCCCCCATTGCGACGCATTAGTAATCAACCTACACATGGCTAACTTCAAAGTGGAGAGGATCCTGGTGGATAATGGCAGCTCTGTCAATATCTTCTTCCTGGCGGCCTTCCGAGGACTCAAACTATCACGGGATAGGCTCAAGCTCGCAGGCTACACGCTCCATGGGTTCACGGGAGTGCCAGTGACTATCGAAGGGGTAATAACCCTCGACATAATCGCTGGCAAAACTCCTACTACCCGGACGGGGCCAATGGATTTCATAGTCGTCGACATCCCAACTGCTTATAATGTGATTCTAGGCCGACTTGGCCTAACTGCTCTAGAGGCCGTCCCGCCGACTTATCATCTTAAGATGAAGTTCCCCACCAGGGCAGGTGTCGGGAAAGTAAGAGGAAGCCAAGAGATGGCCCGCAAGTGTTACATGACCTCTACCGGGAGTCCTGCCCTCTCCCTCGAGACTCTTGAGATTCCCCAAGGGAATGCCCAATCTATGTCCGAACCAGTAGATGAGCTGGAGGAAGTGCTCTTTTTCGAGAAAAATCCGAGCCGCAAGTTCTTTATCAGCAAGACCTTCCCCTCTGCCCTATGTTCCGACACAGTCCAATGCATCAGAAAGAACCATGACCTCTTCGCCTGGCCGGCTGCCGACATGCCAAGAATTTCTGAGGAGCTCCTCGTCCACCACCTAAGCGTTACTCCGGGGTCCAAACCGGTCCAACAGAAGAAGCGCAAATTTTCCCCTGAGCGCCAGCAAGCCATAAAGGAAGAAATGGACAAGCTCCTTAAGGCCCGATTCATACAAGAAGTCAACTATCCCGAATGGCTCTCTAATGTTGTTATGGTTAAGAAGGCCAACAGGAGCTGGAGAATTTGCATCGACTTCACAGACTTGAACAAAGCATGTCCTAAAGATCCATTCCCTTTCCCCAGCATCGACACCTTGAACGACGCTACTTCGGGCCATGAGCTGCTGAGCTTCATGGAAGCCTTCTCCGGGTATAACCAAATCAGAATGTTCCCCCCGAATATCCCAAAGACCTCCTTCGTCACCGATCAAGGACTCTATTGCTACAGGGTAATTCCTTTCGGGCTAAAAAATGCCGGTGCGACCTACCAACGCCCGTCAACAATGTCTTCCAGAATCAGATCGGCCGGAACATGGAAGTGTATGTTGATGATATGCTAATTAAGAGTATCCATGGGGCCGACCACGTTGCCGATCTACAGGAAGCGTTCGATGTGTTGAGGAGGCATGATATGAGGCTCAACCCGAACAAGTGTGCGTTCGGAGTCTCGTCGGGTAAGTTCCTAGGCTTCATGTTTAGTCAAAGAGGGATCGAAGCCAACCCCGAGAAGATCAAAGCCATACTGGACATGGCCCCTCCAACAAGTGTGAAAGAGGTTCAGAAGCTCACAGGGCGCCTCGCGGCCATAGGGCACTTCCTGTCTAAGTCAAGAGAGAAGTGTCTTCCTTTCTTCAAAGCCTTTAGGGGGGCTAAGGGCTTCGAGTGGGGGAAGCGCAGGTCGACATTCAACGCGTCATAGGCGAAGACGCAGGTGTCCGGCAAAAAAGCTGTGTTCGCTCGCACCCCGGGGCCGGAGAGAATTAATGTATACTCCGAGGGAATAGCAAAACCCTTCCGAGTCCGGAGTAAGTCCCGCTCGGTTAAGACCGAGGGGATATCGTCCACCTCGGTAACCTACCTCTGGATCGCTCTCCTCGGAGGTCTCCGAACGACCAATGACAACCTTAGCCAGCAACTCGCCGCTGTACTGCCTTATCCCTCCATGGCCAGATAACACGGTCGGCATCCAACCCATCTCACCCGCTCGTCTCTCGATCTCCACCACCGACTCGACGACCGAAGATCGAACCACTTCCTTCTCCTTCTCCTCGGTCGCAGACGACCCCAGTATCTCCTTCCCCTTCCTTCGGCTCACCAATTCTCTCCCTTCCTCGGCGCTCCGACCTCCCGAGGACACTCGTGACATCTCGTAGAAAAAATATCTGAAGTTAAGTGAACTGACCTTGATAAGACGTCTACGGTCGGAAAAAGTTCGCCGGAAATCGACCGGCCTTCACTACAGCTAGCACAACCGCCCTTGAACTCAAATCTCCGCTAGCAGAGCAACCCGAGAGCGAAAGTAAACTTTGAGAGTGAAAAGTAAAAGAATGAGCTAAGGGGTGAGGGGAGTGAGAACTTATAGCCAGTAAGGCAACGGTTGGGCTTTTGTAATGCTTGGAGGCCCATTAAGGGAGACAGAACGACAGAATGGAGAAAGTTGCGACTGTTCAGAGAAAGGTCGAGACGGTTTACTTAACATGGCAGGCCGGCAATCCCTAACTTGCCGAGCCACCGAGGCACTCTGCTGAGCTACTGGGGCACTGACCTCCACATTTGGAGAAAAATGTCGCCGAGCCACTTTCACCGTCAGATTGTCTCAAAATTTGTGTCGAAGTCTGATGAACGGCTCAGATCACACCATGCCCACAAAACGACAAGATAACGTTTTCTCGTGATCTGAATCTCCAATTTTGAAATATGTGCCATGATGAGCGCTCCGAATCCAGCCACGTGGCTCAACGGTTCGTACTGGTCCGAGCCACCAAGGCACTCTGCCGAGCTACTAGGGCACCGACCTCCACATTTGGAGAAAAATACCGCCGAGCCACTTTTACCGTCAGATTGTCTCAAAATTTGTGTCGAAGTCTGATGAACGTCTCAAATCTTGCCATGCCCACAAAACGACAAGATAACATTTTCTCGTGGTCTGAACCTCCAATTTCGAGATCTGCGCCATGATGAGCGCTCCGGATCCAGCCACGTGTCTCAATGGTTCGTATTGGGCCGAGCCACCGAGGCACTCTACCGAACACCGGGGCACCGACCTCCACATTTGGAGAAAAATGCCGCCGAGCCACGTTCACCGTCAGATTGTCTCAAAATTTTTGTCAAAGTCTGATGAACGGCTCAGATCACGCTACGCCCATAAAACGACAAGATAACGTTTTCTTGTGATCTTAACCTCCAATTTTGAGATTTGCGCCATGATGAGCGCTCCGGATCCAGCCATGTGGCTCAACGGTTCGTACTGGGCCGAGCCATCGAGGCACTCTGCCGAGCTACCGGGGCAACGACCTCCACATTTGGAGAAAAAATGCCGCCGAGCCACTTTCACCGTCAGATTGTCTCAAAGTTCGTGTCAAAATTTGATGAACAGCTCAGATCACGCCATGCCCACAAAACAACAAGATAACATTTTCTCATGATCTGAACCTCCTATTTCGAGATCCGCGCCATGATGAGCCCTCCGGATCCAGCCACGTGGCTCAACGGTTCGTACTGGGCCGAGCCACCGAGGCACTCTACCGAGCTACCGGGGCACCGACCTCCCCATTTGGAGAAAAATGCTGCCGAGCCACTTTCACCGTCAGATTGTCTCAAAATTTGTGTCGAAATCTGATGAACGACTCAGATTATGCCACGCCCACAAAATGACAAGATAACATTTTCTCGTAATCTGAACCGCCCTCCTCGTGATACACGCCATGATAAACGCTCCAGATCAAGCCACGTAGCTCAACGGCTCGTCCCGAGCTACCGAACAGCTTAGCCGAGCCACCGAGCTACAAAGGAGCAAAGGCCGAGCGGCCGAGCCACCTAAGTGCTCAGCCGAGCTACTGAACAGCTTAGCCGAGCCACCGAGCTACAAAGGAGCAAAGGCTGAGCAGCTGAGCCACCGAAGCGCTCAGCCGAGCTACTGAACAACTATGGCCGAGCTACCGATGCACCGACCCTCACATTTGAAGAAAAATCACTGCCGAACTACCTCAACCGTTGGATCATTTCAAAAATCGCGCTAGAACATGATGGACGGCTCAGATCACGCCACGCCTACAAAACGACAAGATAGCATTTTTTCGTGATCTGAATCGCCCTCCTCGTGATTCGCACCAGGATGAACGGCCCAGATTTACCCACGTAGCTCGGCAGATCGTGAAACGCCGAGCTGCCGAGCTACCGAGGAGGATAGGCCGAGCTACCGGGGCACCGACCTCCGCGAGCGGAGAAATATGCTGCCGAGCTACTTCAGCCGTCTGATCCTCCAGAAATCCGCACCGTGGGTTGATGAAAGGCCCAGATCGTGCCACGTCATAAATCATATTTAAAAAATTAATTTTTATTTATTAAAATCGAATTATTTAACTAAAAATTGCGAAAAAAATGATTAAAAATTTAGAAAAAATGATTAAAAATTTAGAAAAATTAATTAAAAATTTTTTAAAATAATTATAAATTCGGAGAAATATTTTTTGAGCCCCTAGGTAGATAATTATTGCTTAGAATAATTAATTAAGGCTCCCGAACGATAAATCACCGCTTCGCAAAACTAAATAAATGGTGCGAAAAATAGATAAAAATTAACAAAAATCACCAAAAGTCCAGGAGAGCTCAAGAACAACCTAGAGCGCGCAACTAACCCGGAAAATCACCATAATACCTCATACGAAGATTCGACACCTCCCATTCAGACTCCGATACAACTCTAAAAGCCATTAAAACAGTAAAACTAATCCTCAAAGGCTGATCAAACTCAGTCTTCGGGAGTGAGGGGCTCATGATATGGCTAAAAATTGGGTTAAATCGGAACCATCCAAATTAGGCATGAATCTTAAAGCTCGGGGGTAAAATTGTAATTTCACCTACAAACGGGTCTGAAATGGGTTCTGGGTCTTCTTTCCAAAAGTCCCAATAACCCACGAACGGATCCATCTCAGCTGGGTGCGGGTTCTAACCAGCAGCAAACACGGTCCAGCTGGGTAGAATTAGGGTTTATGATTAATCTTAATCAACGGTCCTGATTCGTTCTATCCATTCACTGGGAAGTAGGGATTTGATCTTATCCCGAAACTGGTCCCTATGGCGGCTATAAATACCCCCCATCCCCCACCATTAACAGGTAATCAATCTTTTGCCAGTAAAAGCTCATTCATAATCTTTTCTGATTACTGACTTGAGCATCGGAGGGTGCGTCACCGGGATCAACCCCGGTGTTTGGCACTTTTTGCAGGTCAACAGCGGGAGATAACAGTCAAACTCCGGCGGAAAGGTTTCAGGTTTGACTATTCAGCGTCCCAAAGAATCCACAAATTCATCTGTTTGCCCCCACACCAGATTTAGCGGTAACATCTACATTCAATACTATTGTTATTACATATTATTTGCTAATTTGTTTTGTTGTTAATCGCTACTCATTAATTTTTTAGTTTTACGCTTCTTCAATATAATACATACACTATATAATTATTGTTTTTATTTGTGTTTTCATTTCGTGCATATGCTTTACATTATTTTTAATATTATAAATCACTTTTATTACTACAAATTTTGTATATTCTATATTTAAAGTCTATCTATTTTAATATTTTATTGTCAAAATTTCCTACTTTATTCGCAACTTTTCCATCAACTTTTCCATCACTAATTTCAAATATAATACTGTATTTTTTTAAACATCCCAAGTGTACATGGAAGATTACATATTTCCATCTCCCATTTTGGTGCAACCTGATGTCGAGAGGGCAAATCTGCAACTAGACGTCAATGGAGGCAAACTGCAACTGGACGTCGGGGAGGCAAAATCTGCAACCGAATGTCCAGAAGGCAAACTGCAATCGGATGTCATAGAGGAAAATTCTGCAACTTGGGATCGTAGAGGCAAGTCTGCAATTGGATACCAACGAGACGAACCTACACTAGAAGGAGAGTTTCTACTTTGATAACCCCTACTTTGTTTTCTATAATATTTACATGCCACTATTCTATTTTTGCACTAGCTTATACTATTTTACAACCTAGTATTATATTTTTAATGATTTCTATATCCAACCTACTTGTGTATTTACTACTAAATCTCAACTAGATTGTCGTCTTCTTCTTTATTTTGTATCTTTACATGAGTAAGTATTTTATGTCACTTCACCGTATTTTGCTATTAACTTATCTTAGATTTGGTGGCTACTCTCCTAACAAAATATACATATCTTATTAATTATATTTTGTCTATGATCCATAATTTATTTCTATATAATTATTTTCATATTGTTTCGATGATGTGTTATTCTACTATTGTTGCCGCTGAAATCGGTGTGGGGGTAAACAGATAGATTTGTGGATTCGAAGGAATGTGAATAGTCAAACCTGAACGACTTCACCGAGTTTGACCGAGAATCCTCTCGCTGTTAACCTGCAAAAAGTGCGAGACACTAGGATTGATTCCGGCGATGCACCATCCGACACTCTTGTCAGTAATCTTAATGATTAAGAAAGAGCTTTAATTGGCAAAAGATTGATTACCTGGTAACAGTGGGGGAGAGGGGTATTTATAGCCGCCTTAGGAATCTGTTTTAGGATAAGATCAAATCCCTATTTTCTGATGTAAATGGATAGAAGTGGTTAAGATCGCTGGTTAAGGATAATCATAAATCTGAATCATCTCCTATCCAGACAGACTGGGTTTCTTACGGGTTTGAACACGTACCCAGTAAGATAGATCCATTTATGGGTTACTGGGCTTTTGAAGAAAGACCCAGTTTCCATTTCAGACCCGTTTATAGGTAAAATTACCATTTTACCCCTGAACTTTAAGATTCGTGCCCAATTTGAACAATTCTGATCTAACCATATTTTTAGCCATATCACGAGCCCCCCACTTCCGAAGACTGAGTTTGATCAGTCTTTGAGGAGTAGTTTTACTGATTTAATGGCTTGCGGGGTTGTATCAGAGCCCAAATGAGAGGCTTCAGATTTTATACGAGGCATGATGGTTTTTTTCTGAGTTGGTAGCACACTCAAGGTTGTTCTTGAGCTATTCTGGATTTTTGGTTATTTTCTATGATTTTTAATTATTTTTCAGATCATTTATTTAATTTTGCGAAGCAGTGATTTATTTTTCGAGAGCATTAATTAATTATTCTAGATAATAATTATTTACCCAGGGACTCAGAAATATTTCTCCGAATTTATAATTATTTTTTAGAATTTTTAATTAATTTTCCTTAATTTTTAATCATTTTTACGCAATTTTTGAACAAATAATTCGAATTTAATAAATAAAACATAGAATTTTATACCTATTTATGACGTGGAAAGATCTGGAACGTTCATCAGCTTGCGATGCGAATATCTGAGCGATCTGACGGTTTGAGTAGCTCAGCAGCGCTTTTCTCTGTATGAGCAGCTCGGTAGCTCGGCAGAGTGCCTAGGTTGCCGGGCGCTTCGTGGGTTGCCGAGCACTGTGGCGAGATTTGGAGCGTCCATCACGGCGCGAATCACGATGCACGAGGCTTAGATCATGAGAAAACATGTTTTTGTCGTTTTGTGGACATGGCGAAATCTGAGTCGCTCATCATCTTTTGGCGTGAATCTTGAGACAATCTGACGGTCCAAGGAGTTCGGCAGCATTTTTTTCCAAATGTGGAGGTCAGTGCCCCGGTAGCTCGGCAAAGTGCCTCGGCAGCTCGGCGCTTCGTGGGTTGCCGAGCTACGTGGCAATATCTGGAGCGTCCATTAGGGTGCGAATCACGATGCACGAGGCTCAGATCACGAGAAAATGTGTTTTTTGTCATTTTGTGGATGTGGCAAAATTTGAGCAGCTCATCATCTTTTGGCGCGAATCTTGGGACAATCTAACGCCCCAAGGAGTTCGGCAGTATTTTTCTCCAAATGTGGAGGTCGGTGCCCCGGTAGCTCGGTAGAGTGCCTCGGTAGCTCGGCACTTCGTGGGCTGCCGAGCTACGTGGCGAGATCTGGTGCGTCCATCAGGGTGCGAATCACGATACACGAGGCTCTGATCATGAGAAAATGTGTTTTTGTCGTTTTGTGGACGTGGCGAAATCTGAGCCGCTCATCGTCTTTTGGCATGAATCTTGGGACAATCTGACGGCCCAAGGAGTTTGACGGCATTTTTCTCCAAATGTGGAGGTCGGTGCCCGGGTAGTTCGGCAGAGCGCCTCGGTAGCTCAGCGCTCCTTGGGCTACCGAGCCACGTGGCTAGATCTGGAGCGTCCATCAGGGCACGAATCATGATGCATGAGGCTCTAATCACGAGAAAACGTGTTTTTGTCATTTTGTGGACGTGGCGAAATCGGAGCCGCTCATCATCTTTTGGCACGAATCTTGGGACAATCTAACAGCCCAAGGAGTTCGGCAGCATTTTTCTCCAAATGTGGAGGTCGGTGCCCGGGTAGCTCGGCACTTCGTGGGCTGCCGAGCCACGTGGTTAGGTCTAGATTGTTCTCGCCCTTCTGCATTCTGTCGCTTAGCCTTCTTTAACGTGCTTGAGTGGGGCCCAATACGTTAGAAGCCCAAGAGTTGCCTTCTTTTTACTATAAGTCCCCCCCACCATTTCTTCCACTCTTTCACTTTTCACTCTCAGAAGTTTTTTGCTCTCGAGTCGCTCTGCTAGCAGTGATTTTCGCTCTTGGGTGGTTGTGCTAGCTGTTGCGGCGAGGCAAGGCAATTTCTGGCGAACTATTCCGACCGAGAACATCACATCAAAGTAAATATATATTTTTTCAATTATATATATATACTTTTCAAGATGTCTAGAGCGTCCTCGGATAGAGGCTTCTTCCTCAGGAGAGCAGAGTGAGCAGCAGTTGGTAGCTCCAACCATTCAAGAGGAGGGGGCAGAGGTAATGAGCCGAGAGAGGGGGATGGATATAATAGGGTCATCCGTGGTCGAGCCGGTCGCTTCGCTCGTCAAGGAGAAGGGGAAGGAGGTGGCTCGGTCTGTGATTGTCGAGACGGTGGTAGAGCCCGTCTGACTGGGAGGAGAAATTGGTCAGCTGCCGACGAAGATATCCGGCCATGGGGGGATCAGGCAGTATACCGGTGACCTGCTGACAAAGGCCATCTACGAACGATCAGAGAAGTACGAGGAGAATGAGCCGAATGAAATTACCGAGGTGGACGACATCGCCTTGGTTCTGACGGAGAGGAACCTGCTTCGGATACGGAAGAGCTTCGTGATTCCCCCGGAGTACACTCTAATCCTCCGCGGACCCGGGGTGCGAGCATGCACGTCGTTCACGCCTAACACGTTCGTCTTCGCCTACGACGCGCTAAATGCAGGTCTACGCCTTCCCCTTCACCCCTTCGTGACCGATGTGCTTCGGTGGTATGGACTGATCCCAATCCAGTTCATGCCGAACATGTGGCGACACGTGCTCGGGTTTCTGCTCCAGTGTCGAATGGCGAAGGTGGAACCTCAGCTCACCGTTCTCCGAAGCCTGTATCGGATCAACCGGATGAGCAAGACCGAACATCGATACTACTTGTCGCCACGGAAAGGTGTCAAATTGATAGAGAATCCGAACTCTATCAAGTCGTGGAAGGGCAAGTACTTTCTGATCCGAGCCCCCTCGGCATAGGACTTTCTGACCAGGTGGAAGGAGGACGTGCCGAAGTGGGCGAAGGCCGAGCCAGTGTTGACTCCGGCCGAGGCAGAAGTAGTGGCAAAGCTAGTCGACCTCCTGACCCTGAGCTGGAGGGATATGACCGAGGTGGTGCTCCACGGGTCGGGCCTCAGTCCGATCGACCCGAGTACGCTCTGGACATCTTGTTCTTCTTTTTAATTTCTATTCCTCGCGCATTTTTGTCTTAACTTTGTTTTCTTTGTTTGGCCGAGGCTCCGAACATGGACTTCAGGGCGATCATGGCCGAGTGAAACAAGGCTTCTGATGCCAAGAAGAGGAAGAGGACGAGCGCAGGACCTTCGTCTGGCCGACCTGCCAAAATGTCCTCTACCGCGGTCGAGACCGTCAACCTAGCATCTCCTTAGCGATCGGCCTCGGCTGTTGCTCTTCCTCAACTGACCCCGTCTGATCCTTCGGCCTAAGGCTTCTCTATCTCGGCATCGTTGCCGCTCGAGGCCCCGTCCCTCACCAAGCAGGCCGAGGCAATTCTGACTGAGGGGCACAAGAAGCTCTTCATCCCCGACTGGCGGGTGATGAACCACGATGGCTTCTTGGGGGACTCGGCCATGAGCATGCAGGCCTTGCGCCATCTCCCGACCCCGAAGGACCGAGCAGCGATGAAGGCGGGGACGACGGGGGACGACGCTCTTGAGATAGCTCGGTCGACTATGTCGGTAAGTCTTTAGTCGATTTTGATAACTCAAAAATTTTCTAACTCTTTTTCTCGGTTTTCTTCGCTTCTTTTCCTCTTTTGTTTAGATCACGTGCCACTTCAGCCACCTCCTTGAGCAATATTCTGAGCAAGAGAAGAAGATGAAGCTCATATGCGACAGGGACCGAGCGGAGAGGGCGAGGGTCGCGAAGCTGTACGAGGTGGAGCAACGCCGTTCAGACTCTTTAGCAGCACAGGTCGTCGACTTGGAGTCAGCCCTGGCGCAGGCAAACGAGAAGATCGCCTCGGAGACGGCCAGGGCGGATGAGGAGAGGGCAAAGGCAAAGAAGGCCCTGGCGGAGGCAATGCGGAAGAAGGACGAGGCAGTGGAGGCGGCGAGGGCAGAGATAGAGGCCGAGGCGAAGAAGCATATGATGGCCAATATGGAGCAGTCCTATGCCACTGCGCTCGAGCACGTCGAGGCTCGAGTCCCTGGCTTCGACAGGTCGGGATACGGGCTGTGGGGTCCGGCTGACGAGGAGGACCCTAAAGCCGATCAAGAAGCCGAGGACAAGGTGGGGGAGGAGCAAGCTGGCGACGATGCTGTGGCCGATCCCGAGGCCGTGGTGGTGGAGAGAAGGGGTGACGTGGTTGTGGCCGACCTCCAAGCCAGGGCGGTGGAGGAAGGGGAGGCGACCACCGAGGAGCCTGTCACCGAGCTACCACCCAAGGTGGCCCCTTGACTTTAGTCATTTTGTATTTTCGTTTTTTTTCTTGTACTGCCTTAAAGCAGACTGTCCATCACTTTTTGTATGAATGAAAACTTCTTATTTTGATCAAGTGTTGGGGACATTTTGAATTCCTTGGTTACCTAACCCTTGAGCCTCGAAATTTTGGCTATGTGTTTGGAAAACTTTCGAAATTTGGCTAAGTGTTGAGGTCGCCTTGGCTTGCAGTTTTGGCTAAGTGTTCACCATGGTTTCACTTTGAAATTTTCAGGTCGCCGAAGTGACGCAGCTTGTCGAAGTGCCTTATGTGACCGAGGTGACTCGTCCCGAGGCCAGGCTAGGGGCGATGAAGTTGTGCCTCGCTAAGAGCCACGAGCGGCTTTATGAAGTTGAGTGGGATCTTCGCAGAGCCGAACGTGAGCGGAACCATCTGCGGCTAGTCTTAGGCCGTCGAGACCTCGAGATTTGGCGGTTAGAAGGGAGGCTCAAGGTGACGACCCCCGAAGGTGATGATTATGGTTCGTCGACAGTCGTTAACCAAGGCCCAAGGCTTAGGCGACTCCGTCATTCTTTGACTAAGATGACGGCAGAGAGAGATGAACTGGCTGCTGAGAGAGACAAACTGACGGCCGCAAGAAACAATCTTACGGCGGAGAAAGATGAGCTGATAACGGCGATGGACAAGCTGATGGCGGAGAGAGACGAGCTGAAGAGGGTGATTGTCGACAAAAGTATTGAGTTCACTCATCTTCGCCGGATCGTCACTGACAACTCTGGTGGTGCGGGCTCGGCACAGCTGCCTCGTTTTAAGATAACAGTGAAGGACGATTCGCTAAAGGAACGAATAGTTGAGCTTGAGGAGGAGGTCGCTCGACTCAAGCCCCAACCCGAGCGCGTCAACGTTAGGAGCACCTCTTGCAGGCAGGAAGAGAGCGAGAGAGGAAATTCTTTTTACGAGCTTGAGACTTTCTCGCCCGTTATTCATCGGAGCCCTGGTGACGCACAAAGCGGGGTGGTTGCTTCGTCGAGCGGAGCGTTCGTTGGGGCCACCGTTAGAAGTAGTGCAGAAGATGCGTCTCAGCTTGTCGGCCTGGAGACGAGCGCCGAGGTGAGACGTCGACAATACAGTGTTCGTCGTCCCCGGGTGTCTCTAAACCGAAGTATCCCCCCCTAGGAGGTGTTGAAGTAGCTCTTTGTACTTTTTGTTCTTTAAGTCTTGTAATTCGTCGTAAAGATGAGTAGTTGGCTTTGTAACTTGATCTGTTCCTCAAACTTTTCAGAAATGATATTTGTTTTCTGCACTTGTGTGTTTTGTTAGCACCTATGGTTGTGGATAGTTGTAGGAGCACCCCTGTATTTTAACCACTTCTTACTCACTTATGTGCGAGTAGCAGAAGCAGAGTCGGGGCAAGTGTTGGACTCCGAACTCGTCGTTTGAAAGAGTTTCAACGGTTGTGGGAGCAGTTTCGAATGGTGAACCACTTCTAACTTGCTTAAGAGCAAGTTGGCAAAGCGGAATCGAGCCAAGTGTTGGACTTCGAACTCGTCGTTTGAGTGAGTTTCAATGGTTGTGGGAGCAGTTCCGAATGGCGAACCACTTCTAACTCACTTAAGAGCAAAGTTGGCAAAGCGGAATCGAGCCAAGTGTTGGACTCTGAACTTGTCATTTTTAAGAATGTCAACGGTTGTGGGAGCAGTTCCGAATGGCGTACCACTTCTAACTCGCTTAAGAGCAAGTTGGCAAAGCAGAATCGAGACAAGTGTTGGACTCTGAACTCGTCGTTTAAAAGAGATTCAACGGTTGTAGGAGCAGTTCCGAATGGCGAACCACTTCTAACTCGCTTAAGAGCAAGTTGGCAAAGCGAAATTGAGCCAAGTGTTGGACTCCGAACTCGTCGTTTAAAAGAGATTCAATGGTTATGGGAGCAGTTCCGAATGGCGAACCACTTCTAACTCACTTAAGAGCAAGTTGGCGAAGCGGAATTGAGCCAAGTGTTGGACTCCGAACTCGTCGTTTTTAAGAGTGTCAACGGTTGTGGGAGTAGTTCCGAATGGCGAACCACTTCTAGCTTACTTAAGAGCAAGTTGGTGAAGCGGAATCGAGCTAAGTGTTGGACTCCGAACTCATCATTTAAAAGAGATTCAACGGTTGTGGGAGCAGTTCCGAATGGCGAACCACTTCTGACTTGCTTAAGAGCAAGTTGGCGAAGCAGAATCGAGCCAAGTATTGGACTCCGAACTCGTCGTTTAAAACAATACAATAAACAGAGATAGACCGATCACAAGAGGATTATTATTTACAAGAAACTTTTTATTAATTATTGCTAATTGGCCGCTTCTAAGTTGCTGGCCATTATTACAATGGAAAACAAATAGAAAAGCCTAAAAACTAATGGTGCTCGGAGAGGTGTTCAAACACTCTTTTGATACTTCAGTAAATAATCGGCGTTCTATGTTCTTGGTATCTTCCTGCCTTCAAGGTCTTCAAGTTGGTATGCTCCGGGGTGAACTACCCTGGAGACCTTGTACGGTCCTTCCCAATTTGGGGCTAGCTTGCTCCTTTGGCTGGAGAACAAGATGGCTAGCTTCTTGAGGACTAAGTCCCCTTCCTTAAGATCTGTGGAACGGACTCTTCTGTTCTAGGATTGCTCGATCCTTCTTCGATAATTCTCTTGGAGAATCGAGGCTCTCTCGCGGAGTTCATCGATAAGGTTTAGATTGGCTCGGAGCTCCCTTGCGTTGTGCTCATCATTATATGCAATTAGACGGGGAGATGGCAAACCAACCTCTAAGGGGATTACGGCCTCGGAACCATAGGTGAGGTTGAAGGGTGACTCTCCTGTGGGGGTTCTCTTTGTAGTGCGGTAGTTCCACAGTACGTTAAGAAGCTGCTCTGCCCACAATCATTTAGCCGACTTATTTAGCCTCGTCTTGATGCCCAAGCGGATTTGCATGTTGGTGTTCTCTACCTGACCATTGGATTGAGGGTGGGAGATGGAGGAGAACCGATGCTGAATGTCGAGGTCTTCACGAAAGGAGCGGAATGTTGCCCCCTGAATTGTGTTCCGTTGTCTGTCACCAGGACTCAAACTATGCCAAACCTGCAGATCACTTTCTTCCAAAAGAACTGTTGCACCCTGTTCTCAGTAATAGTTGCTAGTGGTTCGGCCTCAATCCATTTTGAAAAATAGTCGATTGCTACGACTAAGAATTTGAGCGTTCCTGGAGCCGCTGGGAACGGACCTAGCAGGTCCATTTTCCACATTGCAATGGGGGTTGGACTTGAGAGGGAAGAGAGCTGAGCTTGCGGTAGGCGACGGATAGTGGAGAATTGTTGGCAGGGGCCACATTGTCGGACATGTTGCTCGGCGTCCAGAAGGAGGGTAGGCCAGAAGTACCCATAATTCAAGACTTTTCGGGCGATGGACCTTGATCCCGAATGGGCTCCGCCTATCCTTTCGTGGAGTTCTTTCAGAGCATACATGGCTTCTTCTGGAGAGAGACATCTCAAGTAGGGTCGGCCATCTACTTGGGTGTAAGAGCGTTTGTACAAGACTCCCTCAATGAGGGTGTACCGCTCCGCTCTTGTTCGGATTCGGCGAGCTTCTTTGGGATCTTGGGGAAGGTTCCCGTCTCTGAGAAACTCAACTATAGACCTCATCCAGTTATCTTCGAGTTGGACCGGTAGCGACTCCATTGAGTTAGGGGCTTCTTCTTCGATGTTGAGCCTTAGTAGAACTTCGATCAAGACGGTCTGCTCGAGGTTTTGGAGGGAGGATGAGGCTAGTTTGGAGAGGGAATCTGCCTGGGCGTTCTCCTCCCGGGGGATCCGCTAGAGTTGTGCTTCCTCGAACGAAGCCATGAGACTTTTGACCTTGGCTTGGTACTATTAGAGCTTCGTACTCGACCTCGTTCCGGAAGCCTTGAAATTGATGTGGAGGGAGTATTGGAGGATGAAGTCATCTGGGCCTGCCAGAATAACTCCGACTCCACTCCCTTCAGCGCAAGAAGACCCATACACATACATCGTCTAGATGGGTGGCCCATTTGCCGCTTGACTGACCTCAGGGATCGTGCTTTCCACTATGAACTAGGCTAGTGCTTGAGCTTTGATAGCGGTTCGAGGCTGATAGTATACGTCGTGTTAACTCAGCTCGATTGACCACTTCATGAGATGTTCAGAGGTCTCGAGATTATACAGGACCTACTTGGGCGGCTGGTCGGTAAGGACGACCACCGAGTGGGATTGGAAATAGGGATGAAGCTTTCGAACCGCCATAACCAGGGCGTAGGCTATCTTCTCCAACCTTGGATAATGGAGCTCGGCATCTCTAAGGACCTTGATCACGTAGTAGATAGGCTTCTGTGCCTCGTCTTCTTTCCTCACTAGGACAGCACTGAGGGTCTGTTCGGAGGCGGCGATGTAGAGGTAAAGAGTTTCCCCGGGTGTCGGCTTGCTGAGGAGTAGGGGGTTGACCAAGTAGGCTTTGAGTTGGTCGAACGACTCTTGCTGCTGTTGGCCCCACTCGAAGCCCTTAGCCCCCCCGAGGGCTTTGAAGAAGGGGGGACACTTTTCCCCGGACTTGGAGAGGAAATGCCCTATAGCCGTGAGGCGCCCGGTGAGCTTTTGTACTTCTTTTACGTTTGAGGGGGGAGCCATATTGAGTATGGCCTTTATCTTCTCAGGGTTGGCTTCAATCCCTCTTTGGCTGACCATAAAACCCAAAAATTTACCCGAAGAGACCCTGAATGCACATTTATTCAGGTTTAGTCTCATGTTATACCTTCTTAGCACGTCAAAAGCCTCTTGGAGGTCGGCGACATGGTCAGACCCATTGATGCTTTTCACCAACATATCGTCGACGTAAACCTCCATGTTCCACCCGATCTGATTCTTGAAGACCTTATTGACGAGACGTTGGTAGGTGGCACCAACATTTTTAAGCCCGAGGGGCATTACTCTATAGCAGTAGATGCCTTGATCCGTGACGAAGGATGTCTTTGGGATATCTAGGGGGAACATTCGGATTTGGTTATATCCAGAGAATGCGTCCATGAAGCGCAGCAGCTCATGGCCCGAAGTGGCGTTGATCAAGGTGTCGATGCTAGGGAGTGGGAAGGGATCATTGGGGCATGCCTTGTTTAAACCTGTGAATTCGATACATATCCTCCAACTTCCATTGGCCTTTTTGACCGTCACAACGTTAGAGAGCCACTCTGGATAGTTGACCTTCTGTATGAACCGGGCTTTGAGGAGCTTCTCCACCTCCTCCTTTATGGCCTGCTGGCGCTCGGGGGCAAACTTACGCCTCTTCTGCTGGACTGGTCTGGCCCCCGGAGCGACACTTAGATGGTGGACGAGGAGCTCTTCGAAAATCCCCGGCATGTCGGCCGCTGTCCATGCAAAGAGGTCACAGTTTCTCTTTATGCACTGAACTATGTTGGAGTAGAGGGCAAAAGGGAGGGTTTTGCTGATTATGAATTTGTGGGTCATATCTTCCTCAGAGAAGAGAACTTCCTCGAGCTCGTCTACCGGTTCCGACATAGGCTGGGAGTTCCCCTGGGGAATTTCAAGGGCCTCGAGGGAGAGGACATGTCCTCCAGTTGAGGTCATATAGCATTTATGAGCTGTTTCCTGACTTCCCCTCACTTCTCCCATGCCTGCCTTGGTAGGAAACTTCATCTTTAGATGGTAAGCTGATGGGACGACTTCCAAAGCAGTTAGGCCCGGTCGACCTAGGATCACATTATAGGCGGCTAGGACATCAACAACCATAAAGTCCATTGGCTCCGTTCGGGTAGTAGGAGCTTTGCCAGCAGTTACGTTGAGAGTTATAACACCCTCGATCGTCACTGGCACTCCCGTGAACCCATGGAGAGTGTAACCAGCGGGCTTGAGCCTGTCCCTTGATAATCGGAACCCTCGGAAGGCCTCTAGAAAGAGGATGTTGACAGAACTGCCATTATCCACTAGAATCCTTTCAACCTTGAAGTTGGCCATGTGGAGGTTGATCACTAGTGCATCATAGTGGGGGGTTCGGACACCCTCTAGATCATCATTCGAGAAAGTAATTTGGACTCCAGGACCTTTAGGAGGGGGGAGGCTATGCACCGAATTGACTTCCCTGACGAAGGCCTTTCGGGAGGAGTTAGAGGTTCCTCCCATTGGACCTCCGTGAATGAGGTGCAAGACGCGCTCTTCCTCAAAGTCGGGAGTCTCCTCGCGCCTATCGGGCTGCTTGTTAGCCCCCCTGGGGGGTGGAGGAAGATCGGCTCGATCTTTCTTTACAAATTTGGCAAGCTGCCCTCTCTGAATGAGGGCTTCGATCTCGTTTTTCAGAGCCCGATAGTCATTGGTGTCATGGCCGTGGTCTCGATGGTAGAGGCACCACTTCTCTTTATCACTCTTCTTCCCATGAGTGTTCATCTTTGGGGCAGGAGGTAGAATTCCTTCCTTCTCAACCTCCATCAGAATGGCCGAGACATTCTCGTTGAGAGGGGTGAATTTCTCAAATCTAGGAGGTGGTCGACGCTGGCCCCCGTTGTCCTTTTGGAGCTTTTTAGCTCCCTCATCTTCAGCGGCCTTCCTCTTACTTCCAGAAGAGGATCCCTCGAATGTGGGGTGGTGCGCAGCTTCCTCCGTTCGGATGTATTTCTCGCTTCTGAGAAGAAGATTGGAGAAATCTCACGGGGACTTCTTTGCTAGGGACGACTGGAGGTCAGAGTTGAGGACATTGGATTGAAAGGCGGCTGCGGCGACCGACTGATCGAGGGAGGCGATGGACCTGGCCTCCTCGGTAAACCGCTTGACACAGTCCCTCATTTTTTTGCCCTTCTTCTGACTAAGGAAGAGTAGTGAAATACTCGTCTTTTCGGAGCGGCGGCTGCTCACGAAATGAGTTATGAAAAGGGTCTCAAACTGCTCAAAAGAGAAGATGGAGGACGGGGCGAGGCGGGAGTACCATTCCCGAGCTGGGCCTTTGAGAGTGGTTGGAAAGGTCTTGCATAGGAGGGCATCGGAGACCTGATGGATCATCATGAGAGTTTTGAAACTATCGATGTGATCCATGGGGTCTGATTCTCCTGTGTATGTGTCGAACTGTGGATGCTTGAAATTTGCCAGAACGGGGGCCTCCATGATGGTACGAGAGAATGGAGGTCTGCTTAGACGATGGGTCTTCCCTCTTAGTTCCTTATCTCTATCGAGTTGACCGATGTGCCTCTCCATCTCGTGGAGACGACGGTAGACAGCA
Source organism: Hemerocallis citrina (assembly GCA_017893485.1). Classification (NCBI taxonomy): domain Eukaryota; kingdom Viridiplantae; phylum Streptophyta; class Magnoliopsida; order Asparagales; family Asphodelaceae; genus Hemerocallis; species Hemerocallis citrina. Next base: position 223,866,725 of record CM030366.1, on the reverse strand, counting down.
TCCTCCCTTCAACGGTATCCTGGTGAGCCTCTGGACTCGTCTTCGTACGAAGAGGAACGTGGGCTACGACGGCGGTAGCTCAGAGACTGGTGAGGACTGGGGATGTGAGGTCGGTGACTCGGAGCTTGAGAAGGAATTTGGGATCGATGACGAGGGTTTCGAATCGGCTCAGGAGTGGGGACCCTCTGAATATTATTGTTGTTGTTTGGCGGGGCATTGAGGGCCCGCAAGACTGCTACCTGAAAGTCTTGGAATTCCGCTCTGGTGATGGGTCTGTTCTGGTCCCTTCGGGCCTGTCGACCAGTGGGAGAACGGTTTCCCCTTCGATGTTACTCGAAGGACTCCCTCCGCCTTCTAGGAGGAGGGGACCTCCTGTAGTCGCGGCGGCGAGGAGATCGCGCATTTGGACATTCTGAGCGGGAGCCTCCCTCTCGGGCCTACCTCCCATCCAAATGGCGGCGAAGGTCTTCCTCCTTCTGCCGATTAATTATGATGTTGCGGAGATCTTCTGAAGGTCGAGGGTTATGGGATGCCATGCAGTCGGTGGAAGGGTTGTGTACCGAGATATGATCGCGGTGAAGAGGTTGCTTCTGAGGATTAGGACGAGAGGTCCCTACACCAGCGTTCTTGGGCCCGAGCTGAGCCTGCTGGGGTTGAAGATTTTGAAGAAGAGGCTGCCCCTGCTGTAGCGGCGGATCCGGTTAAGGAGGGAGCTGTCCCTGTTGCGGGACGGGTTGGAGGGGAGCCTCCGGTTGCGGTTGGGGAGGAATGGGAGTGGGTCCACAGTTGGACTCTCTAAATCTTACTTTCCTTGGAGGCATAGCTGGAGGCGGTCTTGACCGATGGAAGAAGATGGACTGCTATTCGATCTTCCCACAGACGATGCCAATCTGTTACCGCTGAAATCGGTGTGGGGGCAAACAGATAGATTTGTGGATTTGAAGGAATGTGAATAGTCAAACCTGAACGACTTCACCGGAGTTTGACCGAGATCCTCTCGCCGTTAACCTGCAAAAAGTGCGAGACACCGGGGTTGATTCCGGCGACGCACCCTACGACGCTCTTGTCAGTAATCTGAATGATTAAGAAAGAGCTTTAATTTGCAAAATATTGATTACCTGGTAATAGTGGGGGAGAGGGGTATTTATAGCCACCTTAGGAATCAGTTTCAAGATAAGATCAAATCCCTACTTCCCGATGTAAATGGATAGAAGTGGTTAAGATCGCTGTTTAAGGATAATCATAAATCTGAATCCTATCCTATCCAGACAGACTGAGTTTTCTTATGGGTTGGAACCCATACCCAGTAAGATAGATCCGTTTATGGGTTATTGGGCTTTTAAAGAAAGACTCAGTTCCCATTTCAGACCCGTTTATAGGTAAAATTATCATTTTACCCTTGAACTTTAAGATTCGTGTCCGATTTGAACAGTTCCGACTTAACCCTATTTTTAGCCATATCAACTATGATGTGTGATTTTGCTCCTACAAACTATTTATAATTTTCGTATCATGCTATTGATTGTTTCACCCTATAATTTTTATGCCTAGGTACATATATAATTTTGTATATTGGTTTTCTTGCTCTACTTGACAATTCAAAAGTATTTCAATGTATGACTTCTATATCTTTAATTTCCAAATCATATGTATAATTGTTATAGTTACCTTACAAATTATTTTATGACATTAATTTGTATACAAATTATCTTATGTTGTCTATACTTTTAACTAAATTTCATGCTCTTGAATCTTCCAAACATTTTCTTTTTGGGTTTTAAACATGTATGTCCCTAACAAATATGTGAATATCACATATACCCTTCACAAATGTGTATTTTCATATTTACCCCTAACAATGTGTATCCAACCTCTTAGTTACCCCTTAAATTAAAACTATATTAAAAACATAAAAATATATAAAATATACAATTCTATCTAATAGATTTTATGTAAAATGACTGAAATACCCTTCCTCCACTAGTCAAGCTTCTTCTTCTTATTTTTTTATAAACTCAACTGACTATAAAACCAACTGAAACACATCAACAATTCTCAATTTTTATTCAGTTTCTTGATAAATGGTCAAAATTACAGTATATCTTTGTAATTTCATCTTCTTTATCATGTTTTCTAGCCAAATTCGCCAATAATCTTATAAATTTTAAATACACGTAGTTTGAAGCAACTTTTAGAGGTAAATAAGAAATGAGATCATATTGTTAGGGGCATATATGATAATACATAATTTTGAAGGGTATATATGATATTAGCATATTTGTTAGGGGTATATATGTTAAAAACCCTTTCTTTTAAATTGCAGTACCAATTCAGTTTGCGATTTTCTACCGCTTATTACTTTGATGAAATTTGATTACTAAATCTACTTATAAATTTTCTATTGACTATGTTTTCTTTATTCTGTTGTTTCTGAACTATTCCAAATTAATGACTAAGTTTATTTTTGTATGGAACTTCTATCTTTTAGGGTCATATTTATTCCCTTATGTTATTTCCCCGAGTTTTCTTGTTCCGTTCTTATAAAATTTTGATGCTCATAGTTTTCTTATATAGAGTTTGTCTTGTTTTTCCTCGTTGTGTATTTTTATACTACATTTATTTTTCTTAAAGTTTGCAGTTTTCTATAGACAATAAGATATTTTTTTGGCATATACAAAATACAACCTTTACCCTAGCAAGTTCCAGGGACGGAACTATCTTAAGGGGGGAGAGTGTAACACCCCGCAAAATTGGAAATGACAATTTTGCCATTGTGTGTTATGCACGTGTATTTTGTAATGTGTTTCGTTACATATTTTGGATTCTGACTATTTATGCATTTCCCATATTGATTTCAGTCGACTAAAATATAATATTTCAATGTCGGTAATTTTACGTGTTTTTGATGCACTATCGATCACGTATTTTCCACCGCTACGGGTGATATTTTCTGTGTTTCAATTATTTATTTTTCAAATTTATTTTATAAAACGGAAATTCATTTTCCCTATTTTTTATTAAGATAATTTTGTACGTGCAATGCACGTGTTTTCTACGTACGTAGTGATTACGTCGTGAAATATATGAAATTGGTAAATATGTTTTCTTATATTGTTTTCGATTATATTTTAATAATTTTCCATTTAATAAAATTGATTTTTCGTATTTCGGCGTTTTACGTGCAACGCACGAGTTTCGATGTGCGTATTTAAGCGTATCCGTTTTCAAAATAATTTTTTGGTTTTTGTGTATTTATTTTTGGAGTGTGTGAGGAAGATAAAGCTATCAATCTGATATATTCACTGCCAGATTTTGTACGAGCCCCTTGATCACTACCATGCTACACGGTAGATCTGCCAAGGAGAGTATTTCGGTAGATGGTGTAATCAAAGCATTGAAGAAAAATCAACTTAGGAAGGAGACTCAGAAATCGTCGTCTATTCCCACAAGTTGTCTAGAATTGGATGGTCCTTCAGGCGGAAGACAAAGTGTTTTGCAAAAGGATTCGATCCGTTGCCGATATTGCAATAGGCCAGGGCATATCAAGAAAAACTGTTGAAAATTGCAGAATCAGGAAAGCGCAAAGAATGAGAATTCAGCCGCTAATATGGTTAGTGCCTTTGATTCAGGTGATTCGTGTCTTCTTGTTTCAAATTCTTTAGAAGTGGATTCTAGTTGGTTCATTGACTCAGGAAGTTTTTATATGTTATGTTATCCATGGTTTCTAATAACGAGTGAAGGGAACACTTCACGATAGTATATTCTCTTGTAGTAAAGAAATTAATGCTGCATATTTGCCAAGTTATTTTAGGTTGCTGATCAGCTTACCTGTCCTGCTATGGTTTGGAAGCCCAAATTGAGGACACTAAATAATTCATCTCCTACTTGCGTACACCTTAAATCAAAACCAATCAAAAACTCATCAAAAGTGCTTATGAAACCTCTCTGAACTTAGATTCCATGCACATACAAAATTCGAGTTAGCAAAAAACTAAGTAATCCCATGCACACACAAAATTAAAAATTAGAATGAGAATTCGATTAATGAGATGAAATTAGAGTCGCCGCATCGCATGTAGAGGCTCTCGATTCGGTGGAGGGGAGTCGCCGATACAGAGTCGCTTGATATTCGCGCTCGATTTGGTGAAGGAGAGCCGCCGATACGGAATTAGAAACGGATCAGATCGGTGATGACCTCTTGATTGGGGTTTGACACTTGATTTGGATTTAGATTTATTTTGAGATTCACGCTTGAGAGGACGACGAAGCCTTCGCCAATAGAATGGAAGCGAAAATTTAATAAAATGGTTTTAGGGATTTGGAGTTAGCGGCTTAAATACCCTAGGGGGGAGAGAGAAAAAAAATGGAGCTCTCTGGTTTGGGGAATAGAGGAAGCAAACTGATCTGAATAGGAGAGAGAGAGAGATAATTAAATAAATGAAGAAGTTGTTTTTTTTGGAGGGGGGGTGTTTTTTGGTTGGGAGCTTAGATCTGGATCATTGATTTCCTTACTATTGAAGGAGAGCAACTTGATAGCTTTTCTTTGTGTTTTATTATTAGATCTGGATCATTGATTTTTTTATAGTCTTTCACATTTACTTTTAAAATATATAATCTTATTTATTGAGACATGCATCACACGTGTAAATCAGAGTTTCGACTTGAATTTTTTTTTTAAAAATTAATATATGCATCACACGTGTATATTACTAGTGTTCTTAACCAAAAGGCTTCTAAATAATTCGAAGGTTAACGATTAGATTGATGATTCTGGAAGTTGGAAAGGGGACATGCTAGCTACCCTCCCAAATGTTTAATAATAATAATAATAATAATAATAATAATAATAATAATAATAATAATATAAGAGAATAAGGGGGGCTAAGGTGTCACCTAACGAACTTAGTTAAGGAGACATCTCAAATTTCTTTTTTGACTCTCTAAAATAAAAATTCACACTATTAAATATCATATGCACTACAAAAACTATTTTTTAAAAAAAAGATGGAAACAAATTCGACCAATGCTACCTACTCATATGCAACAAAAAAAAAAAGAAGTAATTATAGGCTTTTCTGTCGCATGATAAACGGTTAAAACTGATAGATTTTTTTTTTAGAATTTTGTGCGCACACACTTGTTAAATGTAGGTTGCATGAAACGGTATGGAATTTTGATCTAAAAACCGAGATATGAATTTTAAGATGTCTACCTCGATGAGTTATTAGCAACACCTAGCCCCCTTGTTCTCTAATAATTAAGGGTAAAAAGAAAAGGGAGGGACTTCGATTCCATAAGAATCATCATGCTTCATTCAATTCATCCATCAACGAGATAGAAAATAAAAAAGCAACCCAATAAAACCTTTAAAACTAAAGATACGTTCAAAAGGAAATAAAGGAAAAGCAGTCGATGATGGATGGAAATTGCTGGCGCATGTGATCTTCATCTCCATCTCCTTCCGTTGTCCTTCTCCGATGAGAAGAATGACATGGCAGTGCAGAAAAGAAGGAAAGATGGAAAGTGTATAGCTAACCTGTCAATATTAGATGATGGTCACTTCTTTAATTTTTTACTAAAGTAGTTATCATTTAAATAAAATTGTATTTAATTATTTGTTAATACATATACCGTGTATCTACCACATATACCAAGTTAATACCGCGTACGATTGGGCTAGTGTCGTTAATCCCGCGTATCTACCGTGTATACGCGTATATACCGCGTATAATCCAACATGTAGCGTTAATCTGAGGCTACTAATCCTGTTGTTATAAATAACTAACCCCTGTATTAATTTCGCTCAAGATCCCAAATCGGTCAAAACGCAAAAGGCCAAGATACGCTCGCATCTTAAAGCAAGAAATAGAGAAGTAAAAAAGGGAAGAGAGCGCTGCGCCTCCCTCCCGCGCGCGCCCCCCCCTCCTTCTCTCGTTCGTCCCCGAATTAAACCCACCACCGCCTCCGCCACTCAGATCGCCGGAAACGACCGAAGATACCTCCGCCGGAGATCGCCGGAAACGACTGAAGGTCTGAATCTCTCTCTCTCTCTCTCTGTTCTTCGTCTTGTCGTTTTCCCCCTTAATTTCAAGGCTTCAAACTTCATTCGCGTTTTCAAACCCTAGTTTTGGTTATGAGTTTTGCAGAGGTGGTGCAACGGAGAGCAACAGAGCAAGGTATTGAGTCGATCAATCTCTCTTTTTGAGTCGATCAATCTCTCTTCCTATTACCTAATATTTTAGGTTTTCTTGTTTTTTTTTCTTCTTTTAATTCTGCAAAATTATCTTAATTTGCTTTTGAATCTCTTTCTTGAAGTGATTGATGTTGCTGCAAAATTAGGGTTGGGCTTTGTCATTAACATAAGTTTAGGATTTTCCTGTATGGTAAATTTATGCCTAAGAAGAAGCAAGAATAGATGTGAAACCAATGGATGCGACATAAATCTATATAATAAAACACAAAGAAAGCTATCATGTCTCCTTCAATAGAGTTGAAATTAATGGTCCAGATCTTACCTCACAAAACATATTTTTTTGCCCAAAAGTTCTCCCAAAACTCAAATTCAAATCCCAAAAACAACTCATCTATTTATTTATCTATTTTTTTTAAATTTCTCTCTCTCTCTCTCTCATTTTCTCTATTTACTCAGAAATTTACATTTTCAGATCTCAGACTTGTAAATTTTCATATTTTTTATGCATTTTTTATTGCTCATGTTACATTGAAAACAACAAATATCTCATCAAATGTTAAGTTTTATCATTTTTCACCTTCAAAGTTCCAACATATACAAATGAAAACATGGACTTTTATTTACAACTAATTATTGTTTTACTATTCAAACTTGAGCTACATAATTGTTGTTTTACTGTTTACAAAACTTTGATATGTTGTATCGTTCCGAAGACGTGCCGTATGCACGTGCCCATGGGCAAATCTAGTGAATCTATATATTGCAAATTGCAGAGTCACTTTTAGCACATCAAGAGACCAAGCTAGTGAGGGAATTGACCATACATTTGTAGTGCTTCGTCTGAGTATGAAAGATTAAGAATTGTGAAGCGGGAAGCAGGAATACATGTCTGGAATTAGTTGGCTTACTAATTTGTAAATGTTTCTGCTGCTGATGATAGCACAGTGGACGTACAAAACAAAATATGACTATATTGAGATTGAACTAGCAGAGGTGTCAGTACCGTATAATGAAGCATGTGAATTTAGTGACTGGCTGGAGAGTATCGGAAAAGGTTTGAAGTCGAGAAGTGGATACTCATGCTGGGGAAACTGATGAAACATTGACTAGAATTGGGAACCAAGCCGCGAAAGTAGGGAATACTGTTGTAGTTTTTAATGAAGAACAGAAAAAGTATGCACTTGGATTTGACTAAGTGTATGGAAATTTTGACTTAGTATAATGTCTTTAGTGTGAGAATGCATGTACTACGAATATGATATGATGGCATATTTAAGTGCATCTGCATGATGTGAAGAGAAGAGGAAAAAAACAGATAAAGTATCTTATGGTTTATAAAATGTGTATTATCTCATATGAAAATTTGTTTATAGTTCTAAAAGAGTAATTTTGATGACTAAGTAATCTGAATAATTGCACTACTTGAAAGTGTTTAGTAATACAGATTATGTGGTTAGTAATTGGTTGGGAAGAATGAATGGAAACTATGATGTATTTGATGTGGGAGCTAATCTGATGTGCAACATAGAAACTAAGGTGTAATCAACTAATCATGTCTTTTCACGCCCAGCATTCAATGTGCATGAGGTTCTTAGGCCAGTATCCAGTGCACTGCAGGAGTTTGACAAAATGCCGATGCCAATAATAGTGAGAACACATCAGTTATGACAATAGTTTGTCGAAATATGAGCAAATTCTAGTTCTGGGCTGAGTAACTGCAGGCTGCTTACAAATTCTGGTTGGACTAACCCGATTTCCAGATTTTATATCAAACATTTATAAACTAACTGGTTTCTATACTATTTGGATTCATGAATGAGTTTCCTTTTTTCTTCTAAAATTGAATTTTCATTATTTTTGTCGTGCTCTAATTACTTGGATTTTATGTTTAGGGCTTATATGAACAGATTCATTCATTCCAATGATCATTAACACAGACACCTCCTAGTAATTGTGGCAAAAGATAAAGTCACATAAAGTCGCACCATGAAAGGTTAAGACTTTTCATCTAAGCTGAAATTGTTCTTGAACTTTTTGTTGTGTTCCAACTTGGATTCAACTTAATGGCTTATGTGAAGATTCACTCAAAGGAGCTTTATCACGATTGTTTTTATGCTAATTGTGAAAAAGATACATCGAGGACTTCAGATTGAAAAATCACATGAAGCGGCACCATGAAAGGGTAAGACTGCTTCACCCTAACTGAAATTATTGTTTAAGTCTGTTAGTCTTTGACAGCTTGTGCACTTTTTCTTTGGTCATTCTTTATGTTTTTATCGGTAGGTTTCAAGTAATTCTACTGATTATATTATCTCTGGATTTATATTTTTTGTAGTATCCTAGCGAGGAAATGCATGAAGAGGAGGATAGTTAGAAAATCCCAGAGATCATGGGGTTGAAAAAGTGTGACGATGATGAATGAGGTACCTTAAGTATATATGCTCGACTCAGTTCATTCTATGTGTACTTTAGTTTTTGCAGTATTCAATTGAATAGCATTATGTTAAGGTAATTAACTTTCCAAAGTGTACGCTAGGATAAGAGTGAAGATTTTAGTAATTATGGTAGGACAAGGATATAAGACATACTAGTGAATAAAACAAGCCACATACACACATGTTAGAGAGGTTGGGTGCGTGAACACGGCATGCCCATTTACATATAAATGAATAAAACAAGCCACATATACACACATGTTAGAGAGGTTTCAAGTAATTCTACTGATTATATTATCTCTGGATTTATATTTTTTGTAGTATCCTAGCGAGGAAATGCATGAAGAGGAGGATAGTTAGAAAATCCCAGAGATCATGGGGTTGAAAAAGTGTGACGATGATGAATGAGGTACCTTAAGTATATATGCTCGACTCAGTTCATTCTATGTGTACTTTAGTTTTTGCAGTATTCAATTGAATAGCATTATGTTAAGGTAATTAACTTTCCAAAGTGTACGCTAGGATAAGAGTGAAGATTTTAGTAATTATGGTAGGATAAGGATATAAGACATACAAGTGAATAAAACAAGCCACATACACACATGTTAGAGAGGTTGGGTGCGTGAACACGGCATGCCCATTTACATATAAATGAATAAAACAAGCCACATATACACACATGTTAGAGAGGTTGAAATACACACACACGTGCATATACATACGTGAGAATAAAACAAGACACATATTATTAGTGAGATTGAAGTGCAAGCACGCACTCACACGTACACAATAAAGTGAAACAAGCCCCATATTTGTGTGCTATATTCCTTGCAGTTAACTAATGTACTTCAGCTTATCTTCTCATTATCAGTATAGATTGCCAATATAAGAATTGCTAGCTTAAGCAGAAGCTAAGATCTTCCAAATCTCTGTTACTTACCTCTAGTACCACTTTATATAAAGTTCGTAGCTGCTAAAGGATCCTTATATAACTAATATCGGCTTCATGTACAAACTAATAATCAGTCTCATCATAGCGAATTATTCTGTAGATTATGACATCTGAATAAAGACTGGGTAATAATATCATGAGTATGGGGTTGCAGCTGGTGTGTGCAAAAAGTTCTTTTTGATCATAATGGTGCTTGCAAATTTTATTAGCTAAATTGACAATTGTGTGTGTGTGTGTGTGTGTGTGTGTGTGTGTTTGGATTTGGTTTTTGGGAGGAAATTGCAAAATTTTGCAATTATTTCCAAGCCCAGTTGCACAAAATGGCTTTGGCAGTTGCACACGTAGTTGAGCAATTCAGATGTGGGCCTGCACTGCCACATCTGAATATTTGCACAACTGTGGCTGTCAGAAATTACAGCCACAGTTGTGCAAATATTCAGATGTGGCAGTGCAGGCCCACATCTGAATTGCACAATTGGGTGTGCAATTGCCAAAGTCTTCTGGTGCAATTGGGCTTGGAAATAATTGCAAAATTTTGGAATTTCCTCCCAAAACCCAAATCCAAACACCCCCTTGGTTATGTGCTTGCGTCAATACGTGAGAAAGAAGGAATTCAACACTGCCAGGTTTTATCATGTCTGAACTAAACTGAGGAGACTTTAATCTTGAATTTTATTGGATGGAAAAAAGTGATAAAAGGATTTCTTTGTAAAATATAATATGTGGAGGGACTTATATTTTAAAAGGTTTTGTGGTCACTACTAAAATTACACACTCAAATTTGCAATATTTCAGGATAACTGCCACACTCGTGGTAAAAATTATGGTGTTTCTACAATCTATAATTTGTAAATCGCAGTCTCACTTTTAGCTCTTGGGGACTAGGCTAGTGAGAAAATTTACCATACATTCTAGTGTGGTCTGAGCGTTGAAAATTAGAGTTGCGAAGCAGCAGCAGTACATGTGCAAAAATGTTCGCTAATGTTTGTATTGATGATGACTTGATAACATAGTCGAGGAACAAAGGTTTACTATCGAGGACGATAGAATGGTACTTGAGAATTATTTAGTTGGTTCGCTAATGTTTGTATTGATGATGACTTGATAACATAGTCGAGGAACAAAGGATTACTATTGAGGACGATAGAATGGTACTTGAGAATTATTGAACTAGCGTTCAGTATGTGAAATGGTAACTGGCTTGAAAGTATTGTTAGCTTTGAAGCGAAAAGTGGATACAGGCTTCATGCTGGAGAACGGATGGAAAATTGAATAGAACAGGAGCCAAGGCAAAAGTAGGGAATATTGTTCTTGCTTTTAAGGAAGAAGAAACCGAAAGTATTTGTCTCGAGTCGGTCATAAGTACTAGGAATCTAAGATTAGCCAAGTGTATGGAGAATTTGACTTCATAAAGTATATGGATCTGTATATTGAAGTGTAAAATGTCTTTTGTGTTTGAATGCATGTATTGTGAAAATGATATGATGATATTAGAATGCATGTAATGTCTTTAGTCTTCGCATCTGCATGATGTGAAGATAAATAGAACAAAGCTGGTAATTTACAGAATATAAAATGTGTGATATTATATGAAAAATTATATACAGTTCTAACAGGGTATTTTTTATAGTTAAGCAATCTAATTAATTGCACTAGTTTAAAGTGGTCAGTAATATAGCTAATATAGCTCATTTAGTCAAATGGAAACTATGATATGTTTGATGTGTGTGTGTGGAACATACCGAAAGGAAGGTGTAATCATGTCTTTTCATGTTCAGCCTTCAATGTTCATGAGGCGGTGAGCGCCTTGGCCAGTATCCAGTGCACTGTGGGTGTTTGACAAAATGCCAATGCCAATGCCAATAATAGTGAAAACACGTCAGGCTTCTACTGGGTCCATGCCATGTGAGGTATTAATTAAGATAAACTGCAACGTGACCATTGGAAATGCAGATTGCAGCGACGTTGATTGTTCGTGATCACAACGTGGTTGCTAAACTTGTTATAGCTGAGAAGATTGTCGATTCCAATGTCAGTAGAGGCAGACAATGTATTTATGAATGCAAGCTTCCCTTTGTCTTCTGAAGCTCGAAGAAAGTCATAATTTGAATTTACATAGTTTATTGTAGGAAAAATTATATTAAAAAATTTCCATCCCATCATTGAATTCTTCAGCCAGTCTAAAAAATAATTAAATCCCGCTCCTGTATACTCGTATTCATAGCGTATTTGCTACTATTAATCAAATAGGAATATGGTAGTGCATGTGTCTACTTGGACTTCAATATATTTCATCTGAGCAATGTTATGGTTTAAATCATTTGTCCACTCTCTACTCCTCTCTTATTGGTACTTTTTTTGTTGAAGGAACTCTCTTATCGGTAAATCACCAAACTCCAGTAGCTAATGTGCTTCTCTATTGTTTTAATGCGTGTCTTGTTTATATTTGAATTCATGGATGTTTCAAAAATTGAAAATACCTCATGCACATGGGGGTGTTCCAATTGCATTCTTGCCTAGGAGTATAAGAAAGCTCACTTACTGACTATTAGTGTACATCAACCAATCAATATATCCCTGTTGAATCCAAGCATCAAAGTTCAGTCTCTAATAAGGAAGCTTCTGTTTAGTAACTTGAGATTTAGATGGCTAGGAAGCCTAGGATATTTGATCCGTCCATAAAACTAGAAAACAAATGCTTGTGTTGCTTAATTAAGTTCCCAATGCAGATTGGATTCATGCCAGTTGAACATGTAGTTTGTGTATACTAATATATTTTTTTATAGTGACAAGGGCTTCACACATATCTCTAAAAAAGTTGGTGGGGCTGTTCCGTTTCTCGATAGACACTACTTGCAATGGGAATGCACAGTTGGTTCCCCTTAAACATATTACCCTCCGCTATGTAGACTGTAGTTCATGGTAATTTTTCTGCCCAATTATAGTTTCATATACGGAACTCTCTCTGCAGAGAGAAAGCATGTAATGTGGCTAGCCATTAAATTATTAACAGATTGATTTGCATGAAAGAAAGCACGGTGTTGTCAAGGCAGTTTGTATTTATTTTTCTTGCTTGCTGTTTTTTTTATTTTTGATTTGCATGACGGAGCAGGAAGTACAAAATGTTCATTTTACCGAGAAATTGTTAGATTCTTCACACACTAACAATCACTTCTGTTTGTACTCAAATTATCTTTGTAGATGGCATTTAGGCTGCTATCATGTTGTCTTGCTAATGAGGTGGAATGAGTCTTATTCAGCTTGCTGGCGAGTGTTCTGAGGCTTCCCATGTTAATTGGTCTGGCCTGAAGGACAAACTTAATCCTGCAATTAAAATGGTATGTACACTTTTTCCTCAATATGACTTGCTTTTATGTTCTTTACGTGTTTCATACTATGTATAACATCATCATCCATTTTACTTCTATAGATGCCATACTGGGTTGCAATTGAAGGAACACACTGGATTTTTATAGGTCTAAAAGAAACAATCTGAGTAAAGAGGCAAGGCGAGGCGAACTGCTTCAGGTTTGTTACTGAATTCTAAGATCCGAAACTCATGATTTAGGTTTCTATTCCTCAATTTTTGTTGTAATAACTGCTAGCTATTGTTTATTACATGAACAAATCTGTTGTCAGGCGGACGTTTCGGATACCGGGCTTATCATGTACACAACTATCGGGGGCACGTTGTAACATAGGAAATGAGGATACTAACCATATTTTTATTGTATACCCTAGAGCTAGATTACCTTGTACAACAATATTTTGTATATAAATATTGTTGCATTATATATTGTTATTTTATATTTGGCATATGAATATTGTTGCTCGTGAATTGTGCACATTCGTGTATATGTTGTCATATACTACACTACTATACATATGCACTAAACACATACACTATACGCTAAACACATACACTATGAAGCCCACAATTTTTGACCTGAAATGAGCTTACAATTGTTGACCTAGAAGGGTTAATTTGACCTTGAAAGGGATTATGTGTAATTATTTAAAGCCTAGGGGTTTATGTGTAAAATTGGGGGACACCTAAGCACTCCTAGAAGGCTCCACACCCCACCCACTAACTTCCCAACCCTAGCCGGTCAACCCTCCCCCCCACTCTAGATATATGTGTGTAGTTCTCATTTTTTTCTTCTTCCTAGTTCATTTTTTTATCCTTAGTCCATTTTTAGCCATTCCTATACTACCTTTCACTCCATTGTTCCTTCCAATTTCCTTTTAAAATTTTTAAGAAGCTATTTAAGCAAGAAAAGAAGCAAGCAAGCTAGGAGGAGGAGAAGAGCATAATAGGAGCTGGAACATTTCATCTTGTCTACATTTTGAGGTGGGTGTTCTTCAACCCTTATGACTTTTTGATTGTGTATGATTGTGCGTGGAATTTATGTGTAGTGATGGACATTAGATCGTGTTTAGTGGTGGTTAATAGTTTGTTAGATTAGCTATATGGTGCATATTGAGGTATGGATGAAATTGTGGTAGAAATGATTTGGATGAAATTAGGTTTCAACTCCGAAAATCAAAACTCCTTGAATACGAAGAATTTATTGTTGGAATTTTTATGGTAGCATCTTATATGTGTCTAGAGCATTTCCACCAAATTTCATAATTTTTGAATAATATTTGCTATTTTTATAAAATCCGAAAGCACTGTTGGTATGAGCTGCAATTTTCCTTATTTACTACTTCTACTTCAAAAATTCATATCTTTCTAATTATGTGGTATTTCAAGCTGAAATTTTTATATGTGATATACTCGTATGTGTCTTTCATTCATACCAAATTTAATGAATTTTAGACATCATTTGTTATTTTAATAAAATCCGAAATTTGCAACTGGTTCACAGTTTTATTGGTTGCTAGAATTTTGTGCACTTTTCAGTTATTGATTAATTTGGCCTCTTAAATGAAGTATTTTGAGAAAACTTCTAACTAAGAAATTGTAGTAGACTCGTTGACCTTTCTTTAGATACTAAAATATCGAAATTCCAACAAGTGGGAGATTATTAGTGATTTTTACAAGTTGCAGGAGCTGCGTTTTAGATTTGAACTTACTGTTTTGGGCATATGCATGTTATCTCTTTAGGTCTTCTTAAAAATCTTAGAAATATTGTTTATTAACTCTTAATTTATGTTATGATATGTAGTGAGTTGTGTAAGATTATATTTTAAGTTTGCGCATGAAAGTGTGCGATGGAAGGCTTGTATATGTTCAAGTATGAGTACATGATATATAGTCGTATGTTGGGATGTGCGAGTTGGTATTGTTTGGGTTCGAATGACTCTTGGAATGGATTCAAGAAGAGTTCGTAAATAGACATTTTGTTATATGGTGTTTACCAAGTTCTCGGTCGTAGTAGCTCTAGTTTATGTGACCATTGTTATAAGGATAGACACTAGCTGGGCGTTGTACTCTCTTGTCAAGGGGACACGCGCGGCGTTGTCTCGATTGTTGATTTCTGGAGTTTAGTAATGGGAACGGGATGCGAACGTAAGTCACAAGTTCTGTCGGAACTTAGGGGATGGACGCTTAAGCTTCTGTCCATGTTCTGAGTTATCAATGCGAATGAGGAGCAAGAGTTAAACTCTGTGTCTCTTGGTGGATGGAGTAGGAAAAGGGTTGCCGGTTCACCTTATGATTCGATAACTTTTGGTATGGTTTGGGAGTGGAGAAAAACCACCGGTTCCAACGAAACTGAATGATCACCTGCCTGTTAGAAAGTGGAGAAAGACCGCCGGTCCCGTGCGGAGTGGAGAAACACCACTGGTTCCAGCATAATGGAGTGATCACCAGACTGCTCGAAAGTGGGGAAAGACCACTGGTCCGCAACAGTGGCTGATAGACCGTATGAACTACAATCTTACCAGTCACTAGATGAATGTCAGAAACAGAAAAAAGTACAAGAGTAGTGTGCATGGCGAGGGATCGAACCCTATCATCTGGAGAATACGAACTCGATTTGGGGAGTATATAGTATGAGATGCATGCGTTTTCAAATTAAGTTTGCATTAGAGTAGGAGCATCGTGGTCATTTTGACTTTGTGTATTAAAATCTAGATCATGACATACACCGACACTTGTAGTTTGACTTTCACATCTTTCTTCTGCATCAAATATTGATTGTTGAGAATTTTGGAGATCGCGGGTTTCATCCGCATTCTGTCAGTTGCATGCAACTGACATGCCCGCAGTTTGTTAGTTGCTGGATTGCTGATCGTGGAGCAGGAGACTCGAGCTGCGGGAAGCAACCAAGTGGAGGATAAATGTAATATCATTGAGGTAATGAAGTTTTTAATTTCTCGTGCTTTCATGTGTTGTGTACTCATTGAAGTAAGGATTCTGGGTATGTGTCATGAGCTTCCAGTGTGTGGAACTCGGGGTACTACATTGGGAAATCATGGGGTAGAGTCACTAAACTGTAGAGTCACCAAACTGTATCGAGGATATTTGGGAAAGTTGGAGATTGAGAAACATTACGAAAGACTTTAGGATCATTTGGGATATTACGATTGAGGCTATTTTGTGGATCTTGTGACTTGATAGAAATGATTTTTGCTTCTGTAACATTAAATGTAGATTTCATATGATGTTGCATAAAATTTTGGTTCTAATAAATACTTGGGCAGTCAAGCAGGGGCGAGGAAGAGGCTTCGTATGGAGGAAGCAGAATAGCTGAGTGCGTGATGGCTGCTGCAATCACCTCCTATCTCTTTTGTACGGATCAAGCTGGAGGTTAATGATATTTTGTGTTAGTGTAATAGTTTCTTTTGTCGGGCAGACTGTGGTGTAATGAATGTATTTTGATGTAGTGAACTGGAGTAGACTAGACTTGTAATATTGGCTACTATCTATTTCGTTAATTTTTCACTAACACTTTTATCTCAAAAAAAAAAAAAAACTATCGGGGGCAAGAATAGTTAACCAAACAGAGTAGTTTTTGATCAAAGTGTTATGTTTGTGAGCAAAATGCTTGGAAACAGAAGAGGTACAAGAGCCAGGAGCATCATGAATTTCATATTTGGTAATTTCTACATGAATTTCATTCTAGATTTCAGTAAAAAAATTAATTCCTAATGTTCTTCTTATTGGTTTTCAAAGTATCCCGATTATTTTGGAATTCTAAACCCTAATTTTGGCTTTGAATTCGTATGTAAAGATTACTTCTTTTCAGAACAAAACCCTAATCTTGTGCTCTTCAATTTCCAGTCACCCGAGATCTGAAATTTTGGGGATTTGAGAGGCCATGGATCATAGTGGAATTTGGGGTTTTCAGAAGAGGCCCAAATAGAGCCCAAATAAATGAAGCAGAGAAGAATAAAAGGTAAGAGGGAATGTGATTTTGTTACTGATATGGCTACAATCTGTTGCCGCTGAAATCGGTGTGGGGACAAATAGATAGATTTGTGGATTCGAGGGAAGTTGAATAGTCAAACCTGAACACCTTCACCGGAGTTTGACCGAGATTCTCCCACCGTTGACCTGCAAAAAGTGCGAGACATCGGGGTTGATTCTGGCGACGCACCCTCCGACGCTCTTGTCAGTAATCAGAAAGATTATGAAAGAGCTTTGATTGGCAAAAGATTGATTACCTGGTAACAGTGGGGATGAGGGGTATTTATAGCCGCCTTAGGAATCAGTTTCGGGATAAGATCAAACCCCTACTTCCCAGTGAATGGATAGAAGTGATTAGGGCCGTTGATCAGGGACAATCATAAACCCTAATTCTCCTATCCAGCTGGACTAGGTTTCTTACGGGTTGGATTCTGTACCCAGTAAGACGGATCCGTTTATGGGCTATTGGGCTTTTGGAAAAAGGCCTGGTTCCTATTTCAGATCCGTTTGTAGGCGAAATTACCATTTTACTCCCGAGCTTTAAAATTCGTGCCTGACTTGGACGGTTCCGATTTAACCCTATTTTAGCCATATCACGAGCCCTCCACTTTCGAAGACTGAGTTTGATTAGCCTTTGAGGAGTAGTTTCACTATTTTAATGGTTTGCGGAGTTGTATCGGAGTCCAAATGTGGGGTGTCGAATCTTCATACGAGGTATTATGGTGATTTCTGGAGTTGGTTGCGCGCTCAAGGTTGTTCTTGAGCTTTCATGCACTTTCGGTGATTTTTCTTGATTTTTCATTTATTTTTTGGATCATTCATTCAATTTTGCGAAGTGGTGATCTATTTCCCGAGAGCATTAATTAATTATTCTAAGCAATAATTATTTACCCAGGGGCTCAAAAATATTTCTCCGAATTTATAATTATTTTTTAGAAATTTTAATTAATTTTCCTAAATTTTTAATCATTTTTTCGCAACTTTTAAATAAATAATTCGAATTTAATAAATAAAAAATAAATTTTTATTACCATTTATGGCATGGCGCAATTGGGCCACCCATCCCGCATCAGCGAGTGGTTTTGAGAGATCGGACGGCGGAGTGACGTTGAGCGACGTGAGCGAATCTGGGGCCTTGATCCAACTATGGCACGAATTTTGAAGCGATCTGGCGGCCTGTGTCGCTCGGCAGTGTTTTCTCCGTATGGGTAGCTCGGATTGAGATTCCGAACGACGTGGCGCAATTCGGGCCGTCCATCGAGTCGCGGCACGAATCACGAGGTCATCCGACGACGGATCTTGTACTTGGCCATGTGGTTGAATCTGGGCCGTTCATCAGGCCGAGGCACGAATCTCGAGTCGATCGGACAGCTCGTGCTGCTCGGAGTTATTTTCTACATATGAGCAGCTCGGATCGCCGGTCGCTCGGATTGGGATTCCGAGCGACGTGGGGCGATCTTGACCGTTCATCAGGAGATCCTGCACGAATCTCGAGACATCATGGCACGGATCACGAGAAAACGTGATCTTGGTTACATGGCTGAATCAGGGCCGTTCATCAGGCCGAGGCACGAATCTCGAGACGAATGGACGGCCCGTGCTGCTCGGCGTTATTTTCTCCATATGAGCAGCTCGGAACGCTAGGCGCTCGGTTTGGGATTCTGAGCGATGTGGGGCGATCTGGACGGTTCATCAGGAGATCTTGCACGGATCTTGAGGCAAAAGACGGCGTGGATCACGAGAAAATGCTATCTTGTCGTTTTGTGATTGTGGCCCAATCTGAGCCGTCTGATCAAGATCTTGCACGAAATCCGAGGAGAAAGTTGTTTTTCTCCAATATGCAGCTCGGAATGCAAGTCGCTCGGATTTGGATTTTGAGGGACGTGGCTCGATCTGAAGCGTCCATCTGAAGATTTTGCACGGATCTTGATGCAAAAGACGGTGTGAATCACAAGAAAACGTTATCTTGTCGTTTTGTGATCGTGGCCCAATCTGAGCCGTCTGATCAAAGATCTTGCACAAAATCTGAGGAGAAAGTTGTTCCAATACGCAGCTCGGAATGCGAGTCGCTCGGATTTGGATTCCGAGGCGGATTTGGATTCCGAGGGATGTGGCTCGATCTGAAGCGTCCATCTGAAGATTTTGTACGGATCTTGATGCAAAAGACGGCGTGGATCACGATAAAACGCTATCTTGTCGTTTTGTGACCGTGGCCCAATTTGGACCGTCTGATCAAAGATCTTGCACGAATCCTAAGGAGAAAATTGTTTTTCTCCAATACGCAGCTCGGAATGGAAGTCGCTCGGATTTGGATTCCGAGGGACGTGGCTCGATCTGAGGCGTCCATCTTAAGATTTTGCACGGATCTTGATGTAAAAGATGGCGTGGATCACGAGAAAACGCTATCTTGTCGTTTTGTGATCGTGGCTCAATCTGAACCGTCTGATCAAGATCTTGCACGAAATCCGAAGAGAGTTTTTTTCTCCAATACGCAGCTCGGAATGCAAGTCGCTCGGATTTGGATTTCGAGGGACGTGGCTCGATCTGAGGCGTCCATCTGAAGATTTTGCACCGATCTTGATGTAAAAGACGGCGTGGATCACGAGAAAATGCTATCTTGTCGTTTTGTGATCGTGGCCCAATCTGAACCGTCTGATCAAGATCTTGCACGAAATCCGAGGAGAAAGTTGTTTTTCTCCAATACGCAGCTCGGAATGCAAGTCGCTCGGATTTGGATTCCGACGGACGTGGCTCGATCTGAGACGTTCATCTGAAGATTTTGCACGGATCTTGATGCAAAAGACGGTGTGGATCACGGCAGTGGCGGAGCCAGACAAATCAAAATGGGGGTCCCAAATTTTTCTTCTTCTCCCGGCATCAATATAATTGTTGCCGAAAATCTCTTACTTTACTTTTGTTTTGATGAATTAAAGTAATTGGATCAAAATAAAATTATAATCAAAGTAAATTTTCGAATTTATATTTTTAGTATCATGTATTTTTTCGCACTTGTACAGTTGTACTCTAAATTTGGTAAGAGTAATACTAATCAATAATCATACTACACTATTTATACTGTTATAATACTAGAGGCTAAGAGATACGACTCAAATGAATAAATATACTTGTAACTTGTGTACACACTAGTTTCTTATTGAAAATTTTATCCAATGATTACACAGATCAAATAATAAGTATCACTGTTAATTTTTAGCTCAAAGCTCATACCACTTTTTTGAGCCTTTAATAAGAGGTGGATTAGATTTGAGGGTCCCAAACTTTTTTTAACGGGGGGGGGGGGGCAAATAAAAATTTTGGTCTATATTAGGGGGTTTTACAAAATTTTTGGGTCCCAAATGTCCCCTACTCTCTTCCTCCCTTCGCCACTGGATCACGGGAAAACGATATCTTGTCGTTTTGTGTTCGTGGCCCAATTTGAGCCATCTGATCAAGATCTTGCACGAAATCCGAGGAGAAGGTTGTTTTTCTCCAATACGCAGCTCAGAATGCAAGTCGCTCGGATTTGGATTTCGAGGGACGTGGCTCGATCTGAGGCGTTCATCTGAAGATTTTGCACGGATCTTGATGCAAAAGACGGTGTGGATGACGAGAAAACGCTACCTTGTCATTTTGTGATCGTGGACCAATCTGTGTCATCTGATCAAGATCTTGCACGAAATTCGAGGAGAAGGTTGTTTTTCTCCAATACACAGCTCGGAATGCAAGTCGCTCGGATTTGGATTCCGAGGGACGTGGCTCGATCTGAGGCGTTCATCTGAAGATTTTGCTCGGATCTTGATGCAAAAGACGGTGTGGATCACGACAAAACGCTATCTTGTCGTTTTGTGATCGCGGCCCAATCTGAGCCGTATGATCAAGATCTTGCACCAAATCCGAGGAGAAGGTTGTTTTTCTCCAATACGTAGCTCAGAATGCAAGTTGCTCGGATTTGGATTCTGAGGGATCAAAAACGGTGTGGATCACGACAAAACGCTACCTTGTCGTTTTGTGATCGCGGCCCAATCTGAGCCGTATGATCAAGATCTTGCACCAAATCCGAGGAGAAGGTTGTTTTTCTCCAATACGTAGCTCAGAATGCAAGTTGCTCGGATTTGGATTCTGAGGGACGTGGCTCGATCTGAGGCGCTCATCTGAAGATTTTGCACGGATCATGATGCAAAAACGATGTGGATCACGAGAAAATGCTATCTTGTCGTTTTGTGATCGTGGTCCAATCTGAGCCGTCTGATCAAGGTCTTGCACGAAGTCCGAGGAGAAGGTTGTTTTTCTCTAATACGCAGCTCGGAATGCAAGTCGCTCGGATTTGGATTCTGAAGGAGAATGCAAGTTGCTCGGACTTGAATTCCGAGGGCCGTGGCGCGATTTCCGCCGCTTGATCGAGTATTGGGCACGAATTTTGAGGTTAAAAGACGTTTAGGCTTCAGCGTTAGTCGTTTGCACTTCTGTCGAGCCGTTACGTGGGCCCAATGTTTTCCAAGGCCCATCCGAATTTTTCTAACTCTTATAAGTTCTCTCCATTCCCCTTTCTTCTCTTTTTTACAGTTTCACTTTTACTTTTGCTAGCGTTGTTTTTGCTCTTGAGCGGCGCTACTAGCTTTCGTGGCCAGGCGAGTTTGAACTCCGGCGATCTTTTCCGACCGTACACGTCACTTCAAGGTTAGTCTCTCCCCCTTAACTTCGAAAATGTCTAGAGTGTCGTCTGGGGACGAGACCTCCACCTCGGACTGAGACACCGGCCGAGCGGTTGTGGTTAAGCCGCAGAAGGGGAAGGAAGTGGTTAAGCCGGTCGGGGTGTCGACGATAGTGGAGACTCCGAGGGGGGCAAGAGAGTTGGTTCGGCTGCCGTCCACACTGTCGAGTGTTGGTAGGGTGAGGAGTTACCCCGAGGACATCTTGGAGAAGGTGGTGCGTGGGATGGCTTCGGTATACGAGGAGAACAGCCTGAGGGATCCTTCCGAGGTGGATGTGTTACCCTCGATTATGACCGAGGCGGATCTGCATCGGATCAGGAAGGGATTCCGCATCGGATCATGACTGAGGTGGATCTGCATTGGATCAGGAAGGGATTCCGCATCCCGAAGGAGTACATGCTACTACTCCCCGGCCCCGGCTTCCGAGCGTGTACGGGGACGTCGCTAGATATGTGCGTCTTCTCGTAAGACGTGCTTAACGCCGGCCTTCGGCTACCGCTGCATTCCTTCGTGGTTGAGGTGCTGCAGTGGTACGGCTTGATCCCGGTTCAGTTTATGCCGAACATGTGGCGGCACGTCATCGCCTTCATCCTTCAATGCCAGGCGGTCGGCGTGCAACCGTAACTTGTTCTGCTTCGGAGCCTCTACCGCGTCTGCTGAATGAGTAAGATGGAGTACCGGTACTATTTGTCGCCGAGGAAGGGCGTAAAACTGATCGAGAACCCGGACTCCATTAATCATTGGAAGGAGAAGTACTTTCTCATCCGAGGTCCCGAGCCGTGGGGCTTCCCGACGGCGTGGAAAGAAGAGGTTCTGAAGTGGGCGAAGGCCGAGCCAGTGCTCACAAGAGAAGAAGAGGAGGTGGTGGCGAAAATCCTCCGTCTTCCGACCCTCGGCTGGAAGGATATTACCGAGGTCTTGTTTGGTGGAGGTCTCAGTCCGATCGACCCCAGTACGCTCTCTTTCTTTTTTCTTATCTGCCTATTTTTAGTGTTTGTGTTTTTTCACTTACTTCTTTGCTCGGCTTTTTCTTTGTGTGCAGAGGCCCCCGGTACTTTGTGTGCAGAGGCCCCCGGTATGGACTACAGAGCATTAATGGCAAAGAGTCGTGCTGCCGCGGCGAAGGGCACGGAGACGAAGAAGAGGAAGAGGACCACGTCGGGACCTCCTTCCGGCCGAGCAGTACAGGCGCCCTCGGCACCCTCGGTCGTTGTGGACTTGGCGACTGAGGCCCCTTCGGAACTGCAAGCTCCGGTCCCTTCGGCAGATGCCCCGGGGTCGTCGAGCGGGGCGTTCTCTCCCAGCACTGCTCTGGCCCTGGAGGTGCCGCCGCTCACGGCCGAGGCGGAGGCCATCCTCACCGAGGAGCATAAGAGACTCTTCGTCCCCGACTGGAGGGTGATGAAGTTGGACGGAAACGAGATTCGACCGTATCCCGTGTCAGTCCGTGCTGAGCCACTGGCATTAGATGACATGATACTGAATACTGATTCCAGATTTAGCGCCATAAGCTAGATGTATGGATCCCTAAACAAAGGACAGTGGAAGACCTTACTAATATATAGCTGAGGCTAGCTTGCCGTGAGCTCTGATGTTAGAGAAACTCTTAACAGTCCCATCTTGCTATCCCTGCTTTCAGCTCTTTTAACTAGTTGGTTAACAACGACAACTAGCAACCCTAGTTCGTCTTCCATTTCTCTTTCGTACAATCCATTTAATCATTCAATCATTCGCACAGCTTTCTTTCTTCTTTCTTTTTTAACGATATCTTCATTCTGCATAAGTTGATTCAAAATCCTTGGTTTAGAAATGTTGGAAGCAATCAGTTTACTTTGTGCAGCTTTCAATGTGAATTATTTCATAGGACTTCTCAATCCTGAAGTCACACCTGTCTCAGTTATCAATTTTTTCTTGACTAGTTATGTTCACTGCTGCCTGAAGTGTAGCTCTTGTAATCATGATAAAAATAACTAGTTAAAAATCTATGTAAATATGTTCCTGTGTTCTGTTGCCTGGTGCCATACCTGGGATTGTCTGTTCTAGCTGATGTAGCCCCTCAGGTTGGACCATGAGCATATCTGGCTGAGGCTGTCTTGTTGTGACTTAGTGTTGGAGAAACTTTTAACTTCCACTTGTAGCTCTCGTTGCCTTTGGCTATTTAAACTAGTAGATAAACAACTATAACTACCAACCCTAGTTTGTCCTGTGTCCGTTCATTTGCATTCATGAGTCCTCGGTCATGTAATCAATTGCTGCATTGAGGCTAACACACTTGAGGATATATATTTATATATATATTTATATATATATAGACAAATCTTCCGTTGTGCACAAGCCAAGATGTGCACTCGGCCTTCGGACCTTCGTATCGACGATCCGAACCGTTCATATTGATCTACACATCTAAATTAGTTTAAATATATAAAATCAAGTCATTTGAAACTCATTTGCCCATCCATCAAGTTATTATAAAAACAAATGATATGTAGCCATACAATTTTGTAACACTTCAATGCATGGGCAAATGAATTTCAAATGACTTGATTTTACATATTTAGACTAATTTAGACGTATTGATCAATGATATATATATATATATATATAGGGTGAGAATCGTTCTCACGATAAGCTTCGTGAGAATTCCATGCCTATCCATCTTATGGATGATCCGAACTGTTCACATTGTTTATATGACCAAATTAGTCTAGAAATATAAAATCAAGTCATTTGAAATTCATTTGTCCATTCATCATGTCATTATAAAAAATAACTATTTTTTAGCCATATTATTTGTAACACTCCAATGCATGGGCAAACGAATTTCAAACGATTTGATTTCTCATCCATAGATTAATTTAGTCATGTAGATCAAAATGAACGGTTCAGATCTTTCAACTAATGTCCCAAACAAAAGTTCTCAGGTGCTTCTCACCAAAAGAGTTCTCACTAGATCATGGCTATATATATATGTATATAGGAAAATCTTCCATTGTGCACCACCCCTCCGTGTGCACTCGTGTGCACTCGGCCTCCCGCCTTCGTAACGATGATCCAAACCGTTCACATTGATCTACACATCTAAATTAGTCTAAATATGTAAAATCAAATCGTTTGAAATTCATTTGCCCATCCATTGAAGTGTTACAAAATTGATGCCTGAAAATCATTGTTTTTTAGTACATGATGGATAGGCAAATTAATTTCAAATGATTTGATTTTACATATTTAGACTAATTTAGTTGTATAGATCAATGTGAACAGTTCGGATCGTCGATACGAAGGCGGAAGACCGAGTGCACATGGAAGGGCGGTGCACAATGGAAGATTTTCATATATATATATATATATATATATATATATATATATATATATATATATATATATATATATATAAAGAGTCCCCTTCGGTTGCACACTACTTTTGGTGAGCACTCACGAACTAGAGACCCTATGAAAAATCCGAACCGCTCATATTTTTCTATATGCCTTAGATAGCCTAACAATAAAAAATCAAGTAATTTGAAGTTCATTTGCCCATCCATCATGTTGTTAGAATTTTCAGCCATACAATTTTGTGATGATGTAAATCATGGGCAAATGAACTTCAAATTACTTGATTTTTTATTGTTAGGCTATCTAAGGCATATAGAACAATATGAGCGGTTCAGATTTTTCATAGGGTCTCTAGTTCGTGAGTGCTCACGGAGTGCTCACCAAAGTAGTGTGCAACCGAAGATTTCTCTGTATATGAATAACAACCTATTACCCTGCATCAAGTGGTCACAAAATGTAGTAGGTCCCCTTCATTAACAAAGAAGCCTCATGATGGATGAGCTAGAACTTCTTGAAACCAAGGTTTTAAAACTCGTGGAATCTAGAGCGGGATTAGGTTTTTCCAACCATTTGGATTGGGATTGGGATCGCCCAGATCGGTTGAATCGGATCCGTGTATCACATTTTTTTTGGATCGGGCTAGGCAGTTAAAATCGGTTTTTGGAACTAATCGGTTTAGGAGCGATTAGTGATTAATCGGTTAATCGGAAAATAATCGGGGATTAAATCGGAAAAATCGTTATATGTATAAAATTAAAAAATGATATATCCTCATTATGTAGCAACCCTAAATCCTAACATAAAACTATTATGAGATTATCAAATATGAATATATAGTTATAGAGGAAAAGAAGAGAGTACTTGGTTTGAGCTGAGTTTGGATCCTGGATGTGGGTCGGGTCGGATTTGTTGGTCGGTTCCATCAAACAAAAATAATCGGGAAGGAGCAGTGTGACCAACAAAAGGTAGTGTAGCAGATGGAGGCCGGATCAAGTATGCGACGGGACAGAGGGAGCGACGGCGGGTTAGGTTTGGGTTTGCTTGAGGAAAAAGAGAATCAATTTGGGTTTGAGTTTGGGTTTACGCGAGGAAGAAGAAAAGAGCGGCGATATGTGGGGTTTGGATTTGCGCGAGGACCAGAAGAGATTTGAATATTGAATTTGGATTTTGGATTTGGGCCGGATTGAGCCCAAATAATGGAAATGAGCATGAAAATTAGAGGAGGTAATTTAAATATTTTTTACAAAAAAATACATGCCCATTTAGAGGAGCCCAAATAATTATTTTTTACAAATTTAATATTTTTAATTACAGACTTGAACATTATCCTAACTAGTATTTTTCACATGCGATGCACGTTTTGATAAAGAGTTGGAGTTGAACGTGCAATACACGTAAATCGGTAGTAATTAGTACGTGCGATGGATGTCTGAATTTTGAAAAAATTGGAGCTGAATGGGCATGTATTTTTTTAAAATTAAGAACGAAAATGTTTGATTTGTACGTGCAATGCACGTGTTGATAAATAGATTTGGAGTTGTATGCGTGATGCATGGATTTGTTTGGTAATTAGCATGTGTGATGAATGCCTTAATTTCTAAAAAAATGGAGTTAAACGGGTGATACACGTATTTTTTAAAAAATTAAGAAGAAAAAAACTTTGATCTGTACGTGCAATGTAAGTGTTGATAAATAGATTTGGAGTTGCACGTGCGATGCACGAGTTTGTTTGATGCCAAAGTGGTGTTTGTTGTGTGACAAAAAATATTAAAAAAATGATTGTTTGTGAGAAACTCTCCCATTAAATAGTAGTAGATAGGTCTCAGAGAAATATTAATGTAGAATGGAACTAGAACAATAGAAATAGGTAGACTACATACTGCACATGTTAGATAAATACAAGAAAAAAATAAAATATAAGCTAGGCACGAAAGATGTTCACAACACAATTACATCATCATTGCTATGATAAGAGGATCCATATAAATAGAAAATTTAAATATTGAATTTTTTTAATTGATTAGTGGAGTCGGGTTGGGATAAGGCCGGTCCATCCTTTGCACTTGCTAACTTGACCGGTCCTTTAGTTATCTCTCCCATCCTAAGATTTAGGGGTTGTATTGGAGCGGCCTCTTGAATAACGACCTGGATTGACCGGATCAGATCCGATAAGCCGATCTTTAAACCATGCTTGCAACACTGGAAATTTTATGTAGCAATGCTTTACGATATCTAGATCATGATAAGTGGATCAGCTGTTGGGATAAACTGTATCACGAATCAATACAAGTCTTTTTAGATTTGAAGTAATGTGGTTGAAAAACTATTCATTTTGCCACAACTTGATGAGTGAATATAGTATCTCGAAACAAATCTTGGCGCCTAAATGGATAGGTAGGTAAACATGCGCTGGAAGGTTTTTATTAATTAGCTGATCGTGATCATGTTGTATTTATATTGACTGTTTTGCACTGGAAATGTTTGATTTATAGATGGATAAAAAAGTTCCTTTTTCAAAGGGAGGCAGTTGTACATCCTTGTGTATAATTGTTTCTGCTTACCGTTTTCAAAGTGAACTATTATTTAGTACAGTTTGTCTGTTACTACACATTCAATAAGAGATTGAGATGGATGAAATGCCAAATTTCATTATGCTTGTAGGGATATGGACTGGCTGCCTGTGTAGTATTTGTCTTTCAATGATGTTCGTCTGTACATAAGTTTGGATACAGGAAAGAGATTCGTGTATAGCACCAGCGACTTTGGATGAAGGATTTCATCCTCTTCTTTGTGGATTAACGCTTGTATGTTGTTCTTTAATAAAATCACTTTTTGGGTATAAAGCAGACAAAATTCTGGGTATCAAGTATGACAAAATTCACTTGTGGTATTGTACCCCTCCCTTTGCATCAGTCCATCAGATATAATGTCCAGTATTCCTACAAATTTTGTGTTTTTTGGCTAGATATTTGAATTCTGTGTCACTGTGCACTTGCTAATTGTCTTGGTTGAACATAGATGGACATCATGTACAACCATGAAATAGTTTTGATCTAATCTGCATGTGTTACAATGATATTTCTGGCTCTATTCGTTATGTGGCAGTGTGTTTGTACATTAAGTGTAACATGCAAATGAGACTGAGTTCTGAGTCTTAGATCTATGCTAGCATACTATTTTCTGGGACTAATGAAATTCATTGTGAAACCAAATAATCTCTTGTTACGAAGCAACCTACCATGGGGAGCCCATGTAATTCTAGCAGTCAAAACTCCTATATTTCTTGAAGCAAATTGTTTCTTTAAGAAGGAATCAAATTTTCACTTGCACTAACAAAAAACTCTACATATTCTAGATGATCAGTAATTGCATTATATGTATTTATCTTCATAAAGATGCTTGCTTTATTATGCGGATGCATATTGATTATCAACTTCTAATATACTTAATTATTAGATGAAAGTACTATGTGGCTACAAAAGCACGTCAAACCCCCAATTATTATCCCCTTAATTTAAGGGGGCGTTTGGTAGGTGGATTGGAAGATGCCCAGGAGAGGGTGGGGCTGAAAATTTTCAGAAATACTGTATTATCATGTTTGATATAATATATTACATTTATGAGAATCATTAATTTATTGTTGTATTCATTTTTTTTATTTTTTGGGGGAATTATTCTGTTTGTTGTGGAAACCTCATGTGAATTATAATATCTTGTAGTTTTAAGGGGGGTGAAAATCTTTTTCAACTAAGAATTTTGATTCTCATAGAAATTCATCTTTCCTCTCAAAAATATGATTGCCACTTATAAAATAAAGTAAAAATTCGGAATTTTATTGCACATTACCGCATTTCAAAGGCCCACTAAAGTTAAAATGAAAAATCTTTAGTTGACCAAAAATAAATTTACTCCTGTAGTAAGGAAAATTGAATTTTTAACAAAAAAAAATATTTCATAATTTGATACAGAATATTATTTTCATAGTTAGCTTACTAATCAAGCGGAATAAGACGCTGTTTGGACACGGAGGGTTAGAAATAAAGTTGCTTACTTTTAACGCACGCGGTTTGCACGCGTTTAGGGTACTGGTATAAATAATACCTCTGACAGTCCTTTCTTTGTCACATCGCCGCCAATACATCAAATACTGATAAATAGTACCTCTGACAGTCCTTTCTTTGTCACATCGCCGCCAATTCATCAAATACTGACAGAAAAAAGCATCTGATTTGTCAGCCAAAATATTCTCTGGACAAATACTGATACAGTGATACTATCTCTTTCATCAAAATACTGTCCCGAATCACGATGCAAATCGAAAGCCATGGATGACTGCGACAACGTTCGGTAAGAATTCTCCTGTTTTAGAAAAAAGAAATTGTGGTTTTGAATTCCTAATCTGTTTGTAATCTAAAAGTACTACTATCTCTGAGACCCTAATTTTCTTCCTGATTTAGTTTTCGATATCTAATTTGGGTTTTCAAAATCCTGAAATTATGGAATCAAAACCCTAATTTACTACTCCTTCCTTCTGGATATCTTTCTATGACAAAAGATACCCCGATCCTCTTCTTATTTCAAAGATTTCATCGATTTTTTGTTGCTGTTTTCGATGTCTAAACCCTAATTTGATTAGGGATTTGTATGACATAAAGATTACTTCTTGATTCAGACTAAGCCATAATATGTATTCTGTTCTTGATTTCAATTCTAATTCCCATAATTTAAAGTAGTCACCAGATCCAAAGAAAGAAGAAGAAGAACTGATTGTCTTTCTCTTCTACTTACAGTAAGATGGCAGGTAAATACCTTTCTCTTGTCTTTCTCTTCTACTTACAGTAAGATGGCAGGTAAATACGGAGATGCTAGGCAGTTAGTTGGCTCAGATGCATGCAGATGAAGCAAACAAAACGTGCGCGAAAGATGGTGAAAAGAGGTTAGGTTTATGTTTATTAACTTTATTGATTAGATGTCTAAACCCTAATTTGATTAGGGATTTGTATGACATAAAGATTACTTCTTGATTCAGACTAAGCCATAATATGTATTCTGTTCTTGATTTCAATTCTAATTCCCTTAATTTAAAGTAGTCACCAGATCCAAAGAAAGAAGAAGAAGAACTGATTGTCTTTCTCTTCTACTTACAGTAAGATGGCAGGTAAATACCTTTCTCTTGTCTTTCTCTTCTACTTACAGTAAGATGGCAGGTAAATACGGAGATGCTAGGCAGTTAGTTGGCTCAGATGCATGCAGATGAAGCAAACAAAACGTGCGCGAAAGATGGTGAAAAGAGGTTAGGTTTATGTTTATTAACTTTATTGATTAGATGTCTAAACCCTAATTTGATTAGGGATTTGTATGACATAAAGATTACTTCTTGATTCAGACTAAGCCATAATATGTATTCTGTTCTTGATTTCAATTCTAATTCCCTTAATTTAAAGTAGTCACCAGATCCAAAGAAAGAATTCGGGGGTTTCAGAGGTGATGGTGGAAGTTTGGACTTGCAATTGGCATAGAATTATGATGCAAGTGACCTGAAAATATCAACTCAGTTCTTCAATTTGATGGTAATTATGTTGTTCTTTTCTACTTGTTGATTATTTCTCATGAATACTCTCTTTCTGTTTCTAGTCAACCACCTGATCCAAAGATTGCAGAATTTCAGAGAGCAAATAGATGAAGAAGCAGAGAAGAAGAAGAAGAAGAAGAAGTGGAAGAAGAAGTGGTAAGAAGTGGTAAGAAGTGGTAATTGGGAAATGTCATTTTGTTGGTAAGACATTTTGTTGGTAAGTTTGTTTGTTTAACTTGAAATGTCATTTTGTTGGTAAGTTTGTTTGTTTAACTTTACTTCACACAGTTACAAATACTAACTGATTGTCTTTCTCTTCTACTTACAGTAAGATGGCAGGTAAATACGGAGATGCTAGGCAGTTAGTTGGCTCAGATGCATGCAGATGAAGCAAACAAAACGTGCGCGAAAGACGGTGAAAAGAGGTTAGGTTTATGTTTATTAACTTTATTGATTAGTTTGCTTTACTTTCTTACCACACATACAAACTCTTGACTTGTCTCTTTTTCTTTCTTTCTTTTTTTCCAATTTACACTCAATTTGTTGGAAAGGAGGCAGTCAGTCTTGATATCATGTGGTCCCTGTAAATATTTGCTCACATGCCAACTCAGTTCTTCAAAAGGTAATATGTTTCTTACTCTACATTGTCCAAGTTTTCCATTAGGAGCATCTGACTTTTACTTTATGAGAAAATCATATTTTCATTCAGATCACTAGTAAACATGAAACCTTTTTGCAAATTGACGAGCTTAGACTATATTGACAGTCATATGTCTATACAGAAATAGATTACCCACCCATAGTTGTCCTACTTGTACTATGGGAAATTGGAAAGAAATGTGTAATCCACGTCGAGGATCCATGCATTGCTGTCATTTGTAGCTCGTTGTTGCATCATGTGTCCAAATCTCTTACACTCATCTTGTATTCCTTTATGTTTTATAGCTTCTCTCTTTCCTTGTCTTTAATAGAATATTTGTTCATAATGAGTTTTGGGTAAAAATGACTGAAACCGTTATTAATTAATCACAAAACAGACCAATCAATTCAATGTAGGGTGAACTACTTGAGGAAAGGATTCAGCATGTACATTATTAATTAATCAAATACTTTGTTCATTTTAAATTTACTTACTATTCTACAACTTCACTAAGAGAAGGGTCAAATAGTCTTTTGCTAAAATACATAACTTTTTAGATGGCTTTGATGTTGAAAAACTTGGAAAATTTGTTGTCCTTGTCTGCATCAAATTTTTTTTTTTTTTTTTGGTGGAGCATTCCCATATTATCATACACCTCATAGGTAGAGTAGTCTGACATTTATTTACTTGAACAGATTGTTATGATTCTTGAATTTAGTCTATGTATTATCTGGAATCGTACATGAAGATTAGTTATTTTTAAACCTGTACCCATTGTGTTTGTTGATTTCAACTTGTTTACTAATTCTCATAAACTCTATTACTTCAATTTCTAGACACCTGATCTGAAAATTTTGGATTTGGGAAGCTATGGTGGAAATTGGGATGGAGCAAATAGGTGAAGCGGTGAAGCGGAGAAGAAAAGGTAAGAGGGAATGTGATTTTGTTGATAAGTTTATTTGTTATTCTTTTTATTCACACACTTACAAACAACAAAGTGATTGTCCATCTCTTCTATTCACAGCTACAAGCAGCTAATGACAGAGATGACAGTTATGTGGACCAGATGCCAACTCAGTTCTTCAATGTTATGCATTGTAATATGGCATCTACATATTTTCCAAGTTACTTCTTTCTTGTTCTACAATGTTTTCCCAACTACAGAGATGACGGTAAGTCTAATATCAAGTTGTCATGGGGATTTGGGAGGCTATTGTATGGAGCAAAATGGATGAAGCAGAGAAGAAGAGGTAACGTGATTGTTGATAAATTTATTTGTTTTACTTTCTTCACACTTGGAAATTAACTACTAACCAATACAATTAATCACAGAGAAGGCAGTCAGGCTGATATCATGCCATGTGGTCCCTGCATTTGGCCCTGATGCCAACTCAGTTCTTGATAAGGTGATATGTTTTTCATTACCTATACTCCAACTCTTCATCGTCCAAGTTTTTCATTCAGAGCATCTTTCTTTTACTTCCGTTTTATGTTGCAAATTTAGTTTAGAAAGTAAA
This sequence comes from Hemerocallis citrina, assembly GCA_017893485.1. Taxonomy (NCBI): domain Eukaryota; kingdom Viridiplantae; phylum Streptophyta; class Magnoliopsida; order Asparagales; family Asphodelaceae; genus Hemerocallis; species Hemerocallis citrina. The sequence continues at coordinate 223,834,014 of CM030366.1, read as the reverse complement.
AACTTACCGATACAAACTACGAACATAACCTAAGACTTGCAGTCCCTTACTTTAACCCAGTGCCCCCGTACGGCTGTTGATGCAGCATCATAGTTGCATCTTGAAGTAGAATGCTCCTACCATTAGGTAACCTGCATTGGATTAGGGTGGGTAGAGGGTGACTTGCATGATATTTGCAGAGGGCATTTAACTAAGGGTTCAACAATAGTGTGCTTTCTTTGCTGTTAGGGTGATTGACTCTTCTTGATGGGGCAAACAATATCAGCTTATTTAGGTATCTTTTTTAAGCTACCATTTTTATTCATCGACATAGCATCTTCGTTTATAGTTCATATTTATGTCATCTTATTCACCATCACAACAATATTGACTTCTATTTTTCATCTGTGATTCTATTATTTGTAAGAGTAGTGGGCACGTATTCTGGGACTTAAAGAGCGGGTTTTGTACCTCTACTTCTCTAATAAATAACTATTGATGTTTTCTTCTTTTAGAGTTCTCTTTAACTGTTAAGTATAAACTGATGAAATTAGAGATCTACTCATCATCAAATGGTTTAACTTTCGGGGCCAATTTAAGTAGAACTTTTCACTCTCCCTTTTCAACCACTAACCAAAAATTTTGTTTTGGTAATCATTGGACCCCAAATATCACTGTATTTAAGGTAGTAATTTTACACTTATCAGATCTCTTGTACTTTGTAGGTGTGAAATTGCTAGTGGGTGTGCAGAATCGAGAAGAAGGTTGAGTTCACTTGTTTCTCTTGATAAAGACATGATTTTTACTTGTTTGTCCATATCAATTGGGCGATATATTGGGGGTTTCTGACTGTAATTTTTTTGTTATTTGGTTCAGACTATTTATCGGTAGATTTCAGTTGTGTAGGATGACTTGCCTTTTGTAGGCTTGCTGAAAGGAACCTGTTCTGCATTGAAAGGACTGTTGTAAGTCGCTTGCTCAAATGTGGCATAGGTTTATATTTTTTTTACTAGCATTAATGTATTTATCTAACTGATTTTTTGACCTTTATAATGATTGTCTAATGTCATAAAAACTCCATATCCTCAGTCTATTCCCAGATCCAAAAAGTTTGAATTTCAGAACCCATGGTTGAAATTGGGATTTCGAAGGGAAAGAGGTGAAGGAAAGAAAAGAAAGTGTGGAAAAGTAGATAGGTAATGTGAGCGTTGATTGATTTATTACTAAGTTTGTTTTACTTTCTTCACATACTTTCTCTCCTATTTATACTCAGCAGATAATTACAGAGATGGCAAATAAATGAAGCAGAGGAGGAAGAGGTATGAGGGAAATGTGATCATTTCTTGATAAGCTTGTTTGTTTCTTCTACGTTCTTCACACACTAACAAACACATGATTGTCTTGCACCTACTTATTCTCTGCAGCTAATCACAACTGGGAAAAAGAGAGATGAAGCAGCAAAGAATTATGCAAAGAGGGTGAAAAGAGGTAACCAGATGTTATTTCTTATACAAATTTTATCGATAACTTTGTTTTAGTTTCTTCACACACTTATGAGCACCTTAATTGTGTATGTCCTGTTTATACTCGGTTAATCACAAAAGGGCACTTAGTTAGGCTAGATATTGTTTTTTCTTTCTTCACACAATTACAACTAACTAACTGATTGTCTTTCTCTATTACATTAAGCAGGTAATCACAGAGATGCATGCAGATGAAGCAAAGATGAAGCAAAGAAGAAGTGCGTGAAAAGAGGCAACGTGAGTGTGTTTGTTAGTTTTATCGATTAGTTTGTTTTACTTTCTTATCACACTTGGTAACACCTTACTTGTGTCTTATACTCGGTTAATCGCAATAGTGGAAGTTAGTTAGGATAGGTTGATTGATATCATGTGTGCATGTCCCTTACAACATCCATACTTTTACAGTTTTGATAGAGTAAAAATCATGCACACGCACCTAGTACTACTGTACAAGTTAATTTAGCATCTCTAGAGTTTCCCAACATGATCAACACATGACTAAGATATGCCTCTGGTTGTTGATGGAGCATTATACTCGCTTCCTGAAGAAGAATGCTCTCCCACCACCTTGTAGGGATTCCATGATGTTATAAGAATAACCTTCTGCATACTGCACCACGCCACCCGTAGCTCACAGCCTGATAAATAGAGAAACAACTCTGCAAGAAGAAACCGCCGCCTACACACACTCACGCCAAAACGGCCATCAAAATTACTTTTTGCCTTCCATTACAATATCTGATATCTTGAAATTTGTAGGTGTGAAATTCTAATTATTTGGGATTGAAGGACCTAGAATAAGAAGATTTCATCTGTTTCTTTAGGTAAAGACCTGAATCTTACTTCTTGTTCCATATGACTTGCTAACAGTTTTTTTTGTTGCTGTTTTGTCCACACTCTCTCGTTAGATTCCAATGGTGGAGGATCAGTTGCTGGCATGCCGAAAGGAATGTCCTCAGGTTCTGTATCAAAAGAACTGATGTAAGTCTCTTGCTCAAAATATTCCTTAGGTAAATATCTTTCTTACTAGCATTCATGCATACATACATCTATTGGATCTTTTAAATTGAAGGACTATTTCTCTCTCTGATATTTCACAAAAATTTACACTTTTAAGCATCTTCTTTTTTGTAGGGAGAATGGGATTCCTTTTCATAAATTTTAGATCCCCCAATACCATGTCATGTCGTCCCTCCAATTTGCCCTGATGTAAGTAACCTGAAGATCAACTTAGTCATTCTTTCTGATGGTATTTGTGTTGTTGATTTCTATTTGTTCATCATTTCTCATCAAACTCAATTTCCTCAATTTCTAGTCACCTACCTGATTCAAGAAAATGGGGATTTCAGGGAGCAAAACAGTGAATAAGAGGTAATGTGAACTGTTTATAAGTTTGTTTTACTTTCAATTCATGCACTTACAATTAAACAACTAACTGGTAAGTTTGTTTATTTTACTCTGCAGATGGCAGTTAGGCTATGATGGCAGCTACATTTCTTTCTCAACTAGAAATCATCCCTGATATTTGATGGTAAGATGACACATTTCTTTCTCAACTTGAAATCATCCCTGATATATGATGGTAAGATGACATCTACATTGTTTCTCAATATCCTTAGTATAGATGGAAACTTTTACTGCTAAATTTGTAATGTTTATGGAAGTTTAGGTCATGGTTGGGGCGTGGTGCAACTGAGGATGACAAGAGAGCACCAAAAAGATGGATGGAGGAGGAGGAGAAAGCCCAGCAGATGGGCACGTGCTCAACCTGTACAGTGAGGAAAGAAGCAGAGTGATGGAAATATTTATCATACCTGCAAGAAAGAAGCATCTCAGAGGTGCCCTACTATCAACAACCTCATCAGGGCTGGGCTCATCATAAGGTCTCTATCTCTTTACTATGACAATTTTATTGCTTTTATGTTCTTTTGTGGTTATCTTAAGATTTCTAGTGCACACATATCATATACTTTTCATATTAATAATCTTTAACTATGGAAATTGACTAGCATAGACCAAGGGTTTGACTGATAGTCGCATGCTTACAGAGATACATTGCCCACCCAGAGTTGTTCTGCTTGTAGTATGGGAAATTCGAAAGGACAGTTTTAAATCTACATCAAGGATCCATGCGTTGGTATCAATGATTTGATGTTGCCTCATGTGCCTGATGTCTTACATTCTTCTTATATTATTATAATTTGTACACTAAATACAAGAGTTCTATTGTTCCAATCTTCCTTGTAATAAAATATTTGTTGATTTGAGTTTTGGGGAAAAAACATTGAATCCGTTATCAATTAATCACATAATTATTGATTAATCGTATGGCAGACTAATCAAATTCATGCAGGGTGAACAACACTCGGAAAGGATTCAAGTGCAGTATATTTACTCAAATACTCAAGTATGTTTTATTTAGTTACTACTCCACAACCAGGGCCGGCCTCCTAGTGGAGGCCGGGGAGGTGGCCGCCTCGGGCCCCCGAATTTTGCGCATTTTTAGGGGCCTCAAAATTTTTTCCTTGTATTTTTATATAAGTATTTTGCACATAATATTTTTTTGGGGCCCCAATTTTTATTTTTTGGGCTTTTGTTTTTTAAATTAGTTCTTGGGCCCCTTATTTTAGTTGGTTTGGATTTGTATGGAGTTTTTTTTTCAAAACCCTAAATTTCCATCTGTTTCTTCATATATATCGGTTTTTAAGAACTGTAGGAAAAAAAAATCAAAAAAAATCTTTTACCAAATAAAAAAAACAAAAAAATTGTGTGGGCCCCCCATTTCGGGAGTTCGCCTTGGGCACCCGTAAACTTAGGGCCGGCCCTGTCCACAACTTAAGTATAAGAGAAAGCTTAAATGATATTTGCTAAAACACATAACTAGATGGCATTGATGCTGAAAATCTTGGAAACTCGTTCTCCTTTCTCTGCACATTTTCAACTCTCTGTAGATAGCTTGGCATTTATTTACTCGAAAGAGATGCTTATGTAATCTTGCATTTAGCCTATGTTCATCTTTTCAATGCAAAATAAGCATATGAGCATATGTTTCATGAGTCAAACATTCTTAGGTTGTGAGGAAACACCAGTATTAGCACTCTTAAAAGGTTGGCATTCATATTATTGATCAAATTTTCTGTAATTCGAAGATGCTTTTCTGTGTACCCCATCAGCTCTGATCCTCTAATAGAAAGTTGAAGAAATACGCATCATTGTTATTGTACTGGTAGAATATTTTGTATGTATGTTTGCATGTTATTATAGAGATCTCAATTCAGTGTCAGTTCTTCATCTTCTTTTGATAATGTCTATTTTCTACTTGCTGAATTTCTAGTCACCTGATCTAGAAAATTTTCGCATTTCAGCGACCATGGTGGAAATTGTGCGATTGCACAGAGCAAATTGATAAAGTGGAGAAGAAGACCAGGCAAGAGGTAATGTGATTTTGTTTATAAATTTGTTTGTTTTACTTTCAATCTACATACTTACAATAAAACAACTGACGGATTGTTTCTTTTCTATTTATACTATGCAGATGGCCATGATGGTAACAGGGCGGCCCTGAGTTCCCGGGGGTCTGAGGCGAAAGTCCCAAACAATTATTTTTGGGGCCTCTAGTTACAATATCATTTTTTACGTGCAAAATACGTGCCTACATTTACAAGGGAATACAAATTTGGGGCCACTAAAATTGTAAAAAAATCGAGGGTCTGAGGCGACCGCCTCACCTGCCTCAAGGTGGGGGCCGGCCCTGGATGGAAATATGATGGCATCTGCATTTTTGGCAACTTAAAACCAGTCCTCTAATTTTATGGTAAGATGACAGCTACAGTTTTTTTTCTCAATATCCTTGGTAAAGATGGTAACTTTTATTGCTTAATGAGTAATGTCTGTGGAACTTTAGGTCTTTGTTGACGGTGCGGTGCAATTGAGGATGGCAGGAAGTCACTAGATTGTTGGATGTAGGAGAAAGACCTGGCAGCTGAGCTCAACCTGTACAACGAGATAAGGAGCACAGATATAAAAAAATATTCATCATACCTGCATCTCAGAGGTGCCCGCCCTACCTTCGAAAACCTCATCAAGGCTGAGTACATCTTAAGGTTAATTTCTATGTCTCTACTATCACAAATTTTATAGATGTTATGTTCATTTAAGGTCATCTTAAGATTTATTGCGCATACATTTCACATTCTTTTTTTTATATAATAATATTCTTAAACAACTTTTGAATTTGACGACCGTAGACTAAATAAATATAGACTATAGAGACAGAAAATAATAAGTGTTCTGCTTGTGGTATGGGAAATTGGAAAGAGAAGTGTAAATAACTTGCAGACAAGGGAGAAACTCTGGCTTAAAAAAAAACTGCCATCAAAAGGAAGATCTCAGAGTTTCAATCATGCATTTCTTCCTTGTTTGCATGTTATTATACACAGAGGAATCGATTCATTGTCAGTTCTACGTCCTCTTTTCATAATTATTTTTTACTTCTAGTTGTTGATTATTTTCTTGGCAACTCTATTTCCTCAATTTCTTGTCTCCTAATCAGGAATTTTGTGATTTTAGAAGCCATGGTGGAAATGGGAGTCTTCTTAGTCTGTGAGCAAATAGATAAGCGGAAAAGGCAAACTGACGAAGCGAAGAAGAAGTGTGGGGAAGGTGGTGAAGAGTAAGAGGAAATGTGAGCAGTTATCTTTTTGATGAGTTTGTTTTACTTTCTTCACATACATACACCTGATTGCCTGTTTCCTATTTATCCTCAACATCTAATCACAAAGATGGCAGTTAGGCTGATATCATGTCATATGGTCCCTGCAATTGTTCGAGAGGCCACGGTAGAAATTTGGATTTCAGAGAGAAAATGGATGAAGCAGAAAAGAAGGTAAGAGGGAATGTGAAGTTGCTGTTATGTTTATTAGTTTTCTTCTATTGGTAAGCAGCTTATCACAATTGGGATTTTAGAAGGCAAACATATGAAGGCATGAAGCAAAGAACAAATGTGGAAAAGGCGGTGCAAAGCAAAGAGGACATGTAAGCGTTTATTTTAGTGATAAGTTTGTTTAACTTTTCTTCTCACACTTACAAGAACCTTACTCTGTCTCTCCTGTTTTATTCTCAGCAGCTAATTGCAAAGGTGGCAGTTAGTTAGGTCCAGATGTTAAGAGGAATCGGCCCAGATGCTAATTAGTCCTGCAATGTGATAGCAAGGCCAACTAAGCATCTTCATTTCTTCTGCATATATATGTACCTGCTCTCTGATTCTGCATTTTTTTTTATAGATAGTAAACACACACTCGCTACCATCATGCATTGACATCAGCAGCATTTCATAGACATGAGACTTTCGTCTCTTATTAATCCGTTGACTATTTTATCCTCTCTGAAGAGGTTTACAACATGAGCAGCACACTTGTTGCCCTCACCCGAACATATGACTGAGATAAACATCAATACTTGCATAATAAAATTGTATGCTTCCACTACCATTTTCTAGGGATTCCATTAGGTCAATGGTGACCTGCATTCGGCCCCCTGCAACCCGTATTGGCATATTAGGATGCATACAATAAACTCGCAAAATACGGCAACCCGCTGCCCTTAGTTCATCTTGTAGAGTGACAACTCTGCTAGTAAATCGACATGAACATTTGCAGTCACCTTGTTGTTTCATTTGATTGTCATATATTTGTTGTCTATCGTTTTCTCTAGTCTAAACAAACTTAACATGTAGGTCTATTGACATTCTGTTCCTATGTTAGGTATTTGAGGCATTTAACTATGGATTCAACAGAATAGCGTGCTGGAGAATGATTGACTTTTCTTGTCTGGCAATTATCAGCTTATTCTGGTGCCATTTCACCTACATATTATGTTTGTTTCAGTCTTTCAGATCAATATTTTTCTCATCCTAAGAAATTTTTTCATCATGATGAACTTTTACTACAGTTATTTCATTTGCATAAACATAGTTTTCATTGTATTTCTGTTATATGTAGAGTAGTGTGAATTCTGATAAGTTTTTTTTATTAAATAACTGTTGATGTTTCTTTCTGTAGAGTTATCTTCAGTCAACTCATTAAGCATAAGCTGATGTAGTGATCTGATGCTGATGAGTTTTTTTATACCTATACTTTTTCAATAAATAACTGTTGATGTTTCTTTCTGTAGAGTTATCTTCAGTCAACTCATTAAGCATAAGCTGATGTAGTGATCTACTCACCATAAATTGTTATATTTTTGTTGGTAGCAACCGTGCATACATCTACTAGTTCTTTTAAATTAGAGGAGTATTTCTCTCTCAGGCTTTTCATCGAACAGTTGGCTTGAAGAATAAACTTGCACTTTTAACCATCTTTTTCTTTTGTATGAAGAATGGGATTCCTGCCCATGGCGTTTAAAGTTAAGTTTTATTGCTTAGTAGGTCTTATGATTAAGAACAAATTTGCTGTGGGTGTTTTTGGAATAAATAGTTGCTTTGTTGATTTGTTCACGATTTTTTTTTGTAAGATTGTGGATTTCCAGCATTGATGTGTTACTAAAACTAAAGGGGGTTTACAAGCATATACATGTTTTTAAGGTATTTGAGTGGGAAGCTTATTTTTCTAACTATTTTGAAAATAACTTCACTGATGCTTTAATTTGACTTACATGTTGGGGAAACATTAGGTTTTACTAATGGTTATGCTTATATGTAGGACAGTTTTATTACTGTTGGAAGTCGTATTGTTGTTGTTCACCTTGCAATTCAGGTAATCCTGATCAGAAAGGTTCAACAAGTTATGGAAGATGTGCAACCATTTACGTGAGGAAGCCATGAGAAATTTCTAACATTGAGGTTTGCATCTTTAATCATATATATTATGTCTTTGTTTCTTATATCATGTTCACGATTAAGTGCTTTTCATATATAATTGTAACATATCTCTGGTGCCTGCTGTCTGATCACGCAACAGGTATATGAGTTTGGGGGGATCCCAAACAATTTCTCATATTCATTTCACATTTGCTATCTAATTTCTAATATAAAACACTTACTTTAGTGAAAGGGTATCAGTGAATTGTATGAAACTGTTGTTGTCTAAAAATGCGTGAAGTCCACTTTTCCATCAACAGCTTAGTTGATTTCTAATTTGGGTTTTTAAAATCCTGAATTTATGGAATTCAAACCCTGATTTAGCGATTGTTCTAGTTTTCTATGAAAAGGGAAACTGATGTGGTATAGATGACGTGGCCCAATCAGGGCCTTCAGATCTCCTCAGATTTCGGTCATCCCAGATCATCGAGTTAGCAAAGTCCAACGGGCTTCTACCATCTCAGGCTCACTAACAAACAGGTTCAACCCGGCCCGTTGTATAGATTACGTGGACCAATCAGGGCCTTCAGATCTCCTCAGATTTCGCTAATCCCAGATCATCTAGTCATCAAAGTCCAACGGGCTTCTACCATCTCAGGCCCACTAGCAAATGGGTCCGACCCGACCCGTTATGGTTCTAGACCCGTTTACCCATGCCTATAATTACTAAACCCCCTCCACACTACAAGAGGTAAATCTTTCTCCACCTGAACCCTAGTTACTGTTACTATTCCAGTGACTCACTAGACCGTCAAAGAGCCTGTCGCCGGAATTTCTCCCGGTGTTTCTAGGTCTTTTGCAGGTACTCTAGCCGATCGAGCTCCCAGCCTACCGACTGAGCTTTCAGTCCCCCGACCCAGCTATCGGCCTCTCTTCCGAGCCGACCTCAAAGAACCGACCCGAACCACGATCGAGATCCCCCCGTCCTGCTTCACAAAAATACAAGAAGTCACACTTGTTGCCCTCACACTCAAAAAACAAGCAGCATCAGGTTGGCGCCGACTGTGGGAACATGTCTGACCCGACCCAGAGGTTGGATCTATCTTAAATCCAAGCCCTCCCATGCTCCCAAAGCCAGAAAAGCCTTCACCACTGGACGTCGTCCAGACCCTCCGTCTCAGAGCTATGCTCACAATCAGGGATCCAACCGGCCATTCGTCAATGGTGCAGCAAGATCCGAACCTAGCGCTACACGCTCGGAAGCACGCAACAATTGGAAGACCCCGACTGACCTTCGGCTCTGTCTCAACCAGTCACAAGGCCAGGCAATCCCTTCCAACCCAGCTCTGACACATACCACCCTTCCTTCCCGAAGCAACCACAGTCGCTCGTCCAGAGGTGTAACGCCCCGCCCCAATGCCCAGACAAATCGTAAATACTATGTAGTTCCACTGCCCACCACAGGCTGCCTCTCAAAAGGTGGTTAACCGAATTGGTGACTCTTGATCCTCGGCAATAGTATTTATACTCAATTTATCTTCGCAAATTCCCGATATGGGACTATATTCCACAATCCTTTCACAAATCCCGTGTAGCAGTCGACTGCTACACACACCAGTCGACTGTACACAGACCAGTCGACTGCTAACCCTAACAGTCGACTGTTCGCTCAAGAACAGGGGTATTACATACACCCCCCCTTAGGACCTCAGCGTCCTCGCTGAGCACAGGGCACACATCTCGTGTAGGACCGCCCTTTCTAGCCGATGTAGATCACTCACTCTCAACACCGCAGATCGGATACCCGGCTATCAATCACTACCTGTGACTCTCAACACCGCAGAGTATACCCGACCCCGGAGATCAATGATTCTCAGCACCGGTGTCGAAAGTCGGCTCTGATACCATTTGTAACGCCCCGCCCCATTGCCCAGACAAATCGTAAATACTATGTAGTTCCACTGCCCACCACAGGCTGCCTCTCAAAAGGTGGTTAACCGAATTGGTGACTCTTGATCCTCGGCAATAGTATTTATACTCAATTTATCTTCGCAAATTCTCGATATGGGACTATATTCCACAATCCTTTCACAAATCCCGTGTAGCAGTCGACTGCTACACACACCAGTCGACTGTACACAGACCAGTCGACTGCTAACCCTAACAGTCGACTGTTCGCTCAAGAACAGGGGTATTACAAGAGGAGATCCACCTCCGCCCCGTCCGAACGAACATGCTCCAGTTACGAGGGCTGAGTTTCGCAACTTCAGGAACGAGATCCTCTGTGCTCTCAGAGGCGGTACCAGATTCGAATAACAGACCTTCGGCCCAAGGCGTGAAGAGGGTCGGGGTCCCGAGTCCCACGCTTCGGCCCAGCCTTTGCAGCTGGACGAAGCCGTCCTCCACTACCTCCAGGAGATGGAGACCTGCCTCGCTCATATTAACGAAGGAGGACCACAAATAGGCTGGGGCCATCAGCCGAGCCGACCCCATTCTCCCCCTAGATCTTAGACGTCGAGATTCCCAGGAACTTCCAGCCGCCCCAGTTCGAGATCTACAATGGCGAGAGTAATCCAGCTGATCACATGGAAGGGTTTAAAATCCTCATGATGATTCACAGCGCATCGGATCCTCTCCTTTGCCGAGCTTTCCTTGCCACACTGCATGGTCCAGCTTGGGAATGGTTCTTGAAGCAAGCAAACTTTCTTGCCCACTTTGTGACTAGTAGGAAGGTCGAGAAGACGAGTGCGTCCCTGCTGGACCTCAAGCAAAAGGAAAGGGAACCCCTCCGAGAATGTGTTGAGATTCACGACTAAAGCCAGGACGGTCTCATCCCTCGACGCCAGTGTCGCCTCGCTGGCCTTCCGGCACAATGTTCGTCACGGCCAGTTGAAGGCCTCGCTAGCCAAAAAACCGCCACTTGACTTTCCGGACCTACTTAACCGGGTCGAGAAGTACATCCTGGCCAAAGAAGCCCTGCACCCCGCACCCCGAAGGCATTAAAGAAGTTACTGCTAAGGGGAAGCGAAAAGCGGACGAGTCCGAGCCTGCCAATACCCTGAAGGACACAAATGGTCAGAAGCATCCTCCTCCGGTTCCCCGTTTCGAAAGATACACGCCGCTGACCCAGAACGTGTCAGCCATACTCTTGGAGATCGAAGATAAGGGGATCGTCCAACACCCTCCTCGACCAAGCAACAATAAGAAACGGGACCAAATGTTCTACTGTCGTTTTCATCCGGACAATGGGAACAAAACCGACAACTGCCGTGCCCTTAAAGACGAAATCGAAGCCCTCATTCAAAGAGGGTACCTGCGGGAGTTCACCCGGACCAACCCAAGAGACCGGAGGGACCCAAGGAATCCGAGGTCTTCCTCCTCGAACGAACAGTAGACAACCCGAGCGGGATCCTAAGCCTGAAGAGACCATCAGGCAAGCCATCCTACATTGCGTCCACGGCGGGCCAATGGGAGGAGATTCCAACATCTCTTGCAAGGCCTTCTTGCGGAAAGTAAGCTTGGTCTATGACCAACCGTCCCTCAAGGTTCAACAACAGACGGTCTCCTTCTCAGGAGAAGTCCTGGAGGGCGTCCAACTCCCGCATCGTGATGCTTTTGTCATCAGCCTTAGCATGGCGAACCACGAGGTCCGACGTATCCTCGTGGACAATGGAAGCTCGGTCAACATTCTCTTCTTAGCTGCTTTTGAGAGCCTCAAGCTCTCTCGCGAAAGGTTGAAGCCTGCGGGTTACACACTCCATGGGTTCTCGGGAGTCCCCATCCAGATAGAGGGTATTGTCACACTTGACGTGACGGCCGGCACAACCCCGACCCTTCGGACCGAAGCAATGGACTTCATGGTGGTCAATATTAAGGCTGCCTATAATGCCATCCTCGGCAGATCCGGCCTTTGCACCCTCCAAGCGGTTCCCTCTGCCTACCACTTGAAGCTCAAGTTTCCCACTGATCACGGGGTGGGCGTTGTCCGAGGAAATCAGGAGTCGGCACGTTCGTGCTACATGACCATAGTGGGGGGTGGTGTCTTTCCCCTCGACACAGTAGAATTCTATTCCGAGCAAGGCTCGGAGCCCGTAGATATACTGTAGAAGGTCCTTTTCTCCGAGGAAGAAATGTCCAAGTGGTTCTGGGTTAGCCAATCCCTGGCGCCGGACCTAAAACTGGCAATCATTGAGTGCATTTGTCGGAACTCCGATCTCTTCGCCTGGACGACGTTCGATATGCCGGGAATTTCTGAAGACATCATAATACACCAGCTAAGCGTCTGTTCAGACTCAAAGCCGGTCCAGCAGAAGTGGCGCAAGTTCGCCATCGACAGGCAACTAGCGGTAAGGGAGGAGGTCGGCAAGCTCCTCTCAGCGCGATTCATTCAGGAGGTCAGCTACCCAGAATTGCTGGCAAATGTTGTAATGGTAAAAAAGGCGAGCGGGACAAAGAATATGCACTGATTTCACAGACTTCCACAAGGTCTGCCCCAAAGATCTCTTCTCACTCCCGAACATCGATGCCCTCATAGATGGAACAGCGGGGCACGAGCTGCTGAGCTTCATGGATGCCTTTTCAGGCTATAACTAGATAAGGATGTTTCCCCGGACATTCCGAAGACCGCATTCGTGACTAACCAAGGCCTCTATTGTTACCGGGTCATGCTCTTTGGACTGAAGAACACCGGCACCACATATCAGAGGCTCGTCAACCGGGTCTTTAAAGAACAGATTGGCCGGAACATGAAGGTGTATGTTGACGATATGCTGGTCAAGAGTTGTTCGAGCCGAGATCACGTCGACGACCTTGAAGAAGCTTTCGGGGTCCTGCGATCTCATAACATGAGGCTCAACCCCTCCAAATGCGCCTTCGGCATCTCATCAAGGAGGTTCCTTGGATTCGTGGTGAGCCACCGCGGCATCGAAGAAAACCCTGAAAAGATTCAAGCCACCCTCGACATGGCTCCCCCTTAAGAAGTACAAAGGCTAACTGGATGGCTGGCGGCCATCGGTCGTTTCCTTTCCAAGTCTGGAGAGAAGTTGCTTCCATTCTTCAAGGCCCTCCGTGGGGCAAAAAGCTTCGAGTGGGCGACCTCACAACAAGAGGCATTCGACCAGCTGAAAGCATACCTGGCTAACCCACCGCTTCTCAGCAAGCCAGAGCTGAGCGAACCCCTATTCCTCTACCTGGACGCCACTGAACACGCGCTCAGCACCGTGTTAGTCAAAGAGGACGGGTCGCAAAAGCCCCTGTACTATGTTAGCAAGGTCCTGCACGACGCAGAGGTCCGATATCCGAGGACGGAGAAAATCGCCAATGCGCTAGTAATGGAGGCACGGAAGCTCCGACCCTATTTCCAGGCCCACCCCGTTCGCATCCTCACGAATCGGCCTCTCAAGATAGTCCTTGACAAGCCTGAAAACTTCGGCCCCCTAATCAAGTGGTCAATTGAGCTCAGTCAGCACGACATCAGCTACCATCCTCGGACGGCAAATCAAAGGATAAGCTCTCGCGGAATTTATTACCGAATGCACCATTCCCGAGTCCCCATAAATTCAGGATCGTCCTGCGAGGAAGGGAGCGGCACTGGCGTCATCCTCAGGGGCCCAGATGACTTTGTCCTTCAGTATTCTCTTCGGCTTAACTTCCCAGCCACAAACAACGAGGCGCAAAAATATGAGGCTCTTATTGCAGGACTTACACTGGCCTCCGGGCGGGGCGAGACAAATACGAGTCTTCAGTGCTCCCAGCTCGTGGTCAGTCAGATCACCGAGGAGTATGAAGCCCGTGACCTCAGAATGACCCAGTACCTAGCACGCGCGAAGCAGCTCCTGCAGCTCTTCGAGCAAGCGGAGGTCCGGCGGATCCCCAGAGAACAAAGCTGTCACACCGACTCCTTGTCTAAACTTTCGTCATCATCCCTCGAAGGATTAGATCGCACAGTCCTGGTTGAGGTCCTCCTCAAACCACTGTTTTAAATTATGGCCATATCGGCCGATTTTCGGCCGAAATTTCGTATCGGCGTGCTTGTCGATACGAAATCCCATATGTTAGATAAAATTTTGTTTTGACCCGAAAAGCGAACTTTTCGTCCGAAATATTCGGAATTTCGCCCGAAACGTTTCAGCCGAAATTTTGCTATATCGGTTCTTAAATTAAATTGTGGGTTTGGGTTTATTTCTTGCAGGTTTTTTATATATCCCATTAATGTGTACCCGAAACCCAAACTAATAACCCTAATTCTCATCCCCTTTCCCAAAATCCCCAATTCCTCTTTTTTTTCATCCGCCGCTCTCTCACTCTCTTCATCCGCCGCTCTCTCACTTCAATCTTCAGCTTTGACTCTTCAATCTTCATCCTTGCCAACAACCGCCGCTCTCTCACTCTCCCTCTTCTTCTTCTTCGTCGCCAACAACCCGCTCTCTCTCTCTTCTCAATTCTTATTCGTCGTCATCGCTAACAGCCAACAACAGCCGCTTCGTCTTCATCTTCGCGTCTTCTTCGTCTTCTTAGTCTTCATGCTCGTCTTCGTCGCCACGCCAACACTGAACAGTTATTTGAGTTATATATTCGCGCGCTCTCATCTTCATCTTCTTCTTCATCTTCGTCGTCTCTTAAAATTGGAACTTGGAAGGTAAACTTTTTCTGTTTTTATGAGTTTCCGCATGTTTTAGCTTTTGTTTCTTTCTGTTTTTGTATGAATTTGCCTTGATTGATCAGTTTTTTAATATGCTACTTACTGCTACTGCTACTGTTTCTGTTTCTGTTTTTGCTGCTTACTGCTACTGCTGCAACTCATCAGGTTAAAATGCTTATTACTGCTGCATTCCCATTTTTCTGCTTACTGCTACTGCTTACTACTGCTACAATTACTACTATTTTGTTTGTAGACTATCCCCATTTACACTTTCCCGATTTTTTGTTAGCATGTAGATGATTTTTGTTTGGACTAATTAATGAAGTGCAGAAAGCAGGTTACTTCTGTTGTGCTTTTTAGATTGGACCATTATGAATTATATCTCCTGTTTGTTCTAATATGTTAGGAAATTTTTAGGTGATGTTATTCTCTTTATCGATGAAGTCCACACTCTTATTGGGTCTGGCACAGTTGGAAGGTCAAGCAAGGGATCTGGTCTTCATATTTCTAACTTATTGAAACCTGCCTTTGGAAGAGGTCTATTGCAGGTGATTTCTTACGTTCTTTTTTATATATTATTTTATTTTCATAGTAAATAGCATTTCTTTTGCATGGTGAATAATCATAGTTAGAAATATCATCATTTAGTTTCTAACTTCCATCATCATGTGATCGTAGTTACAAATATTGACTGTGACAATACATTGTACCCATGAGTCATCTTGGTTTTGGCTGAGTCAATCTGATTATTGCCTAAAATTAAGGATCAAGCAAAAAGAAGTTGAACAAGAAAGAAAATCCAACGGTAAAAAACTGAAACTGTAGTGTAGATATATTTACTTATCTATGATTTGGTGTTATCGATGATGAATGAGGACAATGTGAATGAGAGTAAGATGTGTTAACTATCTGGTTTTCTTTGCTTCAATGTATGGATGGAAGAGTCTAAGAAAAAGCTAGTCTTGTCAATCTTGGGGGGAGTCTATGGAAAGACAATTTCCCTGAATGAAAATATTGTTTTGATCTGATCATGGTCACTTTACTGACTTCCAAAGTAACCAACGAGATGTGAATATTCATCTTTCTTATAAATTTATCTTTTATATTTTTTGATATCTCATTTTGATTATATGGTTTTTGACAGTGCATTCCATCTACAACTATAGATGAGCACAGAACACATTTTGAGAAGGACAAACTACAAAGCATTAGCTCGACGATTCCAACCAGTATTAATTGATGAACCCAGCCATGTAACTCCAGTTCTAGGTTTTCTCATTTCTGATCTTTCAACTTGTTTACCGAACTCTTTTACTTATTGAATATTGATATATTCTTAACTCTGCAGCTAGGAAAACATAAAGAAGCTTTGGATTATACAGTAGCATATCAGAATATAGCTCCATCAGGCTCTCCGGCTTCAGAATATAAAAGATCGTCTTGCTGGTTACTGCAGGTCCTGTTCTTGCCTAAGTATCTTTATTATGACTTCTTTTCCATTAAAAATGATATATATGTGTGTATGTGGTTTTAGTTTTCTGTTCACTTATGAATTTGTCTTGTTGGCTTTTTTGAAATGACAGGTTTGGGAGGTGAAAAAAGTAGATTTGAGCATTAGTCTCCTAATGGCATGGTAGATCCAAATAAGGTCAGTACACATCTTTCCACGTATTTCACTATTTTTGTGGCAAGCATCCATTAGTTTCAAATTTCTTCCATCAGTGATGTTGGTTATAAATAGTAGATGTATCATACATATATTTATATGCCTACTATATTACATGAATTTACAAAATCTCTACAACCATAATTTACAAAATTCAAATGACTATTCAGTAGCCAAATAGTGCATATTTCTTATACAACATTACAACACCATGAATTTACAAATTCCTCTATCATGTTTTCAGTTTGTTTAGCTTTTTGTATATACTGAAGTCATCTCATTTTGGGCCTGCAACAAGAATGCAACAAGTGTTAATAGTTATAGAGCACTAGGAAGTAATTAATAGATACACTAATGTTAAATGACATATAGATATTGTTTAATAACAAAAAATATGTATTTATTGAGTGTTCGAAATGAACATCCGAGATGATCTCATTTCCTCGATATCTCCTCCGATATCTCCTATCCGAGACGAAACACCCCTTGCCGGGATGAGTCCAAAATCCGAAATTTAAAACCTTGCCTCAAACCAAGCATCAAAGAGCCCGAGGTTTTCTGCCTCACCACCAGTGATCCCACTGAGACATGGATGAGTCCCATACACAAATTCCTGACCAACGACAAGTTGCCACAGGACCAGGCCGAGGCACGAATTATCAGGGTCCGGTCCGAAAGGTTTGCCTTAATCGGGAACGTGCTCTTCAACCGCTCCTACACCAAGTCTGACGGGAGACCCTATCTCCGATGCCTAACACTAGACGAGGCTAAGTACGCCCTGCAGGAGCTGCACAAAGGGATTGGGGGATGTCATATGGGCAGCAGGTCGCTGGACCGAAAATCCCTCAACCACGGCTACTACTGGCCAACTATGCTGCAAGATGCTCAAGACCTTGTCCGAAGCTGCGGTCCTTGCCAAAGGTTCTCTCCCATTAAACGCTCGCCCAAGCCGAGCTGAAGTCGCTAGCCAGTCCTACTTCCTTTGCCATGTGGGGGATGGACCTGGTCGGCCCTTTCCCATTGGTTACCGGCCAAAGGTGATTCCTCATCGTGGTCGTCGACTACTTTACCAAGTCGGTCGAGGCAGAACCCCTGGCTACGATAACCGAACATCAGGCTCAACAATTCTTCTAGAAACACATAGTATGTCGGTTCAGGATCCCGCGCATACTAGTCACCGGCAAGAATTTCCGGAAATTTTATGAAGACCTTGGCATTCGCAGCGCTTCTCATCAATCTCTCATCCCCAGTCGAACGACCAAGCAGAAAACACCAACCGTGAAATTCTCGATGGCCTTAAGAAGCAGTTGGATCAATCACTCAAGGGTTTATGGGTCGAAGAGCTATCAAGTGTCCTCTGGTCACACTGGAAAACCAAGAGAATTCCTACCAGCAAGTCCCCGTTCAACCTGGCAAATGGAACTGAGGCGGTCCTCCCTCTGGAAGTTGGCCTTCCCTCGCCGAGGTACATGGGCATCAACGAAGAATCAAACTCGAGCGGCCTCAGGGCAAACTTCGACCTCATTAACGAGGTACGGGAAAGATCCAACATCCGACGGACCACATATCAACAGCGAGTCGAGAGGCTTTACAACAAAAAAGTCCGGCTAACCAACATCAAGGAAGGGGACCTCGTACTCTGAAAATTAGCGATCTCCCGGCCCACAGCCAGAGGTAAGCTCGCCCCCAATTGGGAGGGCCCATATAAGGTCTCCCAAGTGGTACGGCCGGGTACGTACCGCCTCGAAGACCTGGGGGGCAAGATGGTTAAGAGGCCCTGGAACGCGGAGCACCTCATCAAGTTTCAGGAGGGAAAGTGAGGGAGAGTCCACTATTGTAAGCGTTGCGCACCATTTCTCTTGTAAACAAATGAACTTGGTATAAAAGTAGCTGTTCTTTTTGAAAACATTGTTGGAACGAAACAAAACCCTCGGCTCGGATGGCCCTTTGAGGGGTTCTTCAACCCCTCACATCCTTGCCACTCGGCTTGGACTTCGAACACCCACGAGGGATTTCTCAATTCCTCCAACTCCTAGCCCTCGGCTCGGATTACCCTCCGAGGGGTTCTTCAACCCCTCATGTCATCGCCACTTGGCTTGGACTACGAACACGCACGAGGGATTTCTCAATCCCTCTAACTCTTTAGCCCTCAGCTCGGATTGCCCTTCGAGGGGTTCTTCAACCCCTTACGTCCTCGCCACTCGGCTTGGATTTTGAACACCCACGAGGGATTTCTCAATCCCTCCAACTCCTAGCCCTCGGTTCGGATTCTCCTTCGAGGGTTTCTTCAACCCCTCACGTCCTCGCCACTCGGCTTGGACTACGAACACCCACGAGGGATTTCTCAATCCCTCCAACTCCTAGCCCTCGGCTCGGATTACCCTTCGAAGGATTCTTCAACTCCTCACGTCCTCGCCACTCGGCTTGGACTTCGAACACCCACGAGGGATTTTTCAATCCCTCCAACTCCTAGCCCTCGGTTCGAATTCTCCTTCGAGGGGTTCTTCAACCCCTCACGTCCTCGCCACTCGGCTTGGACTACGAACACCCCCGAGGGATTTCTCAATCCCTCCAACTCCTAGACCTCAGTTCGGATTACCCTTCGAGGCGTTCTTCAACCCCTCACGTACTCGCCACTCGGCTTGGACTTCGAACATATTTCTCAATCCCTCAACTAGGCCCAAACACCGAGGATCCGCCCTCGGAGATCGGAATTAAACACAGGGCAAAAGAACAGGACAAAGCTAGGCAACAATCTTCTCATTATTATCCCAACTAAAGAAAATACATCGTTACAAAGGACTTTATTACATCACTCAAACTCAGCCTAGGGCTCCCTTGTCGGAGCCACAAGGTTGGTACAGACAAGTTCAAGGTCAGCCGAGCGAGTCGGCTCCTTTGCTAGATTGTCCGGAGTTGCCAAGGTAGTCCCACCTGCGACCGAACTCTGCGTGTCACAAGGCCTCGCTGGACCAATCCTCGGGGTTGGCACTGAAGCTTCGACGGACGGACGAATAATACCAAAAGTGACAGATCGGGATCCGGATATTCCGAGCATTATCTTATACCGTTGCACCTCCAACTCTTTCTCCACAGTAACCTTGCGAAGAAAGGACTCAGATGACAGTAGCCGAGCGGAAGTACTGGCCATCGAGAATAGGGCTCCCATACTGTCCAAGTCACGGTTGGATACCAGCTTCTTCAATCGTGCCAGCTCCAAGCTAAGTTTTTTCGACTTGTCCATGAAGTGTTGGACGGCAGCCTCTCGGTCGCGAGCCTCTTACGGCACCGGGTCAGAGCGAACTCTAGGGCCGAAATCTTACCCCTTAGCCAGCTCATTTCCATACCGCCAAGGTTTACCCTCAGGCTCGCTCCAATTTGGCCAGTAAAAAGAGAAATATCACTCCGAGCCATTACACTTGGCAAAAACTCAATCCAAAACAGCAAGGCAAGAGGTTCGGCCAAAACCTTTTTATTGATCAAAAATTGAGTTTTACAGAATGCGGTGGCCAGTTTGCGTACGGCAGTTACAAAAATGAGAACAGGATAAAGAACTACTACTGCCCCACCTCTTCTTCGACCGGCAACTCCTGGTTGGGGTCGGCTCCCTCGACACCTTGGTTGGGATCGGCTCCCTCAGCATTAGGGTTGGGGTCCGCTCCCGTACAATCATCATCACCACCACCCCCGGGTTGTAGATTCTGGATTTTGATGACTACAACACAATACACAATTGTTCGATCTTATATATCTTTTGCAGTGTGTACCAAAAGTGTTCAAGGCAACAAAACAATGGAGGCTTCTAAAAGTTTCATATCAAGCCACAAAGATAAGATCAAGACTCAAGATCAAGACACAAGTCAAAGACTTCTCAAGAGCTTCAAAAGTGTTTTATGAAATGAACATGTGTCTTGTAATATTTGTGTCTTAGAATTCTTGTAAAAGCCTTGTCACACACACTTACACATTTCCTAAATAAAAATAATGTTTTCCAAAATTAAAATGTCAAAATGAAGCTTGTATAAGTTCAGCTGTTGAGTACCAGTCGACTTTCTCTTGAGAACAGTCGACTGTTCTAGTACGAAACTGACTAAACCCACTCAAGCTCTGACCAGTCGACTCGTATGGCAACCCTGTCGACTGTTCAAGCAGTTTTTGACAGTTTTATGAAATTAAATTTTTTTTATTCAAATTTATATTCTTACTGCCGTTGTATGGCAGTTGGGGAACTGTTTCTCAACGTCCAAGAGAATCTAACTCTATAAATAGAGTATAGAATTCATTTGGGAAAGGTTCCTTAACTTTTTATCAAGTCATTTTGCTTTTGAGAGAAAAAGAACAAGTTAACAAAGCACTTACTTACTTTAAGACTTGGTTCTCTGATTTCAGTCTTGTATAACAAAGAATTCGTTCTAGACTGAAGTTAGAAGTTGACCTTTAGCCACTAAACAAAAAGCACAATCAAAACAAGGCTTTAGGTCATTGTAATCTTCACTTTTATTGTTGTTTCACTCTCGGGTTGTGAGAGTGGTCCTTTTGGTTGGAGAGTAGGACTCTTGGTGTAGAGTCGGTTTCACTCTAGGTTGTAGAGTGGATTTTTTGCTCTCTAGTGGTGAGAGAGGTCTACGGATTTGATATAGTTGTTGTCAAAGGCCGTAGAGTATTCTTGTAATTTTTCAAAAATAGTGGAAAATCTCTAGTGGGTTGCTTGGGAACTGGATGTAGGTCAGGTGGACCAAACCAGGATATATCGTGGTGTTTGCTGTGTTGACTCTCTGTGGTTTGATTTCTCCATCTTGAAATTTCATTTTCGCCGAGTTATATTGAAAATCGAGTCTGTGCAGTCGACTGGTTTCCGCTTTAAGTCGACTTAATAGACTGGTTACTATTTAGTTCATTTACTCTTATAGTTGTGCTGACAGTCGACTGATTTCTCCGATACAGTCGACTTAACAGTTGCGAAAAATTCAATTTATTGTTTAATTTTTATACAACACTATTCACCCCTCCTCTAGCGTTTGCCTTGCATACATGATCCAACACGGGTGTCAACGGGAGTTCGCGAAACTCCAGGGCATAATGGAAGCGGCTCAGGTCTAACTCTGGGTGGTAATACTTGACGTGCTGCATCGCGTAGACCTCGTCCTGGGCCTCAATGACCTTGTCGATCCCGGCCTGTTTGATCTTCTTCACCTGCCGTTCGGCCTTTCTTCACCTCGGCCTGCTGCTTCTGGTGGGCATCATCTTGGTTCGCCTGCTGGGCTCGAAGAGCCTGGGCCCTCAAGCGACATCTTCTCTAGTTTGAGTTCCTTCATCTCACTGTCGCTGAGCATTCCGGACCTCGTTTCTCCGCTCCTCCTGCAGCTTCATCAGCTGAGCGCCCTCAACACATGCCTACAAATGAGGAAAACGACTTAACCCAATTCAAATATCTTAACGCAAAAACAAACGACAATAGAATCATGGCCGAATGAAGATTACCTGCACGCTGGCCAGAGCCCACTTCATGTAGCTGGACTCGACCGTGTCGCACTCCCGGGCCTTCCGGCCTCGCGGAGGAGCGAGCTTCTCCACCATCTCGATGGCCACGTCGCCATTCGACATAGTGTCCCTGATCTTGACGGCCCAATCCGTGGCCCACGGTCAGGGCCTCGCCTCGCCCACGAGTTTCTCGGCCGACGGATCGACCGGTGGAAGGCCGCCCCTTACCACGTCGGTGACTTTCTAGCTACTGGAGCTGGGGCCCGATTTAGTGGACTTGTGCTTCTTCGGCAACGGTTGCGGAGATTCCTCCACAACCGCCTCGGAAGGGGCTCTGTCGCGCTTCCAGTGCTTGGCCAAGTCGGCCTTCTCGGCTTTCTTCTTCTTCAACATGGCCTACCTCTCTTTGATCTCTGAGTTGTCCATATCTGCAGAAATAAAACTCTCATAAGACGACGAAAAAAACTTGAAAGAAAATTAGACGAAAAGCATACCGATAGGAGTGGGGCTCAGTCCGATTCGAGCCAAGTGCCCCTCCGTCATGTTCGGCCAACCGATGCCATTGCCCGAACATATCTTCTCAACATCTGCCCATTCCTCGGCCGTCAAATCAGACTTGCGAGGGCCCTTCAGATTGGTCTTGTAAAACTTCCAAGCCGTGGGTATCACCCATGGGCTCAGGCTCCGAACCAGGAAGTATTTCTCTTTCCACCCTTTGATTGAATCAGGATGCCCGTGTAAAGCCCTTCTCCCTCGGCGTGGCGAGATGTAGTAGATCCCTTCAAATTCGCCGGACGAGCTAAGTCCAAGGATCGCTCGGAAGTACTTCAGCCTCGACCGGCCCCCCTCGCTCCTCGCAAAGGAGCATGAAGTACACAAGTTGTTTCCATGAATTGGGCCCGTATTGCATCGGACATAGAGACGCCCAATTCAGGACCTTCGTGATGAACGGATGGAGCAGAAATCGCAAGCCCGAGACGAAGGCATCCACCGGAAACATACAGAAACCGGCGCCAACTTATCCGTAGGGCGGACCCCGGGGTTGGGGATTAGCAGCTCATACTCCTTACTGATGAAGTAGCTAGCCTGGATAACGGGGAGATCGTCCGCGGTTAGGACAGTGGGTATCTTGTCCATGGATATCTTTTGCCTAGCGGGTGAGGAAGCCTCCACCTCCTCATCATCAACCTCGCTCTTATATCGGACCAACTCCTGAACATCTCCGGATACATTCGGATTGTGCACGACCGAACTTCAAATGGGACCTCATGGTCAACTATGGGGGCCGTCTCATCCGGGCTGTCCGGCATAATCCACCTCGTTTTCCTCCGATGAACTTGCTGCCTCGGGGGAGAGGGTGTCGCCAAAGGGCCTAAATCATCGTCCTCTGATGAAGTGTCATCCCTTTGTTCCTCACCCCTCTGGACCACTACAACCCCCTCGTCATCCCGCTCACTGACGTCGACCTCTTCACCACCTTCTGCCATGGGCGTGTCCCCTTCCGAGTCGCTCGACTCTACACGAAGGGCCTCCTGCTGCGTATCAGCACCACGTCATGAACCTCTTTCTCGGACTCCCATGATGTTGAGTCGGAGGCACGGGGGCCATCATTCCGACCCGAGGTAGTGGCGGACGAACCAGACTGAGCCCTTGACATAATTGAAAGAGAACTAACCTGATTCGAAGTGCGGGAAGGTGCCGAAAAACTCACAGCCGGTGACTAAAATGCACTAGAAAAGAAAAATTCGAGAGCTTGGAGAGAGAAGGCAAAGGTGAGAAGTGAGAAGGGAGGGGTGGGGGATATATAATGAACTCCGCGACTCCTCGAAACCCCCTAAAGAGTAACGTCAGCATCACACGTGTCACCTACTTGTTGGCCGTCATACAACCCAAAGTCGCAGGTCCCAAACGCTCGGAGTCCGGCGTGTACTTCGGACACGCCAAACAACGAAGCAAGGTTTTGCCTCGGCGCTCGGCATGGACTGGGCTTTCTCTCAAAGCTGCCTCAAAAGCTCAAGGCTTCCAAGCTCGGCGCTCGGCATGAACTGTGAGCACCCACCTGGCTTTCTTTCAAAGTTGCCTAAAAAACTCGAGGCTTCCAGGCTCGGCGCTCGGCATGAACTGCGAGCACCCACCTGACTTTCTCTCAAAGCTGCCTTAAAATCTCGAGGCTTCCAGGCTCGGCTCTCGGCATGGACTGCGAGTGCCCACCTGACTTCCTCTCAAAATTGCCTCACTCGAGGCGGTCGGAGCCGACCTTCCAATCTCGGAGCTCGGCGTTAATGGCAAGTACCCACCTGGCTTCCTCTCAAAATTGCCTCACTCGAGGCGCTTGGAGCCGACCCTCCAAGCTCGGAGCTCGACATTGACTTCGAGCACCTACTCAGCTTCTCGCCAAAATTGTCTCGCTCGAGGCGCTCGGAGCCGACCCTCCAAGCTCGGAGCTCGGCATTGACTGCGAGCACTTACCTGGCTTCCTTTCAAAATTGCCTCACTCGAGGCGCTCGAAGCTCGACATGGACTACGAGCACCCACCTGGCTTTCTCTCAAAGCTGCCTCAAAAGCTCAAGATCCTCTAGGCTCGGCGCTCGGCATGGACTGCGAGCACCCACCTGGTTTTCTCTCAAAGTTGCCTCAAAAGCTCAAGACTTTAGGTTCGACGCTCAGCATGGACTGCGAGTACCCACCTAGCTTTCTCTCAAAGTTGTCTCAAAAGCTCAAGGCTTTCAAGCTTGGCGCACGGCAGGGACTGCGAGCACCCACCTGACTTTCTCTCAAAGTTGTCTCAAAAGCTCAAGGCTTCTAGGCTCGGAGCTCGGCATGAACTGCGAGCACCCACCTAACTTTCTCTCAAAGTTGCCTCAAAAGCTCAAGGCTTCCAGGCTCGGAGCTCGGCATGGACTGCGAGCACCCACCTGGCTTTCTCTCTAAGTTGCCTCAAAAGCTCGAGACTTCTAGGCTCGACGCTCGGCATGGGCTGCGAGCGCCCACCTGACTTCCTCTCGAGCACCTACTCAGCTTCTTACCAAAATTGCCTCAGTCGAGGCGCTCGAAGCTGACCCTCCAAGCTCGGAGCTTGGCATTGACCTCGAGCACCTACTCAGCTTCTCGCCAAAATTATCTCACTGGAGGCGCTCGTAGCCGACCCTCCAAGCTCGGAGCTCAGCATTGACTTCGAACACCCACTCAGCTTCTCGCCAAACTTGCTTCACTCGAGGCGCTCGAAGCCGACCCTCCAAGCTCGGAGCTTGGCTTTGACTTCGAGCACTGACTCAGCTTCTCGCCAAAATTGCCTCACTCGAGGCGCTCGGAGCCAACCCTCCAAGATCGGAGCTCGGCATTGACTACGAGCACCCACTCAGCTTCTCGCCAAAATTGCCTCACTCGAGGCGCTCGGAGCCGGCATTGACTTCGAGTACCGACTCAACTTCTCGCCAAAATTGCCTCACTCGAGACGCTCGGAGCCGACCCTCCAAGCTCGGAGCTTGGCATTGACTTCGAGTACCCACTCAGCTTCTCGCCAAAATTGCCTCACTCAAGGCGCTCGGAGCCGACCCTCTAAGCTCGTAACTCGGCATTAACTTCGAGCACCCACAAAGCATCTCACCAAAATTGCCTCACTTGCGGCGCTCGGAGCCGACCCCCAAGTTCGGAGATCGGCATTGACTTTGACCGCCCACTCAGCTTCTCCTCATGATCGCCCCTTGTAGTGCTCGACGCCGATCCTCGATGCTCGGAGCTCGGCATGAACGTCGAGCACCAACATGGCTCCTCTTGCTAAGTGCTACACTCGGAGCGCTTGGCACGGACCCTCCATGCCTCACGCTCGGTGCCGACCCACCGGCTCGACGTTCGGTAGCTATCTTCCAAGCGTGGCCCTCGGACTTCGGCCTATATTGCGGTCGACTCAGAGAAACCCCAAACACTTCTGAGAGACTCAAACAACTAATCATCGCCAAATACTCCCCTCCGCTCTTCCTACAGAGACAAACTACTCCTTCACGGCTGGCCTACACAGCCTCCAGGAGTGGGGGCTTATGATGTGGTATAGATGACGTGGCCCAATCAAGGCCTTCATATCTCCTCAGATTTTGCTCAACCCAAGATCATCGAGTCAGCAATGTCCAATGGGCTTCTACCATCTCAGGCCCACTAGCAAACGGGTCCGACCCGGCCTGTTATATAGATGACGTGGCCCAATCAGGGCCTTCAGATATCGTTAGATTTTGCTTATCCCAGATCATCGAGTCAGCAAAGTCCAATGGGCTTCTACCATCTCTGGCCCACTAGCAAACGGGTCCGACCCTTCCCATTACGGTTCCAGACTCATTTACCCCTCCCTATAAATACCAGACCCCCTCCACACTACAAGAGGTAATCAATCTTTCTCCACCTGAACGCTAGTTACTGTTACTATTCTAGTAACTGACTAGACCGTTGGAGGGTCTGTTGTCGGGATTTCTCCCGACGTTTCTAGGCCTTTTGCAAGTACTCCGACCGACCGAGCTCCTAACCTACCGACTGAGCTTCCAGTCTCTCGACCTAGCTATCAGCCTCTCTTTCGAGCCGGACTCGAAGAACCGACCCGAGCCACGATCAAGATCAGCCTGTTCCGCTTCACAAAAATACAAGAACTCACACATGTTGCCCCCACACTCAAAAAACAAGCAGCATCAGAGACCTAACCTTCTTCTACTCATTTCAAATGTTTGAGTCGACTTCGAACTATTTTAGATGTCTAAACCCTAATTTGCTTAAGGGTTCATATTAGGGGTGGCATTCAGGCCTAGCGGGCCGTGCCGGGGTTGAAACCTCGCTTGTTTTGACCCGGACCGGGCCGGGCCTCGGCTGGGAAATGTCGGCCCGGACCTGGCCCGTGGCCCCTTGCTCGGGGGCCGGGCCGGGTCGAAACCTCGCGTGTTTTGACGCGGGCCGGGTCAGGCCTCGGCTGGAAAATGTCGGCCCGGACCTGGCCCGTGGCCCCTTGCTCGGGGTCGGGCCGGGCCGGGGTAGAATTTTTTTTGTACTATAAAATTCTATTATAAACCGGTGTATGTTAATAATAAAAAGCTAAAAAAGTAGAAGAAATATTTCAATAAGAGAACAATAATTAAATTAATAAATTAGTGTATGTTTATCAAATTAAAAAAATAATTCCAAAAAGAAGCAGAAAAAGAAGTACAACAAAACTCAATCTAATTAAGAGAAATAAACGAGAAAAAACAATAATGCTAATTCTAAAAATTATACAAATACAAAATACCGTATGAAAGTAGAAAGTAGATTGAAGAATGAAGGTAAAGAGAGTTGAGAGCTTGTAGTGTTGTTGATTGTTGTTGATTGTTGTTGGATGCTGTTGATGTTGATCTTTGCAAGAGAGTAGTTGAATGTTGTTGATTGTTGTTGATTTGTTGAGAGAGATGAGAGATAGTGGAGAGAGTTAAGTGAATTTGTGAAGAGAATTGAATGAAATGAGGTTGTATATTTAGAATATGCATTTTTTTTGAATTTCCCAAAATACCCTCAAAACTAGCTAGTATAGATCCGTCGGGGGGTATTTTTGTAATTACACAAACATAATATTTAAAAAATTCTGATTTAAAAAAAACAGAAAATCAACGGCCGGCCTGTGGGCCGACCCGGTCCGGTTCAACCCGGTCCCAGGTCTGATCGGGCCAGGCTGATTTTGGACCGGACCAATTTTGGGCTTTTTTGGATTTTCAACGGACCGGACTGGCCCTTCAATTTCGATGGGTTGGCCCCGGTTCGGCCCAGTTTTGGGCGGGTCAGGCCGGTCCCGGGCTGACCCGTCCCTAATGCCACCATTTTTTCGTTCATATACAGAGATTAGTTCATGATTTCTACTTAATCCATTGTTTCTTCCAATTCCCTATATTTTTTGTGTTTAGATCCCAAAAATTGGGGATTTCGGAGGTCATGGTTGACATGGGGGTTTCACAAGGCAAAGGGATGAAGGAAAGAAGAAGTGTGAGAAGGTTAAGCGGTAATATTGAGTGTTTGTGGATTTTATTTGTAATTTTGTTTTACTTTCTCCCATTTAGACTCTCTCCTGTTTATACTCAGCAGATAATTACAGTGGTTGCAGTTAAGTCGATATCATGTGGTTCTGGCAATTGAACCAGATGTAAGTAACCTGAATGTGATGGTAATTGTGTTTGTTCATTTCTGCTTGTTCATTGTTCCCATGTTTGTTGATTTCACCTTATTCAGAAAATTGGGAAATTCAAAGAGCAAATAGACGAAGCAGAGAAGAGGAAGAGGTAAGAGGGAAATGCGATGTTGTTGATAAGTTTGTTTCTTTGTTTTTCTTTCTTTATCACAGTTACAAGTAACTAACTGTTGGTTTTTCTTTATTTCGAGTAAGCAGGTGATCACAGGGATGGCAGGCAGTTGGCACTGATATGCGTGCAGATGATGCAAAGACGAAGCAAAAAAGTGTTTGAAAAGAGGTGATGTGAGTGTTTATTAATTTTATCAATTAGTTTGTTTTACTTTCTTAACACACTTACAAACGCCTTACTTGTGTCTGTCCTATTTATACTCAGCTAGTCGCGGAGGCAGTCAGTTAGGCTGATCGATATCATGTGGTCCCTACAAACATTAGCCCAGATCCTACCTCAGTTCTTCGTAAGGTATTATGTTTCTTACTACAAGTTTTTCTTTATAAGCATCTTGCTTTTACTTCTTAAGCAAATCATGTTTTCATTCAAATCGCTAGTAGAGTTGGACACCTTTACTGCTCAATGAGGTCGGCGTTTGGGTGGAATGGAGGATTACAGGACATCAATAGAGTACTAGGCAATTGAGCACATGCTCAGCCTGTACAATGAGATAAGCAGAGGATCGAAGTATCATCACACCTGCATCTCAGAGGTGCCGTACTGTCAACAACCTCATCAAGGCTGAGCTCATCTTAAGGTTTGTATCTCTATACTATCAATATTTTATAGCGTTTATGTTCTTTTAAAATCATCTTAAGATTTCTAGTGCATGCATTTCACGTACTTATCATGATATTAATAATCCTAATTAAGAAACTTTGGGAATTGACAATCATGGACTAAATAAGGCTCTTGACTGACAGTCATTGTAACCCCTGTTTTCACTAATACGTATTTTAAAGTATTTTTCGTATTTAAATAATCAGTATCTTATGACTATTTTTCTCCAATTGATTTTTATTATTTAAACTATTATTCTGAAACCCAATAGTTTGACTATTTATTAAAGCCCATGTTTGTATTTTGATTTTATTAATTATTAATCTGAGCCCACTAGTTATGACAAGCCCAATTTCATATTTTGATCTTAACTATTTATTTAATTAATCCGGCCCCAGAAATTTAGCCCAGCATCCTAATTATTTTATTTAAATATTTTGAGCTCCTTTTTAAGCCCAAGCCCACTAACCCAGAACCCATTACCCCTATGTTGTACAGAATCAAATCTATACACACACCCGTATACAATTTCTTCACTTTTTTCCACTCTTCCCACAATCCCGTAACCACTCCCCCACTATCTCTCTTTCCCGTTATTAACACTCCCCGTTTACTCTCTCCCGTTCAATATCTCCATCTCTCTCTCTGTTTCTCTAACAAACAGAGAAACGAACAAAACCACAGAACAAAAACAACCAACCCATCTTCATCCCGCACTCTCTCTATCAAAACCCAAAACGCCATCGTCTTCTCCCTCGCTCCTCCCGCTCATCTTCTCCACCGAGAATCCCCTCGTCTTCATCCCTGCCTCCGGCTCGAATTCAATCCCATTGGCGAACCCATCCGTTGCCGTCGGATTCTTGCCTGCCATCTCCCTCCAGGGCCGCCGCTCACCTTCCTCCGCTGCCTCCCCGTGCTCTACTGGCGACCACCGCCTGCGCTTCACCTCGCCAGTCGCCGAGCACCCACGCCGTCGAGCCGCTCCACCGTGCATCGACTTCCTCCCCCTGCGACGACCACCGCTCAAAGCCTCCCCAATCGCAGCCATTGCGTCCCCGCTCACTGTCCTGTCCTGCGCCGCCGACTCAGCCGCCTGCCATCGTCGAGCCCCTGCTCTCCGTCTTCAGCCTCGAAGTCCCATCGCCATTATTGCCGCCGCTTCGTCTCCCCTGCCTTCGAGCGAAAACAGGGCATTCTCTCATCGACTCCCCGCCGTTGTGTCGCTCCTCGAGCAGCGCCGCCGATCGTCGCCTGCCGTCCTCCTCCAGTCGCGCCGCTCCACCGTCGTCGGGAGTCGCATCGCAGTTGTCGACTTCTTTCCCACCATCGCTCTCTCTCTCTCCCCTTGTCGACGCTGAAGAAGAAGAAGGAGATCAGCGATTGGTTGGAACTGGGTGTTCTGTGTTTTGGCACAGCGATCTTCACTCGCTGTTCCCTGTTCTGGATTGGATCCGGTGTATGGCTGCGATCTGATTGGGCGCTGTTGGCTGTTTGCTGTTCTACTCATGCCAGATCCCAGCTCCTGTTCGCTGTTTGTAGCTGATCCAGTGTGGGGAAATCAACTCTTTGTTGCTTGCTTTTGGAGTTTCTTCGTACGTACTTTGCACGTGCCTCTTGGGATTGTTCCCCGGGATACTGATCCCGTTATTCTTTATTATTCGAATCGACTACTACTAAAAGGCAAGTTCATTGAACTAATTTTTTTTATTCTAGTTCAAATTAATTGATCTCCTGTAAGTAGTTCCATTTTAATTATCTTAAATTGCCTTGTGTCTGTTAAGAGTATCGAGGGTTTACACGAGCTAACCCGACATACTCTTGACCTCTTATAATTATCCATTAACTCAAACCTAAGCCCATATAGATATAATCGATATGAATAAAATGAACAGAATTGTGTACAAAGGAAATGAATGGTAATTGTATACATTGATTGAATGAGACAATCGTGATTGGATTAATGACTTCATAAATTAAATTGTACACAGTAATGGACATTCTAATTGCTATATAACAGTGTAATGCATTTCATGATACAATAACCTATTGTTTATAGACTTGAATGCACATATATGTGATGGCTTTTTATAAGTTACTGCTGCATTGTCCGTCTTGTACTGAGGTTTCGACCCAGTTATAATAGACATCAGTTAAATAATATAAAGAGAATTATTGTTTTAGATTTACTATTTGATGTTATTATTGTGCAATGCATCATATTGCTGTATTCGTATCATTCCCTTGATATCCTTCTACACACTTGCATAGACATGAATGATTTAATAATAAAATACTAAACAAGCTGGGGTTTATAAGGGTTGACCTAGTAGTGGGAAATCTCAGAAAATGTACTCGGTAAGGCCTATATTGATATCGTATTGAAATGGAAAGAGAAGTAATGATTGTGAATGATTGATTGAATAATTGGAAATTGATTGATTGTAAATGGTAAATGATTGTTATTGAAACCGAGTACACGCTCTGTAGACCCCACCACTATGTCTCAAACGTACACTGTTTTGCGTGCACCGAACCTGTAGTATGGGATGCAGTAGTACGTGCACTAGATAGGAGAAATAACACTCTAATGAACTTAAAGTGACATGTATATACACTTGATAAAGACCATTGCTATTAGTACCATTATTGTCATTGCAAATTTGATCTTGATTCATATTCCTTCACGTACCTTGTCCTTTACTCTCTGCTTTTCACTACTTGCTGTCCGTACTTGCTCTAAGAACAAATTATTCTTTCTTTTTAGATAATCAAGTACAGGTGAGCCAAAGAGAATTTTTAGGAGACATTGATGAGCAGTTTCTTCTACAATTGGACCAGGAGTCTCTCGAGTATTTAGTAAGTCCTTATAGTTCAGAATTGGCTATTAAATTTCATTCTCGTTTATGTGATTATGTTTCCTGTGTGGTTGTGATTCATTTTCTTATATTGTTGTGTTAAGACTGGTACAGCTTATGGATGATATGAGTTGGCGTACTTATATCATTCGCTGGGCCTCAGTTACGTGCCTGTGTTCCTGTATTCCGGGAAGCGGGGCGTGACAGTCATATAGAGAGATAGATTACCCATCAATAGTTGTTTTGCATGTAGTATAGGAGGTTGGAAAGGAAAGTGTAATACCCATAATGGTGTCATTGATAGCTTCTTGTTAATTATCTCAAGTGTCTGATATCTCTTACAAGCTTCTTTATATTGTTATGATTTTGTACATCTATACAGGAGTTCTATAGTTCCACTTTTCCTTGTTTTGAATAAAATATTTGTTGATGATGAGTTTTGAGGAAAAAATACAGAACTGTTATTAATTTATAACTAACATAGCAGACTAATCAAATGCAGGGTGAACTACTTTTGGGGTAATCTTTGCTAAAATATGTAACTTGCAAGATGGCATTGCTGAAACTAGGGAACTCATTGTCCTTGTGAGTATATTCTCATACACCTCATAGGTAGAGTAGTTTGACATATATATATATATTTACTCAAAGAGATGCTTATGTATTCTTGAATGTGATATGAGGTAAATCCAGCAAACACTAAATTGTTAGACATTCGAAGTATCTGATCTAATTTCTCCAATTGGAAGATACTTTTCTCTGTACTCCAGCAGCACTGGCCCTTTATGAGTAGTCAACGTGGAAATGAGGTTATGTCGTTCATATTGCCTAGTGGTAGAAAGAGTTTATACAGCGAGATAAAGATTATTTATTTACTGTTTCATTTTTTAAATTTTCCTTCAGGATTTACTTCATACCTTAATTCTTATGGACATCTAAGTGAACCTGCTATCTATCCGTTTATGTTTTAATTTGGCCTTCTGGGTTTAGCTGGTATTATTGAAGGTAGACTCTTGTTTAAGAATACATGCACATATGTACTCCAGAATTTCCCTATAGATTGAGCTAGAAAAAATTGTTATGATAATAGGAAGTAAAGTCCGTTAACATCAAGTGCATTTCTTCCTTTTGTTTATCATGTGCTCACTGCCAGCTAAACTCTGGTTTCTGTTGAAGGTAAATTCTTGTTCAAGTATACATGTTATATGTACTCCTGAAAGCCTCTATAAATTGATCTAGAACAAATCGTTTTCGTATAGGGAAGTTAAAAGTCCGTTCCAGAATCAAGTGTCTTCCTTTTTTAGTTTGAATCAGGTGCTCACTGCTAGCATAACCATCCTTATTAAACCATTCCTTTAAATAATATATGGTATAATAGAAAGAAATAGAGATGTTTAACTATTTAATAGAAAGTTTAAATGTTATCGTACACACTACACAGAGATCTCGATTCAACGCCAGTTCTTGGTCTTCTTCTGATTATGTTTTATTCCTTCTACTTGTTGATTATTTCTCTTGACAATTCTATTCCCTCAATTTCTGGTCGCCTGATCCGGAAAATTGGGATTTCAGAGGCCATGGTAGAAATTGGAGGCTTTCTGAGTCTCAGAGCAAATATATGAAGTAGAAAGGCAAACAGATGAAGCGATGAAGTGTGGTGAAGGCTGTGAAGAGTAAATTTTATTGTGAGTGGTTACTTTATTGAAGTTTGTTTTACTTTCTTCACATACTTACAAAACCTGATTGCCTGTCTCCTATTTATACTCAACAGCTAATCGCAAAGATGGCAGTTATGCTGATATAATGTCAATGATGTCATGTGGGAATTGGGATTTCAAAGAGTAAAATGGATGATGCAAAGAAGTGTGGGAAAGGCGGCGAAAAGCACGAGGAACTGTATGTTCTTATTTTATCGAAAATTTATTTTACTTTTCTTCACACACTTGCAAGAACCTGACCATGTCTCTCCTGTTTATACTCAGCAGCTAATTGCAAAGGTGACAGTTAGTTAGGACCAGATGCTAATAGGAATTGGCACAGATGCTAATTGGTCTTGCAATGTGATAGCAAGATCAAGTTAGCATCTGAATTTCTTCTCTATATATGTTCCTGCTCTCTGCATGCCTCTTACTCTACATTATGCATGCTTTTACTTCAATCTGATGCTACAAATTTAAGTTTTTTTGAAGATAGTGCACACACACACCCCCCTCGCATCACCTCTCATCTGCATGAAACAGCACATCAATGACATAAGACTTTCAGTCCCTTATCCAATCGTCTATTTTGGCTCTCTACAGAGGTTTATAACAAGATCAGCACATTCTTTACCCACACAAAACATTTGACAGATATACACATTAAAACTTGCATCCTGAAATTGAATTATCCCACTACCATTTTATAGGGATTCCATGAGGTCTAGGGTGACCTACCTGCATTGAGTCCCCTGCAACCCATATTGGCAGATCAGGGTACATTTAATGAACTCACTGAATACAGCAACCCGCTTCCCTTAGTTCATCTTGTAGGGCAACAATTGTGCAAGTAGATGGTCATGAAAGTGTGCCACCTTGTTGTTTCTATCGGTACTCGTGCATTTGTTGTCTATGGTGCTCTCTAGTCTAAACAACCCAAATGTGTAGCTCTTTTGACAATCTGTTCCTATGTTAGGTACTACTCAAGTTTTGTAAAAGGCATTCAACAGTATAGCATGCTGGAGGATGATTGACTGATGAACTCTTGTCGGGGAAAATTATCAGCTTATTCAGGTATCCTTTCACCTACATTTAATTCTTGTTTCAGGTGTTTTCCATCCTAACAAAATTTTCCACCACGAAGATATTTAACTAACATTAGTAATTTCAAGTGCATTAGGGAGAATAAGCAAGATCGACATATGGTGTTTATAGATCTAGAAAAGGTATATGATAAAGTTCCTAGAGACGGTATGGTGGGTGTTAAATAATAAAAGAGTTACTATTCACTATATTGAGGTAATTAAGGATATGTATGAAGGGGCAAACACCACAATTAGAACAACCATAGGAGAGACCAATGATTTTCCTATTGCAGTAGGTTTACACCAATGTTCGACTTTAAGCCCCTACCTATTTGCTTTGGTTATAGATGAATTGACGCGAAGAATACAAGATGAGGTGCCTTGATGTATGCTTTTTGTCGATGACATCGTCTTAGTAGACGAGACTAAAGCAGGACTCAATACTAAATTAGAATTGTGGAGAGAAACTTTGGAAGCTAGAGGCTTTAGAATAAGCAGAACTTAAACAGAGTATATGAAGTATAATTTTAGTGATATTCGGAACACAACTGAGGAAGTAGTGAAGCTTGATGGTCAAGAGATACCTAAGAGAGACTGTTTCCAATATTTAAGCTCAATTATACAAAGAGATGGGGAGATTTGTGAAGATGTTATACATAGGATCCAAGCAGGGTGGCTTAAGTGGAGAAATGTCAGTAGTATTGACAAACGTATACCTTTGAAGTTGAAGATTTTTTTTTTATAGGTAGCTGTTAGACCATCAATGATGTATGGAGCAGAGTTTTAGGCAACAAAGAAACAACATGTCTAAAAAATAAGTGTAGCGGAGATGAGAATGCTAAGATGGATATGTGGTAATACCAGGAAGGATAGAATTAGAAACGAGTATATATACAAGACACTAGGCAGTTAAAATCGGTTTTTGGAACTAATCAGTCTAGGAGCGATTAATGATTAACCGGTTAATCGGAAATGATCGGGGATTAAATCGGAAAAATCGTTATATATATATATATATATATATGTATATATATATATATATAGGGAAGCCTTCTGTTGTGCACCACCTATGATGGATGGACAAATGAATTTCAAATGATTTGATTTTACATATTTAGACTAATTTAGATGTGTAGATCAATGTTAACGGTTCGGATCGTCGATATGAAGGCGGGAAGGCCGAGTGCACACGAGTGCACACGGAGGGTGGTGCACAATGGAAGATTTTCCTATATATATATATATATATATATGGAAGATTTTCCTATATATATATATATATATATAGAGAGAGAGAGAGAGAGAGAGAGAGAGAGAGAAATGCTCGGTTGAAAACGGGTTTGTTTTCACCGGGTTGGAAAATAGCGATCTGAGCCGTTGGATCACTCTCGATCGTGATCAACGACTTAGATCGAAGCCCGCTCAAATCTCCCACTAAGAGCCTCTAAGAGCGGAGGGGCATTTTTGGTACTTTACGCCAAAAAAGCCTCAGACTTGGCTTTTTTTGGCGTGAAGTTTTTTTTGCGAAAAGTTATACTTAGGCCGTTGTTCCCAACAACGGCCTAGGTATGTACAAGTATTTTTCCGAACACTTGTACATACTCAGATCTCCATCTCTCTCACTTCGTCGACAACTCTTTCTTTCTCTTGACCTCGCGAAACTCATCCCCAAACCCTAGCTCTCTCTCTCTCGATTTGAAAACTCTATCTCTCTTTTGCTCGTTGCTTCTCATTCAATCTCTCCCTCTTCTCACACTCTTAAAAAAAGTCTTTTGAAGATTCCGAATACAAAAAAATCCTAACCCAAAAGAAGCAACAAACTCGTAAAAATTCCAACTTTTTTTTAATACCTAGGTCGTTTGTCTCCAACCACGGCTTAAGTTATATGAAAAATTTGGAATTTTTTGAATCCCTCTCTGTCTTAGCCAAGGCAAAAGAAGCAACAACCTAAAAAAAAAAAATCAAGTTTTTTTTAAAACTTAGGCCGTTGTCTCCAACAACGAAAAAAAGTTTGGATTTTTTT
Organism: Hemerocallis citrina; assembly: GCA_017893485.1. Classification (NCBI taxonomy): domain Eukaryota; kingdom Viridiplantae; phylum Streptophyta; class Magnoliopsida; order Asparagales; family Asphodelaceae; genus Hemerocallis; species Hemerocallis citrina. Next base: position 223,797,307 of record CM030366.1, on the reverse strand, counting down.
GAGCCCCTCTCTGTCTTGGCCAAGCCAAAAGAAGCAACAAACTCATAAAAAATTCAACTTTTTTTAATACCTAGGCCGTTGTCTCCAAAAATGGCTTAAGTTATATAAAAAAATTTGAATTTTTTGAGTCCCTCTAAATCTTGGCCAAGCCAAAAGAAGCAACAAACTCATAAAAAATCCAACTTTTTTTTAAAACCTAGGCCGTTGTCTCCAACAACGGCTTAAGTTATATGAAAAAATTTAGAATTTTTTGAGTCCATCTCTGTCTTGGCCAAGTCAAAAGAAGCAACAAACTAAAAAAAAGTCGACTTTTTTTTAACTTAGGTCGTTGTCTCTAACAACGGCCTAAGTTATATGAAAAAGTTTGGATTTTTTTGAGTCCCTCTCTGTCTTGGCCAAGCCAAAAGAAGCAACAAACTCATAAAAAATCCAACTTTTTTTTTAAAACTAAAGCCGTTTTCTCCAACAACGGCTTAAGTTATATGAAAAATTTTGAAATTTTTTGAAGCCAAAAGAAGTAACAAACTCATAAAAAATCCAATTAGGGTTAGGGTTAACCATACCGCCCTAACCCATAATATTTCAACCATAGGTTTGGTTAGGGTTAGGGTTAGATTAAGGTTATTGTTAGGGTAGGGTTAGTATAAACGATTGAATCTAATAGATAATACATATGGATCACATGAATAGAATATACCATATTGAGAAATTCTCAATATGGTATATTCTATTCTTGTGAGAAATTCTCAATATGGTATATTCTATTCATGTGATCCCTTAATATAGTATGTTCTATTCATGTGATCCATATGTATTATCTAATAGATTCAATCGTTTATACTAACCCTACTCTAACCTTAACCTAACCCTAACCCTAACCCTAACCAAACGTATGGTTGAAATATTATGGGTTAGGGCGGTATGGTTAAGGGTCTGCTAAGCTGAATAGGTATGCACATTCCAAAAGAAATTACATTTTAGGGTTAAAAATATATATAAAAAATCGGTTTTTACAACAAGGGCCTAAGTTATATGTAACACTGAATAGGTATGCACATTCCAAAAGAAATTACATTTTAGGGTTAAAATTTTTTTTCAAAATGGGGTTTTACAACAAGGGCCTAAGTTATATGGAAAAAACAATCATTTATGTTTTAAAATTTTGTAAAAACCCTTTTTTAATATTTTGTAAAAATCCAATTAGGGTTAGGGTTAACCATACTCCCTAACCCATAATATTCAACCATAGGTTTGGTTAGGGTTAGGGTTAGGGTAGGGTTAGTATAAACGATTGAATCTATTAGATAATACATATGGATCACATGAATAGAATATACCATATTGACAAAATTTTCAAACTATTATTGATTAAGACGGTTTATTACGTTACATGTGATGCCAATAGATGTGTTCACCACAGAAATCAAAGATGCCACAACATTTAAAATTTGAAATAATTTTAAATTAAACTAGGTTCTCTTCAACCACAGACTTCACCAAAAAATTTTGGGAATACATGTTTTTAAAAAAAAAAAAAATTGAAAAAAAAAATTAATTTTCATTTTAAAGATTTATATCGTATCTATATTTTATTAATTTACATTTTTAGGTTAACTGATTAAATATCTACCAGAAAATAAAATATGTTCTTTTTTGTAAAGGGTTAATTGTTATGGCAGGGTTAAGGGTTTAGGGTTATGGTAGGGTTCAGGGTTTAGGGTAGGGTTACGCGTATGGTTATAGCAGAGATACGGGCTAATGAAGGGTTATGAGTAGGGTTATGGTAGAGAACCGTAGAATTTTTATTTTTTATTTTTTAGTACAGGTAAAAAAAATGAAAAAAAAGTATATTCTATTCACCGTATATTCCCAAATTTTTTGTGGTGAATTTTGTGGTAGAAGAGAACCTAGTTTAATTTAAAATTATTTCAAATTTTAAATTTTGTGGCATCTTTGATTTCTGTGGTGAACACATCTATTAGCACCACATGTAACGTAATAAACCGTCTTAATCAGTATTAATTTGAAAATTTTCTCAGCATGGTATATTCTATTCATGTGATCCATATGTATTATCTAATAGATTTAATCGTTTATACTAACCCTACGCTAACCCTAAAACCAAACCTATGGTTGAAATATTATGGGTTAGGGTGGTATTGTTAACCCCAACTCTAATTGGATTTTTTATGAGTTTGTTGCTTCTTTTGGCTTGGCCAAGACATAGAGGGACTAAAAAAAATCCAAAATTTTCCATTTAACTTGAGGCCTTTTTAAAAAAAATTGGATTTTTATGTGTTTGTTGCTTCTTTTGGCTTGGCCAAGATAAAGAGGGACTCAAAAAAATTCAATTTTTTTCATATAACTTGGCCGTTGTTGGAGACAACGGACTAAGTTTAAAAAAATTCTAATTTTTTTTTTAGTTTGTTGCTTCTTTTGACTTGGCCAGGATAGAGATGGACTCAAAAAAATCCAATTTTTGTCATATAACTTAAGCCGTTGAAGACAATGGCCTAGGTATTAAAAAAAGTTGGATTTTTTATGAGTTTGTTGCTTATTCTGGCTTGGCTAAGACAGAGAGGGACTCAAAAAAATTCATTTTTTTGGAGACAACGGCCTAAGTGTAAAAAAAAACTTCGTTTTTTTGTAGTTTGTTGCTTCTTTTGCCTTGGCCAAGATAGAGACGGACTAAAAAAATTCCAAATTTTTCATATAACTTAAGCCGTTGTTTGAGACAACGGCCTAGGCATTAAAAAAAAGGTTGAATTTTTTATGAGTTTGTTGCTTCCTTTGGGTTAGGGTTTTTTTGTATTCGGAATCTTTGAAAGACTTTTTTTGAGAGTGTGAGAAAATGGAGAGATTGAGTGAGAAGCAACGAGCAAGAGAGAGAGAGTTTTCAAATAGAGAGAGAGCGTTAGGGTTTGGGGATGGGTTTCGCGAGCTCCAGAGAAAGAGAGAGAGTTGTCGGCGAAGTGAGAGAGATGGAGATCTGAGTATGTACAAGTGTTTGGAAAAACACTTGTACATACCTAGGCCGTTGTTGGGAACAACGGCCTAGGTAGAACTATTTTTTAAAACAACCTAGGCCATTGTTCCTAACAACAGCCTAAGTATAATTTTTCGCAAAAAAAAAACTTCATGCCAAAAAAAGGCTAAGTTTGAAGCGTTTTTTTGGCGTGAAGTACCAAAAATACCCCTCCGCTCTTAGTGGGAGGATCCTAGCGGGCTTCGATCTGAGCCGTTGATCACGATCGAGAGCGATTCAATGGCTCAGATCGCTGTTTTCCAACCCAGTGAAAACAAACTCGTTTTCAACCGAGCATTTCTCATATATATATATATATATATATATATATATATATATATATGGGTTTTGCTCTGTTGAAAACGGATCCGTTTTCAACGGGTTGGAAAACAACGTTCTCAACCGTCGATCTGATCTTGATCTTGATCAGCGGATCAGATCGAGATCAGCTTAAGTCTCCCACTAACGTTCCCAAAAGCGGAGGGGCATTTTCGTCACTTCACGCCAAAAAATGTTTGAGACTTAGCGTTTTTTTGGAGTGGAGTCTTTTTTTGTCGAAAAATTAACTTAGGTCGTTGTTGGAAACAATTAGGCCTAGGTTATTTTTTTTTATAAAAACAACATACCTTGGCCGTTGTTTCCAACAACGGCCTAGGTATGTATAAGTGTTTTTCCAAACACTTGTACATAATCAGATCTTCATCTCCCTGTCTTCGTCACATACTATCTCTCTTTCTTTCGAGCTCCCGAAACCCATCCCTAAACCCTAGTTCACTCTCCCAACTCCTTGGCATCGATTTCTTTGCCTTCTCGATCTCCGCCCCTTGTGGAAAGCTCCCTATCTCTCTCTTCCTCTCCCGAATACAGCAAACCCTAACTTCACATCCAAATTCCCAAATCATCTAAACCCTATCACAAATTGTCTTCCTTTGTCTACAACAGCGTGCAGCGGCTTCTCACATCTTCGCCAACTCTCTTTCTCTCTCTTTGGACCAGGTATTTTCTTAATCCTAATTTACTATAATGAACTCTTTGAATTTATTGATTTTTTTTCCAATTTTGGAGTTGGGTTTTTTTGTATTATGCGTAGTAGTGTAGTCTATAATTTAGAGAGTATATAATTAGCTCTGTTCATGTATGTTGTATACATTTTGTTGACATTTTCGTAGATTTAGTGCTAGTTGTAGTGGTGGAATATAGGAGATGAAAAAAAACGAGAGGAAAAAATTCAATTTGTACGAGTAGGTCGGACTCGCCGCGTAGAAGGTAACGGAACTTGTAGAGGCGATTTCCGTCTCACGATTTGTGAGATACGTCTGTTTATCATTTTAATTTAATACAACGGATATAAAGTGATACATGGCCGTATCTTTCAAACCGAGAGTCAAAACTTACCTCTGCAAGTTCCGACGGCTCGTGTTTGGTGTGCCAGAGTTGGCGACCAATTTTAGGAAATTTTCCTTCACATTTTTGTTGTTTTGACGCGTATATAAAAAAACCTTTAATCCACCTCGAAACTTGTGGAATACGTTATGAGGTGAAAATAGCTTAAACGAAGTCCAAATAAAACAAACATTGCGAGTAGGTTGGTCTCGCCACTCACAAGTCATACCAACCTGTACATGCGAGTTCCGACCCGCGGTTTGCGAGATACGTCAATGTATCGCTTTCTGCTCAGTTTTCAATAGTGAAAACGATACACGGCCATATCTTTCAAACCGTGGTTCGGAACTCCCATGTACTAATTGCGTTGGCTTGTGTGCGGGGAGCCCGACCCAAAGTCCAATTTTTGGATTTTTTGCATCTCGTTTATGTTGTTTTTACGCGTATATGAAAAAACTTCAATATACCTCGAAATTTTTTTAGTACGGTCGCAATACAAAAATGCTTAAACGAAGTCGGAAAAATTCAAAACGGTGCACGTAGGTTCGTCTAACCATTCACAACGCAACGGAACTTGTATTTGCGAGTTCCGACCCACGGTTTGCGAGATACATCAATATATCGCTTCCCGCTTTATTTTAAAGAGTAAAAGTGATACACGGGCGTATATTTCAAACCGTGAGTCGGAACTCACTTCTACTAGTTGCGTTGGCTTGTGTTTGGTGTGCCCTAGTTGACGGCGAAATTTAGGAATTTTTGCATTTCGTTTGTGTTGTTTTGACGCGTATAAGCCAACTCTTGAAATTTTTTCATCTCGTTGGTTTGTGTTTGCTAATTTTTGGCGAGTAATTAGTTTCATATATGCAGATTTTGTTACAGAGAAATGGCCAGTACGAGGGAAACCGGAAGGGGAAGGACATCCCAGGAAGCACGGGGGGGACATTCCACAGAGAATGTGAGAACTAATAATTTGTATTGTCCCTAATTTTGTATTTAGTGATATTGATTTTAGACTAATAATAATTATGTTTTTTGGTTCGTGTAGGTTGGTGCATCCTCTTCGATGACAGGACGTCGTGGTCCAGGACCAATATATCCCGGCGAACTGACCTTGCAAGATCGCCACAGATCTACTGAAGTGTGGTGTGGGACGATGCATAGGTGTAATTTTCGCATCCACGAGACCATGAAGGTGCATCCACGTATTGTCGAGTACCTTGTTGCGGCCAGTTTCTATGAAATCTGCATGATGGGGAATGTTAAACTCGATCAAGCACTTCTCTCGGCACTCGTGGAGCGCTGGAGGCCAGAGTCGCACACGTTCCATCTACCGGTCAGAGAGATGACAGTGTCGCTACAGGATATAGCGATGATATCCGGTCTTCCAATAGATGGGTTGGCCGTGACGGGTAATATTAACTTTGATAAAATAGAGATGTGCAATGAACTGCTCGGTACAGAGTTAGATGAGTCGGCTGCGGAAGATGATGACATTTTTCCAAGGACAATCAATCCGACTATCTTGGTTGAAGGGATGTTTTGATGGGACGCTGACCAACGAATCGCCCGACGACTCTGTACAGTCCTACACCAGAGCCTACATTCTAACGGTGATTGGAGGGGTTCTATTGCCTAACTCATCGGGCGATACAGTGCACCTCATGTACCTACAATTGCTCGCCGACGTAGGTTTAGCTGGCCGGTACAGCTGGGGAAGCTGCGCGTTGGCAACGCTATACAGGGCATTGTGTCATGTAGCGCTAGAATCATCAGAAATGACCAGACCGATGGTTTTGTTACAGATTTGGTCCTGGGAGCGACTGCACTTGGGTCGTCCCCGCATTAGGAGACCGGCGGCCGATTGGATGGCCCAACCAGAAGATGCTGCTATGTTAGCACCCTTAGGGGTACATTGGGTTGGTAGTCGGAGTTACAAAGACAACCCCAAGGGTGTAATAACGTACTACAAAAACGAGCTCGACCAACTACGTGAAGAGCTCGTGATTTGGGCGCCGTATACACCCGAGCGGGTGGGAAGACTACCGCCAATGTGCACCATCGGGTCGCAGTTGTGGCTGACGACGGCTCCCCTCATCAACTTCGGTATAGTGGAGCATCCGCGACCGGAGAGAGTCCTTCGTCAGTTCGGTCTTCAACAAGATAGTCCCCCAAGCTACGCAAACCTATATGATCATGAGTTACATGCCGGTAGGGGTACCGGCCGCATGCCTACTCATGATTGGGCAGATTTCCATCGTGTTTACATTGCAGAATGGAACGAGCGACGGTTTGAACTTATACTCGTCAATGTTCCAGAGTACGTTGGAAGAGTGCAAGGAAAGTACACGACTTAGTTCCAATCATATACACATTTGTACATCTCTCCCGATACAGTACTACCTGCTGGTGTTCAACGAGAAATTGAGGAGAGGGAGATTGAACCACCACTCGCATATTCCAGTTCACAACCTATGTTCCAACCGAAGGCCACAGCTATACGTACAGTGGTAACTTCAATTTTCATATTTATTTTAATGTTCGTTATACGTGAAGTTCATGAATTCTTTAAATTATTGAATTTGTGTAATTATTTTTCTTGGTTTTTTCTGATTTAGATTGATAACATGATGGAAATGGAAAAAGAACTTTATATATAACGGAAGACATATATATATATATATATCTTAGACACGCGTGTGCACTCGACCTAGATCTTGGAATCTGAGTTTATTGCTTTAGACAAAGCGGCAGAGGAAGCAGAATGGCTTCGAAACTTCTTAGAGGATATTCCAATGTGGGAAAAACCAGTGCCTGCCTTATGTGTACACTGTGACAGCCAATCAGCTATAGCACGGACACTGAGTTGTATGTATAATGGTAAGTCTCGTCATATCAGAAGGCGACACAAAACCATTAGATAACTGCTCTCAAATGGAGTAATTTCTATAGAATATATAAAATCGGCCGACAACCTAGCGGATCCATTTACTAAAGGTTTGTCGCGAGAGCAGGTTGTGAGATCATCAAGAGGAATGAGTTTGAAGCCTATGACGAAAGAGGATGCTTGATGGAAACCCTACCTAGAAATTGGAGATCCCAAGATCTAGGTTCAAAGGGACAACTAAATCTTGTTGAATCAACAAAAGCACTGAGAGATTAACATTTCATACCCATTCTTAGGATGATAAAACAAGTGCTGCCTGCAAATAGTTAGGATAAGCTTGGCTTTTAATGATTCCCATAGCTTTGAAATAAAAGTGGGGTATAGCAGGATACTCTTTATGGGCAATCACCTTGTGAGTGTGAAATGGGGCCGTTTCTAGGAGAATGAAGAGAGGCTACATTCTCCAAGTTCACTCACGATTAACCAGGGATGTTCAAGGCCAAAATGAACACAACAAGAGAACTTAGTTCTGTGAGGAGATGAAACTGTGTGATAGTTATTGTCTAGGTTCACATAAACGCCCGGGTAGTTCAAGACATCATGATCACTACCTGGTCAAGTGAATCCGATAGCTAATTACTAACGGTGGTTCAAAGTTGAAAAATTACTACCATTCCTGATGCAGTGATTTTCCGATTGTACTCTCAGAGTCTTTCTGTCATGTTTTTGTTTTTCTGTCGTGTCTGGATTACATGGTCTGGTAATTTTCATTCATGTGGGGGATTGTTGGAATTAATTTTTGCAGTTTTTCGGGCCGGATTCCGGCAAGCTCCGGCCATCGGCGGCACCGAAAAATGAGTGGATTGCGATCCTCTCGACAAGTACTATTCCGTAGTATACTCACTTGCCAAAAACAAATTCCGTATGAATGAGAAATGTTGATCCAAAGTTGGGTACTTGAAATGTACTAACTTGGCAACTTGGAGAAAATAGATAGTCCCATATGGGAAATTGAAAATGATTTTGTCTAGTATATATACTAGAAAACTGGACTAAAGGGCGTGGCCCGGGGGTTACCACTAACGTGTAGTGGAGAGAGGACTTAGCCAAAATGACAATCACACGCGCGCGCGCGCCCGGCCCCGGCTTAAATTTTTTATTTTAATTTTGCCCAGACAAATTCTTCCCCTACTGAACTGAAAAGGCTTTTCAGATTCAGTAACTGGTGCCCATTACTCTGTAACAGCAGAGTAATGGCTCACCAGTTATGAATCTGAAGAGTCCCCATTACTCTGCTGTTACAGAGTAATGACAGCTGCTGAACAGTCTCCAATCCAATTTCCTCTATATAACCAGACAGAGGCTTACATACAGACACAGAATTTTTACATTTCTTTCCTTCTTCCTCTCCTCTGTGTCAGAGTCAAATGTTAAATGAGAGTACAACACAGACAGCAGTTCGTTGTCTCTGAAGCAAGGGTGCTGCATTCTTCAGAGAAGGTACAGTTATATCCAGGGAAGCAATTTGCCGGTAACCGTCACACTACGGGGCAAATTCTGCTTTAAGGACAGATATTTCAAATCTCGACTCTGTACAAATTTTCTACTTACTGTTTTCCTTCAATTGATTTTGATTTCTTCACAAATTCTGTTGAGATTTTTATTATTTTATATTCAGGTTCTAACAGGGAGTGGGTAGACCGCTCTGTATAGGATAGGTAGTGAATTTAGACAGATAGTCTCTTAGGTGGGCCAAGGCAGCACGTCAAAGCGGAAGCCTAGGAGATCAAGGTGGGCGCCGAGGAGGTCAAGGCAGTTGCCTAGGCGTTTAAGGCGCTTGTGGTGTATTTATTTATTTATTTATTTTTTAAATGATTCTAGTGAGTGTACTAAATCCAACCCACAATTAATAACATTTTAAAAATGTATTGACCGGTCCAATCTTTCAAAAGGCTCGCTCACAGCTTTAAAATTATTAATTTGTGATCAATTCTATAAATTCCAATCATAGTCTATTCTTTACTTGTAATTTTAAATTTCAAGATTTTTTCTTCTTCTTATGTTATCTTATTTTTCTGTTTTTTACTGACATTTCTAGATTTTAGGAATTAAATATGAAATTAAATATATATATGTTTTTGTGAAAAAAGAGCCACCTGCCTAGGCCTCCGCCTAGGTGGTAAGTGGTGCATAGACTGCCCCGCCTCGCTTAACGCCCTCAAAAACAATGACCACAAGGTATAAAAACCTTACTACTGGTTGTGGACGTGATGTCAACCCTCCCGTGTTTGACATTTCTACTTTACCTCGTCTCTCGTGCATCTTATTGTCTAATTCCTCTTTTCTCTTCTTTTTGTCACTTATAATCATCTTCTTTTGTCTTTTCACTCCTTTTGATCTCTTCTTTGTCCTCTCAATCAACTAATTCGATGCTATTTCAGTAAATTTGACAATATGTTAATTGTAGAACGAACTTCCGGTTGAAAATGGTTATTTTCAGTTGTGATCTATCTAATATAATGCAAATGAAACTTATATTAAATTTCTCATTGGATTATTCAATGCATATATGATAATTTGTATTTAAATTTGTGGGTGGACATTTGATTTTTGCCTCGTAAAGCGTATCTTTATTAGCGCTGCAGATAAACATTCGTAGCTGTTAAAATATAAGTATTTGAACTATTAGAATTCTTTGTGGGAAAATGATGTATTATTTTAAACCTTTCACAAAATTGGTGTACTGTGAGTGCACGTTGTGTTTACTACATAAAAAACCCTCTGAGTGGAGAAACTAAATAACAACTATAACTCGAGCTTAAAACACTAAATGACTAAAATCTGGTTCTTATTGCTAATCTAGTTTAGTTTGTTTGGAAGATTCACTCAATGTCATTAGTCTCGTACTTTTTGTCCATGTTGCCAAAGGATGATCCTGGTTATGAGGTCTGGCACTTTGTGCTAAATGAAAAAAATGCAGTCTATAGGATGATAACAGTAACTTCTTCATGATTTCAGCATTGTGTGTTTGTCTGCCTTCATTTGTTTACATGTCCCCTTCTGAAATGTGGAGGGGTTCTACAATATTCAATTACATGTATTGTTTACTGATGGTGTTTCAAAGTGTGCAAATAAAATAAGTAATATCTGTCTATATCTCGTTTCTTTTAGTGCTCGCTCCAACAAATTCCGGTATATATAAAATGTTCTGAAATGAAAAGGTTATGTTAAAATACATATCACCCTGGTCACTTATTCTGGTGTACATTTGGACATCTGGTCATGTGCCTAGTTTGTCGACAATGAAGGGTTGTTTAGGTGTTTCCCTACCGGCACCATTTATCATAGTGCCTTAAACTGTCTAACTTTTTATATTGGAACATCTGGATTTATTTAATTTATTTTAGCATTAATTTTTAGAATATGGTTCCAGAATATTGTGCATTTAGGTCTAACCTTTTTCTTCTTCTTTCTGTAAGCGAAAAGAACTATGCAAACTTCATGAGAAGCTAGAGCTACATAAAGGAAGTCCCTTGGAAACCTTAGCGAGCCTGAAGGAGTTTCTTTCGAGTCTGCCTTCACACCTTAAGTCACTGAGGAAAGCTTCCTTAACAGTGCAGCAGCAGTTGGGAATTTTTCATACCAAGAAAGTTAAGCAGCATGATGCAGATGATGCAGCAGAGCTGCTTCTTCCACCACCACTTTATATAGCCTACTCTCAAATATTGGCCCAGAAAGAAGCATTTGGTGAGGTCATTGAACTGAAAGTTGTCGGGAGTATAAAGGATGCTCAAGCTTTTGCACAGCAACAAGCAAATAAAGATAATGGTAATTTAAAGAAAATCTTAAAACTATATTTTCTTATCCTGTCACTTTTAAGAGCGCTTTCAGGAAGTTTCCATTTGAGCACTTATTATAACTCCAGTGCTGTCCATCATGTTGGGATATATATATATATATATATATATATATATATATATATATATATATGGAAATGCTCCATTGAAAACGGGTCTAGTTTTCACGGGTTGGAAAACACCAATCTGAGCCGTCGGATTGCTCATGATCGTGATCAGCGGCTCAGATCGAGCTCCCCATAACCCGTTTCAATTGATTAGCAGAGGGTTATTTTGAGAATTTTGTCCCAAATAACTCTTCGCTGAACAGATTCTAAAAAAATTGATATAACCGAGACCGTTGTTGGGAACAACGACCTAGGTTATAAAAAAATGAATTATAGGCCGTTGTTCCCAACAACGGCCTAGGCTATAAAATTTCTATAAAAATTTATAGAAATTTTATAGCCTAGGCCGTTGTTGGGAACAATGGCTTAGGTTATAAAAATTGAGAACAAGGCCGTTGTCCCAAACAACGGCCTATGATTCAATTTTTTATAACCTAGGCCGTTATTCCCAACAACGGCCTAGGTTATATCATTTTTTTTCAGAACGAAACAGGCGAAGAGTTATTTGGGACGAAATTTCCAAAATAACCCTCCGCCACTTAAGTCATATAGGGTGATGGGTGGGCTCAATCTGAGCTGCTGATCGCGATCATGAGCGATCCAATGGCTCAGATTCGTGTTTTCCAACCCGTAAAAACAAACCCGTTTTCAATGGAGCATTTTCCTATATATATATGTTTGCAATGCTCCATTGAAAACCGCCTAGGCCGCTGTTGGGAAGCCCTAGGTTATAAACATAAACCGTTATAACCTAGGTCGCTGTTGGGAACAACGGCCTAGGTGGTGTTCACGCGTGAAAACGACATTTGCGCTTTTCAATGGAGCATTGCCCTATATATATGTAACCTCTGAAATGTCAGACACTTGGACTACTCTTATCTTTTTGAATGATCATGCTTTTGAGCTCTATTGTTGGTTGGGTGTCATCTTTGTGGAGCCTTGTGCTGAATAATTGTCAAAGGACTTAGATAATGATTAGTTTTTACAACTTCAAAATTTAGATAGAACTTTCAGAAGTAGGAAATAAATTATTATATGGAGGGGAAATGCAGGGTGAGTGATCTGGTGCTACATAGGCAAAGTAGCATGAAGAATAGAAAGCAAAAGAGAGGGTTGGATAAAAAGTTAATGTAGGATAGGAAAACCAAACCATGTATTTGCATAGGCAAAGTAGCATGAAGAATAGAATGCAAAAGAGAGGGTTGGGTAAAAAGTTAATGTGGGATAGGAAAACCAAACGATGTATTTGCATAATTTGATCTTTGTCCGGCTTTGCTAATACTCACCAAGTACATTTTTTTTTTATCCCTGATCAGTCTTGGACTAATTAGATTAACTTGATTGCAGGAGATTTGCTAGATTTGGCCATCTATTTTCATTCTTCAAAATTATTTTAGTCGAAAGGATGTTATTTTAATTAATATCATGACAAGATTTCCTAGTCTGTTTCAAAGGACTTCTTTAAAAGGAAATTCGCTGGGTAAAATTTTAGTTAAGCAGTAATTCAATCTTTTGAAACTTTATCCTACTGACCTCCCATGAGTCCTAGATTGTGTAATGGTAGTTACCGTAGGTTATTAAAATTTTGGTAGCATATTCAGACCCAAGTGTTGCTATGTAGATCTGTTTTTGCAGTTCAGTTTGATTGGCAAACCACTGATATAATAAATGTTAATTGTTCAGGTACATTGGCAGAAGAGAAGGAAGAGGCCGAAGAAGAGTGTGGTTGTAGACAATCAAGACAAAACTAGTCCTTAAACGGATAGAACTGAAGAATTCTGATCAACAAACCGATAAACAAGAGTTCCATAAAATTAACCGGCATGAGAGACCATCCATCAAGCAAAAGAAAAGAAGAAGAGACCAACCACATCAGAAGCTACAACCCATCAAGAGATAGAAAAGTAGAAGAAGAGAGGATCTACAACAGAATCCACCACCCAGCTGCCCCCACCAACAAACTCATGACGAAGAGAGGAAGAGAAGAGGATGTCTCTCACTCCAGGGACCAGCACTACCACAGAGGTAGACGCCACTCTCCTGGCTGTGAGGAGCGCCCAGGCCATAGAGGCCTGGTGCACAAGCCAGATGCTCATTGTCAGGAACATAGAGCTCCTGAGAAGGGTGCACAGCAAGCTGCGACTGAGGTGGAGAGAGCTGCGAGACACCCATCGACCTATAGAAGGTCCTACTTGGAGGCAACGAAGAGGTCCATAGGGGGATCCGGTAGGGGGGAGCAGCGAGGAGCTAGGCGTTCACCGGATAGAGAGGCCCCGGTCAAAAAGATAGATGATGAAGGGGAATGGATCCTCGTTAAACCAAAGAGGGTTAGAAAGGAAGAGAAAAAGGCAGAGAAGGCCATGTCTTCATCTAGCTCAGCTCCTCCGATGGCCAAGAAAAACGCACTATGCCACAAGTGTGCGGAGAGGGGACACTCCATCCACGAGTGCACTAACGATTGGTTTTGTTATGCGTGTAAGACGTACGGCCATATATCGAAGAGTTGCCCTCGTAACTTGACGTCGGGAAGCGCCAACTCCAAAGCCAGCACTGATTTGCCGTTCGTCCGGGGTGGTAGCAAGCCCATTATGGCGGGATCGGAGGAAAGCATAGACGGTAGACGAAAGGTGATTAGAGAGGTGATTACTCCGACCCCGATCATGGCCGAATTTGAGAGTCGGTTCTCTAATTCTATCATTCTTAAAATTCACACCGGGTATCCTTCCTTTGAAGTCATCAAGGAACTACTTTCCGATAGTGTGCGTCCAACTTCAAGGTTAGATTGGGATGTTCAAAAGCTTAAAGATGACGTACTGATGGTTTATTGTAAGACGGATGTAATCACGAGGGAGCTTTTGGCTATTGGAAGTCTCGAGGGGGAAGATTTTTATATTACGATGAGTCGGTGGTCAAGAGCGTTCGGCGCTTTGACGATGGATGCGCGATCGTCACTATGGCTGAGACTGTTTAACCTGCCACTACATTGCTGGGTGCGATCTGGTTTCCAAAATTTGGTTCATAGTTTCGGGTCCCTCCTTAGCATCGACAAGAACACCAATTTCCTACTCAGAAGAGAGTATGCTAGGATTCAAGTGGCGGTGGAGGACGTCAGTCTAATCCCATCTGTGATCGTCGCTCAATTCGAAGATGAGATGTACGAGATTAAGGTGATAGTCGAGAGGAAGAAGAAAGTCTCTTTCCGGAGTTCACCGGAGTATTCAGGGTCCAATTCGGAGGTGGGTTTCAAACAGAGGAGCAAGGAGGAAGATGCAATCCCTCCTTCGGATCCATCAAGATTGAAATCAGGCCGTCCATTATCGATTCAGCCTCAGTTTAAATCTCAGGAGCTAGGGCGACCGTTAGATGGGAATGGTTTGGATCTGAAGGACCCAGCACACCACACAGCACCTTCCAACAATCGGGATCCACCTCACATCGGTCAAACTTTGGCACGAAGTCGAGGCACAGGAGATGGAAAGAGACCCATCGATGGCTCTAGCATCGATGTACTAGGTACTGTGGAGTCTGCAAAAGGCAAAAAGGCTTCTTTGCCAGCTGTTCACAGCCAGCAGAGGTCTTTACCCAGAGGTCCTATCGACAGTCCTGGTCCTCATACAGATGGGAGTGCTGCGGACCTCGAGGTGCCCAATTTTCAATCAGGTCAGAGTTCAGGGGGCCCCACTAATAAACAGGCGGCAATCCTGAGTTTGTCCAAAGCAGAATTCAAATCGGCACTGGATATGGCTGTCAAATCTCTCTTTATGAGTCTGTTAAGTAATGGGCCTGGCCCATGGGGTAAGCTAAAACAGACTGATGTGGACCTGGCTGTTCACGGCAAAGGGAGCCCATCACGGCAAATGCTTTGCCTTCTATTCCGATTATGGATGAGTCCATTCATGGTGGGAGAATCGGGATGGAGGGGACTGAGGAGGACAGCGAGCATGGCCCAGGGGGAGGGGGTGTTCAAGCACCTGGGGAGACCGATCAGGGTTTGGTGGAGGATAACACGACAGTGGATGACATTATTGGGGCGCTCGACGACGTAGGCAAGGAGATCACAGACTCAGATGGCGAATTCGAGAAGTGGGAAAATCAGGTGAAGGCTCTTACACCAGTCATACAAGATAGTGCGGAGACAGAGGGGGGGGAAGCAGTCAAGGGAATTGAGGAAGCAAAGCGAAAGAGCAAGAGACAGATCGACAGATGGGGAGCAAAAGGGCCTAGTGAGGAGGACCTTATTAGATCGGCAGCAAAAGCAAAAGAGCCAATGTCAGCCTGCGGAGGTTCGTTCTCAATTCTAAGTTTTATTTCCGATGAAGTGCTTCTTTACTATGCTACTATGTTTGGTCTTAATATGGGTGCTTCAGGTATTGAACAAAGTAGTAGAGTTAGAATTCTTAGAGAGGAAGCTTATAGGCTATGCTTATAGGCATCCTTGGCTATGTTAGGTAGGATAGATGATCCTTTTTAGTTTTCCCCATGAGTTACATCTTCTGGAATGTGAGAGGGATGCGGTCAAAGGTAAAGGGTAGATTGGTTAACGACACGATAGCTAGGATTAACCCAATTGTGTGTGCGATTCAAGAAACTAAGATAGTCCACCAGCATGTTCATGATTTTGTGGGGCTTAGGTCGCTTAGAGATTTTGAATGGCGGTCTAAACCGGCTAGGGGCATGTCAGGTGGTATCGCGATAGGTGTTGACTCTAAGGTGGTTGATATAATAGATGAGTTCGTTCAAGATTTCTCTGTGACCATTGTAATCAAGCGTAAAGGAGACGGTTGGATACACATGGTTACTTCGGTTTACGGCCCCTATAACCCAACTCTGAGACGGGGTTTTTGGGTAGAGCTACAAAACATTAGGGATAGGTGCACTTGTCCATGGGTCATCGGGGGAGACTTTAACATCACTAGATTTGCTTATGAACATAAGGGTAGGGGACCTAACGAGAGGGACAGACAACTGTTTAACACAACTATTAACAACCTTCACCTCATTGAAATACAAGCAAACGACAGGAAATTCTCATGGACTAACATGCAGGCAAATCCAACTCTTGCTAAATTAGATAGAATCATGGTGTCCACAGAGTGGGAGGATTTATTCCCCTTCGCAACGGTTAAATCAGTCCCGAGACTTACGTCTGATCATGTACCTCTGCTGCTAGAATGGGAAAGGGACAGGCGACCGAGACAACGCCACTTCAGGTTCAAGAAGGCGTGGATGCTGAACCCTAACCTAACAAACGTCATTAAAGAAACCTGGGAATTGGGGACACCGGCATCCGACGCAGTATCTAGATGGATCATCAAGCTTCGTCGCCTGAGAAAGCGTTTAAAGAGATGGGCTAAAGAGGAATTTGGGGATATCAAAGAAAAGAAAGAGAGGCTAGGAAGAAGAATTCAGGAATTAGAAAAAGTTGAAGAGGATAGAGATCTACATGAGAGGGAATTTGTGGAACTGGCGGCCAGTAGGGCAGAAATCCACTCAATTGGTGAAATGGAAGAGTGTTACTGGAGACAGAGATCGAGGATTCAATGGCTCAGGGAAGGAGATGCAAATACCGCCTTTTTTCATAGGGTGGCCAATGGTAGAAGGCGCCACAATCATATCAAGGGGTTAGTGGTGGACGGGGTATGGACGGAGGATGAGTCCGTAGTTAGAAATCATATCGACGAGTCCTTCAGAGATCTATTGGGTAAGAGGAGAATGCTGAGAGGGGAGCTGAGCTCGGATATGTGGAGCGAGGGGGAACTAGAGGGATGTGGAAGATTAGAAGAATCCTTCACGGAGGAGGAGGTGCTGAAAGCGATCAAGACGCTAGGGCAAGACAAAGCTCCAGGCCCAGATGGATTTCCGATTTGCTTCTACACAAAATTTTGGTCCATCATCAAGAAAGATCTTCTAGACATTTTTCAAGAATTTTTCGTGGGGGAGGTGCAAATAAAGAGATTGAACTATGCGAATGTGGTCCTTATCCCAAAGAAGGCCAACGTCCTCAGCTTTAAGGATCTCAGGCCTATCAGCTTGCTTAACGGATCATTCAAGATTATCACGAAGACACTGGCAAATAGACTAGCTCCTGTGCTTAATGATATTGTAGGCGAGGCACAAAGTGGGTTTGTCAAAGGAAGAGACATCCTAGATAGCATCGCATCAGCACACGAAATGGTTTTCAGAGGCCACAAAGACAAGGTAGACGGCTTCATGCTAAAGTTAGATTTCCAAAAGACCTATGACACGGTGGAATGGGGTTGTGTAGAGGAGGCTATGAATTTAAAAGGATTTGGAGAAAAATGGAAGCTTTGGATGAAGAGGTGCATTTCGAACGGAAAGTCCTTCGTTCTAGTAAATGGAATAGCAGGAAGGGAAATCAGATGTAAAGGAGGTCTTAGGCAGGGAGACCCGTTGGCACCACTCATTTTTGCAATTGTAGCGGATGGTTTGGCTGAAATGATTAAGAGAGGGTTGGAGGCAGGACTTACCAAAGGGATTTCAGTTAAAGGGATATCCAAACCGTTGACGATCCTACAATATGCGGATGATACTTTAGTCTTTGGGACGGATACTGTGGAAGAAATCTTGGCTATACGAGTGCTCCTAAGATGTTTCGAATTCTTGTCCGGTCTGGCGGTTAATATGCAAAAGAGCTGTGTTACTGCTCTACACAACAACAATACGACATCCATAGAATTCACATCTACCCTGTTCCAATGCGAAACAAAGGACTATCCGATTAACTACCTGGGAACGCCGATCAGACCTGGTAAACTGATTAAGGAAGATTGGCTCCCTTTAGTGGAAAAGATTGAGAAAAAACTGGCAGGATGGAAAAGGAAATCTCTATCCCTGGGGGGGAGAATCACTCTCATCAATTCCGTCCTTAGTAGCATTCCCACTTACCTCATGTCGATCTATGAGATTCCAAGTTGGGTAATCGAGAGGATCGACAGGTGCAGGCGGAATTTCCTGTGGAAAGGAGCGCGCGACGACAGCAAGGGCATTAATCTTATTAGGTGGGATAGGGTCTGCAAGAAGAAAGAGTTTGGTGGTCTAGGGATCATTAACCTCGGAGACATGAATAAGGCCCTACTCTCCAAATGGTGGTGGAAAATGCACAAACAACGTAAGGCATGGTGGAGTAACTCATTCATGAGATACCGTAGGAGGAAAATTGCCAGATTTGGAGGGAAATGTAGGTTTGGAAAGGTGTCAGGTATCTGGAAAGGGGTTGCTAAGGTGGGCGACATCTTCCATGCAAACACAAGATGCAAGGTGGGGAAGGGCAACAATATTAGATTTTGGAAAGACAAATGGTGTGGAGACAACACGCTACTATCACTCTACCCTGAGTTAGCATTGTCAGCCAAGAGGAATGACGCTTTAGTCGCAGATGTATGGAGGAACAGAAGGCTGACATTACAGCTCACAGGGGAACCATCCAACGATGTTCAGGAGCAACTAACGAGGCTAAATGCGATGCTTCTGGAGGAAGGAGCACATGATACGACACAGGAGGATGTCAGGGAATGGAATCTAGGTCAGAGCAAAACGTTCACAGTCTCCTCTATGTACAATTTCCTTAACGATGGTGGGATAAGGAACTCTCTCGCCAACATTATATGGAAGACTAAAGCGCCCCCCAAAGTTAAGGCATTCCTTTGGCTGGTGCTCAACAATGGTATCCTCTCCAAATCTAATCTTAAGAAACGAAACATCTTGCTCGACGCTACGTGCCAACGCTGTGACAACGGAGATGAAGACACCACTCACATTTTTTTCATATGCCCTAGAGCTAGGTTGACTTGGGAGATTATGAGTCTGGCCTTTCACACGACCGCAATCCCGAGCAGCATCGACGACCTGTGGGGGAATTGGAGAACAATACACATTAAATTAGAGCATAGGGGTCTATGGGATAGTACGGTTGGGGCCATTGTGTGGAGTCTATGGCTAGATAGGAATGATGTTTGCTTTCGCAATAATAGATGCTCTTTTCATATGTTAATTCATAAAATGCTAGCGCTAACAGAGGATTGGACAGGTCAAGCAGGGGCTTGGAAGAAACCGAGGTTGGATGGAGCACAGTAGTCGGCGGTGGACCATGTATGGAAGACTATAGCTCGTTGTGGGAGAAATCAAGAAGGACATGTCCGTTATTTTGGGAGATCTTTATGTGATCATTGATGTAACTTCTTTTGGTGGTTTTTGGATCTATCTTTGTACTAGTCTATGTTAGACTAATTACCTTGTGTTGTAATGTTGGGTACTTTCTGTTTCGTTAATCAATCATTAATGGAACCGGTGGCATAAGGCCACTTTTATTTTCAAAAAAAAAAAAAGAGTGTGGTTGTGGACAATATTGACCAAGCAGGAACTTACCAGTCCCATCCACTCAGACTCATTCTAACTATATATGATGATGAAGATACGGAGGCTAAACCATTGAAGCTAATTACCCTGAGATTTGAGTACTTAGTGAAGTTGAATGTTATATGTGTTGGAATCGAGGATCTAGATGAAGGATCTGACAATAATTTCTTGTGCAATCTATTCCGTGATGATACTGGCATGGAACTACCCCTCAGGTATATTTCTCTCTTTTTTTCCCTCTTAATTAACACCCCTGACATCAAAGAATAATTCGTTGAAGTGAGTTTTGATTGTGATTATATTCTCATCTTATGAAACGAAATGTTATCATTTTATAGACTTCATCCCTTTTCTTGGTTAGTTTCATCATTAAATATAAAGATGCTGATTGGAAAGTAACTTGCAGAACATTTTGCTGCTCTTTTGTATATGTTCATGGTTATGAACTCAATAATAGATTGGTTAATGATTTTATTTTAATCTTTAATATTTACATGCTATAATTTGTTTTGCAGATGGCAAAGCTTTATACTGTGGCTTGTGCATATGCTAATGAGATAACTTCTACCCAACCATACAAGTGGGCACAACACTTAGGTGGGATCGATTTTTTTGCAGGAGTTGCCTCCTTTGCATGGTAGCACTGAAACACCAGATAGTGAAACACTGAAAGGTGGCAGTATTATTGCTTCTGGGCTTGTTTTGTATCGCCATCAGAATTGAGCACAGACCATTGTTCAAAGGATCCGATCTAGGAAAAAAGCTCAGATGGCTCTCGTCTGAGTCACTGCTCTGTGAGTTGGTGTGTTTTCATGTTTACCATGTTGGATGAGCATTTAAGTTTTGCAATGTACCAGTCAGGGCCGGCCCCAGTATGGAGGCGGGTAAGGCGGCCGCCTCGGGCCCCCGCGGAATTTGCGATTTTTGGGGCCCCCAATTTTGAACTTCCCTTGTAAATATAGGCACGTATTTCGCGCGTAAAAAATATATATATGTTATTAGGGGCCCCATTTCGGAAGTTCGCCTAGGGCCCCCGGGAACTTAGGGCCGGCCCTGGTACCAGTCATATCCTTTTTGCCATGATCTTTAATATAATTAGAATTCAGCAAGTTTACTCTGGTAGTATATGTGTTTAATGCTGAAAAGCTTATCAAAGTAGATTTGTTGGTTATGAATGCTTTGTTCTTTTCATCTCATTCTGAAGGGTGTCTTTTTATTTGAAGGTTTTGGAATCTTGATTTGGTTTAAACAGGGAGCAGCTTGATTCCTTGGGGAAGCTCAAATTCCCTTTGCTGACATATGAAATAGTTCCATGGGCCCCTCAATACTCCTTCATGTACTTCGCAACACTAGTCGGCATCTGGGCTAGTTCTCAATTCATCTTAGTCTATTCACGATTCCAAACATGTTGCAAATTCTGTCGGTCATCGTGATCCAGACAAGCGATCTGTTAATCCCTGGGAAGAAACAAGAAGCGCACGTGAAGATGGGGAGCTTCCACTGGGAACAACAGCCGCAATTTCATCAGAGGATGCAAGAAATATTACCTCCAATGGGTTTTCTGAGCTTGAACGCTCAAGAGGCTTGGCGTTGATTACGAAAAGCATAACACCTTCCAAAAAGGTCAACCTTTCATATTTTGGTAAGAACGAAGATGATGCAGAACTCATGCTGGAGAGAGAGAGTGATGCAGAGGAGCCAATTGTAAGAAAAACTGAAGATGTGAGTATTGCTGTTCAAGAGCCATGGGAGGATTATACAGCCAGAGAGTTCGATATGGTTCTTAGTAGAAAGGACGTAAAAGAGCGTATCATAAAGTTGGAAGCTAAGGTAGTATCGTTCTGCATTTCTTCTTCGTTCTCCTCGTCATTTTGCCTGTTTGCGTTTATATTTTCCTGTGAATTTTTGATAGGGGTTAAGATCAGTATGGAATATCGGAATATCCTCTCTGGCTTCCTCTTTTTAGTTTAAGCCTTTTCAACCGAAGGATCTCATGATAGCTTAGAATGGTTTAGTGAACTTCATGCCCTGGAGTCAGGTATACATTCGTGGACTGACAGTAATGGTTATTTATAATACTGCAAACATAATTAAATAACTCATTCTTTAGTTGAATAATATCTCTCTCTCTCTCTCTCTCTCTATATATATATATATATATATATATGAGGAGTGATCCAATGAGAAACACTCTTAAATGAGAAAATGAGAAACATTGATTTTGACCATTGGATATGAGGGGAAATAGATGAATGACTCTAATTCATTTGAATTAATTAATTGAAAATCCCGTTTTTTTCTACACATATATTAAAAAAAACCAAAAAAAAAAAAAAACAACAGCAAAAACCCAAACATCATTTCTGATAACTTATACACAAAAAAAAAACCCCAAATTAAAAAAACGTCTCAGTTGCATTACCGTTTACAACTATCAGAAGAAAGGAAAATAGGTTAAATTAAACCATGTATCAGGTTTAAACAGTCTTTTAGTATTGCCTTTCTCTTCCAATCTGAATTAGTTCAGGAACCTCCTCTCCAACCCCCCAACCACAAACCCTCCTTTTCTCATCAGTCCACGGAAGGAGCAGCTGCTCATTGCTTGGAAAATTATTGAATTAAATTGGCAACTTCCATTTCAACACGGTAAAGGGTCATAAAAATCTTTCATTTCAGTTGTCCATCCCCCATAGAGCTAGTAAAATTCTCTCCACATACATTAGCTACTCATGCAATTTTAAATGCATGCATTAGATTTGATCAGAAGAACTTGGGAAATCCATTCCAAATTCCCTAAATGCATAATCAAAGTATACATATAGAAGACCAAATATGATAGAACAACAGTGAAGTTGCCAATCATATCCTGATAGAACAACTCTTAGAGAATTTGGAATAGCGTTTGGGTTTAACGAGAGTTAGGGTTAGGGAAAAAAGTTAGGGTTAGGGAACTAACGAAAGTTAGGGTTAGGGAAAAAACTGAGATGTTTTTTTAATTTGGGGTTTTTTTTTTGTGTATAAGTTATCAGAAATGATGTTTGGGTTTTTGCTGTTGTTTTTTTTTAGTTTTTTTTAATAGATGTGTAGAAAAAAACCGGATTTTCAATTAATTAATCTAAATGAATTAGAGTCATTCATCTATTTCCCCTCATATCCAATGGTCAAAATCAATGTTTCTCATTTTCTCATTTAAGAGTGTTTCTCATTGGATCACTCCTTATATATATATATATATATATATATATATATATATGGTAAAAGGGATATGAGCAACTTGCTCATTTAGTAAATGAGCAATTGATTATGTGCCATGCATGTGATACATTGGACAACTAACCCTTTTAAGTTTTTTCCAATCACATTATGCCACATCATCAATTGTTTATTTATTAAATGAGCAAGTTGCTCATACCCATTTTTCCCATATATATATATATATATATATATATATATAGAGTAAGTCTATTAAGAGATGGAAAGCTGATATATAGAGTAAGTCTATTAAGAGATGGAAAGCTGAATCCCTTATCTGAGCTGGAAGTGATCAGCCGTCTGATCGATCTTGATCAAGATCGGACGACTGAGCTTTCCTCCGCCTTCTCTTCAGATTTTAAGAGGGGTAAAAGGGGTATACCCTTTATCAAAAGTAGATCTGTGTATACCACTTCGAATCCTTATCGTGAAAGCCTTCCTCTCTTTTCTCCCGCTCTCTCTCGTTCCAAACCCTAATCGCTCTCTTCTCCCGCTATCGAATCCCGCTCTCGACGATCAAAATCGCTCTCTTATCGATTCCTCTCTTCTTTACTCACCCTATCTTGAAGAGAGCGGCATCTTCGAAACTCTAATCGAAGATCTCTTCGAAACCCTAAGTGAAGTCGAGCGCGCTCTTCTCTCCCGCTCTCTTTCTTCCTGACCTGTGTAAACCCCTATCATTAAAGCATCGATCGGAGTAGAGCTTTGCTTATCTTCAGATCTGTGGAGGGGTAGAAGTGGTATACGCGATCGATTGCTTCGGCTGCCGGTTTGGATTTCTCAGCTCATTGGGTTGTTCCTCTCTCATATTCCGGAGGGAAGTATTTGACTCTCATAAATGCTTTAATAATATCTGTTTAATTTCTTGCATTTTCTTTCGGTTTTGTTTGTAGGCAATGATGAGATTGATTTGGATATTAGTTGGTCTGAATAATTAGGGCCATTGAAATTATTGTTTCGAAGAGATTTTTGATTGTGTACCATGATATTTATTCAAAGTTGAGTACACATCTAGGGTATGAGCGGGAGAGAAGAGAGGAAGGCTTGAAAGTATCAATTTTTGAGTTTTAACACTAGCTCAATTCACCAAAATTTTGGGCACCGATGACTCACAATGGTTTAGGCAGTGATGCAAAACACTTTATGATCTGAATAATTATTTCAATCTTGTTTTAAGTATTCTTGATTATATATCTATCATATTCTAGTTGGCGTGGCACTCCAATGCAGCCCTACTTATGATTACTGTTTTCTGAGCCTATTGGTTTTCTTTAGTCTATATATATTCACGAGTAAGTCTATTATGTGAGCTTGGCCGATTGATTGTGAGAAGATAAGAGATAGGGGTATTTGATTTTACCCCTTTTACCCCCAAACATTCTGAAGATAAGCAGTATCAAATATGAGTCGTTCCATCGCATACAATCGCGAAGGATTGGCTAAAACCCCCTCGCTCCCGATAAGGCATTCAGTTCCCCAGCTCTTAATAGACTTACAGATCATGGAGTATACAAAAACAAACTGTATATTAGGCAGTGATGCTAAATACTTTATGATCTGAATAATTATTTCCACTTTTAGTAGGCAATGATGAAAAGTATATGCAACTTGTTAAGTTAACCAACTTGTTTTGTTTGTTTGCAGGTAAATCATTAATGGAAAAAAAATGATGCTCGATAAGCAATTTAGTACCTGAAAAGTTGGTAAAAAATTTCCGATTTATAGTTTAGAATTCCACTTTTAGTAGGCAATGATGAAAAGTATATGCAACTTGAATTTTGTTCTTGAACACTAGCTGGTGTGCCTTAATAAAGCGGCCCTAGTGTCAAATTCAAAATTTCAAATTTGACTCCTTTATACCTGATTTAATATGCGGCAGTGATGAAAAGTTTATGCATGATTTCATATTTCATGATTATTGGATGGTGTTGAACTTCATGTTCATTTTGGTTTTGTTTGGGTCGAGAAGAGAGGAAGGGTTAATCGATAAGGAATCGAAGTAGTATACGCGATCTGCTTTGAGATAAGGGGTATACCCCTTTTACCCCTCTTAAGTTTATGCACCTTTGTAAGTTTTTACAAAATATTAAAGTGGTAATTGTTGTTTTTTTGAGCCGGCATGAATTTTTAATTTCGAGTGAATGAGATAATGTTTTCTGTTCCACTTATTCTGAGCCTACAAGTTTTAACCATGTTCAACAAACACTCTCCAGGAACATGCAACATACGTACTTTAATTTTCTTCTATTTGATGAATCTTTTGGTGCAGGAATCGAAGAGAAAGAACGAGATGTTCGTTAGCGCCGAACACATGATACTTGAAGCTATGTTTCTGTGCAGGGCTGGGGAAAAATGAAACTTCATGTTATGTCTGTGTTGGTTATGAGCATTATAAAGTTTGCATGCTACATGCACTGTCTGTGTCTGTCTGTGTCTGTACTGGACTGATAAAATTTTTACTTCATGATCTGTCTGTGTCTGTACTGGGCTGATAAAATTTTGTACTTCATGATCTGTCTGTGTCTGTACTGGGCTGATAAAATTTTTATACTTCATGCTCTATACATCATGATATGTTGGTGTTTGTTCTTGGCTGTTTAAAATTTTTATACTTCATGCTCTAGTCTGTGTTGTTTATGAGCTTTACAAATTTTGCCACTTCATGGTCTGCCTGTGCTTGTTCTTGGCTGCCAAAATGTTTTAACTTCATGCTTAATTTGTGTTTGCTCTGGTCTGGCATAAAAATGAGACTTCATGTTCTGTTAGTGTTGTTTATGAGCATTACAATTTTTGCCACTTTATGGTCTGCCTGTGCTTGTTCTTGGCTGCCAAAATTTTTTTACTTCATGCTCAATTTGTGTTTGCTCTGGTCTGGCATAAAAATGAGACTTCATGTTCTGTTAGTGTTGTTTATGAGCATTACAATTTTTGCCACTTCATGGTCTGCCTGTGCTTGTTCTTAGCTGCCCAAATTTTTTTACTTCATGCTCAATTTGTGTTAGCTCTGGTCTGGCAAAAATTTCAGACTTCATGTTTAGTCTGTGTTGTTTATGAGCTTTACAAATTTTGCCACTTCATGGACTGCCTGTGCTTGTTCTTGGCTGCCAAAATTTTTTTACTTCATGCTCAATTTGTGTTACCTCTGGTCTGGCAAAAAAAATGAGACTTCATGTTCTGTTAGTGTTGTTTATGAGCATTACAAATTTTGCCACTTCATGGTCTGCCTGTGCTTGTTCTTGGCTGCCAAAATTATTTTACTTCATGCTCAATTTGTGTTAGCTCTGGTCTGGCAAAAATTTCAGACTTCATGTTTAGTCTGTGTTGTTTATGAGCTTCACAAATTTTGCCACTTCATGGTCTGCCTGTGCTTGTTCTTGGCTGCCAAAATTTTTTTTACTTCATGCTCAATTTGTGTTACCTCTGGTCTGGCAAAAAATGAGACTTCATGTTCTGTTAGTGTTGTTTATGAGCATTACAAATTTTGCCACTTCATGGTCTGCCTGTGCTTGTTCTTGGCTGCCAAAATTATTTTACTTCATGCTCAGTTTGTGTTTGCTCTGGTCTGGCAAAAAAATGAGACTTCATGTTCTGACTCTGTTGTTTATGAGCATTACAAATTTTGCATCATTACATTAAGACAATACTATATACAAAGAAAATAATGAACACAGAATTTCAATCATTACATTAAGACAATAATGAACTGATTATTTGGAAAAAATTGGATCTTCATAGAATTGCAAAGTAATAGTTCACAAATTTTGTACAGCATAAGAAATATTAATTTATAGCATAGTACATTGTTTAATAAATTTCAAGTACATGACAAAATTTACATAATTTGCTCCGAATATCAAATTTTCCCGTACTGCAGTCTTCAATCACTCCAAAATGCACTTCATGCTGAAATCTACCTGAAATCAAAAGTAAACTGAAATTATTGAACATGGAGAAGACAAAGACAATAAAAACAGATAGTCGATTCCAAAGAGAACAAAATTTCAAATAAATAATGTAGGCTCAGGAAAACAGAGGTTGAAGCTGAAGTTCAAAAATCATGAAGTGTTAAATTTTCCTCCTCGATCAGAACTAACACCAAAAAAGCATGAAGTATGACAAAATTTGTAAGCTTAGAGCTAAGACAAACAGAGCATGTAGTTTGCAAAATTTGTAATGCTCATAAACAACACAAATAGAGCATGAAGTCTCAAATTTTTGCCAGACCAGAGCAAACACAAATAGAGCATGAAGTATAAAAATTTTGGCAGCCAAGAACAAGCACAGGCAGAGCATGAAGTGGCAAAATTTTTAGTGCTCATAAACAACACAGACATAACATGAAGTCTCATTTTTTTGGACAGATCATGATGTATAGAGCATGTTGTATAAAAATTTTATCAGCCCAGTACAGACACAGACAGATCATGAAGCAAGCAAAATTTGTAAGTTGGGAACAAACGCAGACAGAGCATGTAGAATGCAAAATTTGTTATGCTCATAACCAACACAGACATAACATGAAGTATCATTTTTTCCCCAGAGCTAATACAATCAGAGCGTGAAGTCAAAATTTAAGTAAGCCCAGAACAAACAGAAACATATTGATGAAGTATGCAAATTTTGTTCACTCAGAACAACAGATACTGAACAACAGAAACTTAACATGTGGTTGAAATAATACTAGTAGGCTCAGAACAGACTATTCATACCTAGGACTGCATTGGGGTGCCACGCCAACTATGATATGATAGATATACAATCAAGAATAAATACAACAATCTTGAAGTAAATATTCAGATCATAAACTGTTTTGCATCACGGCCTACACCAACAAAGCATTTGAGAGACTCAAAGTCCAAAATGCTTAGATGAGTACCCAACGTATACACATCCAACGTCGGTTACTATAAAATCTAGTTTTCTGTTGTTTGGAGCATTACAAATTTTGCATACTTCATGCTCTGTTTCTGCAGTTTTGAACTTATTATCAACTGTCTTTAGGAAACAAATAAAAAAACAATAGGCTCAAAACAGACTATCCATAACTAGGGCTGCATTGGGGTGCCGCGCCAACTAGGATATGATAGATATATAATCAAGAATAAATACAACAAATTGAAATAATTATTCAGATCATAAAGTGTTTAGCATCACTGCCTAATATACAGTTTGTTTTTGTATACTTCATGATCTGTTTGTGTTTGCTGGGCTGAAAAAAATTGATACTTCATATTCTGTCTATGTTGGTTGGAGCTTATCATCAACTGTGCAGATCATATATAGAGTAAGTCTATTAAGAGCTGAATGCCTTATCGGGAGCGGGGGGGTTTTAGCCAATCCTTCGCGATTGTATGCGATGGAACGACTCATATTTGATACTGCTTATCTTCAGAATGTTTGGGGGTAAAAGGGGTAAAATCAAATACCCATATCTCTAATCTTCTCACAATCAATCGGCCAAGCTCACATAATAGACTTACTCGTGAATATATATAGACTAAAGAAAACCAATAGGCTCAGAAAACAGTAATCATAAGTAGGGCTGCATTGGAGTGCCACGCCAACTAGAATATGATAGATATATAATCAAGAATACTTAAAACAGGATTGAAATAATTATTCAGATCATAAAGTGTTTTGCATCACTGCCTAAACCATTGTGAGTCATCGGTGCCCAAAATTTTGGTGAATTGAGCTAGTGTTAAAACTCAAAAATTGATACTTTCAAGCCTTCCTCTCTTCTCTCCCGCTCATACCCCAGATGTGTACTCAACTTTGAATAAATATCATGGTACACAATCAAAAATCTCTTCGAAACAATAATTTCAATAGCCCTAATTATTCAGACCAACTAATATCCAAATCAATCTCATCATTGCATACAAACAAAACTGCAAGAAATTAAACAGATATTATTAAAGCATTTATGAGAGTCAAATACTTCCCTCCGAAATATGAGAGAGGAACAACCCAATGAGCCGAGAAATCCAAACCGGCAGCCGAAGCAATCGATCGCGTATACCACTTCTACCCCTCCACAGATCTGAAGATAAGCAAAGCTCTACTCCGATCAATGCTTTAATGATAGGGGTTTACACAGGTCAGGAAGAAAGAGAGCGGGAGAGAAGAGCGCGCTCGACTTCACTTAGGGTTTCGAAGAGATCTTCGATTAGGGTTTCGAAGATGCCGCTCTCTTCAAGATAGGGTGAGTAAAGAAGAGAGGAATCGATAAGAGAGCGATTTTGATCGTCGAGAGCGGGATTCGATAGCGGGAGAAGAGAGCGATTAGGGTTTGGAACGAGAGAGAGCGGGAGAGAAGAGAGGAAGGCTTTCACGATAAGGATTCGAAGTGGTGTACACAGATCTGCTTTTGATAAGGGGTATACCCCTTTTACCCCACTTAAAATCTGAAGAGAAGGCGGAGGGAAGCTCAGCCGTCCGATCTTGATCAAGATCGATCAGACGGCTGATCACTTCCAGCTCAGATAAGGGATTCAGCTTTCCATCTCTTAATAGACTTACTCTCTCTCTCTCTCTCTCTATATATATATATATATATATATATATATATATATATATATATATATCTACTACTATAATTAGGGGTGGCGAACGGGTCGAACGGGCCGGTCCGGGTCCAACCCGTGCGGGTTGGCACGCTCGAGTATGCGGGCCGGGCTGGGTTGGCCTCTTATGCGGGCCGGGCCGGGCCGGGTCAATTTCCCATTTGGGTGGCCCGCCCAACCCGTGAACCCTTTAGGGCTCAACCCGGGTTGGGCCGGGTCGACCCGCGGGTTGGCCCGTTTAATAAAATATATATTTTAATTTTTTTTTTTGTAGCTTAAATTGAACTAATAATAATAATAATTTTATAAATGATGTATACAATATTACAATTATACAAACAACCATATTTTTGTTTGATGAATATTACATTTCTTAAAAAATATTAATACTAAGTAATACTACTTATAAGTATTTGTACTACAATTCTTCAAATATCCCCAAAATTTGGTTAATTATAATACTGCGTATGTAATTCAGTAATAATACTAATAAGTAATAATACTACAATTCTTCAAATTGAATCAAATATCCCCAAATGATGTTTAATTATAATACTAAGTAAGTAATAATACTAATAAACAAAAAAAACCGTAATAATAATAATAAGATTGAAAGAGTGAAATTGACAACAAATTTTGAAATTTTATTCATATGAATTTAAGTGATACAATTTGAACAATTTATAACGAAATGAAGAATTCAATTCACAAATAAGTTTTATACAATAACATATTTCTTATGTACAATTTTAATTGACTACAATTTTTCTAATTTAACATAAGATGAAAAGCTATTGTTGTTGTTGTTGTTGTTGTTCTTCGGGCGAGTTGCTCCCACTTGTAGAACTTGATAGTGCTTTCCCTTGCGTCCTATCTTCAGCCTTCAGCCAGTCTTCTGTGCAAACGAGCATCTCCAATGACTCGGGCTTCAACCGATTTCTGTAATCAGATAGAACCCTGCCACTCGTAGAAAATGCACTCTCAGAGGCAACTGTAGAGACAGGAGGAGTTAGCAAATCTTTAGCCATAATTGACAGAATACTAAAAGTGTGTTCATGTTCTTTCCACCATTGTAAAATATCTAGTGGGGAAAGAGTAGGCTCAGTATCCTGTTGGTTATACCAATTTAATTCATTTGGTTGATTAGTCCTAGGTTTTTTAGATTGAATTTGTTCAAGTAGACTAAATGTTCTATCACCAATTCTACTTTTACCCTTACCTTTAGAACTACCAGAAGAAGAACTAACTACAGAAGTTGTACTACTAGAAGCAAAACGTCTATCATAATAATCATACAAGTTATTTAATGTAGATTCAAACTGAACTAAAAAAGTAGCCCAATCAATTGTTAATTCTACATTGTTATCTAAACATGCAAAAAACATTTCTATCAAATTCTTCGTACCTTCTAATTTGATACGAGGATCCATAACAGTAGCAACACAAATCAACATAGGAGGAGGAAAATAATATTTCAAAATTTTTTGAAATGCAGGTATTACAATGTCACTAATATAGGGATCATTTAACATTTCGTTAAATATTTGCATCATGCTAACTAATTCAATAAAAATGCTACTAGAAGTAGATTCATATATTTTTGAAAACTTTAAAGTTGCGGTTTTAAAAGGTTCTAAAAATTTCAACAAAGCTTCGGCAAAATACCAATCGGGCGGAGTCATTTCAAAATTGTGCATATTTTTTGCGATACAAAAATCATTTACAACTGCTTTATAATCGGTGACAACATTCAATAAATAAAAAGTAGAATTCCATCGGTGTCTAACATCCTTTGGAAATTTTCTAAAAGGAACATTTCTAACCCTCCACCAAGCTTTCCATTCTTGTAAAATGCTTGGACTTAATGCAATGAAATGTACACAATTTCTAATTTTAACTATATATGGATCGGCTATTTTTAATGCATCTTGAACACATAAATTTATAATATGACATGCACATCTAACATGAAAAATATTGTCAGATGGAGGGTTTAATACAGATTTTAAAGTAGTAATTGCTATATTGTTGTTAGATGCATTATCAAAATTAATAGCCATAATTTTATCGCGAATATGAAAAATATCACAAATTTCTATAATACGGTTTGCTATTTCAGCGCCACTATGGGGATACGGCAACGACACAAGTGATATGATTTTTTTTTGAAGAATCCAATCATTGTCGATCCAATGACAGGTTATTCCCATCGTTGGAATATTGTTGACACCCGTTCAACAATCCGAAGTTAAACTAACCCTACAAGTTAAACTCCATAAAATTGCAATCAACGCGTCCTTCATTTCAACATACATTTTAAAACAATCCGATTTGCAAGTATTTCTCGGAATTCTTCTAAAATGAGGGTTTAAGGCCGTTTGATTAAAATTTTCCAAGTTCCTACTCTCGGGATAGGAAAATGGCAACTCTTCCTTAATGACTAATCGGGCCATTTCCCGACGAACGAGTTCGGGATCATAAGGTTGGCTATCTACTTGACCGGTCCTAGGGTTAATTTTTTGTTGGCCTTGTATTTGATCAAGAAGTTCTTTGTGATTATGTTGTATGTGTCTACTAATTGTACCGGTGCCGTCACCCCTCTTGAATTTGTATGTTTTGCTACATGTTTTACACACTTTCAAACCTACACCCGGAATATGTTCGTCCGGGATATACTCATAAAACTTGTGCCAATCGCTAGTTTCTCCTCTAATTTTCCTACTACTACGGGGTTGTGTGGTTTCGGGTTGTTGTTGTTGTTCTTCTTCTTCTAATTGAATGTCACCTACAACATCCATGTCGTGTGTACCCCATTGTTCCATAGTAGGATCAATGTAATCTTGGACGGGGTCACTAACTGGGACAATTGGTGGCCTACGTGAAGAGGAGGAAGAATCTTGTCCGCTACGACCGCTACCGCGTGATCTAGACATAATGTGGTAATGCGCTCAAAATATATAAAAAAAATTCTACAATGTAGGAGCGGACCGAGCGGTGAATTATACAAAAAAAAATCTAAAAAACAAGAGGGTTGAGATAGAGAAGTTCAAAAAACAAACAATAATTTTAACTACAACGCAAAAAAAATTTTAACAAGAGAGGTAGAGAAATTTTGATACCGTTCACCGTAGAATACGCGTATGTAAAAAAAAACCATGAAATTAAGAAGAAAAGCTAAAAGATGGAGGAGCGCTTTGCCGATTCCGCAATTAAAGAGTTGAGAAGAGGTTGAGAGTTGAAGAGAGTTGAAGACGTTGAAGACGTTGAATTTTGTTTCCGATACGACCGAAATTTGATCGTGTATATACCTCCTTGTACAATTATTTGATGAACACTACAATTGTTCAAAAATTTCTTTAAAATGATGTATAATAGTAGAGAGAGTAAGAGAGTGAGGTGTAATTTTTTTTGAGAATTTTAGGGGATATTTATAGGTGAATTTGAGGGAAAAAACAAAAAATAAAAAATAAAAAAAAAAGCAACGTTCGGCCAGCAACGGCTCTAAGAGCCGTTTGCTGTGCTGCCCCAACGGTCGAACCCACGTGTGTCGACCCGTTCGACCCGCGGGTCGAACGGTCGGCCCGTCACGGGTCGAACGTTCGACCCGTATGGGTCGAGCGGGTTGACACATACGGGTCGACCCGCGGGTTAGCGGGTTTAATTCGTTTTTTTAACGGGTTCGTGGGCCGGGTTTCGCGAATTCGATTCGCGTATATTGCGACGTGGGTCGACCCGGTACTGTTCACCGGGTTCGACCCGAACCCGTGAAAGTCTTAAGTGGGCCGGGTTCGTGGACCGGGTCGCAGGTGGGTCGGCGGTTGACCCGGTCCAGTTGCCACCCCTAACTATAATGGGAGAAGGCCTTAGTGTATTTTGTCCTCAACCCAAATAATTACCAAACTCAACCACTTTCGAAATTATTTACCAAACTGGTCCACTTTCGAAAATATTTACCGAACTGGTCCATAACAATTTTTTCTTTTTACCTTTTCATTATCCCTTCAATTTTTTTCACGTGCACAGCACGTGAATTGAATATAAAAAAAAAATTGTTTGAACGTGCATTGCACGTATATTTACTAGTATATATATAATGGGAGAAGGCCTTAGTGTCAATCTATCAATGCGTGTGACGCACGTACATAACTAATATGAAGGAGGTTTCAAGTTCGAGTCTTCACTACGTCAGAGTTTTTTATTTTTTTAAAAAAATTGGTAAGACGTGCATTGTTTGTGCATGACTAATATAAAAGAGATCTCAAGTTCGAGGTCAGACTACGTCGAAATTTTTAATTTAAAAAATATTTATTTATTAAGACGTGCATTGCACGTGTAAATTATTAGTATATATAATGGGAGAGTTGGAGTTGTAATTTGTCAATATATGCAAATCCGTGCATTGCACTTGCAACTCCAACTCTCCCATTAATTACAATAAAAACAAACAACCTGTTTAAACATGCAATGCACGTGCAAAATAATTTTTCAGTATTTTTTAACACCAAACAAACACATATGTTGTACATACAAGTTCAATTCTACTTATAAACATGTGCGTTGCACGTACAAATTGTATCTTTTTCTTCAAAATATTTTTCTCAATTACGTGCAATGCACGTCCAACTCCAAAACTATTTCTTAACACGTATATTCCACATGAAAATCCTCAATTTCTTATCAAAATGTGCATCGCACGTGAAAAATACTAGTTAACTGAAGTGCATGTGCTTAAAACGATGTGCATCTTCTGGTCAAAAAAGGAATACAATGTGCATCTTGACACCAACAGATTCATGTTCTCCTTGAAAGATTTCTTTTTATACCATAATATTCTTTGTCCTTGAAAGTAAATTTCAAATGATAAATTTATCTTTAAATTTTATGTGCATCCATTTATTGTTACTTTCTTCCACTGGATGTCATCTTATACAATAACAAGGATGCAGGGGATAGCGTGCGGTGGCGGCTGCGACCCCCTAGTTTGGACTTGCCACCCCAATGTACTAATCCTGGTTCTGCCCCTGCGAGTCGTAAATCTTCATACCCTAAAGATTCTGCCTTCTGAATGTGAGAACTACATCTTAGCCCACCAAGTTCGTTGCTTTGCGATGCTCTTTGATTTTCATTTTGATACCTCAGTAATTGATGTGGTGCTTTGCAAGCCCATAAGTGGAGCTTTACTAGCAAGATCCATGAGGGGTAGAGACCGAAGAAAAATGCTTTCATGGAAAGGCTAGGGATGCAGCTTGGGCTATCCTTGCTAAATATCGTACTTTTCTGAGTCTATAACAGGACACATACTTGCTAAATTATGTAAGTTATATTGATACTTAATTGCTAGGCCTATGTATGCACCGGAAGGGGACAGAATTTGTTCTGAGAGTTGTGTATTTATGTTTGTTATGTTAGGGCAGGAAGACCCGTTTTGAAAGGAATCAGACTTAAGGCCGGTGTAAACTTCCTGAGATCTGTGGTATGTTTGATTTTTAGACTGAAATATATTATCGTTGAATTGGTGGTTATTATTTATCTGTTTAGTTGGTTGACCATACCTAGCTTACACTGCTCAAGGCAACAGAGATGATTATATACAAATGTGCATTTTTTTTTCATTTTTGCTTTCATACACATCTGTTCAAGCGCACCTATACAATCTATACAATATATTATGCTAACGCACTTTTATATAGGATTTTTTTATTTAATAAATAAAAGGAGAGTAAATGTAGAGGTCAACTCCCCACTCTGGCTCTATCCAATTTTTGAATTGGAATCATACCCCTTGATCAAACCTCCAAAATTGTGCAATAATGTATAGATGTTATTAGATTTATTGTTCAAAAATAGTTTTATTATTTTTTCATTTTAAAAAGTTATGTGCAATATTGTACAGAATTATACTATCTATACAATATATTATGTTGAGACCCCTTTCGATTCAAATATTTTTTTCTCATTTTTTCTTTTTAAAATAATAAAAAAGCACAAATGTAGGAGGTAACTAGCACCATCACAAAAATTCGAAACTCGGAACCGACCAAGACATGGTATAAAATCGGAATTGACATGGTCTATTGCTGATAGGGTTTGGGTCCTAAAATAGGACCCGTTCATATTTTCGGATCGGGTCTGGGTTCGCAAAAACATGGACTCGACCCGTACTCAGACTTGGTCAACTGTGGGTAGGGTTTGGGTCCTCAAAAATATGATCCCTTTATATTTTCGAGGCGTGTCTGGTTCAGCTCAAAATGGACCCGACCCGGATCCAGACAAAAAAAGAAGGCCCTCACCTCCCAATTAAACCAAAAAAAAAAAAAAAAGCCAGGCGAAGAGAAGAAGCAAGCCCAACCTCCTTCTCCTGTCCGACACCACCTGCTCGCCATTACCCGGACCTGATGGGTAGCATTTTTTTAATAGGGCCCGAACCCAGTTCTCATGGGTCGAGTCTGGATCCAATATTTGGACCAGTAGAGAAGTAGATTCGGGTTCGGTAGTACAGGATCCGACCCGATTGACTCGATAATAGTGCTAGAGGGTAAATCTCATACTTGTTTTTTATCCTTACAAATTTTAAACTGGAATCATATCCGTTAATCAAACCCAAAAATATTGTAATATTGTAGACATGTTATTATATGTTTTTTTCAAAAAAAAAAGTTTTGTTATTTTTGCATTTTTGAATATTCTGTGCAATATTGCATAGGATTATAGTAGTATATATTATGTCAAAGTTACTTTTGCTCAAGAATGTTTCTCATTTTTTCTTTTTAAAATTCTAAAAGAAAAGTAAAAGTAGGAGCCTTCTAAACCACCCCCCTCCCCCCCCCCCCCCCAAAAAAAATAATTTAATAAAAAAAATAATAGATAAAAACTCAAAAAACAAACAAAAGAGAAAAATTTGCCGTACTGCCCTCTTTTCTGAAAATAATTAGTGGCTTGCCCTTCTTCCCAAAACAATTAGCGATATGCCCTTATTTAGGACACGTCAGCAACAAACGTTATTGGGAAAGATGGCATAAGTTATTTCTATGCCGTTATTCCCAATAACGGCATCTCTTTTTAAAAAAATTGTCGTGCCGTTATTGGGAATAACGGCATAGCTTATTTTTATCTAAAGATCGTACAGTATTAATTGTGACTCGAGAAAGAATTGCAAATTGAAAATAACTGATGCCGTTCTCTTAGAGAATGACATAGATTATACTGATGCCGTTATTGTGAAGAACGACATTAGTTATAATCGTTTTACACAGCTTCCTATAATCGAAAAACCCTTCTTCTTCCCCCTTATCCCTTGCGATTGTTTCCTTCTCCATTCCGACTCCGAAATCCCTAACCCCCCCCCCCCCCCCCCCCCAAAAAAAAAAATTCCTAAAATCCCAAGTATTTAATTGATTTGTACTTAGAGTCTACTCTTCAATCTCTCATTGAGAGTGCCAAATCAATCCGAATCAGAAAATTATTGTAAGTTTCCAAAAACCCTAATTTTTTTTGTAAAGTTGATTTTGATAGTATGATAGATGTGTGCATTGGTAGTATAGTACAAGTGATGTGGATTTGTGTTATTTAAGTAGTAATTTTGAAAATAATATTATGGATTCTTAGTGATATAGGGATTACAAAATGTTCAATTGTTGAGAAAGATGGAATTGTTCAAGTTGTTAGGAAAACAAATAATATCGGGAGATACTTTGTTGGGGGTTTTCGTTGACATTATGATGATTGCAAGTAGTTCAAAATTCATACTTAGTTTATAAAATTCATTTTTTTACAATGTTATGAATGATTCGGATTTGAGGAATAACGAGTTCGTGATGAATTATACTTAGTTTATTTTCAAAATTCTTTTTTTAAATGATTATAACTGATTAGTGTTTGTTATTGTTGACAGGCCAATGGATCCTACACAACCATCTTCTTCCCATAGTGTTGGTGCTTCTTCTAGTTCTTCGTATGGACCACGGGGACATCCGGGTCCAATAGATCCTACCGTTCTATATCTGCAAGAAAACCACAGATCACAGGTTGTTTGGACTGGAGATATAGAGAAGATGAGTTTCCGAATGCACATCGTAATGCCGGCGATCCCCCGTATTGAAAATTACTTGGTTAGCAGCGGATTCTACGGGATGTCAAAGCTGGCGAAAATCAAGTGTGACCACGCCCTACTTACCGCACTTGTGGAGCGATAGAGGCTGGAGACACACGTTTCACTTACCGGTTGGAGAGATGATGGTCACCCTACAAGATGTAGCCGTGATTGCGGATCTTCCAATTGATGGGGTGGCTGTCACCAGCAACTTGATGTTCAACAAGATAGCATTGGTACGAGATTATCTTGGCTTGGAGGTGCCTGATGAGGACCACTGAATATTCGTTGGGAAATTCATTAGACATTCATACCTTGATGATCAGTTCACTAATCGATTGCCAGAAGTGCCGACGGACATTAAACTCCAAAACTATACCCGCGCTTACCTATTGTCGATGATTGGAGGGATTCTATTTCCTAACTCTTCAGGTGATGTAGTGCACCTCATGTACCTTTCACTCATTGCTGACCTGTAGACAGCCGGTCGATATAGTTGGGAAAATGCGGTTCTGGCCTCCCTCTACCGTGCTCTATGTAACTGTTCGATGGGATCGATCCAAATGACCGAGCCGATGTCTATCTTGCAAATATGGTGTTGAAAACGAATACACCTCGGCCGACCCCGTGTCACGGTACCGTTAGAAAGTTGGAGAGTACTACAGGAAAATTCTGTGCTGAGAGATCCTCTCGGTGCCTATTGGGCGAGGAAGCGTACATGGAGGGATAACCCACGTAGTGCCCTCACCTATTACAGGGACGAACTCGATCAGTTGAGGGAAGAGTTCGTCAATTGGACCCCGTACACAGATGGTAGGCTGCAATGTCTACCACCCATTTGCACTGCCAATAATCAGTTGTGGTTGACATTAGCTCCACTTGTAAACTTCTCCATTGTGGAGTTTTATTACTCCGGCCGTGTTCTTCGCCAATTCAATGCACAACAATCCGTCCCCGTAAACTCATTGTTCGACCGTAGACTTTACAACATCACGGGTCAAGGTCATTTACCAAATATGGATTGGGCCGATCACCACCGTGCTCATGTAGGATGTTAGAATGAGCGGAGGTACGAGTTAGTAGTAGAGGGTATTGTACAGCTGTACGACGGATCAATGCAAACCGCTCATATGGCATGGTACCGTCGCATCACAAGGTTGTATGTTGTGCCAAAAACGGATCTTCCTGCGGGTATCCAACAACCGATACCCGCGCACCAAGTTGAACCACCACCCGCACATTCATCATCGCAACCCATGTATCAACCAAAAGCTTCATTATACCGTCTAATGGTAAATAGTTTGTTTGGTCAATTACATTTATTTCGATGAATTTTACTTATGCTTCTTTAATTATGTGTAATTTGGTTTACTATTATAGATTGACAACACATGGGACATGGCGAGAAAATGTGTGAGTGTCTTCAAGAGCAACGCCAATAAGGCATGCAAAGAATTGGCACGAGACCTCCTGTGCAATTGTCGTACCTCTCTTGAAGAGGTTGGAGATGGTTCACGTTTCAATGACCTTATGCGGTCGACCGAAGTATCAACTCAACAAGTTCGACCTAGCGCTAGCCAAGCTCCACCTCCACCATAGCATGCATTGGAATTA
Source organism: Hemerocallis citrina (assembly GCA_017893485.1). NCBI lineage: Eukaryota > Viridiplantae > Streptophyta > Magnoliopsida > Asparagales > Asphodelaceae > Hemerocallis > Hemerocallis citrina. The sequence continues at coordinate 223,758,154 of CM030366.1, read as the reverse complement.
GGAGATTCCCTCGCACCTCAAACTCAACCTCAAACTCCGTCACATCATCCACGAAGGGGTAAGACCGTTCGTTTCCCTACTACGCAAAGCGAATTGGCAAATCCAGAGATTGAAGTAGGAGGAGGTGATGAAGAAGAAGGGGTTGGTCCAAGTGAACCCGCAACACAAGAGACCCGGGAACGTAGGCGGAAAGTCCTGGCTCGAAGGAGGAGACCACCCCAACAGTTACGCCGAGTTAAATTGAAGAAAACTTTATGTAATATTGATCTTTCTTGTATTTTAGTAATTATAGAATTTATGTAGTGCATGCTATGTAGTTGATGAATTGTTTAAGTATATTTAAGTTTGATGTGCATGTTTTGAAAGATTTCAGTTGTGCATGTTTTGAAACTTGATGTGCATTTAGAAGTCTGTGAAGTCTGTGAAATTGACACAAAGAAGTGTTTAAGTATAGTTCCTTATTTTTGGTCTGTGAAAATTTAAGATGAATTGAAAATCGATGAATTGAATTGAATTTGAATTGAAGTCTGGATGTAGGATGTGAAAACATGCACATCAATGAATTGAAGGAGTTGGTCTGTGCATGTCTGTATGTGAAAAACATGAATAAAAGATGTCGTTATTTGCAATAACGGCATCTTAATCCTGTAACGTTATTGCGAATAACGGCATCTGCATAGAGGGAAAATTAGCAAAGTTGGAGTTTGCTGCCAATATTTCTGTCTCCACAGTCGTTATTCAAATTAACGGCATCCTAAACTGATGCCGTTATTGAAGATAACGGCATCTTCGTATAACCCCCCCTGCCCTCCAAGATAACGGCATATCTGAAGATGTACATAAGTATGCCGTTATCCAAGATAACGGCAACTTCAAATCCTGCCGTTTTCCAAAATAACGACATCTATTAACTGTGTCGTTATTCAAAATCACGGCATCAGTTAAACATCAAAATTCCAAAATTTGAGATTTCTGCCAAACTTTCTGTCTCTACAGTCGTTCTTGAGAATAACGACATAGAAAGAAGATGCCGTTATTCACAAGAACGACATCTGTTGTTTGAACAGTTGTGCATGTTTTCTGTGCATGTTTTGTTGTGACTGTTTATTTACAATAAATTTAACTATATCCACCACCCAGTCATACAACAAATCTCATTCCAAACAATTTAAACTTAAATTGCTCAACATATAAAAACAACTTTATAATTTCATACAAACACTTACAAAAGAGGAGACATAACTAACATACAATAACAAGGAAAATATTCAAGTGCGGGTAGATTGTGAAGTCTCCACACTTTGTACATTCTTACAACTCCGTCTATTGTGTCCACTTACACCACATTTCGAACATACTTTTCCGCTACTCCCACCTTCTCGAACTTCCATGTCATTGCGGATGCGAGTACTACTAGGCCTCCCCTTCACCCGACGAAGACTAGAATCAACTATAAGTACCAGTGCGCTTTGGGTAGGCCAATAAGATTCGTCTGGTATATGATTGAAAGTTGGTGCCCATGTTTTTGCTAACGAATCCGTAGAGTAGAAGGCATCAATGTACGGTTGATAATCAAGCGCACGTGAAGCACATGTCGCTAACACATGAGAGCATGGAACGTGGATCAGTTGGAATTTGCCACATGTACAAGTTCGGTCCTCTAGGTCCACCGTATGCCAATGCCCACCTTTTTGATATCCACCGTCCGTACTAATGCCCGTTTTCACTCCAAAAATACCATCGCGATTATTAAACATTATTGCTTCATGTAAATTGGATTTTTCACGACAGACATCAATTAGGTCCTGAATCCGGGGTGCCCATAGTTTACCTTCACTGATAAATGTCTGCACGGCTTCACGGCGGTCGGTGAAGTACATGTTTAGACAAAAAATATCTGTTCTATAATTGCGGTGACAGGTAAGCTACGAACACCTTTTAGAACCGAGTTGAATACTTCGGACAGATTTGTTGTCATTATACCATATCTACGCCCACCATCGGCAGTAAGTGCCCACTTCTCAATCGCTTTTTCCTTCACCCAGTTAGCCGCATCAGCATTGCTAGCTTCAAGTTGTGTCATCTTTTTCTCGTACTTTTTCCACTGATTTTGACACGCAATTACCTTCAACTTATTCATCAAAAATTTGGAACCAATTTTTTTATGAAAATTGCTAGCAAAATGCCGCATACAGTACCGATGATATGCAAATGGTTCCCTCCATGTACTAAACTCATTTTCCATTGCTGATAAAATACCGGCATGTCGGTCAGAAATGACACAAAGACCTTCACGATCTGTAACAAAGCACCGAATACAGATCATGAACCATATCCACGTTTCTGTACTTTCACCGTCAACTAGTGCAAACGCAAACGAAAACAACCTCCCGTTTGTGTCTGGTGAAACCGCAATCAACAAACAGCCTTTATATTTTCGGTACAAGTGAGTGCCGTCTACACTTATAACTGGTCTACATGACTTAAATCCTTCAATGGAAGGACCGAATGCCCAAAAAATACCCTTAAATATTTCTATACCCGGACCGGTCGCAATCTTCGCCCAATGTATAGCCGTACCCGGATTTGAAGCTTGAATTGCATTGAGTAGATTTGGTAATTTAGTGTCCGCTTTTTCAAAAGAACCATATAGTTTCTCAATTGCTTTATGTTTTGCCTTCTAAGATTTCCAATATGATATTGTGTAATGGAACCTACCATTCACTAAGCCAATTATGGCTCTTGGTGTTATTGAGAATTGTTCCTTCAGAGTATCCATTATGACCATCGATACGACCATCGAGTCAATTTTGCTGTGATCCTGAGTCAATGTAGGATTCACACATGTGTGTACACCTTCAAGCTTTTTCATCACAAAATAATTATGGCATTTGGGAACAATTGTACGCAAGCGCCATGGACAACCAACTACATTTTGAAGTGATGGATTTTCTGTAATTTCTTCGGCTGAATGGTTGATGGGCGCATATTTACATTTCACATGGTATAGACAACGATCTGATTTTACCGTCACGAATTCTCTGTGGTTCTTCACGGCGTACATCTTCACTTGATGTTGTAAAGCATCTTTGGTTGAAAATCTTTGACCTATGAAGAGTTCATCCAAGTTGGAAGAACCAATGGAAGACTATCCATGTTCATGTATGATGGCACAGGATATCCATTCACTTGATTGCGATCCACGCATCGCTGCACTTGTGTCCTGACTTGGCAACACGCGGGCATTGTTAACTGGCACATCAACATTGACTTCAACAACTGGAGCTTCAACGACAATCTCCTCATCATCATCCTCGAGACCGCGTACCTCATATTCTTCCTCTTCGACCAAGTCATTATTTACAACGGCGTTGTCAAAGTCTTCCATAGCAATGCCAGCTATCAAAATATTTTGTGGCAATGGGGTCGGATGTACCTGCTCGTATTCGGAGGAAACAGGTTCCGTTGGGGTTGTGCTAGTATCTCCAGTTGTATTTGAAATCCTTGCGTGTGACTCTGCAGATGGTTTCAAAGTCCTTGTGGGCCTTGGACTTTCGATAACAACTCGTATAGTATTTGGAAGCCTCGTTTGATCGATATATAACTCAATTATATTCCAACCACAACTTGGATGAAGTGTTCTAAGCAACATAGACCTCAGAGAACTATCACTGTCTATGGGTACCAACATGAAATACTGCCCATCCCCTTTACCAGCAGAATAACGGTCTCTGAGTTTCAAACTCATTTCACTTCTATCCCAATTGGTGACTTCATATATCTTATTTATTAATTCTGCGTACGTAAAGTTGGGGGTAGCGCAAATAATTACCGGTTCAACATCACTATAAGAATATCCAATTTTTGAATCCTTAATTACTTCACCCCCATAATATAACCAAATAGGGATATTAAATTCCATACCTATGCATAAAAATTTAAACATATTCAAGTCATTCACTACTCACAATAAACATAATATTGGAATAAAAATCAAACATAAGGTTAAGATGATAATACCTTCAAATTAAACCAAAAAACCACTAGCAAAAATTTCGTTGTGGATGAAGACTGCAAATGAGAGTGGGAGTAAGGAGGTAGGATGTATGGAATTTTAGAGGACTCAAATGGTTGAAATTTTTTGATTTTGGGATCTAGGATTTGTGGGTAACAGGAGCGATGAGAGAGAGAGAGAGAAGTTTACGAATCAGAAGGGGTAGGAGAGAGGAGAAGGGGTTTTTCAATTATAGGAAGCTGTGCAAAACGATTATAACTGATGCCGTTTTTCACAATAACGACATCAGTATAATCTATGCCGTTCTCTAAGAGAACGACATCAGTTATTTTCAATTTGCAATTCTCTCTCGAGTCACAATTAATACTGTACGATTTTTAGACAAAAATAAGCTATGCCGTTATTCCCAATAACGGCACGACAATTTTTTTAAAAAGTGATGCCGTTAATGGGAATAACGACATCGAAATAACTTATGCCAATAACGTTTGTTGCTGACGTGTCCTAAACAAGGACATATCGCTAATTATTTTAAAAAATAGGATAAGTCACTAATTATTTTAAAAATAGAGGCAGTACGGCAAATTTTTCAACAAAAGATATCTCTCTCTCTCTCTCCCTTACACAATTCACTCTTTCTCTCCCACACCTTACCTCCACTTCCTCACCCTCACCTCCCATTTTCCCCAAAAATGATGGCCACCCCTAAAATCCCAAAAAATCCCCCATTATCTAGAAGGATGCCTATCTATTAACATGTCTTCTACTGAATGTTTTTTGAAGGATGCCTATCTATTAACATGTTTTCTACTGAATGTTTTTTGTAAAGTAGCGTTCTTCTATAGCTTTTGGTGAAGACAAAAATTGATCTTTTATCGTGTAGTGAGATCTTAATTGTGCAAATCTCCTCCCCCCCCCCCCCCCCCCCCCCAATTAATCAGTATTGTTTTATGAGATGTATGTTTGCTCGATCAGTCACCAACTTTCTCTTCCTAAAAAATAAGTTAATTTATTCATTAAATTACTTTAACCTGTCATCTATTCGAATCTTCCATTTTATCAATAGCAAAAAAAACACAATGTTCTAAGGACTGCTTATTTTCAAAACACAATATTCTAAGGATTATTTGTTTTCACCATTTTTCTATTAAGCCTTCTCCTGTTTATTGTACAGAATCATAATTCTTTCTTTGTTTTTGTTTTTGCAACTAGATTAGGATTTTCACATTTCAGTATTCTGCCAGAATTAATCCTATATTTAATTTCATTGCTTTCCTTTTTCCTAAACACAATTTCAATTAGAGTAGGATTGTTTTCACATTGTAGGAGGGAGTCCGGTGGTGATTTTATAAAATTGTGCCTGTGTTTCAACGCCAAGCATCATTGCAGAAGGCACTATCTACATAATAAAACACAAATAAAGCTATCAAGTGGTTCACCTTCAATTTTCAAAATTAAAGGTTAGATCTAACCTCAAAATATATCCCCCCCTTTCCCCCCACCACTACCAAAAAAAATTTACTATCTCTCGCTTTGCTCTTCACTTTTTCATATTTTTCTCATTCTCCTATTCTTTCTTTATTTACTTAGAAATTTAGATTTTAAGATTTAAGGTTTGTAAATTTTCAGAATTTTTATGTTTTTTTTAATTGTACATGTTATATATAAAATAGCAAATATCTTTTCAATAGTTAAATTTTATCATTTTCCACACTTAAAGTTCTAAAAAGTTAGATTTTATACGTCCATTTATAATTATTTTTCAACATATACTAATGAAAATATGAACTTTTATTTACAACTAATTATTGTTATGCTATTCAAACTTGAGTTACATAATTGTTGTTTTACTGTTTACAGGACTTTTCGTGTTTTGTATTGTTTCGAAGACGTGCCGTTGGCACGTGCTCACGAGCAAATCTAGTAGTTTAACATTTTACTGAATCAAAATTTAATTGTTCGCACTGTCGTTATGTTTCTCCAAAATATTACCGGTGACAGTATGATATTTGTATTAGTATGATATTTGTATTGATAGATTTATGTTAAAATTTTGATTTATTATAAATTTATATTTTAATCAACCAACTTGACATACTTCACAAACCCAAACCTACTCCATACACATACAGTATTTAAAAAATTTGGGTTAATGATAAACCAAAATTAGTTGGACTAACACTGCTTGCATGCATGTTGTAGCTTACAAATCGGTGGTTTCAACCTATTGAAATGCAAAATTTATTCTCAAAAAATAATTTAGGTTTATGTAAATATTTGACACACTTTAACTAAGAACCATTTACTAATACAATAAAAAAATTAATACTTAAGTTGCTATTATTCGCACATATGTGGATGAAATACTAAACAAATCAATGCATAATTAATGAGTTACTCATACATGTGTAAAAGTGCAAATTAATGAAATTGTTTAAATTTTAGAATAATTTGGATAAAATACAAAATCTAACTCGGCGAGATTAAATAAATAAAAAATAATATTGAGGTGATCCAAATTATGTAGTTGGCCCAATGCAGGAAGCTGAGTGCAATTACCATAGTTATCCAGTTTCAAAAATCTTAAGAGCATCCACAGTTGTTTGTTATTTTTGCCAAATTTCCATATTTTGAGAATTGAGCGTCTGCAGTCGTTTGCTATTTTGCCATATTTTGGCAAAATCGCTACAGTCGCTTCTCAAATTTGAGAAACGAAATGACAATTCTCAAATTATAGGAGACGGAACATTCCCTTTGTTTTTTTTTTGTTTTAATTTTTTTTTTAATTAATGATCAGACGCTACATGTTGTATCGTCTGGAAAAAAAAAAAATCGAAAAATCGTCAAACGGGATATGTTGTCCCGTTTGAAGCCAAAATAGGCTTGGACGGGCATTTCTGTTAATTAGGTAGATTAGTTAGGTAGATTAGTATAGATTAGTATATATTTTAATATTTAATTTATTTAATTTAACTATTTTAATATCTAATCAATAGTTAATTAACTTAAACATTATTAATTTAACATTTTAAAATTTCTTTTTTACTCAACTTGCTAGACAATACATGTTATTTTTTGAGAATTTTTTAGCAAACGACCATTGCAGAGATCACGCCTATTTTTTATTTCTATTTGTGCCATTTTCTCAAATATGAAAAATACCATTGTGGATGCTCTAAGTAGACAAATAGCGAAATGGAGGTCTTTACAGTCATCCACCTCGGATATTGGCGACCGAAGTAGCCTTTAATTACAAAAATCTCAAGGTGGGATGGAGGGCACAACTCCTCTTCAAACACTGTTGGATCTTCTTCACTCCAAATGGCTGCCTGCAGTCAGCTTGTATGGAAGAAATTGATTCTCTTGATGTTTTAGAGGAACAAAATCCTCTTTCTATTGCTGATAGACTTAAAAGATCTTCAAAAAGATTATCTTAAAGAATAACTCCATCTTCTTAATTTGGAAAAGATTAAATGGTTCCAAAGAGTTAAAATTAAGTGGCTTACTTTGGGTGATGGTAACACTGGGTTTTTTCATAATTATGCTTCACAGAAGAACTAATATGATTATATCTCTTCAGACAGAGATGGGGGATGTTTCTGATATTAATCTCATTTATCAGGAGTTCTTCAATTTTTATAAGAATTTAATGGGTGATTCTGGTGACGCCTTTTTAGAAATCAATTGGAATAATTTATATCCTTTTAATAATAGTCAATTTTGAGGAATTAGAAACTCCTTTTTCTGAACTGGAAATTTATCAAGCTATTTGTGACATTCCTTTGGATTCTGCTCAAGGTCCAGATGGTATATCTACTTTCTTTTATAAGTTTTTTTGGAATGATTAAAAAGATGATATCTTGGGCATCTTTCATGAATTATATGATAATTCTCTTGACTTTTTTAGAATCAATTATGCTCATATTATTCTCATTCATAAAGTTGTTGGTGCCAACAAAGTTTCTCAATTTAGGCCTATTAGTCTTCTTAATGTTATTTTTAAGATCATTATGAAAGGTTTAGCTAACAGACTAGCTAAAGTGATTGACAATCTTGTGAGTATTTCTCAATCTGGATTTATTAAAGATAGCTTCATTGTGGATAGTGTTGCTGTTGCTCAAGAGTTTATTCACTCTATTCATCTTGATAAATCTGAAGGCATTTTATTAAAATTAGATTTGGAAAAAGCATATGATAGAGTTAATTAGGATTTTTTGAAGAATATCTTAATTGCAAGGGGTTTTAGTCCTAAGTGGATTGATTGGATTTTTAAAAGCCTTTATTCAGGTAACTCTTCTGTTATTGTCAATAACATTGAAAGCAATAAATTTATTTGTAAAAGGGGCCTTAAACAAGGTGACCCTATTTCCCCTCTCCTTTTTGTTTGTGTGGCTGATGTTTTCAATTGCATGCTCTCTAAAATTGGGATAATGGTCTTATTAAAGGTTCCAGAGGCTTTCCTTCTTTCAAAGGTATTCATAACTTACAATAAGCAGATGATACGATTTTATTCTCATCTTGTGATGGTTTAATGCTTAGAAATCTTAAATTTATTCTTTATTGTTTTGAATGTGTTTCTGGTATGAAAATTAACTTCTTAAAATCTTCAACTATATGGATTGGAGATGATATTGATAGACAGGATGAAATTGCTGCCTTTTTCGACTTTCTTAAAGATTCTTTTCCTTCGATGTATTTGGGTATTCCATTGAGAATTGTCGATCTTCAAAAGTCTGATTGGTTTCCTGTTATTGACAAAATTGAGAAAAGGCTCAACAGTTAGTCTGGTAGATCATTATTTAGAGCTGGTAGATTGATTCTTATTAATTCTATCATTTCCAGTATTCCTATTTATCTTATATCCTTTTTCTATCTTCCTGTTTGGGTGATTAATAAGATTGACCAACTTAGAAGGAGGTTTTTTTTGGTTGGTTCCTCTTCTTTTTCTTATTAAGGGGAATCTCTTATGAATTGGTCTAAGGTTTGTAAAAGCAAATGTGAAGGAGGTTTATGAGTTAATAACTTAAGACATCAAAGTTTGGCTTTGGTTGGGAAATTGCTTTGAAATTGTATTTCTTCTCAAGATAGAGTTTGGGTCAGAATTATAAAACAAAAATATTTTCGTAGGAGAATTCTAGAAGATTTTTCTACTTCACCTCCTTCTATTGTTCTTCCTTTTGGAGGGTATTTGGAAAGCAGCTTCTCCTTTCAAGTATGGTTTACAGAAACTTTGTGAAGAAAGTAAGAATGTGAGATTTTGACATGATATTTGGATTGGTAACTGCAGTCTGTCTTCTTTTTTTCCTGATCTATATAAGACTGCTACTTCCTCTAATGCTACTGTTTTTTTCTTTATATACTACCAATAGTTACGGGAAAGTTTGGAATATTAACTTTAGAAGGACACTTTCTCTTCAACAGACTCTGTGATTTTATTTCACTTCTCCATTTGTTAAATAACTATGATTGGAAACCTAGAAATGTTGTTAGATGGGGTTGGAATAGTTCATGTGTTTTTACTGTCAAATTTTTTTATAACTTTCATAATGTTGGTTGTCAAATTTGTCCATTTTATAGATTTATTTGGCAGAATGTGGCTCCTCTTAAGGTTGGAATTTTAGTATGACTTACTATTCGTAATAGACTTCTTACTGTGGACAATTTGAATGACAATTTGAATTAGAGAAATCTTGCTATTGATAAATAATGTGTCATCTGTTCTTGCTCTAATGAATCTTCTCTTCATATTTTTGTTGAATGCTCTTTTGTGAAACATGTTTGGCTTATTCTTAAACTTTCTTTTAAATTTAGAGGTTTTCCTCCATCTTAAATCTTGGTGGGGCTTATGGAGATTGAAGAGAATTTCGCTAAGAAATTAAGACTTCAGTGAGATATGATTATGATGGCTTTAATTTGGGTAATTTGGAGGGAAAGAAACAATAGGATCTTTCTTAAGAAATCTTCTGATATTGTTAACATTTTAGATTCTATTTGTTTCTTTGTTTCCTTAGGTTTAAAAGAAATAATGACAAATTACGAAAAAGCAATAAGAACTGAATTCAGTGTATATGATAAAGGAGAAAAACACACTAGACTAAGTAACTTAGAAATATGCGACATGTGCCATTTTGACAACTATGCTTGTGAATTCCGAGAATATTTTCACGATAGCTATTATACAAAAGAAGAACGGAGTCCAATTTTAGACTCATTCTTTCTAAAGCTACCTAATCCATGGAGTATAAACATATATAGTGCATACATAAGTGAGAAAGTAAAACCAGAAGTAGACACTTTAGGGTATAGAACATATAAACAAAGTATGCCAAGTTGCCAAGTTGCTAGAGCAACAATAAAATATTATAGAACATATAAACAAAGAATTTGTTGTAAGGATGCAAGGCCGAATCATTGGGGATGCAATAATAACTATAAATACACAAAGAAGAATAATCACAAATTCCAAAAATATAAATCAAAATATAGAAAAACTTTTAAGAGATATAGAAAACCTTATAAAAAATACTTTAGAAAAATGAAGAAGAATTAAAATAGGCAGTATACGAAAAATCCTAAAAAATGTAATTGTTACATATGTGGAGAGGTAGGACATATATCATCAAATTGTCTTAAAAGAATAATTTAAGAAAATGTAAAATACGTAGAGAAATTGAAGAAATGAATAATATAAATTATGAACCCATAAAATATGATGAAGAATGGTCAGAAATAAGTGAAGATGAAGAAATAATGATAATGGAAGAAGATAGTGGAAGTAGTGAAGGTAAAACAGAAGAATGTGAAATAAATATGATAACAGATTTAACAGAAATAGAAGAACCTTCAGAAAGAGAAGAAAACAATGAAGAACTAAGAAAAAGAATGTGCTTTGACATACAAAAATACGATAAAATAAGAGCGACCAAATTAGATATAAATCCAAAAGAAAATTTTAAACTACCAATATTTGTAAGAAAGAAAAGTACCATTATAATAGCTAGGAATAATGAACAACCTATAGGCATTGAACAAGTATAAGGCAAAACCATAATCCCATTAATAACCGAAAGAATAATAAGACAAGAGATGGAAAAAATAAGTGAAAAGACCAGAAAAACATAAGACACATACATTTAGGAGCTGTACAAATAATAATAAAAGCCTATTTTAAGGAAGGAATAAATACACCCCATGAAATATACCTAATGGATGATAGGATAATATCAAGTACACAAAATGCCTTAATAGGAATAGTACAAGAAAACCTAATGTACCAAAAGATAAAGTTTACAATAAAACCTAATTTCTCTATAAGCATGGCAGAAGAACATAAAGATAAAAGTCTAGTCATGTATCATAGGTTATCAGGTATAGAAATGATAGAAAAAGCAAAGTTATGAGTATACAAATAAAAAACATTTACGCTTTCACTAGCAAGCACGAAGTAAAGAATAGAAATACAGATAAGTTTAAAATAGACCTTCTATTCAGCGAAATCATAAGATACAAACCAGCTAGAGAAAACCCTGAAATGACTATACCAAATTATATAGAATTCGACTTTATTAAAGCAAAATAAGCTGCAAAAGAAAAAGCACCACAAATAATGTTCGGAAAGAGATCACTATCAATAAGAAATAAACAACAAGCATTGGAATTAATATCAATAATAAATACATTAGAATACTAAAATAATAACCAATTTAAAATAAAAATAGAATATTATGACAATGGAAAAGGAATAAACAAATAGCCTTAGTAGATATAGGAGTTACTAATTCACATATTAAACAAACAAATGTAAAAACCACTAAATTAATAACATTAGAAAACCCATATTACTACCTAGACTATTACAATAATAGACATCAAATTGTACATAAAATTATACTACCACTAAGGATAAATGGTAAAAAGAAAATGTTATTACACTTACGCGTAGACCCAGAACACCATGTTAATGAAATGTTATTAGGAACTGACTTCCTTACTTCAGTACAACCTTACTCAATTCAAGAAGAAAAAATCACAATAACAGTAAACAATGAAAACATGATAATAAATAGGATATTGGACAAATGAATCTATTAAGAGCAACAAAAAACACATTATACATTCTAACAGAATTTGTTTATGAATGATACAAATCAAGAAACTATGACAGTCTAATAGACACCAGAGCAGGTACTAGCCTATGCTACCAAAATGAAAACAAGATGGATTTAATAAAAAAGCAATAACTGAATTAACTGGACAAACTATAATATTTGACAAATATCAAAAAAATGTTAATGTACAAATAGGAAGTTACATACTAAAAATATCTATAATATACCAGTTTGATGATATGAATAATGATGTACTCTTAGGAAATGATATTGTCCAACAATACTATCTCATAACTATATCACATAAATCAGTTGTATTTACAATACCTTGCAGACACCAAGCAATAATAATTAGAATAATCCAACCTTATTCCAGAACTGACCTACCACATATCAGAGTTTCTTCAACCCAGCATGGTGAATACCAATATTTACCAAACAAAACTAGAATACAACAAGTTCAAGAAACAACTACAAAAGAAATTTTACAAAAATAATTAGAAGATCTGTGCGGAGAAGACCCCTTGGCAAAATGGAACTTAAGTGAACCCACGGCACATATAGAGTTAATAGATAAGTACAAAATAATAAAAATTAAACCTATAATACATACTCCAACAGACCTAGAAGAGTTTAAAATACACATAAAAGAATTAATGGAAAATAATTACATAAGAAAATCACAAAGTCCACATTCATCACCAGCATTCATAGTAAAAAAGCATTCAGAAGAAAAAAGAGGTAAACCTCGAATGGTAGTAAATTATAAGGAACTAAATAAAAATACTAAGAGGTTTGGATACCCACCACCAGACATGTAAATACTACTTAACACAGTAAGAACAAGAAAAATATATTCGAAATTTAATTGTAAATCAGGATTTTATCATGTAAAACTAACAGAAGGTTCAAAACCTTTAACAATATTTAGCACACCTCAGGGATTTTATGAATGGAATGTATTACCATTCGGTTATAAAAACAGCATAGGAATATTTCAAGAGTATATGGATAAATTTTTTGAAAAATACAACAATTTCATATTAGTATATGTGGATGATATTCTAATAGGATCCGAAAACGAAGAACAACATAAAGAACATCTACTAAAATTCATAGAAATAGTGAAAAATACAGGTATTATACTATCAAAAAAGAAAATAAAATTATTCAAAACTGTGATAGAATTTTTAGAAAAAAAATTATTACATGAAGGAATAGAATTACAACCACATATAGCAGAAAAAATAAATACTTTTCCTAATGTCCTAAAAGAAAAAAGAGAAGTACAAGCTATAATAGGATTACTAAATCAAACAAGAGGTTACATACCAAGTTTATCAGCAAAAACAAATTGGTTGCAATAAAAACTAAAAAAGTTTAAGAAATGGGAATGGACCCCGGAGGATGAAGAGAAACTTAAAATATTAAAACAACAAACTTCAGAATTACATAAGCTAAGATTACCTGTTAAAGAATGTTCTTGAATAATAGAAACAGATGCATGTGAAAATAATTGGGGAGCAGTATTAAAATTTATTGAAATAGGAGAAAAAGAGGAAAAACTAGCTAGATATACTAGTGGATCTTTCACACAAACCCAACAAAATTAGCATATAAACGAAAAAGAACTACTAGCAATCTTAAAAGCTATAAAAAAGTTTGAACTATTTATATTACATACAAAATTTACAGTAAGGACAGATAATACCCAAGCAAAGAGTTGGATTAACAAAATAATAGACCCAACCATAGCAAACAAAACATTGATAAGGTGGCAGATGGAGTTAGCACATTACGATTTTTTAATAGAAAACATAAAAGGAAAAGATAATATTTTAGCTGATTTTCTATTAAAAAATTAACTATTTCACTTGTTGCAGAATGGAAACCAGAGTTCGGCAAATAGAACAAGATATTATTTACATCAAGGAAACAATGGAGCAATTAAAAGGAGCATTTAATCAGTTACAACTACAAATATGCAGACTCCAAAGTCTGTTCTATCAACATGTAAGTCAGCATATAACCACATAAAATATGGTGGACAATAATAGCTAGAAAATGAGTGAGATAGGTGAGCCTTCTCAGTCAGTAAAAGAAGAAGCAATTATTTCCTCAAATAAAATCACATACAAGGAGACACTTCTTACTGAGAAATCTCCTACCAAAGTATCGAAGAAAATATTATTTTTATAATATATTCAAAAACTATGCCAAGTAACAGAGGTAAACCAGTTCATCAAGACCATATCTTAACAACACATGAACAAGTCCATCATCCTACCAGGAGCTAATCCAAGAACAACTAGGACATTATTCGAAAGAAGACTTATTCATTGCATCTACCCATCCAAAGAATGTGAAGAACTAATCCACCTACCAAGAGAAATTTAAAAAGCAGCCAAAAGTTATTTTGAGCTCACGAATGTCTCAAAAATATATGTCAGAATGTATTCAGCTATCCCCGAGTATCTTAATGATGAGGAAGAATTTCCAGCAGAACATGTTATAAAAATAGGGATGACCACCCAAATGATCTATGGAGCATCAAATATTGTACCATCTAAAACTGAAGAATTTGAAAAATTAATCCCAGAAAGAAGGGCAATGGGCTTCAGGAACATGTACTGTGAATTAAAATACATAAAACAAAGAGACAGCAATATATGGACCTATGACAGCCCAGATCCAGATAAAATAATAATGTATAGTATAGAAAAGATCAAATAGCCACAAGATAAGTATGAGCTGTTTGATAGCTGGTACCAGATACTATCTATTGGAGCAATGACAATGACAGCAAAGATAGCTGTATATTACTGTAGCTTGGTGAAGATGGAGCACCAACATAAATGTGCAGCATGTGAAGATGTCGGCCAAAAGGAATCTCTTTTCCTAGAATATACCAAAATGTAATCAGAACAATTATTGTAAGCTGATGTAAGCACTTACGTATTTATCACAATTATTGAACATATGATGTAAGCAGTGACGCATGAAAACTTGTTGTAAGCTGATCCCTTGGTCTATAAAAGGGAAAGCTAAGAAAAAGAGATAGCAGACTATCCTGGAGAGAAAAAATTGCTCAAAATCTTGCAGAGTCTCTGTTTGTAACAAGTTTGAAGGAAATAAAAATTATCTTTATGAGTTCATGCATCTACCAGATCTTGTAGGAAATAAGGTATGGATAACTAAATTTCTTTCCCTTAGGGAGAGTTTTGTAAGGCTCTGCCTGACTGATCCTGCAAAAAGACCCATTTGCAACCTTCTATAGTTAGACTGTACACCTAGCAGTAGGAAACGAGCTAGGTTGTGGTTATCTGTACCGAAGTGCTACTAGTTGTTCTCGACGTATCTCTCGGATGAAGCTCTCTTGAGGGCATAGTAATCTTGAGATGGGAAGAACGTAAAAGGAGCGCAGAAATCATGGTGCATACCAGAGATATTTTATCCACTAGTAGTAACTGGTACAGAGCAGCTCAAAAAGGTTTAACTATGTCGAAAGCATGATGAGCCATTTTGTTTTGATTTTTTAGGTATCCTTAGAAATCTCTCTCTACTCTTGATTTTATAATTGATTATTGTTCAATAGGACTAATGGATAATAATAGTTAGGTATTGCCTCAGAAATTTTCGAATTAATGATTAATTATCAAGGAAGTGGTAGAAGGCTAGTTTTTGATGTTTATTATCCTCATAGAGTAACAAACATGAATGACTATTATGAATTCAAATTTTTTTTCTTCAGTATTCAACGAGTAATAATTATAACGATAAATCGAATAAATCCTAGAGAAACTAGTAATATAACTGTCGAAATAATTAATGATTTAACTTTTTATGAAAGATCTTTGTTATTTTATGAAAATGGTATATTTAGTAGTTATGTTTGGAGTCCTACGATTGCATACAGACAATTTCTAGAAGAAAAAATGAACAGAATGGAGGAGAAAATAGACAAAGAATTTGAAGAACCCCCATATGATAGTAATGGTGAAGGATATGAGACATAATCAGAATATATGAGAGAACTTGACGACGATATTCCCGACATTCTTGATTACTTTTTTAGAAAAGACAATTTATATTATTTCGACGAATATTATTTTACACCAAACTTTTATCTTTAGAATTTTAAGTTTTTGATACTCTCTTTATTTTGATTTTCAGGTCTTCATGAGATTACGCGCTACGCAACTCAGTTGGTATCAGAGCCAGTACAGAGTAAGTAATTTTTACTTAATTTCTATAATTTTTCCTAAATTTATTACTAATTTATAAGCTAGAAAACAGAAAAACTAAAATCTAATAATAAAAATAGAAATTATCTTAAAACCCAAAATCTTTTAGATTTTGAAGAAAGGTCACACATCCTATAAAAATTATTATAGGAAGGATACTATAGAAATTTAATTAAGAACTAGGTCATTTCACTAAATATTTTTTAAACATGGTCATTTCACTAAATAAAAACAAAAAGGAGGTCAAAAAGCTAAATAGCTCAATTTCTTATACAACGACATAGCAGCACGAGTCAACGTACATGGTTTGACCAAATATGGCCTACATGTAGGGGTGGCATTCGGGTCGACTGGGCCGGGTTGGATCAGACCCGTGCAGATTACAGCCAAGTAAGAGCGAGTTTGGGTGGGGTCACACGCTTAACCGATCCGGGCCGGGCCTGGTTTGAAAGTGCAAAGTTCGACCTGCAAACCTATTAGGGTCGAACTCGTTTCGAGTCGCGGGTTGGCCCGGGTTGTGTGTGTTTTTTTTAATAAGTTAGTTAATATTTTAAATTTTATATGAAATGAATGTGAACAATAAAATTAATTGCTCACTACCCATTACTCAATTAGCCCACCCTAGCCTAGCTATTTATAGGCAATTCTTTACCTCTTCACTTCTCTCATCTCACTAATGTGGGACTAAATATATTTGGAGATGAGAGAAGTGAGATGAGAGAAGTAATGAGCTGGAATTGACTATAAATAGCTAGGTGGTGGGCTAATTGAGTAGTGGGTAGTGAGCAATTAAATTTTTTTTTGAATCGGTGGGCAGTGACTTTGAAAACTTTTTTTTAATCCTTTCAAATTTGTTGAATCGGTTGTTTTGGTGTTGGATCAGATTGTTTTGGTGTTGGATCATAATGAATCACTTGAGCAATACTGCATATGGGCCGATCCCTGCTTTGGTTCGTTGATCTTGATAAATTGGAGGGGGATTGGATCTCCCCTGTCCAAAATCGACTCAGATCTAACCCAATACCACCGGGTTCTGTCAATCATTTAAGATATGGTTTTGTGTGCTCATATTATCTCGATCAACCCTAAAATGTGCAAGTTTACAATGGTCTACTGTAGCCTAAGCTGCGCAGAAGACACGACATGAACACGTGACGTATACTAGCCATGACTTGCACTCATTAGTGGGCGAAAATTTTGCCGAAATGCCCCTGTTTTTGAAAATAATTAGCGAACTACCCTTGTTTCGAAAATATTTAGCCATTTGCCCTTGTCTGTGACACGTCAGTAACAAACGTTAATGGGAATCACGGCATCAGCTAATTGTATGCCGTTATTCTCAATAACGGCATCTGTATTTGAGAAAATTGCCATGCCGTTATTCCCAATAACGGCATTAGTTAATTTTAGTATAGAACTCTACTTTGTTAATCTTGACTCGAGATTAATTCCAAATATGAAATAAACTGATGCTGTTATTCTGGAGAACGGCATCGTTTATAACTGATGCCGTTTTTCAGAATAACGGCATCAGTTATAAACTTTTTGCACTAATCCCTATACTCGAAAAAACCCTTCCTCTTCCCCCTTTCTCTTCCGCTCGTTCCTTCTTCATTTCCAAACAGAAAACCCTAGACGAAAACCCTAGACGATCTAAAAAAAAAAATCCTTCATCCAGAGTTATTGACTTCTATTTCAGAGTGACTCTTCAATCCTTCATCCAGAGTTCCTTCTCATTACGAATCCCAAA
The DNA here is from genome assembly GCA_017893485.1 of Hemerocallis citrina. Lineage (NCBI taxonomy): Eukaryota > Viridiplantae > Streptophyta > Magnoliopsida > Asparagales > Asphodelaceae > Hemerocallis > Hemerocallis citrina. Next base: position 223,740,037 of record CM030366.1, on the reverse strand, counting down.
TCTTTGTAAGTAACCAAAAACCCCTAATTTGTATTTTGTATAGTTGATTTTGACTGTTTTATTATGTAGTATAGTACTAATATTGTAGAATAGGGTTATTGAAGTAGTAATTTTGGAAGTATTGTTATCGAAGTAGGGTTTACTATGAGTTGAATTTTTGAGAAGCACAAATGCTGAAATATTGAAGTACTTTATTTTGAAGTAGGGGTTTTGAAGGTCCTAATACACTTAATTACTACCAAGTAAACCAGTCCAATGTCTTCAAACAATTGATAAGATGTTAAGTTTTGTAGATTATATGTTTTCCCGTTTTCTAATACACTTAATTACTACTCCTAAGATTGCTCATGCTCTCATTTTTTATACCGAAAATGTTGTTTATTAGTGTTTGTCAATGTGTACAGGCCAATGGATCCTGCACAACCATCTTCTTCGCATGGTGTTGGTGCTTCTTCTAGGCCTTCATTTGGACCACGGGGACATCCGGGTCCATTAGATCCTACAGTTCTGTTTCTGCAAGAAGACCACATATCACAGGCCGTTTGGACCAGAGATGTGGAGAAGATGAGTTTTAGGATGCACAAGGTCATGCCTGTCCTCAAGAACTGTATTGCTATGGAACATTATTTGGTTAGCAGTGGATTTAGCGGTATGTCAAAGCTGACCAACATAAAGTGTGATCACGCCTTGCTTACCGCACTGGTAGAGCGATGGAGGCCGGAGACACACACCTTCCACTTACCGTGCGGTGAGATGACGGTCACCCTACAAGATGTAGCGGTGATTTCGGGTCTTCCAATTGACGGGGTGGCCGTCACAGGCAATTTGATGTTCAACAAGGTTGCACTGGTGCGAGATTATATGGGGTTGGATGTTGATGAAGTTGACCACGGCATATGGGTTGGGGAATCCATTAGACGTTCATTCCTAGAAGATAGTTTCACTCATATTCGAATCGCACCTGTGCATACGGACATCGAAATCCAGAACTATACGCGGGCATACGTACTGTCGATGATTGGAGGGATTCTATTCCCTAACTCTTCAGGTGACGTAGTCCACCTCATGTATCTTCCATTGATAGCTGACCTGCAGACAGCCGGCAGGTATAGTTGGGGAAGTGCAGCTCTAGCGTCCCTTTACCGTGCACTCTGCAACTGTTCGATGGGTTCGATTCAGATGATCGGGCTGATGTCCATACTGCAAATTTGGTGTTGGGAAAGAATACATCTCGGCCGACCCCGGGTGACGGTACTATCAGAGAGTTGGAGAGTGCTCCAGGATAATCCCGTGATAAGAGCTCCTCTCGGTGCATACTGGGCGGGGAAGCGTACGTGGAGGGATAACCCACGTGGTGTCCTAACTTATTATAGGGACGAGCTAGATCAATTGAGGGAAGAGCTCGTCAATTGGACCCCGTACACGGACGATCGGCTGCAACGTCTACCACCTATTTGCACTGCTAATGCACAGTTGTGGTTGACCCTAGCTCCACTAGTGAATTTCTCAGTTGTGGAGTTTTATTACCCCGGCCGTGTTCTTCGACAATTCAATGCACAACAACCCGTCCCCGTGAACACATTATACGATCGTAGACTACACAACATCACGGGCCAAGGACGTTTACCGAACATGGATTGGGCCGATCACCACCGCGCTTATGTAGGAGCATGGAATGAGCGGAGGTATGAGTTGGTAGTCGAGGGTGTTGAGTATCCGTATGATGGATCAATGCACAAAACTTATATGGCCTGGTACCGTCGCATAACGAGACTTTATATTGCGCTAAAAACAGATTTTCCAGCGGGTATCCAACAACCGATACCCGCGGCTCATGTTGAACCACCACCGGCATTTTCATCATCACAGCCGATGTATCAACCGAAAGCTTCATCATACCGTATAATGGTAAATGGGACATGGCTAGAAAATGTGCGAACATTTTGAAGAGCAATGCCAATAAGGCATGCAAAGAATTGGCACGAGACCTCCTGTGCAATTGTCGTACCTCTCTTGAAGAGGTTGGAGATGGTCCTCGTTTCAATGAACTAGTACGTTCAACCGAAGGTCAACGCCAACAAGAACGGCCTACCGCTAGCCAAGCTTCACCCCCACCACAACAAGCATTGGTGTTGGGAAATCCATCACGTCAACGAAGATCCAAGTCCGTTCGTGAACCTCCACCGCAAAGCGCAGTGGCCATGCCGGAGATTGAAGAAGGAGAAGGTCACGAAGATGAAGGAGCTGGTCCAAGTGGACCCCCAACGCAAGAACAACGGGAACATAGGCAGAAAGTCCCGGCTCGGATGAGAAGAGCACCCCAACATTTCACACCGAGTTAATTAAAAGTATTATTTGTCGTTTTAATGGTTTCTTTGGTAATACAACGATTACTTTAGTATTACACCTTATTCTAGCATTTTTAAATCTGTGCAGGTTTATGCATTTGAGATTGTTTAAATTGAAGTTTGTGCATGTTTGTGCAGGTTTGTAGGAGTATCAGCTTGTTATTTTGGAAGCTATGTCGAACTTCTACAGATGCACATGTATGAGTTTGTAGGAGTTGCACATGTATGAGTTTGTACAGGTTTGTAGGAGTATCAGATTGTTTAATTTGAAGTTGTATGTATTTGAAGTTCTGAAGTTGAATGTATCTGTGAAGTTGAATGTAGCTGATTTTGCAAAATGCTGTAATATGAATCATAAGTTTGATGTTATTTTTTGAAATATTGAAGTTCTGAAATATGAGAATATTAGAAGTCTGAGAAGTTGAATATTGGATGTATTTTATATTGAAGTTCTGAAGTCTGAAGTTCTGAGAATATTTTATATTTGAAGTCTGAGAATATTTTTTGAAAGAATGAAGTTCTGAAGTCTGAAGTCTGAGAATATTTGAAGTCAGATTCATGCTGTAATATGAATCTGAAGTCTGAAGTTGAATATTGGATGTATTTGAAGTCTGAGAAATTGTATTGAAGTCTGAGAAATTGTACTTGAAGTTGAATATTGAAGTCTGAGAATGTATCTGTGAAGTTTGTGAAATATTGAAGTCTGAGAATGTATCTGTGAAGTCTGAAATATTGAAGTTTGTGAAATAATGAAGCTTGATTCTGTGCATGTATTGGAAGTAGTGAAAGTATCTGTGCATATTCTATTGAAGTTAAAATTTGGAAGTAGTATCTGTGCATGTCTGTGAATTTGGAAGTAGTGAAAGTAGTATCTGAAATATTTGATCTGTATTTGTGAATTTTGAAAACTTTAAGATTTGTATTCTGTGCATATTTTGTTCTGTATTCTGTGCATATTTGATCTGTATTCTGTGCATATCTGAAAACTTTAAGATTTGTATTCTGTGCATATTTTGATCTGAATTTTAAACTTTAAGTATTTGTTCTGTATTCTGTGCATATTTTGAAAACTATAAGATTTGAAGAATTTGATCTGTATGTGAAGTATTTGATCTGTATTTGTGAATTTGAAGTATGTGAAGCTGTATGTGAAGTAACTTGATGAAGTATTTGATATGTACTTGTGAAAACTTGAAAACTTGAAGTATTTGATCTGTATTTGTGAATTTGAAGCTTGATTCTGTGCATGAATTAAGTGAGTTGAATTCCTGAATGAAGTTGAATGTATGTGAAATAAGTTGTGCATGCCTGTTAAGTCAAAAAAAGAGAATAAACGATGCCGTTATTCGCAATAACGGCATGTTAATCCTGTAACGTTATTGCGAAAAACGGCATCTTCATATAGGGAAAATTAGAAAATTTGTAGTTGCTGCCAAATGTATCTGTCTCCATAGTCGCGGTTCAGAATAACGACATATGTCAACTGTGCCGTTATTCCGAAGCACGGCATTAGTTATGTATGCCGTTATTCTGAAAAACGGCATTAGTGAAAGAACAAAATTTCAAATTTTCAACATTCTGGCAAAGATACTGTCTCCACAGACGTTCTTCAGAATAACGGCATGTAAATAAGATGCCGTTATTCGTGAGCACGACATCAGTTAAAGGATCTGTGCATGTTTTCTGTGCATGTTTATTTTGTGAATGGTAGTGTGGAACAAATCTAACCATACCCACCACTCATTAACACTATCATACCATTTTAAACATACAAATCACACAACACTTATCATTCCAAACAATAACAACACTTATCAATCCAAACAACACTTATCACACAGGATCTTATAGTTCAAACGTAAATTACTCAACATTAACAGACAACATGAAAATAATTCAAATAATTCAAACGTAAATTACTCAACAAACAACAGACAACATGAAAACATTTAACTAACAAATAATAACTAAGAAAAATTTTCAAGTGCGGGTAGATTGTGAAGTCCCCACACTTTGTACATTCTTACAACTGCGTCTATTATGTCCGCTCACACCACATTTTGAACATACTTTTCCACTACTCCCTCCTTCTCAAGCGTCCATGTCATTGCGGATACGAGTACTCTTAGGCCTCCCCTTGACCCGACGAAGACTAGGATCAACAATTAGTACCGGTGCGCTTTGGGTAGGCCAATAAGATTCGTCTGGGAAATGATTGAAAGATGATGCCCATGTTTTTGCTAACGAGTCTGTAGAGTAGAAAGGATCTATGTACGGTTGATAATCAAGCGCCCGGGAAGCACATGCCGCTAACACATGAGAGCATGGAACGTGGAACAATTGAAATTTCCCACATGTACAAGTTCGGCCTTCTAGGTCCACCGTATGCCAATGCCCACCCTTTTGATATCCACCGTCCATCCTAATGCCCGTTTTCACCCCAAAGACACCATCGCGATTATTGAACATTATGGCCTCATGTAAATTTGATTTTTCACGCCGGGCATCAATAAGATCCTGGATTCGTGGTGCCCATAGTTTACCTTCAGCGATAAGTGTCTGCGCGGCCTCACGGCGGTCGGTGAAATACATGTTCAGATGGAAAAATATCTGTTCTACAATTGCGGTGACAGGTAAGCTACGAACACCTTTTAGAACCGAGTTGAACACTTCGGACAGATTTGTTGTCATAATACCATATCTACGCCCACCATCCGCAGTAAGTGCCCACTTCTCAATTGCTTTCTCCTTAACCCAATTAGCCGCATCAGCATTGCTAGCTTCAAGTTGTGCCATCTTTTCCTCGTACTTTCTCCACTGATTTTCACTAGCAATTACCTTTAATTTATTCATCAAAAATTTCGAACCAAATTTTTTATGAAAATTGCTAGCAAGGTGCCGCATACAATACCGATGATATGCAAAAGGTTCCCTCCACGTGCCAAACTCATTTCCCATTGCTGATAAAATACCGGCATGTCGATCCGAGATGACGCAAAGACCTTCACGATCTGTCACATAGCACCGAATACAGTTCATGAACCATGTCCATGTTTCTATACTTTCACCTTCAACAAGTGCAAATGCAAACGGAAACAACCTACCGTTTGCGTCTGGTGAAACCGCAATCAACAAACAGCCTTTGTATTTTCCGTACAAATGAGTACCGTCAACACTTATAACTGGTCTACATGATTTGAATCCTTCGATCGAAGGACCGAATGACCAAAAAACACTCTTAAATGTTTCTATACCCGGCCCAGTCGTAGTCTTCGCCCGCTGTACAGCCGTACCCGGATTCGAAGCTTGAATTGCATTGAGTAGGTATGGTAATTTAGTGTACGCTGTTTTAAAAGAACCATATAGTTTCTCAATTGCGTTATGTTTTGCCTTCCAAGCTTTCCAATATGATATTGTGTATTGGAGCCTACCCTTCACCTGCCCAATTATGGCTCTTGGTGTTACTGTGAGTTGTTCCCTCAGAGTATCTATTATCAGCATCGATACAACCGTCGAGTCAATTTTGCTGTGATCCTGAGTCAATGTAGGATTCACACATGTGTGTACACCTTCAAGTTGTTTCACCACAAAATAATCACGACCTTTGGGAATAATTGCACGCAAGCGCCATGGACAACCGACTACATTTTGAAGTGATGGATTTTCTGCAATCTGCTCGGCTGAATGGTTGATGGGAGCGTATTTACATTTCACATGGTACAGACTACGATCTGATTTTACCGTCACGAATTCTCTGTGGTCCTTCACGGCATACATCTTTACTTGATGTTGTAGAGCATCTTTGGATGGAAATCTTTGACCTATGAAGAGTTCATCCAAGTTGGAAGACCCAATGGAAGACTGGTCATGTTCATGTACGGTGGCACGGGACATCCATTCGCTTGACTGCGATCCACGCATAGCTGGACCTGTGTCTTGACTTGGCAACACGCGGGCATTGTTAACAGGCACATGAACATTGGCATCAACAACCGGCACATGAACATTGGCATCAACAACTGGAACTTCAAGGGCGATCTCCTCATCATCATCCTTGAGACCGCGTACCTCATCTTCTTCCTCTTCTACCAAGTCGTTATTTACAACGACGTTATCAAAGTCTGTCAAAGCAATGCCAGCTACCAAAAAATTTTGTGGCAATGGGGTCGGATGTAGCTGCTCATATTCGGAGGAAACAGGTTCCGTTGGAGTTGTGCTAGTATCTCCAACAGTATTAGAAATCCTTACGTGTGACTCTTCAGATGGTCTCAGAATCCTAGTTGGCCTTGGACCGTCGATAACAACTCTTGTAGTATTTGGAAGCCTCGTTTGATCAATATATAACTCAACTATATTCCAACTACAACTTGGATGAAGTGTCCTAAGCAGGACAGACCTCAGAGAACTGTCACTGTCTATGGGTACCAACATGAAGTACTGTCCATCCCCTTTACCAGCAGAATAACGGGCTCTCAATCTCAGAGTCATTTCACTTCTGTCCCAATTGGTTACTTCATATATCTTATCTGTTAATTATGAGTAACCAAAATTGGGGGTAGCCCAAATAATTACAGGATCAACGTCACTATAAGAATATCCAATTTTTGGATCCTTAATTACTTTACCCCCAAAATATAACCATATAGGGATATCAAATTCCATACCTATGCATAAAAATTAAAACATATCCAAATCATTCACTACTCAAAATGTGAAGAATCTTTGAAATAAAAATCAAACATAAGGTTAGTATGATAATACCTTTCAAATGATACCGAAAAAACCACCGACAAAATATTCGTTGATGAGGAAGACTGAAAATGAGAGTGAGAGTGAGGAATTAGGATGTATGGAATTTTATAGGACTCAAATGGTTGAAAATTTTTGATTATGAGATCTAGGTTTTGTGGGTAAAAGGGGTGATGTGGGAGAGATGCGTTTTACAAATCAGAAGGGAAAGAAAAGGGGAGAAGAAAGGGGGTTACGCTTATAGGGATTAGTGCAAAAAGTTTATAACTGATGCCGTTATTCTGAAAAACGGCATCAGTACAAACGATGCCGTTCTCCGGAATAACGGCATCAGTTCATTTCTTTTTTGATTTCCAATCTCGAGCTAATGTTGATACAATATAGTTCTATACTAAAATTAACCAATGCCGTTATTGGGAATAACGGCATGGCAATTTTCTCAAATACAGATGCCGTTATTGGAAATAACGGCATACAATTAGCTGATGTCGTGATTCCCATTAACGTTTGTTGCTGACGTGTCACAGACATGGGCAAATGGCTAAATGTTTTCGAAATAAGGGTAGTTTGCTAATTATTTTCAAAAACAGAGGCATTTCGGCAAAATTTTCTTTGTGGGCGAACCAGACGAGAAAGATTCGTTCATCCGACACGTTTTTGTGGTTTGTTAGGTGTGTTTGTTTTCGTTATGTGGTCGACAACACTGCCTATTTTGAAGTGCCCCGTGCAAGATAAGCTAGTAACTGCAGTAGAGTAATGAAGATAAGGTTCCAGTGAGGATTGTGAAAACTAACTTGGAGTGGATTATCAACATTACTTGGGATTTCACGACTTTCTGCGCCTCCTATTTCTGCTAGTTCTTGTACTTGTTTGTACTTTTGAAGTAAGTGGTGTTCAGTACTCGTGGTAGTCGTTTTGAAATTGCTTTGATGTTTTTGTTAGTGTAGATTTGTGCTACACTGCTACTGGATTGATAAAGGCATAGTTTTAAATATTAGCCAATATTTATATATAACTGTCTACTATAGTACTATTTATTATGGGAAACCTTTGGATGTTAATTAAGATCTATCAAAAATTAAAACCTGCCATAAATTAGTTCCGTAAGACACATTAGCAAACCTAGATTTTTTTTTGTTTTTGTTTTTGTTTTTGTTTTTTTTGTTTGATAAAAGATGGGCGAGCAAACCTAGTTTTACATCCGGTGTTCATATTATAAGTAGATGGTTAAATATAAATTAATATATAGTTGATGTTGTTTGAACTTTGGAGCTTTAAGTATGTAACTGCTCGAGTTTCAATGTTCTTTGGATGCTTACAAAACACGCAATTCCAATTTCTAATAATTATATTTATAATTGTGTAATTATAATAGTAGAGATGAAGCAAAAAATTAGTTCATGTGATTGATGTCTAGGGTAATATATGCAGTAGTAATATATAAGCGTTACGGATAGTGTTACACCTACAATTTTTACAACTTTACAATCTTACGTGGCATAATTTTATTGAAGATATTTACGACCTACTTTATAAAATTTTACAAGATATTTTTAATGAGATTGTATCACTTAAGATTAAAAAAAGAAATGTTGTAAGAATAGATTAGAGGTGAATTATTACCCAATTGTAATTTAACTTGACCAGTTCAACCTATATAGGCTGGCCTTGGAATATGAATATCTGAACCGAGATTTTTTTTAAATAGGTTGGCTCTTCACAAGTCTATGTATTATACTTATATTATACTATCAATCACAATAAAGAAGACTACACAGGTTTCCTCACTTAGAGCATCCACAGTCGTTGAATGTGAAAAATGGCAAAATGCATTTTTTGCCCATCCAATTTGACGAAACGCTGCAGTCGTCGAATGGCAAAAAAATGCATAAGTTCGTTAAAAAAGAAACAGACGAAACATGATGTTTCGTCTGTAACTAAAAAAAATTACGGGACGAAACATGATGTTTCGTCCCAAAAAGGGAAAAAAAAGGAAGTTTTTTTTTGGAAAAAAAAATTGCAAAAACAAAATTTAAAAATAGTTTGTAAATAATATTTGCAAAAACAATTTAAAAATTTGCAAAATAAATTTTAAAATTTGCAAAAAAAATTTAAAAAATTACAAAAATTTCCAAAAAAATTCACTGTAGCTGGACGAAGCATGGTGCTTCGTCCGGAAATTCCTGAGGTTTTTTTTGTAAAAAAAAAATTGCAAAATTTTTTTTAAAAACAAATCGTAAATTTTTTTTGCAAAAACAATTTAAAAATTTGCAAAATCAATTTAGATAATTGCAAAAAAAATTAAAATTTACAAATTTTTTTAAAAATTGGATTGGGACGAAGCATGATGTTTCGTCTCAAATTGGGACGAAACATCATGTTCATTCCCACGTTTAAAGGTTATTTTATTTGGTTTTTTTTTTTTTTACTTCGGACGAAACATCATGTTTCGTCCGATCAATTAAAATAATAATTAAATAATCTAGACGATGTTTCGTCTGCTATAATATGCATTTTGCTATATCAAATGCTATTTGCCCCTTTTCACTGTAGCGATTTTGTCAAAAATTAGCAAAATAGCAAACGACTGTGTGAGCAACAGTAAAAAAAATTGGAAAATATGACAAATAAGCAAACGACTGTGGATGCTCGAAAGAAATGGGTACTATATGTTGGATCCACATGTGTAACGTGTACCAGTCAAATCGTGTGTGCCAGACTAGCTGTCATTTCAGTTGATACTTGGTTAATTTTCTTTGTTAATTTTGTGAATTGCTAGATAAATGGATTAACCCTCGTTCGTTTCTTTTATTTCGTAGACTTGTAAGTGATCGCGTTCGCGCTTTTGCAATTAAAGATCACTAAAACCAAAAAAGCTTTCCGAGTGCTTAATTTGTGGCGTATTCTTAAGCTTGATATGGGAGGGGTTCAAAATTGAATGGATTGATGAATAAGCGAAGGCCGAGATTGATTTATATATGCATCTGTTGACCTTAAGTTTAGTGTGCATAAAATATATCATTTACAACTAATATTTTCAGTTGGGTTTTACAGGATTTACAGGAAATTGAAAATCATAATAAAACAATTTACAATCAAACAAAAGCTAGAAGTAACAAAAAGATTGCAAAGATCAAAGAAGATTGCAGCACAAGAAACATGTGCTTCAAATCTTCAAGAAAGCCAGCAATGATTAATTATTTATTTTTGTTTTTGTGATAAAATACTATGTAAAGAGTCGTTCATTGATTGATTAAAGTAGATTTGCCAAATTAATGTTGAATATGCACGATAGCGGTCGACCGTAAAATATGTCGGTCGACCGTCGCAACAGTCGACCACACATCATAGTGAAAGGATGAGTCAGTCGACCGTTCATCGCTCGACTTTCGGGTTAAATGATGAACGGTCGACTGCTCAATAAAGCGATCGACCGCACTCGTACAATTTTCACTATTTCGGGAATATCTTTTCATTTTTGGAAAGATACATTTTCTTGCTCTATAAATAGAGGCGAATTCACTGAGTATTCTTCATTCATTGCAATCACAATTCTTCTGAACTAATCATTCAATCAACGATCCGAGTATGAAAGCTTTTATTATTTTCTGCAGTCAAGATCGTTATAGATCTTGAGAGTTTTTCTTCTCTTCCACTTCGGTAAGTTTTACGGGACTTGTTTGTAGAAGCCTTGCGGCTGTAATAGGTCTCTCGGCCTGAATTTTGAGAATCACCATACAAGGATTTAGAGTAGAGTAGAACACTTGTGGCGGAGAATTGCTACAAATATGTGGTATGGACGTAGACCTAGAGGTTAAACAACATTATATCGTTGTGTCATGTATACTTGCTTTCTGTAACTCAATCTCTTTACTTTATGCATTATATTTAAGTTTTAAATTTCCGCACAAACACCATATTCACCACCCCCCCCCCCCCCCCCCCCCCCCCCCCCCGCTCCGGGTAATTTACAGTGGTATCAGAGTGAGGTGCTCATTAATATTTTAAAAGTTTGAGCAAAAGGTCCAATGGCCGAAATTCCTCCTCCCGAAAATTTGTACACATCGGAGTCATTCATCTCCAATGGAATAATTCTAACATGCTCGCTCACCTTATTTTGATGAAAAATGCTATGATGTTTGGAAAGTTCGTATGTCTCATTTTTTGCAGATGCTTGGAGAAAAAGTATGGAATGTTTGCATAAACCAAGTAGATATTCCTATCAGTGATGGAATGAGGGCTTTCACAAAACCTGAACTAGCATTGAAAACTGTAAATTCCAAGGCTATGACAGCACTTTATGCAGGTCTGAATAATGAAGAGTTGATGCAATGTGGGCAAAATTGCAAAAAGACATATAAAATATGGAACAACATGATAAAATGGCATGAAGGAACTACATCTGAGGTAATGGCAAAAGTTAATTTATTTTTTTATAAGTTTGATGTTTTTTGTATGCTTCCACGAGAGACCGTAGTTCAGATGCTAGTCCGCTTTGATATTATCACAAATGAACTTGAGAGCTTAGGTAAGGGTTAGATGATGACCGAAAGGTCAGAAAACACATAAGCTATCTCACACCTAAATGAGATATCAAGGCTGCTGCAACGAGGGAGATGCTTGAAGAGAAATGTTTCGACTACTACACATTTCAAGAAAAATTGAAGACGTATGAAATGGAGATGGGCGAAACCAGGACGTACCAGCGGAATATTGGGATTATACCCAAAATTGAAGAGAAGACGATTGCCTTGAAAGAAGAAACTTCGTGGCCATCAAAATCAATGTCAGATCATGAATAATCCGACGAAGAAATTGCGATGTTGACAAAAAGATTTAAGAAGTACATTAAACGAAAATTTTACCGATCTCAAAGAGAAAAAGACAAAGAGGACATATGTTACAAAAGCAAGAAGCCAGGACACATTTCCGCAAACTTTCCCCTCTCGCAAGATAGAAACAAACATTATCATCACTCTATCTCAAGATTCAGAAAGAAGACATTGAAGGCAACATAGCTAGATTCTGACTCCAGCGATGAAAAGCAAGAACACAACGAATTTGGATTCATGGCTCTTAGGGATGGTGAGGTTCAATCACCACTCCAAGAAGAGGACGAAGAACCCACCTATGATGATCTAGTTGACATGTGTAATGGTTTAAAATATTATGCAAAGAAATTAAGTCGTGAGTTGAGACAATAAAAACAAATATCTAATGATCACATGACTCTTGCATTGCTGAAAACCAAAAGTTGAAAAATAAAAATTCCTTAATTATTGAAAAATTTGAGTTATTTAGGAAGGATCATAATGTGTTGATAGAAGAAAATGAATGTTTGAAACAACAGATTCAAAAAACTCTGGCAATTCATAATGAAAACATAAAGAAAATTCATAAGAAATCTGTTTATATTGCTAAACTTACCGATGATCTAAATGAATGCAAAAGAAAATTTGACGAGGTATAGTGGAAGGTTATAAGGAAGCACACGAACCAAATAGGATACTTGATGCTACTCTAGATACTCTTCGTTGGAACACTAAAGACGATGAGAAAACTAGAAAAATACTTGGTAATAGAATAATTGAACTTGAAATTTTTTTTGAGAAATATGAAGGGCCTAATTATCTTATGACAAGGAATTCAAGATCATATCATGATAATCAAGGATTTGGTTACAATGAGCCACTCAATGTCAAAATACTAAATAATCATGTCATACACTTGTGGATAGCTATTCAAATGAACACAAATCTTATCACACACATGTGCATAATTATTCAAATGTGTATGATCAAAGACATAATCACATTACATGTCACTACTGCTATAAATTAGGACACATATCTTGTAATTGTTCATTAAAAGGGATTACTAACTTCGTTTGGGTAAAGAAGAATGTGAATATAGGAACAACTTCTACTTGGACACCTACTAAATTTAATGTAGGTGAATCAACGTTCTCAACTTAAAAGATCATAGATTCCTTGGTGGTGGATGCTCGAAACTCATGACTAGTTACAACAACATAATCTACATCTCTATCAAGGAAAAAAGAGAAGGACATTGGTTCTTCTGATTAGTACAACATTGGACAAACTATAAACGGTAAACCAACTTTCATACTACGTTATAAATCTTCCATATTGTTCATCCTTCTATAAAATGCATACAGTGGAAAAATAGTTATCCATGTTTATTTCATGTTAACAAATTGAAAAATATTTATAAATATCCCATTAGTAAAATGTGAAAAAATTATTACATTGTGCCTTATTAATGAATCTTCTTTTACATCTCCTTAGTTGCACAAAACCTATAAAGATTTTCTACTACTTTATCATAGATCATTTTTAAACGAGAGATGTTGTTCTCGACTATATTTCAAAAAACATACAATTTGCTGATATAATTCAAAAACCTAGAAGAAAAATGTTTTCATGTTTTAAAAAGTAAACTAAATGTCATTAATATTTTTACATAATTTTTTATGCACGTTTTTATGACCAAAACAGTTCAAAACAGTAGGTCGGTCGACTGTTCTCCTCATAAGCGGTTCGGTCCACTGACCGGTCGACCGTCTCATATTCTGGAAATTCCCTGTCACAAGTACTCGTTTGGTCGAAAATGGACTGGTAAACCATCCTTCCTTCTGTCAGATTCCTTACAGTCTTCCCTTCTCTTCTTCTGTGTTGCGGTCGACTGCTCCTTGAACCGGTTCTATCGGCTATACAGATCTTAAATCATTTCTTTCTCTCTATGACATGTGAGTACCTCTCTCCTATTATAAATACCCTCTCTTCTTCTCCCCTCAGCCTCCATGAAACCCTAGACCCTTTTCTCCCAAACCCATAAAAAAATTTCGAACTTTTTTGGCGGTTTCTTCTTTAAATTTTCGGGCGTTGTTTCTTTTCGTGGTCTCTCATGGCTTCTCATGGTCCTTCTTCTTCTCATCATTCAAAAAGTAAGAAATTCGTCACCACTAAACATATTTCTAGAGACAGCATCATATTTAGAAATACCCATTGTGTTGATCTCTACTCTTCTTTCCTTGTTGGTGCTCTGGTTGTTCCAAGCTGTGAGATAAACTTAGGTTTCTTGGGTGGTCATTTTAGCCCCATGGTTAGGATACTTCGTGAATTTGGGTGGGAAAACTATCTCACCACCTCTGACACCCATTCTGAGTCCCTTACTCGTCAGTTTTATGCAAATCTTGAGGGAATTAAGGATACTGATCTCACTATCTTATATTATTCTTGGCAAACACGTCAAGATCACTTCCGAATATCTTTGCAATAGATAAGATATTCCCGAAGGGAAATTTGATGCTTATCCCCTCGATTTCAAATCACTAGAATACAAACCTGACCATGATCAAAATACTGTGAAATCCATGACAATTAAACCCGATTCCCTAACCATTGCTCGCCCTTCTCATACCAATTTTACCGACACTGCCCGTGTAATTAACAAAAATTTTGAATTCAAATATTTTGCTTAAGAGCAATGATAAATCAGAAATCCGTTTTGACAAATCCCTTCTTATCTTTCTCATATTGGGAGGGTACAAATTCAATCTCGCCACATTCATCATTCGCACAATGAATTTTACCTCCACTCGTCACTGTGGTCTTCCCTTTAGTTCTCTTATTTATAATCTTGCTGTTGGAAACTTTTTTCTTAGTAAAGCTCCCAAGCCCATCCTTGCTCAACAAATAGGTATTGACGTCTGTTTACTCAACGAGCACACCGCCGATAAGCTCAACAAGTTCGCCAATATGAACAAACCCAACAAGCACCTTCCTCCTCTTGTCGCAAGAATTCCACTCCCGCGTCCCAAACATCCACTCCATCTATCCTTATGTTCCGTGCACAATTCGCCGCTCATCAAAGGCAACAATGTAGTTACTATGTCAACACTATTGAATTCATGCAAGATAAAGAAGACCGGGAGCTTCTCCCTCTTCCTTCCAATGAAGATGACGATGACGACGATGATGATGAGAATGGAGACGACGATGAAGTGGATTAAATCTTCTGTCACATGCTTTTGTTGGTACCCTGCTTGAAACTGTTTCGATGTGCAATTTGTTTTTTTTTTTTGTAGTTACTCTTTGGCTATGTACTTTGCTATTGTACTCTTTAATGGTCCTTATGAATGAAAACTCTTTGCAAGTTCTACTTGATGCTATCTTATTGAACGATGTCCTTTTGGGTAAACTCTATATGCTCTCATGTCTAATACAATTCATGCTTATGTCACGAACTTTGTGCATATCTGTTGAACACCAACTATTGTTTGATTTTTCTGCTTGTGTGGGAGGACGGTCGACTGCCCCACCGTCTGTCATCTTCATCGTTTACAGATTTTCTGCATCATTCTTATGACCTACATATTTTTATCGCTTTTGGTGTGTTCCAAAAAGGGGGGGGGGGGGAATTAGAATTTTATTTTATTGGCAATTTACATCTCCCTTAAATTACGTATTTTGTAATGGAAATCTCAAATGTATGATACCGTGTTGAACTCTCACTGTATATCAAAGAGTTTCATAATCAACGGTATCATGTAAGTAGATTTTCCTATGACTTTCTAAAATGAAATATTCTTTACTATAATGTTATACTTTGGTAATTCTGTTTCTCAAACTTATATCTCCCAAAATTGACTGGTTTTCAAACTTATGAATGCATGTTTTCAGACAAGTTTTGGTTTTCACATATAGGATGCATTATGAAAACATTTATTAAATTCTTATGTGTGCATAAATTTAGGGGGAGCATTGGATTAAGGGGGGAGCACTTAACTTTTTATTACTCTTGAATTCTAAGGTATGTTTTGTTCACATCAAAAGGAGGAGATTGTTGACCTTAAGTTTGGTGTGCGCAAAACATATCGAGATTGTTGACCGCTCATCATAGTGAAAAGATGAGTCAGTCGACCGTTCATCGCTCGACTTTCGGGTTAAAAGATGAACGGTCGAGTGCTCAATAAAGCGGTCGATCGCACTTGTACAATTTTGACTTTTTCGGGAATATCTTTTTATTTTTGGAAAGATATATTTTCTCGCTCTATAAATAGAGAAAAATTCACTGAGTATTCTTCATTCCTTGCAATCATAATTTTTATGAACTAATCATTCAATCAATGATCCGAGTGTGAGAGATTTTATTGTTTTCTTCCGTCAAGATCGTTATAGATCGGTGAGTTTTGCGGAACTTGTTTGTAGAAGCCATTCGGGTGTAATATGTCTCTCGGCCTGAATTCTGAGACTTTTTTTTACATTTTATTTTAAAGATTGGCATTTACCGTACAAGGGTTTAAAATATAGTGAAACAATTGTGGCGGAGAATTGCTACAAGTAGGTGGTGTGGACATAGACCTGGGGGTCGAACCATGTTATGTTGTTGTGTCTTGCATGCTTGCTCTGTTTACTTTCTCTAACTCTTATCTCTTTATTTTATGCATTTTATATAACATCTTGGAATTTTAAATAATATTTTAGAGTTTATAAATGAGTTAAAATGAATTTTTGTGATGTAATAAATATTTTTTCTGAATTATCTTTTTGCACGTGTAAAACACGCGCAAATATTTTTCTTGGAAAACACAAAGTCAGAAAATCTATTTGGAAAATCTAACATTTATTAGTAGATATTATTTATAAATTTTCTGGATTTTTATGAATGATTTATGTCATATTTGCAAATATTCAAAAATGAAGGATTTTTGTGCAAAATTACCACTTTGAGTAAAAAAAACTCCATATTTTGGTTTTCTGGTATGTGAATATTGGCTGGCCAATTCTAGAGAGTAAAGGGATTTAATTTTATTTCATTTTAAATCAATTTGATTAACTAATGATTGGAATGATCTATATATGTAAAGAAATAATTTTCTTGAGGAGTAATTTTGTAAACTTGTGAAACCCTAAAAGTTGGAATCCCGGCCTATGTTAGAGGCAGTAGCAGCCTCTGTTTCTCTGTGGTGAACTCAATAAATATTTTCTCGTCATTTTCGTGGTGTTTAAAGCTTGGATCTTGGATTTTTGCAAAAGAGAAGGAATGGTCATTTCTTTATTATTTCTTTTGTGCTTCAATTTAGTCTTCTTTGAGGTGAGTGATATTTCTTACTACTTGTTGTTGTAGGATTATAAATTGTTTAAGTATAATGCATGATTAGAAGTTGTATGACTATAAAATATGATGAGGAAATATGAAATTTTGATGTATGAATAACCACGTAAGAACTTTCATGAAGGAATATAAATTTATGAGTAATTTCCATGCTGAAATACACAAAGAATTTCACTTTCTTATATATGCTAGAATAAATCATGTTTGAATTGATCTTAAATGTGTATGAGATTTGTAAATTTGTCATTTAATTTGTATCGAACAAATTAGTGCTTGTATGAGAATTTATATAATTTGTGGGTGTATGAAGAGATTGCAAATGGAATGGTAACATCTTACATGCATATGAATGAATAAAGAACCTGTAAGTTGTTGTTTTGCTTTTGAATTCACTGTTTTGAGATTAAAGATGAAGAATTATTTTTGTTTTGAATTGGAATTGAATGAGAAGTGAAAGAACTTGATGTTGGGTTGGATAAATTGAGAAGATTTGACCAATGAATGTGTAAAATAAGATTACTCTCAGTTTTGAACATGTTTAAATTGTGTTTTCTATATGAGAAGAATTCTTGACTGCGTTTTGATGATTATTCAAATATTTATATGAAGAGTTTCCTTAAAATCTTCTTATTCAAATTATAACTTCAAAATTGGGATTTTTTTGAAATTGTGAGGATTTGATCTAATGCATAAATTAAATTGTTTTGGCCAAGGATGTACTCGTGTTGTTACAGGTTTAACAGTTGAAATCATGAATTCAATGTTTTAAATGTATATAAGTTTTGAAAGAGTTGCGAAGTCATTTGGCTATAGCAGACTGGGCATGCTAGTCGACTGTGCGGTCGACCACAATACATCTGATGGTCGGCTGCAGTTCAAATGAATGTGCAGTGTAGTCGACTGTCATGTTTGATCTGTTGCCAATTTTTTCCTGTGCAGTAGACTGCAATATTCTCTACTGTGACTGCCAGTCGACTACCATGTCTTGAGAATTGCTTTCCTTGGATGCTGTCAGTCGACCGCCATATTTTACAATTTATATGACAGTCGACTGTCAAATTGATTTCTGTACACTATTTGCTAAATTTTTCTGTTCTTCGAACGATTGTTTATTTGAGTTTGCAAAGTTAATTTCTCTGATTCTTAGCAACAATTGAACTCAGATTTCATCTCGGTCAGAGAGTATGTATTCTCAATTTTATTAATTATTTAAATTCTACTGTTTTGGTTTTAAGAGAGTGTATGCTTTCGAATTTAAAGAGTATTCTATTACGAGTTATCTTCCACTATTCGCTTCAGTTTTGATTGAGTTAGTTTCAATTTTATTGGGCAATTATGTAGATATGGTTGCACTTAGATGTACTTAACTTGGATTATTGGATTTGAAGGAAATTCTCGCAATGAGTTTTACAGTTTTGGTTTTCTTTCATATTTCAAAGAAATGTTGAATTGATGTTTGAGTTGAGACTCTAGAGGTTGAGTGGGACCCTAACATGTCGGCGGTTGAAACTTTGTGGATATTTTGTCTAGTGAGGCCTTGTTGTTGAATTAGTTGAATTAAGTTCGGTAGGGTACACTAACTCTAGTGGGAAATTGTAACTTAATTAATAATAACCAGCCTAAGGACATGCACTAGTGGAGATGTGATAGAGCTTGGGAAACATAAGTAGGGGGGCCTGTATAGTGGATGGATGAGATTCGGGACTATAGTTGTAGTTGGGCAGTTTGATTCCGAAGGCTACGATTATCATTGCCATCTCCCGAGTTCGCACATTGGGGGTCTTTTACAGTTGGACGGTTTTTTCCGGAAGATGGGACATATTCGTGGAATTTTGGCACAGAATGTTCAGGGCGACGCTTACATGATGCTCGTGCGTTGAGGGTGCTAGTCTGTCTGGTAGATACCAGAATGTAGGCCTATTCGCAGAGTATTCTGGATCTTGTTCCTACCACCGTTGTAAGATTAGTTGCATTACGAGGAATTAAACCCTATAAAGCGGAGAACGATAAGGGCTTGCACCGCACCTATGTAGAGCGGGATGCATAGAATCTGACAAGTATGCATTAGTAATCATCATGTGCATTTGTGTTTTTTTGAATTGTATTATGCATGCTTCTTTTCTGTTTTCTTGCACTTGACACTTAGCGTAGTTTCACTTGATGATTTATGCTTCGTTTATTGTTGTTTCACGTTCCATCCGTATTTACTGTGTTAATATGTTTCACTTGTTGACTTATAATTTTATTCTTTATGTTTTCATTTAAGTATGTATTTTTTTTGAATATCACTCACACCGTTATGGCTGGATCCTATAGTTTGGGGGTAAGGGATATCTCTAGCCTCATATTTCATAGGTAGGTACCGTTAGCATGGAGTTGGGAGCATGTGGTAGAATGTTTAATGTTATTGCATATGCTGTAAAAAGATTGATCGTAAAGAGAAAATTTGTATTTATGGTGCTGTGTTGTAAAAAGAAGTGTAATTCAAAGTGTTTAATTTCCGATGTGCTTTGTAAAAAGTTGATGTAATAGAAGTTCTAAATTTTCCTGTATTTGGATACTATGTTTATGACTACAGTTGAGGTTGATTCTAGAACTTGTGCCACGTATTTCTAAGTTCATTTATTGAAAATTCGGGGTGCTACATTTTATTTAAGTTTTCAATATCCGCACAATCACCCTATTCAACCCCCCAGGATGATTTACATATTCTTTCTCTTAGTTAAAATTGTTCCCACCTTATAAAAGATGAACAATCAAAATGATAAATAGAGGAATACAAATGTTATTTTACGTAGAATGCATTAAGTCTAATAAAAAATTATGTAATTTTTAATCGATGCTAACAACGAGTAGTTTTTACACTATGAAAATAATCTTTTATTTTATCACATTTCTAAATTGGCTTGTTACTGTTCCTAAAAAAACATGGCTCCTCTGTTTATGTGTTTCACCACCTGTGTCACGCACCGCTTTCAAAAAAGAGAATACGAAATACGGATACGTGACTAAGCCCAGCGAATGATTTTCATCATCCATAAGCTGTCAGGAATCTTTACACATTTCACAAGAATAATCAGAGTCAGAAGCAAAAGAATCAACCAACATGCACATATGAATCAAAATACCAACAAAAATATTTGAAACCAAAATGTATTAATCTCAAATAATCATGATCTGAATAAGTCAAATATCCTGGATCACATTGCCCAAATACAAATAAATCTAAGTACAAGATACAATTGTTCAAAGCAAGCAACAAAAAATAATAATAGCAAAATCCAGCACTAAAACTTTATTTCACCAATACCATCTGCTACCTGTTCTCCAAAATCTGCAATTTAACAATTATAGGAATAGGAAAAAGAAAACAAACTCCCGTCAATGCAAGTTACGGGCCGCTTGTAATGCAGGATACAAGTACATGGGAAAAAACTAACTAATAACATGGAATATGCATGATAACAAAAGATAACAACCAGCATGGTAAGGTGAACAAGTACAAGTAGCATGTATCAAGTGTCAGGTAAACAAGTATCATATAAACAGTATCAAGTATCAAGTATCACGTATCTTGTAAACATGTGGCATGTGGCATGTATCAAGTCTCATGTATCTTGTAGTCAAGTATCAAGTAAGCTTGTATCATGTTCAAGTATCATGTATCAAGTCTTGTAGTTAGTACTATCTAGGTAGCGCTTCATGCATCCCATACTACATGATTGCTACAACAAATAGTTTCACTTTAGATTTCATAGGGAACCATGGAGGGCAGTGTACTCAGGCATCATGTAAACGGGAATCATATCATGTCATGTAATCGGTAATGGATTCTAGAGGTGGCCCTTGTAGATTGTAGAGGTGGCCCCCGCCAACCCCTGATGCAGCACTTAGTTCCATATAACTTGTAATCATGTAATGGATTCTAGAGGTAGCCCCTGTCAACCCCTGACGTGGCACTTAGTTCCACATGGCACTTAGTTCCATATAACTTGTAATCATGTAATGGATTCTAGAGATGGCCCCCGTAAATTCTAGAGGTGGCCCCCGTCAACCCCTGATGTGGAACTTAATTCCATATAACTTGAAATCATGGGAAACACGGGCCTCCTTCCGAGTACACTTTCTATATTGTCCATTACTAGATCTTTCC